>OW388294.1:1528200-2728200 GCA_936450465.1 Gibbula magus
TCTACAACATTACAATCACCCACTTATACAACTCTACAACATTACAATCACCCACTTATACAACTCTACAACATTACAATCACCCACTTATACAACTCTACAACATTACAATCACCCACTTATACAACTCTACAACATTACAATCACCCACATATACAACTCCACAACATTACAATCATCCACATGTACAACTCCATAACATTACAATCATCCACATATACAGCTCCACAACAATACAATCATCCACATATACAACTCCACAACATTACAATCATCCACATGTACAACTCTACAACATTACAATCATCCACATATACAACTCTACAACATTACAATCATCCACATATACAACTCTACAACATTACAATCATCCACATATACAACTCCAAAACATTACAATCATCCACTTATACAACTCTACAACATTACAATCACCCACATATACAACTCTACAACATTACAATCATCCACATATACAACTCCACAACAATACAATCATCCACATGTACAGCTCCACAACATTACAATCATCCACATGTACAACTCCACAACATTACAATCATCCACATATACAACTCTACAACATTATATTCATCCACATATACAACTCTACAACATTACAATCATCCACATATACAACTCTACAACATTACATTCATCCACATATACAACTCCACAACATTACAATCATCCACATATACAACTCCAAAACATTACAATCATCCACTTATACAACTCTACAACATTACAATCACCCACATATACAACTCTACAACATTATATTCATCCACATATACAACTCTACAACATTACAATCATCCACATATACAACTCTACAACATTACATTCATCCACATATACAACTCCACAACATTACAATCATCCACATATACAACTCCACAACATTACAATCATCCACATGTACAACTCCAAAACATTACAATCATCCACTTATACAACTCTACAACATTACAATCACCCACATATACAACTCTACAACATTATATTCATCCACATATACAACTCTACAACATTACAATCATCCACTTATACAACTCTACAACATTACAATCACCCACATATACAACTCTACAACATTATATTCATCCACATATACAACTCTACAACATTACAATCATCCACATATACAACTCTACAACATTACATTCATCCACATATACAACTCCACAACATTACAATCATCCACATGTACAACTCTACAACATTACAATCATCCACATATACAACTCCACAACATAACAATCATCCACATATACAACTCCACAACATTACAATCATCCACATATACAACTCCACAACATTACAATCATCCAAATATACAACTCCACAACATTACAATCATCCACATATACAACTCTACAACATTACAATCATCCACATATACAACTCCACAACATTACAATCATCCACATATACAACTCTACAACACTACAATCATCCACATATACAACTCCACAACATTACAATCATCCACATATACAACTCCACAACATTACAATCATACACATATACAACTCCACAACATTACAATCATCCACATATACAACTCTACAACATTACAATCATCCACATATACAACTCTACAACATTACAATCATCCACATATATAACTCTACAACATTACAATCATACACATATACAACTCCACAACATTACAATCATCCACATATACAACTCTACAACATTACAATCATCCACATATACAACTCCACAACATTACAATCATCCACATATACAACTCCATAACATTACAATCATACACATATACAACTCCACAACATTACAATCATCCACATATACAACTCTACAACATTACAATCATCCACATATACAACTCTACAACATTACAATCATCCACATATACAACTCCAAAACATTACAATCATCCACTTATACAACTCCACAACATTACAATCATACACATATACAACTCTACAACATTACAATCATCCACATATACAACTCCACAACATTACAATCACCCACATATACAACTCCACAACAATACAATCATCCACATATACAACTCTACAACATTACAATCACCCACATATACAACTCTACAACATTACAATCACCCACATATACAACTCCACAACATTACAATCATCCACATATACAACTCTACAACATTACAATCATCCACATATACAACTCTACAACATTACAATCATCCACATATACAACTCCACAACAATACAATCACCCACATATACAACTCTACAACATTACAGTCATCCACATATACAACTCCACAACATTACAATCATCCACATATACAACTCCACAACATTATAATCATCCACATATACTACTCTATAACATCACAATCATCCACATATACAACTCTACAACATTACAGTCATCCACATATACAACTCTACAACATTACAATCACCCACATATACAACTCCACAACATTACAATCATCCACATATACAACTCTACAACATTACATTCATCCACATATACAACTCCACAACATTACAATCATCCACATATACAACTCCACAACATTACAATCATCCACATATACAACTCTATAACATCACAATCATCCACATATACAACTCTACAACATTACAATCATCCACATATACAACTCTACAACATTACAATCATCCACATATACAACTCCACAACATTACAATCATCCACATATACAACTCCACAACATTACAATCATCCACATATACAACTCTATAACATCACAATCATCCACATATACAACTCTACAACATTACAATCATCCACATATACAACTCTACAACATTACAATCATCCACATATACAACTCTACAACATTACAATCATCCACATATACAACTCCACAACAATACAATCACCCACATATACAACTCTACAACATTACAATCATCCACATATGCAACTCTACAACATTACAATCATCCACATATACAACTCTACAACATTACAATCATCCACATATACAACTCCACAACATTACAATCATCCACATATACAACTCCACAACATTACAATCATCCACATATACAACTCCACAACATTACAATCATCCACATATACAACTCTACAACATTACAGTCATCCACATATACAACTCCACAACATTACAATCATCCACATATACAACTCTACAACATTACAATCATCAACATATACAACTCTACAACATTACAATCATCCACATATACAACTCCACAACATTACAATCATCCACATATACAACTCCACAACATTACAATCATCCACATATACAACTCTATAACATCACAATCATCCACATATACAACTCTACAACATTACAATCATCCACATATACAACTCTACAACATTACAATCATCCACATATACAACTCCACAACATTACAATCATCCACATATACACCTCCACAACATTACAATCATCCACATATACAACTCTATAACATCACAATCATCCACATATACAACTCTACAACATTACAATCATCCACATATACAACTCTACAACATTACAATCATCCACATATACAACTCTACAACATTACAATCACCCACATATACAACTCTACAACATTACAATCATCCACATATCCAACTCTACAATATTACATTCATCCACATATACAACTCTACAACATTACAATCATCCACATATACAACTCCACAACATTACAATCACCCACATATACAACTCCACAACAATACAATCATCCACATATACAACTCTACAACATTACAATCACCCACATATACAACTCTACAACATTACAATCACCCACATATACAACTCCACAACATTACAATCATCCACATATACAACTCTACAACATTACAATCATCCACATATACAACTCTACAACATTACAATCATCCACATATACAACTCCACAACAATACAATCACCCACATATACAACTCTACAACATTACAGTCATCCACATATACAACTCCACAACATTACAATCATCCACATATACAACTCCACAACATTATAATCATCCACATATACTACTCTATAACATCACAATCATCCACATATACAACTCTACAACATTACAGTCATCCACATATACAACTCTACAACATTACAATCACCCACATATACAACTCCACAACATTACAATCATCCACATATACAACTCTACAACATTACATTCATCCACATATACAACTCCACAACATTACAATCATCCACATATACAACTCCACAACATTACAATCATCCACATATACAACTCTACAACATTACAATCATCCACATATACAACTCCACAACAATACAATCACCCACATATACAACTCTACAACATTACAATCATCCACATATGCAACTCTACAACATTACAATCATCCACATATACAACTCTACAACATTACAATCATCCACATATACAACTCCACAACATTACAATCATCCACATATACAACTCCACAACATTATAATCATCCACATATACAACTCTACAACATTACAATCATCCACATATACAACTCCACAACATTACATTCATCCACATATACAACTCTACAATATTACATTCATCCACATATACAACTCCACAACAATACAATCATCCACATATACAACTCTACAACATTACAATCATCCACATATACAACTCTACAACATTACAATCATCCACATATACAACTCCACAACATTACAATCATCCACATATACAACTCTACAACATTACATTCATCCACATATACAACTCCACAACATTACAATCATCCACATATACAACTCCACAACATTACAATCATCCACATATACAACTCTACAACATTACAATCATCCACATATACAACTCCACAACAATACAATCACCCACATATACAACTCTACAACATTACAGTCATCCACATATACAACTCCACAACATTACAATCATCCACCTATACAACTCCACAACATTATAATCATCAACATATACAACTCTATAACATCACAATCATCCACATATACAACTCTACAACATTACAGTCATCCACATATACAACTCTACAACATTACAATCACCCACATATACAACTCCACAACATTACAATCATCCACATATACAACTCTACAACATTACATTCATCCACATATACAACTCCACAACATTACAATCATCCACATATACAACTCCACAACATTACAATCATCCACATATACAATTCCACAACATTACAATCATCCACCTATACAACTCCATAACATTACAATCATCCACATATACAACTCTACAACATTACATTCATCCACATATACAACTCCACAACATTACAATCATCCACATATACAACTCTACAACATTACAGTCATCCACATATACAACTCCACAACATTACAATCATCCACATATACAACTCCACAACATTATAATCATCCACATATACAACTCTATAACATCACAATCATCCACATATACAACTCCACAACATTACAATCATCCACATATACAACTCTATAACATCACAATCATCCACATATACAACTCCACAACATTACAATCATCCACATATACAACTCCACAACAATACAATCACCCACATATACAACTCTACAACATTACAGTCATCCACATATACAACTCCACAACATTACAATCATCCACATATACAACTCTACAACATTACATTCATCCACATATACAACTCCACAACATTACAATCACCCACATATACAACTCTACAACATTACAATCATCCACATATACAACTCTATAACATCACAATCATCCACATATACAACTCCACAACATTACAATCATCCACATATACAACTCTATAACATCACAATCATCCACATATACAACTCCACAACATTACAATCATCCACATATACAACTCCACAACAATACAATCACCCACATATACAACTCTACAACATTACAGTCATCCACATATACAACTCCACAACATTACAATCATCCACATGTACAACTCTACAACATTACAATCATCCACATATACAACTCCACAACATTACAATCATCCACATATACAACTCTACAACATTACAGTCATCCACATATACAACTCTACAACATTACAATCACCCACATATACAACTCCACAACATTACAATCATCCACATATACAACTCTACAACATTACAGTCATCCACATATACAACTCCACAACATTACAATCATCCACATATACAACTCCACAACATTACAATCATCCACATATACAACTCCACAACATTACAATCATCCACATATACAACTCCACAACATCACAATCATCCACATATACAACTCTACAACATTACAATCATCCACATATACAACTCTACAACATTACAGTCATCCACATATACAACTCCACAACATTACAATCATCCACATATACAACTCCACAACATTACAATCATCCACATATACAACTCCACAACATTACAATCATCCACATATACAACTCCACAACATCACAATCATCCACATATACAACTCTACAACATTACAGTCATCCACATATACAACTCTACAACATTACAATCACCCACATATACAACTCCACAACATTACAATCATCCACATATACAACTCTACAACATTACATTCATCCACATATACAACTCCACAACATTACAATCATCCACATATACAACTCCACAACATTACAATCATCCACATATACAACTCCACAACATTACAATAATCCACATATACAACTCTACAACATTACATTCATCCACATATACAACTCTACAACATTACAATCATCCACATATACAACTCCACAACAATACAATCACCCACATATACAACTCTACAACATTACAATCATCCACATATGCAACTCTACAACATTACAATCATCCACATATACAACTCTACAACATTACAATCATCCACATATACAACTCCACAACATTACAATCATCCACATATACAACTCCACAACATTACAATCATCCACATATACAACTCTACAACATTACAATCATCCACATATACAACTCCACAACATTACAATCATCCACATATACAACTCTATAACATCACAATCATCCACATATACAACTCCACAACATTACAATCATCCACATATACAACTCTATAACATCACAATCATCCACATATACAACTCCACAACATTACAATCATCCACATATACAACTACACAACAATACAATCACCCACATATACAACTCTACAACATTACAGCCATCCACATATACAACTCCACAACATTACAATCATCCACATATACAACTCCACAACATTATAATCATCCACATATACAACTCTATAACATCACAATCATCCACATATACAACTCTACAACATTACAGTCATCCACATATACAACTCTACAACATTACAATCACCCACATATACAACTCCACAACATTACAATCATCCACATATACAACTCTACAACATTACATTCATCCACATATCCAACTCTACAACATTACATTCATCCACATATACAACTCCACAACATTACAATCATCCACATATACAACTCCACAACATTACAATCATCCACATATACAACTCTACAACATTACAATCATCCACATATACAACTCTACAACATTACATTCATCCACATATACAACTCCACAACATTACAATCGTCCACATATACAACTCCACAACATTACAATCATCCACATATACAACTCTACAACATTACATTCATCCACATATACAACTCTACAACATTACATTCATCCACATATACAACTCCACAACATTACAATCATCCACATATACAACTCTACAACATTACACTCATCCACATGTACAACTCTACAACATTACAATCATCCACATGTACAACTCCACAACAATACAATCATCCACATATACAACTCCACAACATTACAATCATCCACATATACAACTCCACAACATTACAATCATCCACATATACAACTCTACAACATTACAATCATCCACATATACAACTCTACAACATTACAATCATCCACATATACAACTCTACAACATTACAATCATCCACATGTACAACTCTACAACATTACATTCATCCACATATACAACTCTACAACATTACAATCATCCACATATACAACTCCACAACATTACAATCATCCACATATACAACTCCACAACATTACAATCATCCACATATACAACTCTACAACATTACAATCATCCACATATACAACTCCACAACATTACAATCATCCACATATACAACTCTACAACATTACAATCATCCACATGTACAACTCTACAACATTACATTCATCCACATATACAACTCCACAACATTACAATCATCCACATATACAACTCCACAACATTACAATCATCCACATATACAACTCTACAACATTACAATCATCCACATATACAACTCCACAACAATACAATCACCCACATATACAACTCTACAACATTACAATCATCCACATATACAACTCCACAACATTACAATCATCCACATATACAACTCTACAACATTACAATCATCCACATGTACAACTCTACAACATTACAATCATCCACATATACAACTCTACAACATTACAATCATCCACATGTACAACTCTACAACATTACATTCATCCACATATACAACTCCACAACATTACAATCATCCACATATACAACTCCACAACATTACAATCATCCACATATACAACTCTACAACATTACAATCATCCACATATACAACTCCACAACAATACAATCACCCACATATACAACTCTACAACATTACAATCATCCACATATGCAACTCTACAACATTACTATCATCCACATATACAACTCTACAACATTACATTCATCCACATATACAACTCCACAACATTACAATCATCCACATATACAACTCCACAACATTACAATCATCCACATATACAACTCCACAACATTACAATCATCCACATATACAACTCTACAACATTACTATCATCCACATATACAACTCTACAACATTACATTCATCCACATATACAACTCTACAACATTACAATCATCCACATATGCAACTCTACAACATTACTATCATCCACATATACAACTCTACAACATTACATTCATCCACATATACAACTCTACAACATTACAATCATCCACATATACAACTCCACAACATTACAGTCATCCACATATACAACTCCACAACATTACAATCATCCACATATACAACTCCACAACATTACAATCATCCACATATACAACTCCACAACATTACAATCATCCACATATACAACTCTACAACATTACAATCATCCACATATACAACTCCACAACAATACAATCACCCACATATACAACTCTACAACATTACATTCACCCACATATACAACACCACAACATTACAGTCATCCACATATACAACTCCACAACATTATAATCATCAACATATACAACTCTACAACATTACAATCATCCACATGTACAACTCTACAACATTACAATCACCCACATATACAACTCCACAACATTACAATCATCCACATATACAACTCTACAACATTACATTCATCCACATATACAACTCCACAACATTACAATCATCCACATATACAACTCTACAACATTACATTCATCCACATATACAACTCCACAACATTACAATCATCCACATATACAACTCTACAACATTACATTCATCCACATATACAACTCCACAACATTACAATCATCCACATATACAACTCTACAACATTACATTCATCCACATATACAACTCCACAACATTACAATCATCCACATATACAACTCCACAACATTACATTCATCCACATATACAACTCCACAACATTACATTCATCCACATATACAACTCTACAACATTACATTCACCCACATATACAACACCACAACATTACAGTCATCCACATATACAACTCCACAACATTACAATCATCCACATATACAACTCCACAACATTACAATCATCCACATATACAACTCTACAACATTACATTCATCCACATATACAACTCCACAACATTACAATCATCCACATATACAACTCTACAACATTACAGTCATCCACATATACAACTCCACAACATTACAATCATCCACATATACAACTCCACAACATTACATTCATCCACATATACAACTCCACAACATTACAATCATCCACATATACAACTCTACAACATTACATTCATCCACATATACAACTCCACAACATTACAATCATCCACATATACAACTCTACAACATTACATTCATCCACATATACAACTCCACAACATTACAATCATCCACATATACAACTCCACAACATTACATTCATCCACATATACAACTCCACAACATTACAATCATCCACATATACAACTCTACAACATTACAATCATCCACATATACAACTCTACAACATTACAGTCATCCACATATACAACTCCACAACATTACAATCATCCACATATACAACTCCACAACATTATAATCATCCACATATACAACTCTATAACATCACAATCATCCACATATACAACTCCACAACATTACAGTCATCCACATATCCAACTCTACAACATTACATTCATCCACATGTACAACTCTACAACATTACATTCATCCACATATACAACTCTACAACATTACATTCATCCACATATACAACTCTACAACATTACAATCATCCACATATACAACTCCACAACATTACAATCATCCACATATACAACTCTACAACATTACAATCATCCACATATACAACTCCACAACATTACAATCATCCACATATACAACTCCACAACATTACAATCATCCACATATACAACTCTACAACATTACAATCATCCACATATACAACTCCACAACAATACAATCACCCACATATACAACTCTACAACATTACAGTCATCCACATATACAACTCCACAACATTACAATCATCCACATATACAACTCCACAACATTATAATCATCCACATATACAACTCTATAACATCACAATCATCCACATATACAACTCTACAACATTACAGTCATCCACATATACAACTCTACAACATTACAATCACCCACATATACAACTCCACAACATTACAATCATCCACATATACAACTCTACAACATTACATTCATCCACATATACAACTCCACAACATTACAATCATCCACATATACAACTCCACAACATTACAATCATCCACATATACAACTCTACAACATTACAATCATCCACATATACAACTCCACAACAATACAATCACCCACATATACAACTCTACAACATTACAATCATCCACATATGCAACTCTACAACATTACAATCATCCACATATACAACTCTACAACATTACAATCATCCACATATACAACTCCACAACATTACAATCATCCACATATACAACTCCACAACATTACAATCATCCACATATACAACTCTACAACATTACAATCATCCACATATACAACTCCACAACAATACAATCACCCACATATACAACTCTACAACATTACAGTCATCCACATATACAACTCCACAACATTACAATCATCCACCTATACAACTCCACAACATTATAATCATCAACATATACAACTCTATAACATCACAATCATCCACATATACAACTCTACAACATTACAGTCATCCACATATACAACTCTACAACATTACAATCACCCACATATACAACTCCACAACATTACAATCATCCACATATACAACTCTACAACATTACATTCATCCACATATACAACTCCACAACATTACAATCATCCACATATACAACTCCACAACATTACATTCATCCACATATACAACTCCACAACATTACAATCATCCACATATACAACTCTACAACATTACAGTCATCCACATGTACATCTCCACAACATTACAATCATCCACATATACAACTCCACAACATTATAATCATCCACATATACAACTCTACAACATTACAATCATCCACATATACAACTCCACAACATTACAATCATCCACATATACAACTCCACAACATTACAATCATCCACATATACAACTCTATAACATCACAATCATCCACATATACAACTCCACAACATTACAATCATCCACATATACAACTCTATAACATCACAATCATCCACATATACAACTCCACAACATTACAATCATCCACATATACAACTCCACAACAATACAATCACCCACATATACAACTCTACAACATTACAGTCATCCACATATACAACTCCACAACATTACAATCATCCACATATACAACTCTACAACATTACAATCATCCACATATACAACTCCACAACATTACAATCATCCACATATACAACTCTACAACAATACAGTCATCCACATATACAACTCTACAACATTACAATCACCCACATATACAACTCCACAACATTACAATCATCCACATATACAACTCTACAACATTACAGTCATCCACATATACAACTCCACAACATTACAATCATCCACATATACAACTCCACAACATTATAATCATCCACATATACAACTCTATAACATCACAATCATCCACATATACAACTCTACAACATTACAGTCATCCACATATACAACTCTACAACATTACAATCACCCACATATACAACTCCACAACATTACAATCATCCACATATACAACTCTACAACATTACATTCATCCACATATACAACTCCACAACATTACAATCATCCACATATACAACTCCACAACATTACAATCATCCACATATACAACTCTACAACATTACAATCATCCACATATACAACTCCACAACATTATAATCATCCACATATACAACTCCACAACATTACAATCATCCACATATACAACTCCACAACATTATAATCATCCACATATACAACTCCACAACATTACAATCATCCACATATACAACTCCACAACATTACAATCATCCACATATACAACTCCACAACATTACAATCATCCACATATACAACTCCACAACATTACAATAATCCACATATACAACTCTACAACATTACATTCATCCACATATACAACTCTACAACATTACAATCATCCACATATACAACTCCACAACAATACAATCACCAGCATATACAACTCTACAACATTACAATCATCCACATATGCAACTCTACAACATTACAATCATCCACATATACAACTCTACAACATTACAATCATCCACATATACAACTCCACAACATTACAATCATCCACATGTACAACTCCACAACATTACAATCATCCACATATACAACTCTACAACATTACAATCATCCACATATACAACTCCACAACATTACAATCATCCACATATACAACTCTATAACATCAGAATCATCCACATATACAACTCCACAACATTACAATCATCCACATATACAACTCTATAACATCACAATCATCCACATATACAACTCCACAACATTACAATCATCCACATATACAACTACACAACAATACAATCACCCACATATACAACTCTACAACATTACAGTCATCCACATATACAACTCCACAACATTACAATCATCCACATATACAACTCCACAACATTATAATCATCCACATATACAACTCTATAACATCACAATCATCCACATATACAACTCTACAACATTACAGTCATCCACATATACAACTCTACAACATTACAATCACCCACATATACAACTCCACAACATTACAATCATCCACATATACAACTCTACAACATTACATTCATCCACATATACAACTCCACAACATTACAGTCATCCACATATCCAACTCCACAACATTACAGTCATCCACATATACAACTCCACAACATTACAATCATCCACATATACAACTCCACAACATTACAATCATCCACATATACAACTCTACAACATTACAATCATCCACATATACAACTCCACAACATTATAATCATCCACATATACAACTCTATAACATCACAATCATCCACATATACAACTCTACAACATTACAGTCATCCACATATACAACTCTACAACATTACAATCATCCACATATACAACTCCACAACATTACATTCATCCACATGTACAACTCCACAACATTACAATCATCCACATATACAACTCCACAACATTACAATCATCCACATATACAACTCTACAACATTACAATCATCCACATATACAACTCCACAACAATACAATCACCCACATATACAACTCTACAACATTACAATCATCCACATATGCAACTCTACAACATTACAATCATCCACATATACAACTCTACAACATTACAATCATCCACATATACAACTCCACAACATTACAATCATCCACATATACAACTCCACAACATTACAATCATCCACATATACAACTCTACAACATTACAATCATCCACATATACAACTCCACAACAATACAATCACCCACATATACAACTCTACAACATTATAATCATCAACATATACAACTCTATAACATCACAATCATCCACATATACAACTCTACAACATTACAGTCATCCACATATACAACTCTACAACATTACAATCACCCACATATACAACTCCACAACATTACAATCATCCACATATACAACTCTACAACATTACATTCATCCACATATACAACTCCACAACATTACAATCATCCACATATACAACTCCACAACATTACATTCATCCACATATACAACTCCACAACATTACAATCATCCACATATACAACTCTACAACATTACAATCATCCACATATACAACTCCACAACATTACAATCATCCACATATACAACTCTATAACATCACAATCATCCACATATACAACTCCACAACATTACAATCATCCACATATACAACTCTACAACATTACATTCATCCACATATACAACTCCACAACATTACAATCATCCACATATACAACTCTACAACATTACATTCATCCACATATACAACTCCACAACATTACAATCATCCACATATACAACTCCACAACATTACATTCATCCACATATACAACTCCACAACATTACAATCATCCACATATACAACTCTACAACATTACAATCATCCACATATACAACTCCACAACATTACAATCATCCACATATACAACTCCACAACATTACATTCATCCACATATACAACTCTACAACATTACAATCATCCACATATACAACTCCACAACATTACATTCATCCACATATACAACTCCACAACATTACATTCATCCACATATACAACTCCACAACATTACAATCATCCACATATACAACTCCACAACATTACATTCATCCACATATACAACTCCACAACATTACAATCATCCACATATACAACTCTACAACATTACAATCACCCACATATACAACACCACAACATTACAATCATCCACATATACAACTCTACAACATTACAATCATCCACATATACAACTCTACAACATTACAATCATCCACATATACAACTCCACAACATTACAATCATCCACATATACAACTCTACAACATTACAATCATCCACATATACAACTCTACAACATTACAATCATCCACATATACAACTCTACAACATTACAATCATCCACATATACAACTCCACAACATTACATTCATCCACATATACAACTCTACAACATTACATTCATCCACATATACAACTCTACAACATTACAATCATCCACATATACAACTCCACAACATTACAATCATCCACATATACAACTCTACAACATTACAGTCATCCACATATACAACTCCACAACATTACAATCATCCACATATACAACTCCACAACATTATAATCATCCACATATACAACTCTATAACATCACAATCATCCACATATACAACTCCACAACATTACAGTCATCCACATATCCAACTCTACAACATTACATTCATCCACATGTACAACTCTACAACATTACATTCATCCACATATACAACTCTACAACATTACATTCATCCACATATACAACTCTACAACATTACAATCATCCACATATACAACTCCACAACATTACAATCATCCACATATACAACTCTACAACATTACAATCATCCACATATACAACTCCACAACATTACAATCATCCACATATACAACTCCACAACATTACAATCATCCACATATACAACTCTATAACATCACAATCATCCACATATACAACTCCACAACATTACAGTCATCCACATATCCAACTCTACAACATTACATTCATCCACATGTACAACTCTACAACATTACATTCATCCACATATACAACTCTACAACATTACATTCATCCACATATACAACTCCACAACATTACAATCATCCACATATACAACTCTATAACATCACAATCATCCACATATACAACTCTACAACATTACAGTCATCCACATATACAACTCTACAACATTACAATCACCCACATATACAACTCCACAACATTACAATCATCCACATATACAACTCTACAACATTACATTCATCCACATATACAACTCCACAACATTACAATCATCCACATATACAACTCCACAACATTACATTCATCCACATATACAACTCTACAACATTACAATCATCCACATATACAACTCTACAACATTATAATCATCCACATATACAACTCCACAACATTACAATCATCCACATATACAACTCCACAACATTACAATCATCCACATATACAACTCCACAACATTACAATCATCCACATATACAACTCCACAACATTACAATAATCCACATATACAACTCTACAACATTACATTCATCCACATATACAACTCCACAACATTACAATCATCCACATATACAACTCTACAACATTACAATCATCCACATATACAACTCCACAACATTACAATCATCCACATATACAACTCTACAACATTACAATCATCCACATATACAACTCTACAACATTACATTCATCCACATATACAACTCCACAACATTACAATCATCCACATATACAACTCTATAACATCACAATCATCCACATATACAACTCTACAACATTACAGTCATCCACATATACAACTCTACAACATTACAATCACCCACATATACAACTCCACAACATTACAATCATCCACATATACAACTCTACAACATTACATTCATCCACATATACAACTCCACAACATTACAATCATCCACATATACAACTCCACAACATTACATTCATCCACATATACAACTCTACAACATTACAATCATCCACATATACAACTCTACAACATTATAATCATCCACATATACAACTCCACAACATTACAATCATCCACATATACAACTCCACAACATTACAATCATCCACATATACAACTCCACAACATTACAATCATCCACATATACAACTCCACAACATTACAATAATCCACATATACAACTCTACAACATTACATTCATCCACATATACAACTCCACAACATTACAATCATCCACATATACAACTCTACAACATTACAATCATCCACATATACAACTCCACAACATTACAATCATCCACATATACAACTCTATAACATCACAATCATCCACATATACAACTCCACAACATTACAGTCATCCACATATACAACTCCACAACATTACAATCATCCACATATACAACTCCACAACATTACAATCATCCACATATACAACTCCACAACATTACAATCATCCACATATACAACTCTATAACATCACAATCATCCACATATACAACTCCACAACATTACAATCATCCACATATACAACTCCACAACATTACATTCATCCACATATACAACTCTACAACATTACAATCACCCACATATACAACTCCACAACATTATAATCATCCACATATACAACTCTACAACATTACAATCACCCACATATACAACTCCACAACATTACAATCACCCACATATACAACTCCACAACATTACAGTCATCCACATATACAACTCCACAACATTACAATCATCCACATATACAACTCCACAACAATACAATCACCCACATATACAGCTCCACAACATTACAATCATCCACATATACAACTCCACAACATTACATTCATCCACATATACAACTCCACAACATTATAATCATCCACATATACAACTCCACAACATTACAATCATCCACATATACAACTCTACAACATTACAATCACCCACATATACAACTCCACAACATTACAATCACCCACATATACAACTCCACAACATTACATTCATCCACATATACAACTCCACAACATTACAATCATCCACATATACAACTCCACAACATTACAATCATCCACATATACAACTCTACAACATTACAGTCATCCACATATACAACTCCACAACATTACAATCATCCACATATACAACTCCACAACAATACAATCACCCACATATACAGCTCAACAACATTACAATCATCCACATATACAACTCCACAACATTACAATCACCCACATATACAACTCCACAACATTACAATCATCCACATATACAACTCTACAACATTACAATCATCCACATATACAACTCCACAACAATACAATCACCCACATATACAACTCTACAACATTACAATCATCCACATATACAACTCTACAACATTACAATCATCCACATATACAACTCCACAACATTACAATCATCCACATATACAACTCTACAACATTACAATCACCCACATATACAACTCCACAACATTACAATCACCCACATATACAACTCCACAACATTACAATCATCCACATATACAACTCTACAACATTACAATCATCCACATATACAACTCCACAACATTACAATCATCCACATATACAACTCTACAACATTACAATCACCCACATATACAACTCCACAACATTACAATCACCCACATATACAACTCCACAACATTACAATCACCCACATATACAACTCCACAACATTACAGTCATCCACATATACAACTCCACAACAATACAATCATCCACATATACAACTCCACAACATTACAATCATCCACATATACAACTCTACAACATTACAATCATCCACATATACAACTCCACAACAATACAATCACCCACATATACAACTCTACAACATTACAATCATCCACATATACAACTCCACAACATTACAATCATCCACATATACAACTCTACAACATTACATTCATCCACATATACAACTCTACAACATTACAGTCATCCACATATACAACTCCACAACATTACAATCATCCACATATACAACTCTACAACATTACAATCATCCACATATACAACTCTACAACATTACAATCATCCACATATACAACTCTACAACATTACAGTCATCCACATATACAACTCTACAACATTACAATCACCCACATATACAACTCCACAACATTACAATCATCCACATATACAACTCTACAACATTATAATCATCCACATATACAACTCCACAACATTACAATCATCCACATATACAACTCCACAACATTACAATCATCCACATATACAACTCTATAACATCACAATCATCCACATATACAACTCCACAACATTACAATCATCCACATATACAACTCTACAACATTACAATCATCCACATATACAACTCCACAACATTACATTCATCCACATATACAACTCCACAACATTACATTCATCCACATATACAACTCTACAACATTACATTCATCCACATATACAACTCTACAACATTACAATCATCCACATATACAACTCTACAACATTACAATCATCCACATATACAACTGCACAACATTACAATCATCCACATATACAACTCTACAACATTACAATCATCCACATATACAACTCTACAACATTACATTCATCCACATATACAACTCTACAACATTACAATCATCCACATATACAACTCTACAACATTACAATCATCCACATATACAGCTCTACAACATTACAATCATCCACATATACAACTCTATAACATCACAATCATCCACATATACAACTCTACAACATTACAATCATCCACATATACAACTCCACAACATTACAATCATCCACATATACACCTCCACAACATTACAATCATCCACATATACAACTCCACAACATTACAATCATCCACATATACAACTCTATAACATCACAATCATCCACATATACAACTCTACAACATTACAATCATCCACATATACAACTCTATAACATCACAATCATCCACATATACACCTCCACAACATTACAATCATCCACATATACAACTCTACAACATTACAATCATCCACATATACAACTCTATAACATCACAATCATCCACATATACAACTCTACAACATTACAATCATCCACATATACAACTCTACAACATTACAATCATCCACATATACAACTCTACAACATTACAATCATCCACATATACAACTCTACAACATTACAATCACCCACATATACAACTCCACAACATTACAATCATCCACATATACAACTCTACAACATTACAATCATCCACATATACAACTCCACAACATTACAATCATCCACATATACAACTCTATAACATCACAATCATCCACATATACAACTCTACAACATTACAATCATCCACATATACAACTCTACAACAATACAATCGTCCACATATACAACTCTACAACATTACAATCATCCACATATACAACTCTACAACATTACAATCACCCACATATACAACTCCACAACATTACAATCATCCACATATATAACTCTACAACATTACAATCATCCACATATACAACTCCACAACATTACACTCATCCACATATACAACTCCACAACATTACAATCATCCACATATACAACTCTACAACATTACAATCATCCACATATACAACTCCACAACATTACAGTCATCCACATATACAACTCCACAACAATACAATCATCCACATATACAGCTCCACAACATTACAATCATCCACATATACAACTCTACAACAATACAATCATCCACATATACAACTCCACAACATTACATTCATCCACATATACAACTCCACAACAATACAATCATCCACATATACAACTCTACAACATTACAATCATCCACATATACAACTCTACAACATTACAATCATCCACATATACAGCTCCACAACATTACAATCATCCACATGTACAACTCTACAACATTACAATCATCCACATATACAACTCCACAACATTACAGTCATCCACATATACAACTCTACAACATTACAATCATCCACATATACAACTCCACAACATTACAATCATCCACATATACAACTCCACAACATTACAATCATCCACATATACAACTCCACAACATTACATTCATCCACATATACAACTCTACAACATTACATTCATCCACATATACAACTCTACAACATTACAGTCATCCACATATACAACTCCACAACATTACAATCATCCACATATACAGCTCCACAACATTACAATCATCCACATGTACAACTCTACAACATTACAATCATCCACATATACAACTCCACAACATTACAGTCATCCACATATACAACTCTACAACATTACAATCATCCACATATACAACTCCACAACATTACAATCATCCACATATACAACTCCACAACATTACAGTCATCCACATATACAACTCTACAACAATACAATCATCCACATATACAACTCCACAACATTACAATCATCCACATATACAACTCCACAACATTACAATCATCCACATATACAACTCTACAACATTACAATCATCCACATATACAACTCTACAACATTACAATCATCCACATGTACAACTCTACAACATTACAATCATCCACATATACAACTCCACAACATTACAGTCATCCACATATACAACTCCACAACATTACAATCATCCACATATACAACTCTACAACATTACAATCATCCACATATACAACTCCACAACATTACAGTCATCCACATATACAACTCCACAACATTACAATCATCCACATATACAACTCTACAACATTACATTCATCCACATATACAACTCTACAACATTACAGTCATCCACATATACAACTCCACAACATTACAATCATCCACATATACAGCTCCACAACATTACAATCATCCACATGTACAACTCTACAACATTACAATCATCCACATATACAACTCCACAACATTACAGTCATCCACATATACAACTCTACAACATTACAATCATCCACATATACAACTCCACAACATTACAATCATCCACATATACAACTCCACAACATTACAATCATCCACATATACAACTCTACAACATTACATTCATCCACATATACAACTCTACAACATTACAATCATCCACATATACAACTCCACAACATTACAGTCATCCACATATACAACTCTACAACATTACAATCATCCACATATACAACTCTACAACATTACAATCATCCACATATACAGCTCCACAACATTACAATCATCCACATGTACAACTCTACAACATTACAATCATCCACATATACAACTCCACAACATTACAGTCATCCACATATACAACTCTACAACATTACAATCATCCACATATACAACTCCACAACATTACAATCATCCACATATACAACTCCACAACATTACAATCATCCACATATACAACTCTACAACATTACATTCATCCACATATACAACTCTACAACATTACAATCATCCACATATACAACTCCACAACATTACAGTCATCCACATATACAACTCTACAACATTACAATCATCCACATATACAACTCCACAACATTACAATCATCCACATATACAACTCCACAACATTACAATCATCCACATAAACAACTCTACAACATTACAATCATCCACATATACAACTCCACAACATTACAATCATCCACATATACAACTCCACAACATTACAATCATCCACATATACAACTCTACAACATTACAATCGTCCACATATACAACTCCACAACATTACAATCATCCACATATACAACTCCACAACAATACAATCATCCACATATACAACTCCACAACATTACAATCATCCACATATACAACTCTACAACAATACAATCATCCACATATACAACTCCACAACATTACAATCATCCACATATACAACTCCACAACATTACAATCATCCACATATACAACTCTACAACATTACAATCATCCACATATGCAACTCTACAACATTACAATCATCCACATATACAACTCCACAACAATACAATCATCCACATATACAGCTCCACAACATTACAATCATCCACATATACAACTCTACAACAATACAATCATCCACATATACAACTCCACAACATTACATTCATCCACATATACAACTCCACAACATTACAATCATCCACATATACAACTCTACAACATTACAATCATCCACATATACAACTTCACAACATTACAATCATCCACATATACAACTCTACAACAATACAATCATCCACATATACAACTCTACAACATTACAATCATCCACATATACAACTCTACAACATTACAATCATCCACATATACAACTCTACAACATTACAATCGTCCACATATACAACTCCACAACATTACAATCATCCACATATACAACTCCACAACAATACAATCATCCACATATACAACTCCACAACATTACAATCATCCACATATACAACTCTACAACAATACAATCATCCACATATACAACTCTACAACATTACAATCATCCACATATACAACTCTACAACATTACAATCGTCCACATATACAACTCCACAACATTACAATCATCCACATATACAACTCCACAACAATACAATCATCCACATATACAACTCCACAACATTACAATCATCCACATATACAACTCTACAACAATACAATCATCCACATATACAACTCTACAACATTACAATCATCCACATATACAACTTCACAACATTACAATCATCCACATATACAACTCTACAACAATACAATCATCCACATATACAACTCTACAACATTACAATCATCCACATATACAACTCTACAACATTACAATCATCCACATATACAACTCTACAACATTACAATCACCCACATATACAACTCTACAACATTACAATCACCCACATATACAGCTCCACAACATTACAATCACCCACATATACAACTCCACAACATTACAATCATCCACATATACAACTCTACAACATTACAGTCATCCACATATACAACTCTACAACATTACAATCATCCACATATACAACTCCACAACAATACAATCATCCACATATACAACTCCACAACATTACATTCATCCACATATACAACTCCACAACATTACAATCATCCACATGTACAACTCTACAATATTACATTCATCCACATATACAACTCTACAACATTACAATCATCCACATATACAACTCTACAACATTACAATCATCCACATATACAACTCCACAACATTACAATCATCCACATATACAACTCCACAACATTACAATCATCCACATATACAACTCCACAACATTACAATCATCCACATATACAACTCCACAACATTACAATCATCCACATATACACCTCCACAACATTACATTCATCCACATATACAACTCTACAACATTACAATCATCCACATATACAACTCTACAACATTACAATCACCCACATATACAACTCTACAACATTACAATCATCCACATATACAACTCTACAACATTACATTCATCCACATATACAACTCCACAACATTACAATCATCCACATATACAACTCTACAACATTACAATCATCCACATATACAACTCTACAACATTACAATCATCCACATATACAACTCTACAACATTACAATCATCCACATATACAACTCCATAACATTACAATCACCCACATATACAACTCTACAACATTACAATCATCCACATATATAACTCTACAACATTACAATCATCCACATATACAACTCTACAACATTACAATCATCCACATATACAACTCTACAACATTACAATCATCCACATATATAACTCTACAACATTACAATCATCCACATATACAACTCTACAACATTACAATCATCCACATATACAACTCTACAACATTACAATCACCCACATATACAGCTCCACAACATTACAATCATCCACATATACAACTCTACAACATTACAATCATCCACATGTACAACTCCACAACATTACATTCATCCACATATACAACTCTACAACATTACAATCACCCACATATACAACTCCACAACAATACAATCATCCACATATACAACTCTACAACATTAAAATCATCCACATATACAACTCTACAACATTACAATCATCCACATATACAACTCTACAACATTACAATCATCCACATATACAACTCTACAACATTACAATCATCCACATATACAACTCCACAACATTACAATCATCCACATATACAACTCCACAACATTACATTCATCCACATATACAACTCTACAACATTACATTCATCCACATATACAACTCTACAACATTACAATCATCCACATATACAACTCTACAACATTACAATCATCCACATGTACAACTCCACAACATTACATTCATCCACATATACAACTCTACAACATTACAATCACCCACATATACAACTCCACAACAATACAATCATCCACATATACAACTCTACAACATTATAATCATCCACATATACAACTCTACAACATTACAATCATCCACATATACAACTCTACAACATTACAATCATCCACATATACAACTCTACAACATTACAATCATCCACATATACAACTCCACAACATTACAATCATCCACATATACAACTCCACAACATTACATTCATCCACATATACAACTCTACAACATTACATTCATCCACATATACAACTCTACAACATTACAATCATCCACATATACAACTCCACAACATTACAATCATCCACATATACAACTCCACAACATTACATTCATCCACATATACAACTCCACAACATTACATTCATCCACATATACAACTCTACAACATTACAATCATCCACATATACAACTCCACAACATTACAATCATCCACATATACAACTCTACAACATTACAATCATCCACATATACAACTCTACATCATTACAATCATCCACATATACAACTCTACAACATTACAATCATCCACATATACAACTCTACAACATTACAATCATCCACATATACAACTCCAGAACATTACAATCATCCACATATACAACTCTACAACATTACAATCATCCACATATACAACTCTACAACATTACAATCATCCACATATACAACTCCACAACATTACAATCATCCACATATACAACTTCACAACATTACAATCATCCACATATACAACTCCACAACAATACAATCATCCACATATACAACTCCACAACATTACATTCATCCACATATACAACTCCACAACATTACAATCATCCACATGTACAACTCTACAATATTACATTCATCCACATATACAACTCTACAACATTACAATCATCCACATATACAACTCTACAACATTACAATCATCCACATATACAACTCCACAACATTACAGTCATCCACATATACAACTCCACAACATTACATTCATCCACATATACAACTCCACAACATTACAATCATCCACATATACAACTCCACAACATTACAATCATCCACATATACAACTCCACAACATTACAATCATCCACATATACAACTCCACAACAATACAATCATCCACATATACAACTCTACAACATTACAATCACCCACATATACAACTCCACAACATTACAATCATCCACATATACAACTCTACAACATTACATTCATCCACATATACAACTCCACAACAATACAATCACCCACATATACAACTCCACAACATTACATTCATCCACATATACAACTCCACAACATTACAATCATCCACATATACAACTCTACAACATTACAATCATCCACATATACAACTCCACAACATTACAATCATCCACATATACAACTCTACAACATTACAATCATCCACATATACAACTCTACAACATTACATTCATCCACATATACAACTCCACAACAATACAATCACCCACATATACAACTCCACAACATTACATTCATCCACATATACAACTCCACAACAATACAATCATCCACATATACAACTCTACAACATTACAATCATCCACATATACAACTCTACAACATTACATTCATCCACATATACAGCTCTACAACATTACAATCATCCACATATACAACTCCACAACATTACAATCATCCACATATACAACTCTACAACATTACAATCATCCACATATACAACTCTACAACATTACATTCATCCACATATACAACTCCACAACATTACATTCATCCACATATACAACTCTACAACATTACAATCATCCACATATACAACTCCACAACATTACAATCATCCACATATACAACTCCACAACATTACATTCATCCACATATACAACTCCACAACATTACATTCATCCACATATACAACTCTACAACATTACAATCATCCACATATACAACTCCACAACATTACAATCATCCACATATACAACTCTACAACATTACAATCATCCACATATACAACTCTACATCATTACAATCATCCACATATACAACTCTACAACATTACAATCATCCACATATACAACTCTACAACATTACAATCATCCACATATACAACTCCACAACATTACAATCATCCACATATACAACTCTACAACATTACAATCATCCACATATACAACTCTACAACATTACAATCATCCACATATACAACTCCACAACATTACAATCATCCACATATACAACTTCACAACATTACAATCATCCACATATACAACTCCACAACAATACAATCATCCACATATACAACTCCACAACATTACATTCATCCACATATACAACTCCACAACATTACAATCATCCACATGTACAACTCTACAATATTACATTCATCCACATATACAACTCTACAACATTACAATCATCCACATATACAACTCTACAACATTACAATCATCCACATATACAACTCCACAACATTACAGTCATCCACATATACAACTCCACAACATTACATTCATCCACATATACAACTCCACAACATTACAATCATCCACATATACAACTCCACAACATTACAATCATCCACATATACAACTCCACAACATTACAATCATCCACATATACAACTCCACAACAATACAATCATCCACATATACAACTCTACAACATTACAATCACCCACATATACAACTCCACAACATTACAATCATCCACATATACAACTCTACAACATTACATTCATCCACATATACAACTCCACAACAATACAATCACCCACATATACAACTCCACAACATTACATTCATCCACATATACAACTCCACAACATTACAATCATCCACATATACAACTCTACAACATTACATTCATCCACATATACAACTCCACAACATTACAATCATCCACATATACAACTCTACAACATTACAATCATCCACATGTACAATTCTACAACATTACATTCATCCACATATACAGCTCCACAACATTACAATCATCCACATATACAACTCCACAACATTACAATCATCCACATATACAACTCTACAACATTACAATCATCCACATATACAACTCTACAACATTACATTCATCCACATATACAGCTCTACAACATTACAATCATCCACATATACAACTCCACAACATTACAATCATCCACATATACAACTCTACAACATTACAATCATCCACATATACAACTCTACAACATTACAATCATCCACATATACAACTCTACAACATTACAATCACCCACATATACAACTCTACAACATTACAATCATCCACATATACAACTCCACAACATTACAATCATCCACATATCCAACTCTACAACATTACATTCATCCACATATACAACTCTACAACATTACAATCATCCACATATACAACTCCACAACATTACAATCATCCACATATACAACTCTACAACATTACAATCATCCACATATACAACTCCACAACATTACAATCATCCACATATACAGCTCCACAACATTACATTCATCCACATATACAACTCCACAACATTACATTCATCCACATATACAACTCCACAACATTACAATCATCCACATATACAACTCCACAACATTACAATCATCCACATATACAACTCCACAACAATACAATCATCCACATATACAACTCCACAACATTACAATCATCCACATATACAACTCCACAACATTACATTCATCCACATATACAACTCTACAACATTACATTCATCCACATATACAACTCCACAACATTACAATCATCCACATATACAACTCTACAACATTACAATCATCCACATATACAACTCCACAACATTACAATCATCCACATATACAACTCTACAACATTAAAATCATCCACATATACAACTCTACAACATTACAATCATCCACATATACAACTCTACAACATTACAATCATCCACATATACAACTCTACAACATTACAATCATCCACATATACAACTCCACAACATTACAATCATCCACATATACAACTCCACAACATTACATTCATCCACATATACAACTCTACAACATTACATTCATCCACATATACAACTCTACAACATTACAATCATCCACATATACAACTCTACAACATTACAATCATCCACATGTACAACTCCACAACATTACATTCATCCACATATACAACTCTACAACATTACAATCACCCACATATACAACTCCACAACAATACAATCATCCACATACACAACTCTACAACATTATAATCATCCACATATACAACTCTACAACATTACAATCATCCACATATACAACTCTACAACATTACAATCATCCACATATACAACTCCACAACATTACAATCATCCACATATACAACTCCACAACATTACAATCATCCACATATACAACTCCACAACATTACAATCATCCACATATACAACTCCACAACATTACATTCATCCACATATACAACTCTAAAACATTACATTCATCCACATATACAACTCTACAACATTACAATCATCCACATATACAACTCTACAACATTACAATCATCCACATGTACAACTCCACAACATTACATTCATCCACATATACAACTCTACAACATTACAATCACCCACATATACAACTCCACAACAATACAATCATCCACATATACAACTCTACAACATTATAATCATCCACATGTACAACTCTACAACATTACATTCATCCACATATACAACTCTACAACATTACAATCATCCACATATACAACTCCACAACATTACAATCATCCACATATACAACTTCACAACATTACAATCATCCACATATACAACTCCACAACAATACAATCATCCACATATACAACTCCACAACATTACATTCATCCACATATACAACTCCACAACATTACAATCATCCACATGTACAACTCTACAATATTACATTCATCCACATATACAACTCTACAACATTACAATCATCCACATATACAACTCTACAACATTACAATCATCCACATATACAACTCCACAACATTACAGTCATCCACATATACAACTCCACAACATTACATTCATCCACATATACAACTCCACAACATTACAATCATCCACATATACAACTCCACAACATTACAATCATCCACATATACAACTCCACAACATTACAATCATCCACATATACAACTCCACAACAATACAATCATCCACATATACAACTCTACAACATTACAATCACCCACATATACAACTCCACAACATTACAATCATCCACATATACAACTCTACAACATTACATTCATCCACATATACAACTCCACAACAATACAATCACCCACATATACAACTCCACAACATTACATTCATCCACATATACAACTCCACAACATTACAATCATCCACATATACAACTCTACAACATTACATTCATCCACATATACAACTCCACAACATTACAATCATCCACATATACAACTCTACAACATTACAATCATCCACATGTACAATTCTACAACATTACATTCATCCACATATACAGCTCCACAACATTACAATCATCCACATATACAACTCCACAACATTACAATCATCCACATATACAACTCTACAACATTACATTCATCCACATATACAGCTCTACAACATTACAATCATCCACATATACAACTCCACAACATTACAATCATCCACATATACAACTCTACAACATTACAATCATCCACATATACAACTCTACAACATTACAATCATCCACATATACAACTCTACAACATTACAATCACCCACATATACAACTCTACAACATTACAATCATCCACATATACAACTCCACAACATTACAATCATCCACATATCCAACTCTACAACATTACATTCATCCACATATACAACTCTACAACATTACAATCATCCACATATACAACTCCACAACATTACAATCATCCACATATACAACTCTACAACATTACAATCATCCACATATACAACTCCACAACATTACAATCATCCACATATACAGCTCCACAACATTACATTCATCCACATATACAACTCCACAACATTACATTCATCCACATATACAACTCCACAACATTACAATCATCCACATATACAACTCCACAACATTACAATCATCCACATATACAACTCCACAACAATACAATCATCCACATATACAACTCCACAACATTACAATCATCCACATATACAACTCCACAACATTACATTCATCCACATATACAACTCTACAACATTACATTCATCCACATATACAACTCCACAACATTACAATCATCCACATATACAACTCTACAACATTACAATCATCCACATATACAACTCCACAACATTACAATCTTCCACATATACAACTCCACAACATTACAATCATCCACATATACAACTCCACAACATTACAATCATCCACATATACAACTCTATAACATTACAATCATCCACATATACAACTCTACAACATTACATTCATCCACATATACAACTCTACAACATTACAATCATCCACATATACAACTCTACAACATTACAATCACCCACATATACAACTCTACAACATTACAATCATCCACATATACAACTCCACAACATTACATTCATCCACATATACAACTCCACAACATTACAATCATCCACATATACAACTCCACAACATTACAATCACCCACATATACAACTCTACAACATTACAATCATCCACATATACAACTCCACACCATTACAATCATCCACATATACAGCTCCACAACAATACAATCATCCACATATACAACTCCACAACATTACATTCATCCACATATACAGCTCCACAACATTACAATCATCCACATATACAGCTCTACAACATTACAATCATCCACATTTACAACTCCACAACATTACAATCACCCACATATACAGCTCCACAACATTACAATCATCCACATATACAACTCTACAACATTACAACCATCCACATATACAGCTCCACAACATTACAATCATCCACATATAAAGCTCCACAACATTACAATCACCCACATATACAACTCCACAACATTACAATCACCCACATATACAACTTCACAACATTACAATCATCCACATATACAGCTCCACAACAGACCGATTATATCCCTCTTCTTGTTAGCAATTACGAGTTAAAAATAATCCATAAAGTTTTATTATTCGGTTTTTCTACTTGATACCGCACCTTGATAATTAATGCATTATTATTAATATTCTTCATTATTCAGATGCTCTAACGTTAGCTAATGACATAGCAAGTTCTGTGCATCATGCATGGAGAAAGAAAAACTCTCAGACACGTGTTTGTTAGAGTAACCTCACTTTAAGGAAACCTTATCGCCCAGACTTCCCGAATGCTTTCAAGCTTAAAGGTTCTCTTTTAGCGAGTCCGATATCCATCAGTGTTACATTTATTCCATTCCTTTTTCTGATAAATCGTACATTGGGACTTTATAGATGAAAGTGATGTCGATATGCAGTGTTACATTGCCAGCTAGTTTTATCACAGGACGCCATGTACCTGACTGCAAGGTGCGTGTATACAGCTGAGGCTCGTCACGTAATCCTGTGCAATTTCTTTATGCTAAGTTACTGAGCGTATGTTTTACTATTTTACTCGCTTCAATTACGTGCACTTCCGATTACGCCATAAGTTTCTGGAATATGCGATGTGATTGCATAAGTGTATGTGCTTCTCATATCGCAATTATCTAGTCGTTTTTGTGTTATTATATTGCATCTTTCAAATACATCTTCACCCAAGATTGCTTTAAGGTCATGTTGAGATAATATAGTGCAAGAATGTTCAAACATCGTGTGTCCTTAAATAAAGCATGGCCCAAAAGAACGAAATATAAATGAATTATTGAAAATATTAATGAAACATATTTTCAACGTTTGGTGAAACAACGGCTGATACATAATACATACTGAATATTAATTCGTTCTACTGACATGTTTTCAGAATGTTTTTTATTAACGTAACTGAGCCCATTTAGAAGCTGTTAGAGTTTAGTTATACTTTGTTTTATTTGATTCACTGATGTATTGCTTTTAAATTATATACATATTTGTAGTGCGTTTGATTTGAACATAAATACTTGGCAATGCCTTAACACAGTGTGCTTCCTTTCATGAAGACTTGTTGAATCCTTCCTAATGTTATGCATTTCAATTCAATGTTGTTGTTTATAATTTGAGCAACATTATGTCTTATTTTTATCAAACCCTGTTCCTACATTTCCGACATATCCCCGTGTCCACTTGACAGACACTTCCGGTCCAGCGCGCTGGTTCCAGTTCTGTTAGCAGAACATAACTCATTTCCTGGGATTAGACCAAACAAGGAAACCATTGTGCATGCTTCTTATGTAGAATGTCACCTACCGAGTAAATCACGTGACCTTAACTTCATATTTGGCAGTAAAAGTCATGTCACGCCATTGCATGCATTAACTAGGCTATTGCCATCGTTTTTTTAACATTAAAATAGCTTTTGGGTTTAAGGAGGCATTTTTTGGTATGTCTTCTTCAACTGGCACAAGTTACTGGATACCGTAGCTTAACAATACACCCGGGGAAGGTGAGTTACTTTACTTCTTAACTCGTGTCCATTATTTCTATTTGAAATCAAGTGCCATCAGCGAAACAGTTATCATATAAACTTGACGACGACGCGAAAGCGAAACATTCAAAACTTCATGTTTATAAGAGGAGAAAAGGCGAACTGTTATTGTGGTATATTCCAGTAACGATCTCAGATTTTAGCCAAATGACCATTAATCCTAAAACGTTGCTTTAGTTAACTGTACACCTTCACTTACATATACTGGTAGGTATACTGTTGTAGCAGTAACAACTTATATCGACAAACTGTTTTGTCTGCTCTTGAACAGTGATTGAATATTCTACAAGTAAGAACATTCACCCCAAGAACGCCTGTCTTGTGTACGCACCTTCGTAGCAAAACCACTCCTCGCCAATGGCTCGGGTAACACCACCAACAGACGACACCGTATTACCCTTGACAGAAGCAGGCAAGTCACATTGATGCAGGAGAATTATAATTCAATATCACACGTGTAAAATTAAATGGCAAATCCCGTTCCTCACTCATTACACCTGCAATATAATCGCCTGTTGGTGACCGTTACCCGCGCTAATGCCCGATACGTGCGATCCTCGGCATAATCTAGTAGCTGAATGTTACCCCTTGACGCAACACTCTCATTTAGCTGTACACACGGGGCTGCTTGATATCGTTATTTTCTGAGTTTCTTGAGGAACGTGATCAGGTAATCTCACTTCTCGATCAATCAGCTCTACATACTGATCCGTACTTCACTCCTTGTGAACTTAACCTGCCGAAAAGATTCTGACTCTTTCACTTCAACAGGTCGACCTCTGGTACTGATGTGATCCAGTGCTAGGTAAGATTTCACAATTATAAGAATTACTATATAATACTACCAGTACAATATTCAAATTATAATAATTATCATATACAAATTATAAGAATTGTAATGTACAAATTATTAAAAATATTACAAATTACACATGAAAGTTTATAGTTTTACTTTTTATAGGTAATTTAAACGCTTTTTCCCGATATTGTTGTATGAAACAAAGCCATGTTTATGTCATATGAACCTATTTGTACAAAGTAAAACAGTCAAACAGTACTAGTCAACCAAAGTCAAACTAGAATTTGGTATTAATTGAATATTAATATTAATACAAAATTATTTTAAATTCATCATTTCGAGGTTAGCTTTATCAATTCTTCTTTTAGTTTTGTACGAATGATTATTTACTATTTGAACCAAATTTAGTTCTTATTCACCATTCGCATTATCCTCAACTTATAGTAAGTATATATAAGTGGATTGCTCATCGTAAAAACTTTCATAAAAAAAATTTAAAATTCATTTAAACAGATATGTTTCTTATATACCATTTTTTCTAAGAAGCAAAACTAGAATTTCAATGAGCACATCTAAAATAAAAGTGCTAGAATTACCGTGCACAAACACTGTTTTAGCTAGCTAATATCATTTTGAAGTGGAGTTGATAATGTTAATTGTTATGTTTCGTAAAGATACAGAATTTTCAGTCAACCGTGCCCTGAATTCTGTCCCACGTGACAGGGAGTCAATTGGAAAGGCCAGGCAGCAGACTCTCCTATTTCAGTTGTTGGTTTCAGTCCTGATTTAATGCAATATGTTATTTTCTTAATGTTTTATTCTAAATACGTTTGCGGGGTCCCATAATCGCTTACATGTACTATCGTATGGAAAGTTCAATTGTAAAGACATTTACCTGAATCAGTCGAGTTTACATACTATAGAAAGCATAAAACAATAATGTTATCAACATATAATGTTTAAATATCCCATTGGTTAAAGTTGCATGCATATTACTACAAAGTGGTTTCCTGTGTTGTGCCGTGCCATGACCTAGCCTATTGCAGTGGCGATGTATTAACTTTGAAATCACCTTAAAGCAAAGGTTGCCAAGTGCATGTTTGTTGATTTAATTGTTGTATACTTATACAAAAGATAACATTTCTTCTAACAGGAACTGATGACAAGCTTGAAAAATATGACGAAAAAATGCTAACAAATCAAAAACGAACGCGTCATTTAAGATAATATTTTTTTCTAACCGAAACATACGATAGTGGGATTGCCTTGAACCAATGACAAGCTTGAAGAATATGACGAACATACATGCTGACCAATCAAAACTGAACATCTCATTCCAGAAACTCCAGAACATTTAAGTGACTTAATTGACATGCACTTTAAACGGATTTTTGTTATTAGAAGTTTTCCGCGAAGACTAAGTCAGCCAATCAGAAACCTCACAGCTCTGTCTGCGGCATATGGTCTAGGACACCATCACATGCTTCAAATTGATTTAGATTAGAATATCTATAACTTCAAGCTATTCTATAATAGTTCATATTCATATGCTATTTCAATTTTTGATTTGTTGTCTTGCTATAATTACTAAACAGAAATACTTTATTTTACTTCTTATAGGGAAATTTCACGACGTTTCAGAGTATATATACTCAGAAGTTGTTATCCAAAAATGTTTCTGTTCTTTTGTATGTCACTTAATTCTTAATGCACACCAAAGACTTGCTATTACTTATTAATATGAATTGTCCAGCTTCCTTTTAATTTGACTTTTTCCCTATTGAATTACATGAAACAAAACTTCATAAAAAATGACGAAACTATTGAAATACCTTCGCCAGGTGAGTTAATGTACTATACTGTTAATGAAGTTCTACAGCTCTAATACTAGAAGCACATGTACGGGGTGTACACCTTCTCTTCTCTATGTCCAGCGCTATATAATAGTCTCAATCGAACACACCAGTGATTCATTCTAATCTTTATTTACTCACTTCAAATCCCTGATTTTACCCACTTCACATTAAGCATATACATGTCTGACTGTGTTGAAGTCAATAGGGAGAATTGCGTTGATATGACTTACTCACTTGAGAATGAAACGTTAGAGAAAATTGTTTCGATCATACAATGCAAGTTCATATCTTTTTCAATAAAATGTTCTCATTTACTTTCAGTTTAATATGTAGGATGAACTAGAGTTACTCCATGTTTTAGTCTGACAGGGCGGGTAGAGTGGTTGACACGTAGCTCTCAGTATAACTCTCACATATAGTTGATAAAGCACTCATGTTCGCACTTTGACAGTTTCCGGAAGGTTTAGAGAGGTGAGGTAAGAAATTACAAAGTGCTCAACCTTTCAAACTTTATATAATTTGTTAAAATAATATTGGGCTTTTATTAATTGGAAGCGATGAAGTATAACATACCGGTAGTAGGTTCATTTAAAAGTCACTAAAATTATAGTGTGTATATTTTTTAAATAATCGTTTGAAACTAAAATGACATTTGCAAACCTACTGTATGTAACAACTATGATTTCTTACAGCGCAAAAGGCACATTAACTTTGTTTAACATCAAATTAATAATATGCAACTGTTCGCTTTTCCAAGCTATGACTTTTACATTAGTTAGCATGTCATAACGCATCATTCGTACCACAAAGCTCCGATACCGATCTGATTTTTAAATGCTATCCATTTTCTTGAGTTTTTTGTGGTGCATTCAAAAGGTCAATTAAAAGTTAAGTTAATGCTATCAACGAAGAAAAATTGTAAAATAAATATTATAAAACTATTCATGCACGCAAATAAATATTCCCCAGCAGAAGAATTGCACTTGAGACTCCGTTCGGCTCCGTAGTCGGAAGTTATATGGCATACTTCCTAAAACATAACCCTTAAGTTAATTCCTCTCAATAAATGTCGGCATAACATTTGTACCCTGTGAGGAATGAAGAGCTACTCAGGGGAGACAATCCAGGGTCCTATTATCAAAATGCCAACCACGTGAAATGATGTGTTACCACACAGGCTGGTCACAGAAGATTTGGCGTTTCGCTCTGCACTCATTGGATGCGCTGTCTGAAATATTTGGAGATTTTCTTTCTCATTTGATGTGTTTATATTAACGATTGGCGAATATTCAATGTACGTTACAGTAACACCCAAGACAATGCACATATGACATTTGGTGCAGTAAGACATACGCGCATCTGCAACGTACTCTTTCAAAAAACTAAATTTCAATGACGAGTATTTTTTCACGAAAACACCACCCAGGACGCTATATCTGGTCCGAGAGGACATGAAGTTCGACAAAACTTTCCAAGGTGATTCACAACGTTGCACTTAATGGTATGAGAGAAAAAAACTCATTAGAGACGGAAAACTGTCAAAATCTCGCAATCATCCAGAGAGTAATTTACATAGTCCTATTTCGGGAGCGCTTGCTTCTCCGCGTGAACGCAAGGAGGACAGTGGGAGATAGTCTCGTAACATGGACAGCCTGATTGTATCTCGCGGTCAGACAGTTGTAAGTAACATGTTAACATGTACATGTGTTTAACATGCCTCTACATATTTGCTTGTTAGATATAGTTATTTCCACAGTTTTGTTGCGTCTAGAGTGTTCGAGGTTTCATTGCCTAAACATAGGCCAATGGTGACAGATTGAGATTCGCGTCGGTTGAAAGATACTCCACCTGTTACCTGAACGTGTTTATTATATATATGTAGGAATTAGATTAAAGCTTTAACATTCACTTACTGGATGCACGTATAATATAGTTCGTAACTTCTCTAATATGTATTATAATAGTTTGTGTTTTCTGTCTATTGTAATTCGCAAAACACTAAGTATATTGAGGATAATGTTTCACGATGATTAAAGCATTTATTATCGAGTCGCTGCGTGAACTTCACAGACCAAGTGCAACAAGTGCGTGTCGTTATATCGTTTATTGACAGATCAGCCCTAGTTTGAAGTATAGAGAAGTTCTTGATATACCTGTAATATGAAATACATACAGTCACCTATGAGAATGATAAACAAAACCAAGTATACGTTTATAGAGACCATGTTCGTGTTGCAAAAGGTTTATCACATGGCAGCACAGCCGTTGGACGAAAGCCATTAACAATTACGAAAACTTTGACCGCCTTGACATAACCACATTTCACTTTTCACATTTTGTGAATTCAAGGGTTGTTAGAAACATGTTTTCATGAGTTCTTTATTGGCTTCATATACTCTTGCTGTACAATAAGTTTATAGATACTGAAATGTGATTAAGACATCTGTGTCAGACATTGTTGATGACGAAAATATGACCTTGTGTCTGGGCTGAATGATGGCCGCTTTACAAAGCCGATATGGATGATTCACATAAGTCTGGACTATAAAATAGCTGTATATGTTTAATAAATCCCTGTGGAAGTGATTCAAAGCTCCCGACTCCAGCATGAGACTAGTTTCCCATGGCGCGGCAGGAGCTCCCGGGAGTACGTGCATATAGCCGCGGTCCTGCTGGTCGCTGCTGCGCCGTGCCCAGGTAAAAAACTTTCGGCTTTACGCACTGTGTCGCAATGAAAGGGAATTAATCGACCTTCAGGGCACAGCGCGTCAAGATGACGACATGCAACAGATTTCATTCCCGCCGTCACGTGGAGCGCAACTTTTCCATGTAGAAGTTGAATGAACGTTTGTGAATTGTCTGCGCAGATTTACACTCCATGCACATGTACTTCCGGTTATGGGGGACAACGAGTGGCGGGTCGGATGATCAGTGTTTGAGATGTGTGTGTGTGTAGGGGGAGGGGGAGGTCGATGAACAGTGTTTGAGGTGACGTATCTCACGTATTCCGACTGATACCGACAGCTTCATTCATACCCCAGTCAAACGTACATCGCGTACACATACCACAATCGATATCACAGACGTGCCGCTTTGAAGGCAGGCAACTTGTCAACTCACTTCTGAATGAACCGCACTTTCATCAGACAAATCCGCCCAGTGCGCGGAGTTCACATGCACCTCGTTGTGATACCACGATAATTGAACCATCGTTTGTTTTTAGAAACAATTTAAAGTGCACACTTAGCTGCAAACTATTACCATCTCAGAAATACAAAGTGGGGTACAATTTACCATCACACAGTGGTATTTTAGTGAAAAGGCTATCGAATGTATAAAAGTTATTATTATTTTGTATTTGTGTTGTCACTTTCGAAAAATGTAAAGTAACCCGCTTGATGAAATTAGCCACGTCAGCATGCCATGCAGCATTCAGATGTATTCCGAGTGCGTCACGCAGGGTTGTAAACTCCTTCCAATGTTATTTTTCAATCTTCTCTCCAACATGACTGCATATTCTGAAACAGGTGCATTAACAAATTAGCAATCTGAAATGACATCAACATGGTATTCAACTTCTCGAAACGTATACGTTTTTCAACAGTCACTTGCTTTCTTGTCCTCTGCGAGTTTATACTGCATGGATTGAAGAAGGAATGATAGCTACGCAATTGCAGTTGCACTTTCGTGGCATGTTCAGTGTATACTCTGCACGACGTCTTGCGATAACAACACGCTGTGATGGTTCATTTCAATCCTGAAAGGAACCTGCCTACACTTCGGATATAATGTAGCTGCAAGATTAAAATTGTACTGAAAGAAAACTTCAAGCCCGACCATGGGACAGTCTACGTCTGTTTCGTGTCCCGTCAGAGACCTTATTACGAAGACGTGTTAGGGTTGCGTACAGACGGATCTAATAGAGAGAAGCCCCCAGATGAGACAGCGGTCCTTAACATTCCTCGTCTGGTTATCGTGAAAAACCGTAACTCTTCCATAACTTAAATTAATGAATATCTAACTTGATTATAACATTAAATCGTTATTAATGAAACGTAGGTTAACATATGCAAGTTACAGCTAATACTCTCACACACAGGCTATATATGTCGCTTTGAAATAACGCTAGAAAGGCAAATAAGCCTACAGTTGGTAGGCTATACAAACATTTGTAATCTTGGTTTTTCGTTCTCTTGTTCTTGTTAGTGCTGTGACATCTGCAATCATATTGTGATACCCTCTGAAATCATTTATGGTGATACTCGTAGTGTGCCTCATCTGTTTCTTTAACATTCAGTGACATTCATATCAGACTTCCCCCTTCATGGAAAGTATAGAACATGAAGTATAAGTATAGATTTAAGTCATATAAGTATAAAAGAACACGATGTATATGCTTCTCTTGTTTCTTTCTTGGTAAACTTATTGAAAAGTCAGTGATAAAAATACAGGTGCATACATAGCGTAGGATTGTGCTGGTTATACAGTATGAAATACCGTCCTTGCCATGGAATGCTACATCACACAGATGGCCCGCCTACAAGGACCACCTGTTACACAGACTTGCATCATCACAACACATAAACTGACATGTAGAGACAGTAAAATAATCCAGATCAAGCTTCATATAACATTTAATTATAACACGTTCCTTCCATTGCACATTCGTGTTTGAATATTGCATCACGTTATGGGACTGGCAATTTCAAATAAACCCGCTAACGTCAGATAAAAAATGCATTAGAATTGAATATTGATATTTTAAGATGGTCTTATATCTAAAATGGGTTTGATCGCTATGTCGTCGGCTGGCGTCACATGTTACGTGTAATCGAAACCTGTTAAAATGAATATGAGAAGTGGGTGTTTTAAAATTTAAATTCTCAAATTGGAATTTATGCATATGCAGCTGCTAAAATTACCAAAGAACATTATACAGGTTGTCTGCTTTATGTCATCGTTGCATAGATAGTACCTCAACACATCCATTTAACGTCGGGATTGGTTTCTTTTTTAGCATCATCTTTACTTTTTAAATTCATGATGTTATTTTCACTTTCTCTTTTTATCTTATTCTATTGAAAAGCATCTACACTGTTAGAACATACATGTTAAATGAAGACCATGTACGAGTGATAAGGTTAAACGACACCTACTGGAAGCTGTCCACAGATCGCATCACAGAACTCCTCTCGATGCACGGCGAGGTCAACAGGTGCGCGGCTTGCATCATACCGTGTGTATACTGTGAGACGCCGGCCGGTATCAGAATCTGTAGGTAGTCTTCGGTGGTGTTCGGATTGCAATCACATACAGGTGCAAACACAGGTATGTTTACCGTCATTTGTAAGCAGTGAACACCGTATCGTATATTGTTTGATAAGAAAATGCGTCATGTGTCCGTGTATTGAATGTTAGATTTCTCGAACCTATAATCATTGGAAATATTGGCGTTTTTACATGTAGTGTAAACTTTTAAATTCTTAAAGTTATTTTAAGTGAATTGTTATTTTTGGAGAGAAGACATCACTGAATAATTGAATATTTTTCAAAATATATGGAAACATATTTATTTGGATTGGCATGTTTTAAATTGACCTCAATGGGTAATGGTATCGCATGTTGTGTTTTGTAAACCTTTAGCCAATGTATTTGTAAGTATTTTGTAATATTTCATTAAAATATTTGGACTAGTTAACACAATTGTGTATGATTAGCACTACTTTCTCTATAGATAACCTTAGCGTACAGAAGGCCTACAAATATACATAATTTTAGTAATTTGCATATTTTTGCATATTGTATTTTTTTTCTTATATCATTGATTGAATTTCATTTTAATGAATGTTTTGTTGAATCTCTCGCAATACTACAACACATTTCTTGTTTAGACCATCGGCGAGCCTCGACCGTTTTGTCAGCGTCGCATACCATGGTTAGGTCACATTACAAGCAACGCATTCCTGACATTACACCAGACACATACACCATCACAACTGACACAGATCGTGTCGAGATGAAGTCAGAATGTAATCACGATTACCTTTCTACTCTATTATAACAGCGACACAATGCTAGCTTCATAACAACACGTTCGTCGAGTGTTCAATGATAAAGCTTTACCGTGTGTAAATTTATCGAAATAAATCAGTCACACAAATGATGAATCTTCACAAAGTCTGTTAAATTATATGAGTAATTCGTTAAACTTCATAGAGAATACTAAACGTGCTTCCATAATACTATTTTTTCCATTTTTATTACGTGAGGTAGTGATATGGTATATTAAACGAGCGTAAGCGAGTTTGATACCAAATAATCACGATTTTGATCAAACAAAAATGTAGTCTATGGAAAGAAATTTAGTAGTTAGTTTGTTACTTACCTAAATTAACCAAACGAACTCGTCGACAGTTTGCTGAAACTTAAGATTTCCGTGAGTCATGTACCATTGTGACGTAACAATTGCAAATTATACATGTATGTGTACGCTTGCAGTGGAATAACACTAGTTTAATACTGTCGTATAAATATAAACTGCAGTATTTTCTATGGGCGAGTAATATATAATAACACATACACTCAACCGCAGAAGAAACGTACCCAACCAACATACAAGATATGTCAATCCATACATGTATGTGGTAAACACGACTGAAACAGAGTTGCACTACGTCATCAGAACCAACTAAACTAATTTTGAATTTTCAAAACAGTTTCTATTAATTTTTCTTAAAGACAGGCGTCTTAAGAAAATGTTGTTTGGAATCTTATAATCTACACGACATGGAGAGTCAAAAATGCCTTTTTTTTGGTTTGTTTTATGAGGTGATACACTTACATGCGTCAATAAAAATAAGCCCAAGAAGGTTATTTATGTCGGTAACATCTTTTACTAATTACATTTCTATATTTCATATTGTTTTTAACCAAAGTTTCTGGCTAATTACCATCGTTGAAAATGACGATTTCAGTATCCCAAATGTATTTGGACAGACAACAAAATAAAAGCACCACACTGTGATGTATGAGAGAGAACCTCTTTAAACAACACGTGTCTATGAAAAAAACAGTTCATGAAGAATTTCATGTTTTACTCTGTTGAAAATGAGGTGAGGTTTCTTTTGCGGTTGAGTGTATTCCTACAAGTGCTGTCATCTCGGTATACATAATGTAATGTTATCTGTCACCTTCACATCTTGAGCAACGTCCAACACGCAAGCTGCGCAGTCATTCGGAATTTATTCCGTTTGTAAAGTTTAGCACAGACTTTAAGACATTTATAACTGGGGTTTTTGCATAAAGTACATCTTCCAACATGTCAGAAAGAGGTTGTTCTATTCCGTTGGGACTTTACAGAAACATGACCACGACTCCATGTGCTACTGGGAAAACCCTAGAAAAGGTAGGAGATAGCGTTGACTCATGACGGTTTGCAGTTTAAATACAATGTTAGTTTGCTTGTAAATGATTGTTAGGTATATGGGTGTTTACATGCTAAACGTAATGTTCCGTGCTTTCTTGTTTTTCATTGTGGTGAAGCCATCCAAAGTTAAGAAACCAAGATAGCGGAAGCTGCCGATAGATCGTTGATAGAACTTTCGCTCTGGGGAATCTGTATATCTTTTAGTTATACTACACACGCTGTGCAATAAGTGGGTGTAAGGTAATATGATTTCATATTTATGCTTGTCTAGTGCACAACATGTACCATATGTCGATATCTGAAAGCATCGCGCGGTTGTTGAAATTTAGCCAGCTTCCTGTTTCATCAAGTGTCGCAGTATAAATCATTATGCAACGCAAGAGGACAGTCGAACAGAAACACGTTGTGATGTAAGCAGGCGAGTTACACCCACCAGTCTGAATTACGCGTAAACAAAACACGTCCCTGGCTCCCAGTGACACATTCCGTCAACTACACCTGTATGTATGTATACCTATCTGTATACTTATATGACCATGTCGTATGCCTGTATCCATTGGAAACGAAATTCAATATGGCCAACATGACATCTGAAGCCTGTTACGCATGCGTGGACCACAGTGTGTTTCTACATGGACCAGGGTTCGAACCAGCCTCTGGATCTGCTTCTGAAATAGTGGAAGACCGCGTAACTGAAAACTGATATTGTTTTCACTAATACCCAAGTATTTATTTACCTCCGTATAATGCTAATTTTCCACTCGGGTTGGCATAATGAGACCAGAATGACTTGCCAGAGCGTCAACAATACCGTACACTCTAGCAACATACATAAGCTGTAAGGCGCTGAAGCCTACAGGCACACTGTATATAGAGATTGACATCATTCAAAGTGGAATTATCACATATGTTCTATTCTATTCAACTAATCTAACCAAACATTTTCTCTGGACAAGTGCGTGCCTTTTAAGACAGGTATGTGCTCGAGGAAAAGTATATTGGGTGTAAGTATCGGGGGAGTGACAGATTGTATATTATCATATATAAATGATGTCCTGATTCTGAAGACCATGTCGTTTGGTATTATTGATATACCATTTATGTATATCAAATTGAATATATACTTTCAGAACATTGATAACGTATCTCTCTCTCTCTCTCTCTCTCTCTCTCTCTCTCTCTCTCTCTCTCTCTCTCTCTCTCTCTCTCTCTCTCTCTCTCTCTCTCTCTCTCTCTCTCTCTCTCTCTCTCTCTCTCTCTCTCTCTCTCTCTCTCTCTCTCTCTCTCTCTCTCTCTCTCTCTCTCTCTCTCTCTCTCTCTCTCTCTCTCTCTCTCTCTCTCTCTCTCTCTCTCTCTCTCTCTCTCTCTCTCTCTCTCTCTCTCTCTCTCTCTCTCTCTCTCTCTCTCTCTCTCTCTCTCTCTCTCTCTCTCTCTCTCTCTCTCTCTCTCTCTCTCTCTCTCTCTCTCTCTCTCTCTCTCTCTCTGAAGTTTGGAGGCATGTGATTTCATTTTTGTTAATGACTTAGCGTGAACCGTCGTCCGCAGAGGTCTCCCAGTGGAGTGTTCATTATTCTCTGACTAGGATGCGTTTCAGTGCTCTTAGCCTGGCGTTCACGTCGATAAAATAATATTTAAATCGTTTGCTGTAGCCATAGATATGTGCAGTAGGTACAGGTGAATAAACTCAACTTACATATCTTTACTTATATCTCCACCACTATTTTTCAAGCTTAAACATACATATAATATTTCACATTCCAGTCTGTTTTCTGTCCTAAGCAGTCGCATGATAACATCGCTTTTCACAGAGAGGTGTCCACATGTTCAAGAGTTTACTTAAAAGTTGAAAATGTTAATTTAAGAAATAGCTGCATATATTTTTATGGGCTCCATTTCGATATTCTTAATTCATTTTACAGGATCTAATTTTAGCTTTTAAAATGTTGAAATATAATCAGATCGTGTCAAAATGTTTACTTCATTTTATACTGAATGATTGAATAACGTTGACCCCGGAATCTTGATGGGACTGGTTGCGGGTGATTTATAGAAAGCCTCCTTATGAACTGTCAGTGTTTGGGGACCATAGAGGATTAGTTCACTAATATATTGGAGATTTTCGTTAAGTGAACTATAATTAAAGGCTCAAATTCGTGGCTAATGTAGAAAGCAAGGGTAGAAGATTGCTATCGAGGTTCCCCATCCGATAAGTGAAAGAAGATCTCACCTTAACTCCAACAGACTACAGTGTTGGTCTCGACCCTGTCACAGAGATGTATCACTACGCAATAATGTAATCAAGAAAAGACAGACAAAATTACTTGTACCTTTAAAAAGTTTTCAAAAACTTCTTGAATATTTCAAAAGTTGCTGATAAAATTTATCCTCAACGAGAAAACATTCGGCATGTTGAATGAAAAGAAAAGAAAATGGTATGCGGTTTCGTACGCTGTGCTCTGTATGAATATAAATTCTATCTTGTTTTATTTTTAAAAATGAATCCCTAACGGTTTCTTTTGTCCTTGATTGTGTAAACTGAAAATCTTAACTAACGTTATCAGTTATTCCTTGTTTTGCATCTTTGTCCACTGCAACGTTACTCACGAAACTATTCAACTCTTATGTGTGCTTGTGTCCAGTTTAAAGGAGAAGAGAAAGGATAAGTTTACATATTTGCTGCCCTTTTGTAATTCACAGACATGGACATGTTTACACGTTTTATAATAATAATAATAATAATAATAATAATTATAATACTAATAATAATAACTGTATTGAGCTAAATATATTCATTCATCAGAAAGTATAGGTAAAAAGATGTGTATTGTAAGACAGAGCTCAACCCATACATAATGTTTGCAGTAGTTTTAAGTACCAGGTACCAATAGAACATTTTGTATAGCTATCTAAACTGTGTGCTTATACTTACCATCATCTCTTTAAAGTATAAACTCATGTGGTCGTCCGTCCGTCAACTTTTCGCTTTCACGACTTCTTCTCAAGAACCAGTGACTCTAGGGACCTGAAATTTTATGTACAGGTTCGTTGGCTAATGGAGATTCTGAATTGTATTTTGTGACCCTATGGCCCCAAATATGGGTTACAGGGATCATGATCTAAAAACCTATTCTCATCTTTTCCTCTAGTACGGAAAAACTCTAGAAAACTGAACTGTCGTGTACGGGCTCCAACTTGTATAATAAAAGTCACAGGGGTCATGATCTAAAAAGCTATTTTATCGTCTTTTTTCCATTACGTCATTTACTTGAAATGTGTTATACCTTTGATAAATACTTCCGGAAAATTTACATTTTGAAACTTATTTAGTTTATAGTTTAAAGCCTGATGAACTACAGAGTCGATGGTTCTATTTTCAAAAGGATGTTTTGATTTTGCGATTACTTGTTATATAACTAGTTCTACATTCCAGTAGGAGTGCTGGAGCACGTGGAGTTAGTAACACTTTGTTCAGATCTTGAACTATAACTAGGAGTACATGTAATTCAAGTTATACGAACTAGTTGAGGTCAGTCTACGGAGAACGGGTTAAGATCGTCCAATAATAGTAGCATTCACATCTACCGTCTTTAAATGGGCAGTAGCACATATTTTCGATGAAAGAAGTTGATGAAATGTATTTGAAAAATAATGTCACAAATAGTAGAACACCTTTCCCTCTTCGGGAAATCAAGTTAAAAAATTAGTGTACATGATTCCGTAAAGCCATGGGAATCGTTTTTATCATTCGAAATAATAAAATGTGTTCACAATAAAATGGCCGCCATGCAATTTTCGCTTTATACGCAACACCGTTTTTGTATCTACGGAAATGTTTTGTGTGTAATAAGATGTTTTGCCCTCTAAAGTAAATATAAATGACATAAACTATCATTATATATGGGAAATTTGAAAAAATAAAATTTAAAAAAAACGTGCTACTGCCCCTTTAAAGTACCATTACCTTTATATCTAAGGTCTAACAAGAAATGAGCTACATGTATATAATTTCACTAACCAAGTTTAGCCGCAACAATTATCAGGTCTCAAAGAATTTTAAACTAAAATCGAGTCTATGATTGTTTATTGAGTTGCCATTAATGTATAGCATTTCGTAATTTTATTTTATGTTATTTACAATTTATATATCTTTTATTCAGATATAGCTAAACTTGCTTAGGCGATCTCTTCAATAGGCATTTAGAAGCAGATGTGTTAAAGGAGAACTGGTGATTGAACACATGAGTGGGAGATTTGGGTTGAGAGACAGGATGACTGAAATGAGCTACATTGGTAAGGAACAAGGACGAGAGACAGGTTATAGACAGGGCTGGGAGCCAGGGTCAGAGTCAAGGGTGGGCAGGACTAAAAGACGGGCGGGAGTTAACAAAGGGGTGGAATACAAGGGTGTGATACAGTAGTGAGAGACATTAGTCGGTTGTGAGGGGCGGTGGGGAGAGACTAGAATGGGAGACATGGTCAGAGAAAGGATGAAAGAAAGGAGTGGGAGACAGAGGTTAGAGACAGGGGTAAGAAACGGGAGTGAGAGACAGAGGTTAGAGACAGGGGTAGGGAACGGGAGTAATAGACAGAGGTAAGAGACAGGGGTAAGAAACGGCAGTGAGAGACAGAGGTTAGAGACAGGAGTAAGAAACGGCAGTGAGAGACAGAGGTTAGAGACAGGAGTAAGAAACGGGAGTGAGAGACATAGGTTAGAGACAGACTCAGAGAAAGGGGTCAGAGACGGTGGTAGAGGAACATGTGCAGATGGATTAACAAGTGTTGTCCTTCTGACAAACACTCTCAGCTTGAGAGACGGTAACTGCCCGAGTCATGTAGAACACAACTTTATGATCCAACATTCATGTAAGCTGTTCGGGGAGAGCATGTTATCAATACGTCACTCGCCATTGTCCCAAGTACAGGGACCCTATTAGCTTCTTTAAAACACAGCCTGAAAAAGCATTTAGAAATCTTTTAACATTGTTTTTCCTCCTTCCAACCCTGAATCATCATCGCTCCACAGTAACCGCTCCTAGTAATACAATCGGCCCTTGTGAAGTAAGTCTAGATGTTCTCCAGATTACCGAGCTCTTTTCGATAAAGGTAAATATATTATCAAGACTTATCGTGATATTTCAGAAAATAAACCAATTTGCTTGTCTATGTGTGTGTTGGCACATATATGAGGGAATTCATACATAGATACACGTTCCATACCGAACCATGATACATTCCAGAGGTGATAAATAATGATAACGAAAAATGTTATCGTCAATCTGCGAACAGTAGGAGTAGCGTAGTAAACTCTAGTTTGCATAACATTTGAGGAAGTGTACAGCAATGTTCGCCGCTATTGGAGAAGTAGATAAATGGTTACGAGTTAACAAATTTTCATTTATCAGAGTTTTTCTTATCACAGGCTGTATGTGTGTGTAGTCCTGCCTCTCCGTCTCGCTCGCCCAGATTAGTGAACGATCTTTCGCATTTCAGTGGAACTTGGATGGCATGCGCACGCGACTCAGGCTGGTGAGGAGCAGACGACACTTCACCCGGGTGTGGAGGGGGAGAAGTGAGGGACCCTTCAGTGACCACGAAGAGATGTCGCACTTTTGTCATGTCTACAGGAAGATACTTATTGAAGTATGAAGAAAAATGAATTGATTTTAAATGACTTTCACTTTTACCGCGGAGGCGCAAAGCCGCTAATCTTGGAAGACGTGCAACAAGTTCTTGTCACAAAACAGTGAAGAAAGTTTTTGAAGAAACTTATTTCTTCTTTAAAGACAGTTGAGTACAAATGCTCGCGGAAAGGCTTCACGTACATCGGGGCGCTAGAGGTTCTGCCTCATCAACATCGGAGTCTGTGGCCTTTTTCTCTATTGTTGTGATGTATACGGAATAATCAAAGTGTTGTGCAATAAATGTGAACCAGCATTATATTCTCCGGGATTTAACTAGTCAACCCTGTGTGGAGTATGGGAGTTATTACTAACGTTTATGAAGAGGATTCGGACAGTGGAAGCCCTGTCAGAGAGCCCTACAATAGTGAATGTGTGATCATGATGGAGAGTGTGTATGAGCGACTCAGACCCCCACCCCCGGGGGTATCGGGGTGTGGACACAGACACACGTCCCCACCCCCCTCGCCCCACCCCTGCGTCTGGGATACGGACTACACATCAGCCAGGAGCAACTCCTGGTGAGTACATTATGTTTACTATATTTTAACCATAAGTGTTATGACTCCTTTCCTTTTTAATATACATGAATGAAATTCTACTTGTATATACTTGTATATGCAGTACTGACGTACTAACGGAGAAGTGTAGACTAATTGATATTGTATTCAAAAAGTAATTCCTGGAAATGCCTCTTGGAAAGTGTTGTAGTTTTTACAACTTATCTGTACCTATAGAAGGTGTTTCGTATACATGTGGTTACACAGTGATGAGCCAGACTAATGTTATAGAGTTGATGAGGAGAATAACGGACTGACCACCTGAACCGGAACACTTGATAGCCATTTATTTATTTGATATAGCCAAATATATGTCTTGTTTACTATATTGGTACTTTTGGTAATGTTTGAATTCCGAAAGTGAGACATTTGCAACCTTAATGCTAATGGAATATTAGAATTGAATACATTACACTAACGTATTACACTAACATTTTAATGGATCAAAATGATCTTCTAAAATTGTTTGTAAATATCATACAAATCAAAGATTTAACGCTTCTTCCGGATTCGGCTGTAGACGACCTTGTTTACAAATCTGCTCTAAAAGTCTTCCGAATCAGGTCTTTCAGATTGCAAAATACTACGGGTAATTTAAACATTGATTCAACAAAGTACCTGTAAGCAAGCGTTATGTTCAACGTCAACCGTCAGATTCAAGTTTTCGCTCACTAGGGCTTAACGTCACAAGCTGATTTACAGCAGAAATGGCTAGCTTAAGATTTTCCCATTCGTGACATTCATTGTTACCGTTATCCGCCTGCAGTACGGAATATACGACATATAAGCATTCGTTTTCACATTTTATGTAAGCGAAGTCCAATGTTCACAAGCCAACAGCATTAACTCGCCTTTTTTAATAGTTCTGATTATTTTTAATTGTGTATTTTGCCATTTACAGTGTCTGTTTTATTCCTTTCGTCGTTGCAGTTTTCTTTGTATGGCATGTTCACAATTGAAAGTAGATAAGGTTTAAAATATAAAATCTCCTCTCTGCCAGTCAGCAACATACTATCTCATAGTTATGGGTGTTTTACGTACTCTTATGTAAGTCGTCTGTTGAATAAATACTACATTACTGTCACTAAGCCCATTCTCTACCCATCACAGCGCCTATAGCGTGTGTTATAAGGTGTGTTTATAGACAGAGGCTTATCTAAAGCATGCACGCGTACTCCTTCATCTCTCCCTCCCAACACCGGACCAGGCATTCTTAGCAAGTTTACAGTGATGGAAAGGGGATACTACGGCGATAAATTGTTACTAATTGTCACTCGCGAGTATTTATGTTATTAAAAAGGACTTACGGGAAGAATAGGGCGCATAATAATAGGAAATACAACTAGAGTTTATAAAGAGTATCCGCAGTGATTATAATATACAATATCCCAAGGTGTCGAGAGTTTCATGTAACTGCGCATTTAGAAGAGCATATGGAAATCCGTTTTGTTTAAATTATTCATCAAAACAATTCTAGAGTACGGACATACCCATTCTTTATCCATTTTGAGATTCGTATCGCATTAATGAGTGTTGATATGTGGCGCATGGGCTGTTAAGGTCGACATGAACTGAAATGGAATAAAAACAAGTATACTTTCTTTAATTTGTAAGATAAGGTCACACTATATAAGTACATATACAGCCATATGTTAGCCAATGATTCCCCAGCCGTCGTGTATATAGGCAAGTATAGACGAATGAATGTAGTATATGGTGAAAGAGCGATACAGTCGTAATGTGGTAAAACATGGAAATCCATTTCAGTGCTAGATACAGGTCCGTGTACACATCCCATATGGTGGGGAACACCGAGGCAATTGGCCAAGAATGAGAGTAGTCCTGTACAGCAGATATCCAGCGGTATAGAGATAGATAGTAAGAAGGTTTAATGTCCTCTGACATTTGAAGGGGTTATTAGCCGTGTACACGTAACCCTCGTCTAGGTCGCTCAGACACGACAAACTCTGATTCCATCCTTGTTAAGATATCTTTAATTGGGAGACTTACATCAAGGGCACTTTTATGTTGACTTGTTTACAGTGTTCGGTAACACGTTCTTGGCATCGTATGAAACCAGTTTAAACGTATTTATTTCTCAAAGATATTTTTTCTTAATTGGGATAGAGGGACAAGCATGCTCGATGTTGGATACTAGGAATAAGAGAAATTGAAAATTAAAATTCCACATATTAGTTCTTGAATATGTTATCTTTATTTCCTTTGAGGCTGTCGACCCTGACTACATTTCAGCTTTACATAGCGATACATACATGCATATACTTATAAGATAATGTACAAGTTAATGCATATGTAATGTAAAATTAATACTGTAATATTATTGTTGACGTAGGAGTGAGTTAGAGTTTTTAGAAATCTACGAGTTAGAAATTGTCGCATAACAAAGTTTGAAGAAGACGGTTGAAGGCAAGACGGGCGGATCATCTCCTTGTATATGTCCACCACTACCTACACTAACAATATACGTTTGGACATTATTTTATGCGCTTTGGAAAATTGCATTGTGAATTTTGTTAACTCTACTTTTTGCCCTTTTTGATAATTGCTCTGTACCTTATTATTGAACCAGCAGCAATGTATATTTAAATGGAGAAAATCAAGCAGCGACTCAGTATCCCTCTAAAATCGCCGCGACTCCAATAAGCGACAAGCCTCCGATAAGCAACGGGCATCCAATAAGCGACAGGCATCCAATGAGCGACAGGCCTCCAATAAGCAACGGGCATCCAATAAGCGGCAGGCATCCAATAAGCGGCAGGCATCCAATAAGCGACAGGCTTCCAACAAGCAACGGGCATATAATAGCGACAGGCTTCCAATAAGCGACAGGCCTCCAATAAGCAAAGGGCATCCAATAAACAACGGGCATCCAAAAAGCGACAGGCCTCGAATAAGCGGTGGTATCCAATAAGCGACAGGCCTCGAATAAGCAACGGGCATCCAATAAGCGACAGGCCTCCAATAAGCGACAGGCCTCCAATAAGCAAAGGGCATCCAATAGGCGACAGGCTTCGAATAAGCAACGGGCATCCAATAAGCGACAGGCTTCCAATAAGCGACAGGCCTCCAATAAGCGACGGGCCTCCAATAAGCGACGGTCTCCAATAAGCGACAGGCCTCCAATAAGCGACGGGCCTCCAATAAGCGACGGTCTCCAATAAGCGGCAGGCCTCCAATAAGCGACGGGCCTCCAATAAGCGACGGTCTCCATTAAGCAACGGGCATCCAATAGGCGACAGGCCTCCAATAAGCGACGGGCCTCCAATAAGCGACGGGCCTCCAATAAGCGACGGGCCTCCAATAGGCGACAGGCCTCCAATAAGCGACGGGCCTCCAATAGGCGACAGGCCTCCAATAAGCGACGGGCCTCCAATAAGCGCCATATCTCTAATAAGCGCCGGATATGGCACAGTGTTTCTCTGGATTTTTTTCTACAAAATACCAATGAAGTATTATTTTAATTTTTGTTGAAACATGGTAAACTTTTGGTCTCCAATAATCGCCGGATCTCCAATTACGGTGCCGAGGGTCTTGGGTCTGAGGTTTGATGAATGTCGAATAAGCGGTAATTGTAAACTTCTTAAGAGCATTGACAGAAACAACGTTTGGATGTCTATTTGATTCTTTATGAATATTTCTGTAGGAACCACTCCTTCCTGATGTCGCATACTTGATACAGTAGCGCCCCGCTGTTTTAGTAGGGTCTATCAGTAAAGTCATGTGCTTTTATTTACGATTTGAGTTGTCCGCAGACATAACTTCATAATATTTTGACATATAAAATTCTGTTCCTTTCATAACATCGTCATTGAGTTCATATTATTTTTAGGCACAAGATTGGCTGAAATGGAAAAGTTTTAAAGCATTTCCGTTTTTAAATATAAATGTTACAGTACAGCTACAGTTTGTTTCCTTCAACAAGATGTTCGTATTCAATAGCAGCACATTGATTCTGCCGACAAAGTTATCGAATGTGCCGAATGATCATTACATATTTGTTACTGGCTTTGTTATGGATATCAATATTGGTTATAAGGTTATATCATCAGGTTTACCAGGTTTTTGGACTAAGTTCCCGAAGCATTTTAATAACTGCTGGTATAATCTTTCCAATTTGTTACAGGTTCTATTATACAGTCATCCTATTCTATTATTTGATTTGTTTTAGTATACCAAGAATGTAAATTTAGGGCAGATGTTTCACAGTTGATGGGACAGAGCAAAGACAAGTCAGTATCTATATGGTTTAACACCACCTAATTTCATTTCCCATTCGGCAAGATACTTCTGATTCGTTCCACCAAGCAACTGTTTCCTTCTTCCAAACACAACTTTTAATATTTCTTCTACAAGAGACTGATCACTATGGGTGCTATGCTCAGGTGTTGAGTTTATTGGGAACTTGGCATTTCGGTTGGTCAATTCATACCACAGACTGTTCAATTTGGCATATAAATAATAAAGATTTTCTATTCTTAATCGATATTTTGCAGTAGTGGACGTCTTGGTCTGTCAAACCTTAGATGGTCCTTCACAGATTATGCATGTGTTCAATTATTGTTTAGCAAATTCATCTTGGACTGAAGCCTTACAAAAGTAGCGATATATTTCTCTTCCTATTCTCTACTAATATACTTATGTTGTTTTGTTCAAATATGGCTCACATACGTATCTTTAAACTTGTCATTCTTCTAACTCTCTAATATAAATGCCATACACTACACTCGTGTGTACAATTATGTTATACAATTACAGACTGGTGCTAAGGTCAATGATTTTATGGACCCCAGAAACCATACTGACAATTCAAATCGCTAAATTTAAAACAATATGCTTACATAAAAATTATTATCTATTTGTTGTTTTTGGAATTTCAGCAATAGTTAGCAGTGCATGTTGTAATGGCCAAATAGTATCATTTTGAACATAAAAAAACCGTTTGAGAAAGAAAAAATATTCCATATTGTCGGAAAATGATCTTACCAACGTTATTCTCATTTACCAGTGCACGAGTCATACTGAACTAACAAACTGTTCCCATAGAAACGAGTGTCGAGATCATCGACCATTTCAAACCTTGCATTGATGACAGAATCTAACCTTATGACTGCTTTAATTGTTATAAACTAGCAAAGGCGGCGCTCTCGGCGGGATAGGTCATGCTAACTATTTTCTCCAAACAGTTCGCCTCGTTACTGTCGTTTCTGGTCAGCGTCACAGTCACGTGTTATCAAGGTGGTTGACACAGATTATTTAACACACACTATTCATGTATCTGTTTCCTGTCGAGTAAAATTGCTATAATATTTCATATTTCTCTATCTTGGTCATATACTTGATATGCTAAGGTCAAATTCTTTTCACTTTTGCTTGTCTATTTTTGCCGTTTTTCCGTATTGGCCCAGTTACAGGTCCTCGGTCCGTTGTATTGGCCCTCGACCTCGGGCCAATACAACGGACCTCGGACCTGTAACTGGGCCAATACGAAAATACTTAATTAATGACAATTTTATTAATTAACCTCTTTTAATTCTATTTGCACAACACTAAACAGCTAATTTATATTGAAATAATAATAATAAACATGATTGGTGAACAGATATCATGGGTCAAAGTTGTGAAGCGACAGCTTCGGGCATTCACCAAATGTGCGACTGCGCATGCTCAGACCCATATTGGCCCAGTTTATCTCGTATTGGCCCTGTTTTTCCTGTATTGGCCCATTTCCCCCGTGTTGGCCCAGTTGTCCAATCATACGGTCTAGACCGTAAATACCGTATACGTGTCATAACATTGATAGTTAATTAATAAACTAGTAGGTTATCAACGTTTGTCAAATTATGCTTCTTTGTATTCAGTTGTATTGTGTCTCAAAAGGAACCATTCCTTTCCCTGTATGGTATCTAACCAGTAAACACACAGCTATCGATGTTCAAGGGAGTTTGTATTGAATCATCACATGTCTCTTTATTCTGAAATCCAGTTAATTAACAACAATATAAACAAATATTGAAATTTTACATCAAGTCTTTGAAGGACATTTATAGAGGAATACATCAGAAAAGAAGATTTTCGGGATAACAACTTCATTATAATGAAGATGCACTACGTTTCGGAGTATTTGCTTACTCCTTCATCGGGGATAATATTATACTGCGAAAGTTTGTGCTTCTTCGCAATAAATACGTTGTTATCCCAAATATCTTGTTTTCTTTTGAAATTTGATATGATTTGTAGACATTTAGTTCTCATCATATAACCCTACAATCAGGTGAAGGTGTTGAGTCTTCGAACTAGTTCTTCGCATTCACGAACAGGGAACATCATCGATTAATGTATGTATATTTTCATAACGTACGCGCCGTGACGAGAAAATATACTAGGCTACACATCATCTGTCTCTGTTCATGGTGGACTTCACATCATCTGTCTCTGTTCGTGGTCGACTCCATTTCATCTGTCTCTGTTCATGGTGTACTCTACATCATCTCTCTCTGTTCATTGTGTACTCTACATCATCTGTCTCTGTTCATGGTGGACTCCACATCATCTGTCTCTGTTCATGGTGGACTCCACATCATCTGTCTCTGTTCATGGTGAACTCCACATTATCTGTCTCTGTTCATTGTGGACTCCACATCATCTGTCTCTGTTCGTGGTCGACTCCATTTCATCTGTCTCTGTCCATGGTGGACTCCACATCATCTGTCTCTGTTCGTGGTGGACTCGACGTCATCTGTCTCTGTTCATGGTTGACTCCACATCATCTGTCTCTGTTCATGGTGGACTCCACATCATCTGTCTCTGTTCATGGTTGACTCCACATCATCTGTCTCTGTTCATGGTGGACTCCACATCATCTGTCTCTGTCCATGGTGGACTCCACATCATCTGTCTCTGTCCGTGGTCGACTCCATTTCATCTGTCTCTGTTCATGGCGGACTCTACAGCATCTGTCTCTGTTCATGGCGGACTCCACATCATCTGTCTCTGTTCATGGTGGACTCAACATCATCTGACTGTGTTCATGGTGGACTCCACATCATCTGTCTCTGTTCATGGTGGACTCCACATCATCTGTCTCTGTTCATGGTGGACTCCACATCATCTGTCTCTGTCCGTGGTCGACTCCATTTCATCTGTCTCTGTTCATGGCGGACTCTACATCATCTGTCTCTGTTCATGGTGGACTCCACATCATCGGTCTCTGTTCATGGTTGACTCCACATCATCTGTCTCTGTTCATGGTGGACTCCACATCATCTGTCTCTGTTCATGGTGGACTCCACATCATCTGTCTCTGTTCATGGTGGACTCCACATCATCTGTCTCTGTTCATGGTGGACTCCCGTCATCTGTCTCTGTCCATGGTTGACTCCACATCATCTGTCTCTGTTCATGGTTGACTCCACATCATCTGTCTCTGTCCATGGTGGACTCCACATCATCTGTCTCTGTTCATGGTGGACTCCACATCATCTGTCTCTGTTCATGGTTGACTCCACATCATCTGTCTCTGTTCATGGTGGACTCCACATCATCTGTCTCTGTTCATGGTGGACTCCACATCATCTGTCTCTGTCCATGGTGGACTCCACATCATCTGTCTCTGTTCATGGTGGACTCCACATCATCTGTCTCTGTTCATGGTGGACTTCACATCATCTGTCTCTGTTCGTGGTCGACTCCATTTCATCTGTCTCTGTTCATGGTGGACTCCACATCATCTGTCTCTGTTCATGGTGGACTCCACATCATCTGTCTCTGTTCATGGTGGACTCCACATCATCTGTCTCTGTTCATGGTTGACTCCACATCATCTGTCTCTGTTCATGGTGGACTCCACATCATCTGTCTCTGTCCATGGTGGACTCCACATCATCTGTCTCTGTCCGTGGTCGACTCCATTTCATCTGTCTCTGTTCATGGCGGACTCTACAGCATCTGTCTCTGTTCATGGCGGACTCCACATCATCTGTCTCTGTTCATGGTGGACTCAACATCATCTGACTGTGTTCATGGTGGACTCCACATCATCTGTCTCTGTTCATGGTGGACTCCACATCATCTGTCTCTGTTCATGGTGGACTCCACATCATCTGTCTCTGTTCATGGTGGACTTCACATCATCTGTCTCTGTTCGTGGTCGACTCCATTTCATCTGTCTCTGTTCATGGTGGACTCCACATCATCTGTCTCTGTTCATGGTGGACTCCACATCATCTGTCTCTGTTCATGGTTGACTCCACATCATCTGTCTCTGTCCATGGTGGACTCCACATCATCTGTCTCTGTTCATGGTGGACTCCACATCATCTGTCTCTGTTCATGGTGGACTTCACATCATCTGTCTCTGTTCGTGGTCGACTCCATTTCATCTGTCTCTGTTCATGGTGGACTCCACATCATCTGTCTCTGTTCATGGTGGACTCCACATCATCTGTCTCTGTTCATGGTTGACTCCACATCATCTGTCTCTGTTCATGGTGGACTCCACATCATCTGTCTCTGTCCATGGTGGACTCCACATCATCTGTCTCTGTCCGTGGTCGACTCCATTTCATCTGTCTCTGTTCATGGCGGACTCTACAGCATCTGTCTCTGTTCATGGCGGACTCCACATCATCTGTCTCTGTTCATGGTGGACTCAACATCATCTGACTGTGTTCATGGTGGACTCCACATCATCTGTCTCTGTTCATGGTGGACTCCACATCATCTGTCTCTGTTCATGGTGGACTCCACATCATCTGTCTCTGTTCATGGTGGACTCCACATCATCTGTCTCTGTTCATGGTTGACTCCACATCATCTGTCTCTGTTCATGGTTGACTCCACATCATCTGTCTCTGTCCATGGTGGACTCCACATCATCTGTCTCTGTTCATGGTGGACTCCACATAATCTGTCTCTGTTCATGGTGGACTTCACATCATCTGTCTCTGTTCGTGGTCGACTCCATTTCATCTGTCTCTGTTCATGGTGGACTCCACATCATCTGTCTCTGTTCATGGTGGACTCCACATCATCTGTCTCTGTTCATGGTGGACTCCACATCATCTGTCTCTGTTCATGGTTGACTCCACATCATCTGTCTCTGTTCATGGTGGACTCCACATCATCTGTCTCTGTCCATGGTGGACTCCACATCATCTGTCTCTGTCCGTGGTCGACTCCATTTCATCTGTCTCTGTTCATGGCGGACTCTACAGCATCTGTCTCTGTTCATGGCGGACTCCACATCATCTGTCTCTGTTCATGGTGGACTCAACATCATCTGACTGTGTTCATGGTGGACTCCACATCATCTGTCTCTGTTCATGGTGGACTCCACATCATCTGTCTCTGTTCATGGTGGACTCCACATCATCTGTCTCTGTTCATGGTGGACTCCACATCATCTGTCTCTGTTCATGGTTGACTCCACATCATCTGTCTCTGTTCATGGTTGACTCCACATCATCTGTCTCTGTCCATGGTGGACTCCACATCATCTGTCTCTGTTCATGGTGGACTCCACATCATCTGTCTCTGTTCATGGTGGACTTCACATCATCTGTCTCTGTTCGTGGTCGACTCCATTTCATCTGTCTCTGTTCATGGTGGACTCCACATCATCTGTCTCTGTTCATTGTGTACTCTACATCATCTGTCTCTGTTCATGGTTGACTCCACATCATCTGTCTCTGTTCATTGTGTACTCTACATCATCTGTCTCTGTCCATGGTGGACTCCACATCATCTGTCTCTGTTCATGGTGGACTCCACATCATCTGACTCTGTTCATTGTGTACTCTACATCATCTGTCTCTGTTCATGGTGGACTCCACATCATCTGTCTCTGTTCATTGTGTACTCTACATCATCTGTCTCTGTCTATGGTGGACTCCACATCATCTGTCTCTGTTCATGGTGGACTCCACATCATCTGACTCTGTTCATGGTTGACTCCACATCATCTGTCTCTGCTCATGGCGGACTCTTCAGAGTGTTTAAGCATGATTTAGACAACAAGAACTGCGGTGATAATTGCCCGTAATCACGTTGATGGGATATCAAAACATATTGTTCATTCCCGAGAAAGCTCTTTATCTGATCACTGGAAGTGGGCTGCTTCTTTCTTGCATCTTTTTCAGAAAATGAATATTCAACATGCATTACCATCAACGCGCTTAAATCTCCTCTATCGCTGTTTTAATCATTTCACATTCTTTTGTTTATATTTTTGTTTTTCTGGTTCTCGCTGTTTAGACTGCTGTTTCTGCTTTCATCGTCAACTTTTTCTCCTTGTGAAACAACTTTGTAAAACAGTTTAAGTTTTTCCCGACGCTAAGCAAATGTGTTGGGAAGTCGCACATTCCGCGGAGTAGATTCTCTACATCGACTCCTAGTGGTCGGCTCTGTACGAGTCTATGTAACAAACATTCAACTCACATTGTTTATATAAATACAACCTGAATAATGAAATTAAATTTACATCCCACATCGCCCTCGATGACTCCCATTAACGTTCTGGAAACAAACATTCAACTCAAATCATTTATCCAAACACAACCTGAATAATCGCATTAAATCCACAACGCAAAACATTGTAAAGTGATTACATATAAAAGCGTATTAGTTTAATCTTAGTTTCAATAAAAATAATTCCTTACGTCTTCATGACTTTAAATCACGCACAAATTTAACGTATATAAATGTCTCTGTTAGAGACTCTAACACCGGTAGGACTTGGTGGGGTTTATCTCTCTGGTTTATATCACGATACCCGACAGTCTTGTTTATGGTGTGTATCTGCAGCGTGACTTCATGGAATACCACAACGAGGCTATCATGTCAGTTTAGTCTTCTCTACGAGCCGCCAGTAGCTGCACTTAGCTAATGACATGATTCATTCTTGGCACGGAGAAAACTATGTATTTACTAGCCCTTGGTCGGCCTTTAACTCTACTAAATATCTACTAGCCAGCACCTGATACTCTCGCTCTCGCTCCTGGATGTCTTCAGACGGAGGAGCGGAGTTGAGATCCATAACAAAGTCTCCGGGCGCCTTGTCTTGTACCAGTAGCAATAGGGTTCTGTCGCTCTCGCTTGTCCTGTCGCTCACGTCAGGGGTGTGAATGCTGAAGTGCGAGAAACGTTAAGCGTATACATGTAGAAATGCTGTGCATGACAGTACAATATATACATGCCAGTAAACAATTTACATTACAGTATAATATGTATATGACAGTACAGAATGTATTTGACAGTTAGAGATTTATATGACAGTTCAGATATACACAGCAGTACAATGTGTACGTGACAGTTCAGATATACACAGCAGTACAATGTGTACGTGACAGTTCAGATATACACAGCAGTACAATGTGTACGTGACAGTTCAGATATAAACAGCAGTACAATGTGTACGTGACAGTTCAGATATACACAGCAGTACAATATGTACGTGACAGTTCAGATATACACAGCAGTACAATGTGTACGTGACAGTTCAGATATACACAGCAGTACAATGTGTACGTGACAGTTCAGATATACACAGCAGTACAATGTGTACGTGACAGTTCAGATATACACAGCAGTACAATGTGTACGTGACAGTTCAGATATACACAGCAGTACAATATGTACGTGACAGTTCAGATATACACAGCAGTACAATGTGTACGTGACAGTTCAGATATACACAGCAGTGCAATGTGTACGTGACAGTTCAGATATACACAGCAGTACAATGTGTACGTGATAGTTCAGATATACGCAGTACAATATGTACGTGACAGTTCAGATATACACAGCAGTACAATGTGTACGTGACAGTTCAGATATACACAGCAGTACAATGTGTACGTGACAGTTCAGATATACACAGCAGTACAATGTGTACGTGATAGTTCAGATATACGCAGCAGTGCAATGTGTACGTGACAGTTCAGATATACACAGCAGTACAATATGTACATGACAGTTCAGATATACACAGCAGTACAATGTGTACGTGACAGTTCAGGTATACAAAGCAGTACAATGTGTACGTGACAGTTCAGATATACACAGCAGTACAATATGTACGTGACAGTTCAGATATACACAGCAGTACAATGTGTACGTGACAGTTCAGATATACGCAGTAAAATATGTACGTGACAGTTCAGATATCCACAGCAGTACAATGTGTACGTGACAGTTCACAAATACACAGAAGTACAATGTTTACATGACAGTTCAGATATACAAAGCAGTACAACATGTACGTGACAGTTCAGATATACAAAGCAGTGCAATTTGTAAATTGCAGTATAAGATGTACATGACAGTGTAAATGTAATAAAAAAAAACACATGATAAATATTCATGAACCAAACTGACAACCGGGTATAGATGTGCAAACTATTTTTGTCGTGAAAGTAAGTTTCGAAAGATAGCACTTTAAGGCAATGTATATGGGTGTGTGTCTCAACCAAGAGTGCATGTAGATACACTGTAGTGTATGTAATATAAACTGTATAGTATGTAATATACACTGCATTGTATGTAATATACACTGTATTGTATGTAATATACACTGTATTGTATGTAATATAAACTGTATTGTATGTAATATACACGGTATTGTATGTAATATACACTGTATTGTATGTAATATACACTGTATTGTATGTTATATAAACTGTATTGTATGTAATATACACTGTATTGTATGTAATATACACTGTATTGTATGTAATATACACGGTATTGTATGTAATATACACTGTATTGTATGTAATATACACTCGATTGTATGTTATATAAACTGTATTGTATGTAATATACACTGTATTGTATGTAATATACACTGTATTGTATGTAATATACACTGTATTGTATGTAATATACACTGTATTGTATGTTATATACACTGTATTGTATATAATATGTATTGTATGTAATATAAACTGTATTGTATGTAATATAAACTGTATTGTACATTTATATATGAATCTGTATTTATATGATTCACAGATTTAATAAGAAAATGAATAAGTGATTGATTGCGTTTGTGTTACGGATTTTAGGAAAAGTTCAAGTTCAACGCCCACTGCTATTTAATTGTTTTGATTTAAAGATGACCTGGCCTTCATTCTAGATCTTCTAGAAGCATATACCATGTATCAGAAATGACGCACATCACCATTTACAAACAAGATAATTTCAATTCACGAACTGATTCTTCAGCCTCGCACTGCCCGTGATCATGTGACTACTTACTGTGGTGTCAGGGTGATGGTACACAGAGCGACACGTCAGTGAGATAGTCTCGTGTTGTTGTCTGGAGAGGGCCAGTAAAGAATGAGCAGTGATTGTGAAAGATTGAATGATACATCTCCTATACATGGATACGAAGTGCCTGAAGATCATAGCGAAATTAATCTAACAATTAACCGTTTCAGTGTACTGGTCGAGACACTCCAGCACTGTAATACAGCACTGTAATACTGACACGAGATGCGCCGATAGTAGACGTATATAATATATACATTAGCAAGTTCATTGTTTACTCTGATGTTCTTACAGAAAACTTGACAACGTTCACACATCGTACATTAGCAAGTTCATTGTTTACTCTGATGTTCTTACAGAAAACTTGACAACGTTCACACATCGTACATTAGCAAGTTCATTGTTTACTCTGATGTTCTTACAGAAAACTTGACAACGTTCACACATCGTACATTAGCAAGTTCATTGTTTACTCTGATGTTCTTACAGAAAACTTGACAACGTTCACACATCGTACATTAGCAAGTTCATTGTTTACTCTGATGTTCTTACAGAAAACTTGACAACGTTCACACATCGTACATTAGCAAGTTCATTGTTTACTCTGATGTTCTTACAGAAAACTTGACAACGTTCACACATCGTACATTAGCAAGTTCATTGTTTACTCTGATGTTATTACAGAAAACTTGACAACGTTCACACATCGTACATTAGCAAGTTCATTGTTTACTCTGATGTTCTTACAGAAAACTTGACAACGTTCACACATCGTACATTAGCAAGTTCATTGTTTACTCTGATGTTATTACAGAAAACTTGACAACGTTCACACATCGTACATTAGCAATTTCATTGTTTACTCTGATGTTATTACAAAAAACTTGACAACGTTCACACATCGTACATTAGCAAGTTCATTGTTTACTCTGATGTTATTACAGAAAACTTGACAACGTTCACACATCGTACATTAGCAATTTCATTGTTTACTCTGATGTTATTACAAAAAACTTGACAACGTTCACACATCGTACAATAGCAAGTTCATTGTTTACTCTGATGTTATTACAGCAAAATTGACAACGTTCACACATCGTACATTAGCAAGTTCATTGTTTACTCTGATGTTATTACAAAAAACTTGACAACGTTCACACATCGTACATTAGCAAGTTCAGTGTTTACTCTGATGTTATTACAGAAAAATTGACAACGTTCACACATCGTACATTAGCAATTTCATTGTTTACTCTGATGTTATTACAAAAAACTTGACAACGTTCACACATCGTACATTAGCAAGTTCATTGTTTACTCTGATGTTATTACAGAAAACTTGACAACGTTCACACATCGTACATTAGCAAGTTCATTGTTTACTCTGATGTCCTTACAGAAAACTTGACAACGTTCACACATCGTACATTAGCAAGTTCATTGTTTACTCTGATGTTCTTACAGAAAACTTGACAACGTTCACACATCGTACATTAGCAAGTTCATTGTTTACTCTGATGTTATTACAGAAAACTTGACAACGTTCACACATCGTACATTAGCAAGTTCATTGTTTACTCTGATGTTATTACAAAAAACTTGACAACGTTCACACATCGTACATTAGCAAGTTCATTGTTTACTCTGATGTTATTACAGAAAACTTGACAACGTTCACACATCGTACATTAGCAATTTCATTGTTTACTCTGATGTTATTACAAAAAACTTGACAACGTTCACACATCGTACAATAGCAAGTTCATTGTTTACTCTGATGTTCTTACAGCAAAATTGACAACGTTCACACATCGTACATTAGCAAGTTCATTGTTTACTCTGATGTTATTACAAAAAACTTGACAACGTTCACACATCGTACATTAGCAAGTTCAGTGTTTACTCTGATGTTATTACAGAAAAATTGACAACGTTCACACATCGTACATTAGCAATTTCATTGTTTACTCTGATGTTATTACAAAAAACTTGACAACGTTCACACATCGTACATTAGCAAGTTCATTGTTTACTCTGATGTTATTACAGAAAACTTGACAACGTTCACACATCGTACATAAGCAATTTCATTGTTTACTCTGATGTTATTACAACAAACTTGACAACGTTCACACATCGTACATTAGCAATTTCATTTTTTACTCTGATGTTATTACAAAAAACTTGACAACGTTCACACATCGTGGCCAGCAGTGTTTATTTCGATTGTATCGAAACAATGAGAGATTAAAATCATTGCGAAATGTGTATTTATTATACAGAAGAGAATTGATGCGATATGAAAAGTAAAAAGTATAAAGTAAAGTTATCAATTGTTAGGATAGGAATCTATCAGCAATGGCTTGTAACGAAAGATCCTTCATGTAGGATCCGCATTTACACAAACACAGTTTGCTTGAACTTCTGCAAATAACATGGATATAGAATCAAACATCGCCATTTCATTCCTAATGATATAGAAGTATATCTTGTAACTCGTTGGAATTCACGTTATTCCTTTCAATTGCCATTCGAACTGGTTGTCTGGTTTGAAGTGAAGAGTATTGCTCTCATTGTGCATAACCGTCATTTGTAAGACCAATATATTGAAGGTGGATATCTTACTTTGACAGACTACAATCTCTTGATCTATAGAAATACCTATGTTTATGTTATCATTGGAGCACAGCGACGGAATACTAGAAACGTTAGCATTTTTTCATAAAATGACTTGAAAGAAAAGCACACATAATATGTTGAACTGTGCTTTCTGAAGGAAGGGTTTGAATAAATGGATCGTTTATGAATCTACGATTCAGGATGGAACATATAGTATTTGGTTTGTGAGGCAGGCTGGGAGTGTCTCGGAGACGCAGTTCCATCCAGTGTTATCAGTCCCAGACACTACACGTGATCTCACACACACGGCTCGTCTCCTGCACGTTCCCTCTCATAGCTTTTAAATCGACAGATTTCTCTTTGACAAAGACCAGATTTGTAGCTTTTATCTCAAGAAGATACCCGGATGTCGAGGAACTGTTGCAAACATCGTAGATTTAAAGCAATAAATTTGCCTATGGTTAAAGGGATAGTGAGACAGACGTTTAATGGTTGTAAAGGAAGGATGAATTTACCTATGTATGTATTGTATACACGAACAATGCGTTGACAGATTTACAAGTGGCATTAATCGCGTCACTTTAGATAAAGAAGACGACACACTGTAAAGTTCTGAAGATGAAATCCTGTAATAAGCAGGTGGGTAGCCATATTAGCGTGGAACTTCACAAGGGCGCATTACGTGCAGGATAAGGCCACACTATACATGAAGTCATTTATCGACTGAGTGAAGAAATTAATCATGTGTTAGGCCCATTTGTCAATGAATATGGACCTGCGTATCAGCTAGATAACTTTATCAAACAAACTAGGCTTCTCATTACTGATTAACAACCCGATAAAAGGAATTTAACCGCTCTGTCTTCGATTAGTGCCAATAGGTCGCCGCTTCGTCGTTAATTAAAATTTCAAACTGAAATATACGTTACTTTACTCCGGTGTCAATTTTAAAGCATTTTAGTACACTATGATAGCTTAGGAAGAACGATGTTTTTAACTATTATCTGCTATAGATAAACGGCTCCACAGTTAATTACCCCGATAGGATCCTCTCAACGTAAAGGAGCAATAGATGAGAAAATGATGATTTATAGATTTGAGCCACTTATCAACGACGAAATAAACTAATTTCCTAAGATAAACACTGGACTCCAACGATGTTAGCCAGAACCCACAACTCGCTCCTACGATGTTAGACAGAACCCACAACTCGCTCCTACGATGTTAGCCATAACCCACAACTCGTTCCTACGATGTTAACCAGAACCCACAACCCGTTCCTACGATGTTAGCCATAACCCACAACTCGTTCCTACGATGTTAACCAGAACCCACAACTCGCTCCTACGAAGTTAGCCATAACCCACAACTCGCTCCTACGATGTTAGACAGAACCAACAACTCGCTCCTACATTGTTAGACAGAACCCACAACTCGCTCCTACGATGTTAGACAGAACCCACAACTCGCTCCTACAATGTTAGCCAGAACCCACAACTCGCTCCTACGATGTAGTCAGAACCCACAACTCGCTCCTACGAAGTTAGCCATGACCCACAACTCGCTCCTACGATGTTAGACAGAACCAACAACTCGCTCCTACAATGTTAGACAGAACCCACAACTCGCTCCTACAATGTTAGACAGAACCCATAACTCGCTCCTACGATGTAGTCAGAACCCACAACTCGCTCCTACGATGTTAGACAGAACCCACAACTCGCTCCTACGATGTTAGCAAGAACCAACAAATCGCATCTCAATTTGAAATCTCTCGAAGGACAATGTGTTAATTGCCAAGGCCTCTCTGAAATCCAATTCTTGACGAAGTTTCCAAACAAGGTCTGTTTGAAGTGATACTACATAAAGAATGTGTTACCCCTGTCTCCTAATCCCCTTGCCCGATAACGGCCCACCCGCGCTGTTATCACTCAAGTCTTGTTCACAGATACGTGAAACCTGCAGTTCACAGGCAGAACTAATGTGCAGAAATCTTCATTTGCCGTGTAATTCTAAACAAAGAACATTTTTCAAACCTACTTGAAATGACTGGTAGATAGTATCTCCTTAAGTGTTTGTTTTCTTAAGACGTCTTTGTTATCTATGGACACATGTTAAACATTGACTAGTTAAAAGATGAGTTATACAACTCATACGTCATCTCATATATTGCCATTTATTTTTGTCGCTGGGTTGATCAATTGCATGGACACTTTATCCTTGGAATCAGTCTATAGTAATACTCATCACAGTTTGAAATCTCACCCCTCTTCAAAACAGCTTTTAAAACGTGCACAATAATATCACGCCTTACAGCGACTCAGAGAGAGTGAGTGGACAGCCCGCTCCGTAGGAACGGCCCAACAAGGAACATCATGTCCGTCACACGCTATATAGAACCTTTGATGGTTTCAACGTCTTCGGTGGACATGAATAGGGCCGACAACAGACTGAACGAGAAGTGGGAGAACCTGGATGTTCTCTCCCCTGTAATACCGCTACATCCGGGATATCCACCTCAGAGACCGCTACATCCGGGGTATCAACCTCAGAGACCACTACATCCGGGGTATCAACCTCAGAGACCACTACATCCGGGGTATCAACCTCAGAGACCGCTACATCCGGGGTATCAACCTCAGAGTCAGTTTCATATCTTTGCAGCAATGGCAGTAACCGCACTCGAACGTCATCCCAGTTGACGGTATCACGATGAGTGCGGGGACAGTGTATTCAAGCACGACGTCCTAATACTGGGGTGGTGCTAACGCAACAAAGCCGTCGTAACAAGCAAATTCGACGTTGCACAGTTCAATTTATGAACAACTGCAAGTGCAGGATTGTTTCAGTCATTTCTGAACGTAAAAGCTATGTATTTACGGTATGACAATCTCTACACGTAGGACCTGACAATGATGATTGTCTGACGTCGAATTACTTCAACTGGAATTCGGGATTGTACATGCAAATTGCATTGAATCGTATTGACATTACGGAAACTTCATAGTCAGATGAATAGTTCTGAACGAATCTTTCATACGATAGCCATTACATCATTTCAAACATTAAAAACTTAATTGTTTTTTAAATTTTTAATATCAGACTAATAATCGCATTTTAAAGAAATGTGTTGGCAGATAGGGTCTGGAGTATCTTGGAAGAATGATAGCGCCTGGATCTGCACCCTTTATCGGCGGAGCGGAATCAGGTCGGATTTCTCTCTTACACAGGTGTGGATTGAAACCCGTCATTTACGAGGTGTGGAGGGCAGTCTGTGATAACCCGGGGCGAGGTGCTTGAGCTCTTACTTGCATGACAGACACTGTAGGGAGTTCGAGGGCCGTAACTGCCATCCTCCGTCATCCGTTCCTTCTTACTTGCGTCATTGGCTGATTCTCGCATATCTCGAGCTACACGAGACCTCGTTAGGAGCGACCTCTAGCGGCAAATATGTGCCAAGGCTAACGTATATCAACACGTGGGCTATGTTTTAGTCCACTCTCTGAAAATAAGATGAAAATGTGCCAATATCTTCCGTATGGTTTTCTAAAACTGAAATGATGTATTATGACTTGGGACCAAGGGTAGATAAACCATTCCATAATGTACGACATTCTTAGCATGAGTTGTGCACTGATCCGTTAATCATCATTTATTTATAGGAATGATGCTAAAGTCACTTTGCTGTTACTCTGTCTTCAAAACGTGGTCCTGTGCATAGCGCAGTTGACCGCCATCAGTAAAGTTCAGCAACAATGGGCGCGGCTCGCCGCAAGGGTGGTTTGCCCGCTACATTGCTGGATATAAACTGAATGTTTGAAGGGTCATTCCCTACCCCACACTGAGAAAATAAAAGTAAATGGGTACCTGGTATGATACGGTGGTAGTCTGAAATTGAACCTTGAGCGCTTGACAGGCGACCGGTTGCATTCTCCTCAGGGAGTGTTCTATACTCGTGGACCAGGGGTAATATGTAGGTCGCGCCATGAGCATGTATTAGTACCTGGAGGTAGCCCATTATAAATACCCTCATTGTTACTATTATTCAAATAACAGAGTGCGTATTGTTCCATTTTGCTACTACCATGTGGATACATTGAGTATCCCTGATACACTATTGAGACTCCGATGGAGTGACAACGTAACTTTTAGTTAGTTTAGTTAGTTAGTTATCGTAGCATCTACTTCAACAATCAAACGAATCAATAAGGAATCTGCTTTTAAAATTTTAAAATTAAAAGTTGAGCAGATTAAGAGTTTGAGATTCGATGTCTTGTGCTAAGGTTTGTTCTTCAGTTGCGTGTTGTCGTTACTTGAGCTTGACCGCTTATTGCATCTTGATACAATACGAAATATACGATGGAAAAAAGCAAAATGAAACACATTTCCTCACATCGTTATGATAAAATACTATATGAGCAATTACCCTCCATCATAATATACAACCTTTCGAATGTACATTTATTGGTTTAACGGCATCAGAAGAAGATGTTTTAGGTTGTCCATTGTCAATACAAGTAATGTCATCATATCGTTTTATTTCCTATCAAACGTCTCATGTTGTTGGTTGAGGATGCACGTGAGACTGTTGTTGGTTGAGGATGCACGTGAGACTGTTGTTGGTTGAGGATGCACGTGAGACTGTTGCTAGTTCCAGATCGAGGTGGAACACTTCATGTACAGATTGTTTGATCCTATCTCTGGAACCGCTGTCGAAAAGCAATTAAACCTTAATGGAGGTTACTTAACTGTTGGCCCTGTCTAAAGGTAGCATAATTACATGCAAAGTAACTCTTGTTGAATCTAAGGTCAACAAACTTTGTTGAACTTGAAGGCGATATGTTTAAAGATTTACCACATTCCTCCAGCCCTCTGGAAGAGCGACAACACTAAATCACTATCTAATGGTGAACTGGAAGATCGGTTAGCAGAGGACTGACGATGACATCGAGTGGGACAGGACAAATAAACACAGGCTGGGTCGTGCACCCGATTTGAGTGGGGAAGGAAAGTGACAATATCTCCCCCATCGTACACCTGTCCTGTTTACTTCCAGTGGATACACACCGTCAGATGCATAATATATAGCTGCTTGTCTGTCATCAATTGTTTCCCTTCAACGACTCTGGTACAAATGATGTATTGTAGACATTCATGGCCGCCATCTTGTTAGGGGAAGCTGACTAGATGGCAAATACATACATCCTTGTAGGGTTCTTTGTTAGATGTTGAACGTTTATGAAGTATGGTCCACAATGCCGTTTTAACCACAAAACAAAGAGAAGGAGAAACACAATGGGTAGTGAATTGTAACGTGGGAATTTCTGTCGTGTAAGATAATGCTGTTCTCGGCAGAGGCGCTATTTTGATCACGGACTTAATTTAAGTCCGTGGGTTGGTGTGCTTTTCAAATTACGATAACAAACTATCATGTCACTTTATGAACATTCTGAAAAATGTAATCAATAGTCCGCAGAAGTTTTAACTTTCACTCATGCATCCCAACTATTCTTATGTTGATTTACATATAACAAGAACACGCCAAACAACTTTCAAAAAGCATAATCTGTAACTGTTCCATCATGTTTAATTGAATATATCTAGTGTTGTGAGTATGCTTTCGAGCTTGTATATGTGGGCCATATAACTATGCGTTATTATAATATCATTATATGTCCCATCTAGATCAGGTATAGTATAAGTAGAGCATATAGGATAACGCAGTACAGTTTGCATGTTCTGACTTTTACTTAATCTTGGACTAAGCCATCACCGAAACTGATATTCTTGGCTCATCTAGAATTTTCCAAACGAATGATTTTAAGGAAAAACTGATTTCTGTGCATTAGTGATAAGCATACTAGCTGTGTGTGGCTGTAAGTGTGGCTGGTACGTGCAGCGAGAAGCAAACTATATCATCATAACAAGTTGAACTCGCGCGGTACATGTCTACCGCTCATGTTTATTTTCTTTCAAGTGATGTATTACCATCATTCAGTTAGCGGTGTAAAACGGAAAAATAAACATTTGGGGAGATTCTTGTATTTCTACGTGACGATTTCACTTCTACCAGTGTTTTAGATTCGGGTACTTCAGTACACATTATGCATCTTAATAATGTTTATAAAGTCGGCTTTTCATCTTCCACCTCAGGCTATCGGACTTGTTCAGTGACGTTATGCTTATGTGCGATCTGCAGGCTCGGTTTTGATGAAACTTCACCATTTGATTTATATGTGACTTTATAGATTTGATGAAATGTGTTCATTTAGATTATTGATCAATTTATCTGATTATTCATGTCTTCATTTAAATGCACTGGTCATGTCCATAAAAACAATCGCTTTAAACTGTCGAAAAGTAAACTATTTTTAATCATGTAAAGGGTGTATTTGATAATAATTACGAAGCCTAAACATGCGATTGAATTTAACGCTTGAGTAACAAAGTGTCACATGGTGGATAACCAAACATTACCAATATGCACATGTTACTTGGACATATTATGCTAAATAGAAACATTTTAACCTTGTAATTCGGATGAGAAAACTTATTATAAATGTCAAAACATGTCACCAGTTGTTATATAATGATAAGATGTCATATTTGGTAAGTACCTCTGAAATCTCTATACTTAACATAAAGGTTCCTGAAGGATTCAGGTGTCATATTTTTCGTAAGAACCCCTGACCTTCCTGCAGTTGGGACAGATCCGTAACTGATTTTTTTACTATTCTCATTCTTGGATATAATTTACCTCAATTTCACATTTATTTCATGGTTCATTTTCCGTACTTCATGATTAGATTGACAACAACATCATTCCAAACATCCGTTATGCAGCTTATCCATAAAAATGTCTTCTTGATCACCTCAACTTTAAAGGCGCTGTAGCACGTTTTTTGCAAAATTTATTTTTTCAAATTTCCCATTTATAATGATAGTTTATGTCATTTAAACTAACTTTAGAGGGTAAAACATCTTATTACACAAACCAATTATCTGTAGTGGTAAAAACTATGTTGCGTATAAAGCTAAAAATGCATGGCGGCCATTTTATTGTGAACACAATTTATTATTTTGTACTACAAAAATGATTCCAATGGCTTTACCATGTACACTCATTTTAAACTTTATTTTCCGAAGAGAAAAGGATGTTTTACTATTGGTAAACTTATTTTTTAAATACATTTCATCAAATTATTTTAGCGAAAAAACGTGCTACTGCCCCTTTAAGAATACCATTCAGAGAATCCCCTTTATAATTGTTTCTAAAAACTTGTACTAGTAAGGAATAGCACACAACTGATTTTAAATACTCTGTTAAATACCTCTACAACTATACTGAGATCACGCTGCAGGCCATCCTCGCCTGGTGTGGGGTGGCAAGCTAACATGTCACTATCTACTGTAGTGATTGTAACAATGTTAATAATTATAATACTCACGTATCTGTGGTGTGTCAAATAATATCAAATAACTCAAATGTTATGAATAATCGCAGTTGTATCGTTAACGTGCACTCATATGTTTTAAAACAAAGGGAGTGAACTCTAATATGTTATGTAATTTTATTTATTGTCATTTGGTCGTATGGCCTTTCCACAAACGAACATATTAGATCTTGAATCGTGAATGTTGAAAAGGGCATCAACAGATCGTGGCGTTTTAGTTAATTCAACCCAGTGAATTACTTGAAACTGGTGAAGCCGACCTAAGATTACCCTCAACCCAAGACTTTCCTATGCATGTGGGTGGCAGTGTCACATCTCAGGGTGGGGTGTTTCCCCGGGGGGCGAAGATGAACCCAGAGCAGGCACCTTGCACCTATGTTTACACACTGTATGCTACAGGTTAGACAAGAATGTCGTACATATGAGCACCATGTCAGAAGACAGTTTCCAGCGTGTTGAGGATGCACGAAGTTGATGAAATCAGAATATGTTGTCAAAGGTCGGGAACGGTATGCTATGCAGATAGTCTAGATGGCGGACCACATGGAAGATAGTTTAATCATAAACATACCCTATCAGATTTTCTATTAAACATGCGCACATGATGGCCATAAACTCTTGATACGAGAGAGGACCAGAGAGAGACTTGTAGCCCTGTAAGCGCCTGCCCTGCCACTGTTTGCTACATGCTGGCATCCTGTCAACTTTAACAGCTGATGTGTGTCCGCGGCTTGAGCTTTTCATTGGAACTTTTAAATATGTTATGCTCTTTTTGTTAATGTTCTTATCTTTAGAAATGATTTCTGTATGTTCAGATGATAATTTGCAAAGTCATTAATTTTATTAGTGAGAATGCACATATCAACGTTATATAGATTTATATAGCATACACGTAAACGTTCTAGATAGCCCACGTCATGCCGGGATACCAAGGTTAGGGAGGACATGTAATGTGAAATTTAAATATCCTGAAACTTTTGAAATCTGTGATGTTCCAAGACTCGTTTGCTTGTGAAAATGAGTCTTTTAGGCATTAACATACAAGCTGAAATTATGATATGCCTAATAATAAAAATTTATTTCCAGCATTAAAATATAAATGATATCCTTTTCACGAATTATATTTTATTACTTTTAATACCGCACACGACAATACCTTTTCACTGACGCCTTTTTAAATTTCATGAAATTTAATCCGACAAACATTTAATTACAAGGATCGCATTTAACATTTAAATTGATATTTTTTTAAAAACTGGCAAATAATCCACCTTTTATGTATGTGTGTCTGAAATAAATTTAACTGATAACTGTCAAAATACAATTATACTATTTGATGGCTGCACCAAGATACGAAATACGTTAATAACACATGTATATGTTACAACAATGCGAGGGCGAGTGATAACATTGATGTCACTGAAAACGGTTACGGACATCTTTTCAGTTCATTGAAGCATCCATGTAAGTATGAATGGAGGTACTCACAAACGTTTAGATGCATTAGTCGCCATTATGCTTCTGACTTATATAGGTAATAGTAGGGTTCTGTCATGTCAACTATTGATATAGATAGCATAAATAAGTCAATATTTTGTTAATAATATATAGTTACCAACATAAGTCTAGTTTATGCTTGTGACTAACCAAGGTAATGTCAGAGAGTATACGTCTGGTTATGTCCTAACACACACACATAGGCTAAGTTAGTCTACGTTATGTCCTAACACACACACATAGGCTAAGTAAGTCGACGTTATGTCCTAACACACACACATAGGCTAAGTTAGTCTACGTTATGTCCTAACACACACACATAGGCTAAGTAAGTTTACGTTATGTCCTAACACACACACATAGGCTAAGTAAGTCTACGTTATGTCCTAACACACACACATAGGCTAAGTAAGTCTACGTTATGTCCTAACACACACACATATAGGCTAAGTTAGTCTACGTTATGTCCTAACACACACACATAGGCTAAGTAAGTCTACGTTATGTCCTAACACACACACATAGGCTAAGCAAGTCTACGTTATGTCCTAACACACACACATAGGCTAAGTAAGTCTACGTTATGTCCTAACACACACATATAGGCTAAGTAAGTCTACGTTATGTCCTAACACACACACATAGGCTAAGTAAGTCTACGTTATGTCAGTGACTAATAGTAATAGAAGTAGCAAGGACGCCTCCTCCGCCCTGTATTGTTCACCTCAAGGGTTTCGGCTCGTTTTTAGCATTCACATGCACACATGCATTTTTAACAGGCATTCTTGCATCCTTCCTGACATTTCCGAGCACTAAACAAACACGTGCAGATGCGGAAAGTCAATAGGATTCTAATGGTTAAACTCTTCTCAAGTAGGCCTGTCCCTGCACCGAGCGTTCTCAGGAAGTGTTTCAATGGGAAGTTGTCAGGGAGATGTGCATCTCTCGCTATTGATCTAGTAACTCATGCGTGAAAACAATTTGTTCAATTGTAAATGATATGAATAGGGAAACGGCAACACATTTAAAGATCGTTTACGTACCATTTTTTCGTCGGAATTTGTTATGTTTAAGTTAGGTTTAGAAGACACAAACTTGTCGTCCTATTCATCTGTTTGGTATGTGTAAATGCAAGAATTGTATTCTGAAGTACTGAACGAGACAATGCGATGGTCGTTTATGTGAGGACACAGCATTCATAAATAAGTATCTGACATAGCATTTGAACCGAGTTGGCCTCAGTATACGAAATTGAACCAATCGGTCGTAAAAGCTTCCACACAAGCCCTCAGGTGTTGAAGTGCTCTGATAGTTCCACCCGACCCTTGCGTGTTGTTAAACAGCTAAGTGTGTGTTCCATACTGTAATATGTGTACAACGAAGGGAAACGGTGTCTGTGTAGGTGTGTGCGTATATGTGTGTTGTTCACGTATAATATGTTTCGCTGTGTATCTCTGTGTTTGTGTGTGTCTGCGTGTGTGATGTGATGTTCACGTGTATGTTTCGATGTATGTTCGCTGTGTCGTCATGCATGACGCTTCGTTATGTCTCAAATAAGAAATACAAATTTTAAATGCTGTATTATATTGCATTGTGGGAAGTAGATGATTGTGAATATGTCTGGTTTGAAATAAATGGAATGAATATGCATAAAGTATTATTCAGCGTTCTGGATGTCTCGTGTCGTCTGGGAAACAAATTTTGAACGTGAATCATCGTCAGTGGAATTTTCCACTCTAAGGTAATTTGTTAACATAGTCAAATTATAGTGATCAAATTTTACCACATTCATACATTATTCGTTGTGTTGTAACTGCTGCTGTTAATTTGTGTACACGACAGTAAGTTTTATCGTACAGACGTTAAAGTGACACTGTCCAACGTCCACACACTGTCCTACCGCGTTACTCGAAAACCTAGCTCGAATATGTGGGGCATTTCCATTACATGACACGTTGTGAACCCAGACGTTTATAAATACCTAGCATGTACTTAGTTGTATATATCCTCAAGCATTTGTTTTAGGGTCATTTTATAAACAAAGATTTTATTCTTGAAAATTAGGTTTACCTCTTACAGTTACAAGGAGACTTTCATTCAGATATCCCCTGATTCCCTGCCCAACAATGAGACATGAGTTGAAAGATCTAGTGTGTTACTCTGGGTAAGTGACTTTATTCAACGTGTGCCACTGTTCACCCAGCAGAAAGTGGGTACCTGGTGTGAGATGTGGAGGAGGTGACCTTCGAGCGCTACGACAGCCCAGGTTAGACCAGGGTAACAATGTGGAGATTTTGGAGCTATAGAAAATCAATCCATAATTATTAGTACTTAGTATATGATATAAAACTATAAAGTCTATGTGTCTGACTGCAACACCCATGAGATGAATGTATGTGATGGTCTCACGGTGACAGTGGGCGTATGTGACTTCCCTTTATATCAACAGTAGTGTAAAACCAACATCAAACTAGAATAGTTTCAGCGGTCGGGATTAAAGATACATTCAGGCTGACCTTTGAACGGAATGATAAATTCAAAATAATGGTAAAAACGTTTTGAAATCCTTCCAGCGAATCGTTTAACCCGCCATTAGATAAACGCAGCCAAGGTCATTATGTAATCGAGTGCAACGTTTTTCTCCGCATCAAAAAGAAAAGTTTAAAAAGAGCATCTGTTGTAGCGGTTGGGTCGATGGTTAACTCATCTACAGGAGCAACCCGGCGGTGTGAGGAGAGAAGTCCGCGCTAGGAACAGAGTGGGGAGTCCTCAACTGCCAGATTACACAGTCAGATCGGGAATTAAACAATGTCTAAGCTGCTATTTAAATTACGAATTATATGCACAGGCTGTTATTCAATTCGTACAACCGCGCTTACAGTCATTGCGAGCGTCTTTTCGGTGTAAAACGCATCCTTCAAAACTATCAGTTTTCAAATTGCTTTCTAATGCAATGTTTTATAATTTTCTAAAAAATGCAAGCAGTGGATATTGAAAGAGTGAGAAAATTTGTTTTTTCTGTGAACAACTGCATACCTTATAGGAGATTCGTATGTTGTGTTATGTTATTGGTATTCTGATCACAACCTGTCAAGTTGTCCTATCGCACTCAGGCTCCGCTTGATCCGCGCGACGTAACGAGTAAGTGGTGGCGAGGATCGGGGTGTTTCCGCGATATTATAAAGCATTAAATGGTTTTCACAGGGGGTCATGTTTATTTTGATCTAATTGTATACGGTTTGCATGTGGGAATAGTTTGTTGCTACCTTTGACCAATCAACTTAAATAACACCCCCTCCAGCGTTCGAAATAGATGCCTGCCCGCCTGCCAATTGCTGGTTGCTTTCCGATCGGGCTTGTAGAAAATATTACAAGCAAGCCCGACTGGCTTGTTGGAATTTTGAGCTTATCTATAAATGACTTCCAAAGTCTTGAGTGATACAAACCTTAATTAGAAATTTACAAAATTAATTTTGAAATATAACTATGGAATCATTCTGTTTAGCGGTGGGGAGTTGGGACATTTACTTCCTTGTTCTAAAAATAGATTTTGTCACAATAGCTTCTCAGTAGCACTGCATCGCACTATAACTATTAGAATACCTACAGCAATAAACTGGAAACAATTTTGTATTGAAATCGTGAAATACCTGAAGCTGAAAACTCAGCAATTTTTCAATGCAGTATGCTATGAGAAATACAAGAAAGGTCCGTTTGTCCAAGGTTGTAAGAATTAAACATCCTTAATGCACCTAAATTTAAGTCCTCCAACCTCAGTTATAGGAGTTCCTTGCATTGATATAACTGAGGTTTGGGACTGGCGACCCGCTTTGTTACTAAATTGAATAGTTTTCTTTTTTTGTGGTTATACTTCACCTGCCATTTATTTGCCCACCACGATTTTTAAAAGTAAATCTTCGTTCAGACTGCAGCTGTTTGCTGATAAAACCGGATCTTCAATTATTATATACAATGAAGTGTCATCATCACAAAGACGTATGTTACAATCAATGTTACCAACAAGGTCATTAATATATTTAAAATAACAAAGGTCCTGAAACTGATCCTTGTGGGACACCGGGAAAAACAGGTTTAAATTTGGACTTATATCCGTTTATGACTTCTGATATATGTCAGTTAGATAACTACGAAAACTCTCTCACAATACACTGCTCTTACTTCTTCACCCATATCTGAAGCACATGCTAATTGATGCAATAAAATAATAAAAAATCTTGTAACAGGTAAGTTGTAGAAAGTCCGGCTAATTTTATAGTAGTAAATTTGTATGAACTAAATAATGTGTTCTTTTTATTATCACTTTAAACTTTGAGGGCTTGCTAAGCTTGATGAGGGCTTGTAAGATTTTTAGTTAACACGCCCTGTTGGCTTGTTACATTTTAAAACTATTTCATACACTGAATCCCATATGGTGTGATGTATGGTGTGAGATATGGTGTGATGTGTTGTTAAACAATAACGTAAGATCGTATGATGCTGGAAACTAAACCAGATAGAGAAGGAATGTGACATCTTTTGTGTCTTGTTGTTAATGATCTCACAAAATCTCGTTCTAGACCGTGCAGGTATTCTTGTTAATCGAACCATCTTTCTCCTCCGTTTTCTTCACGATGTCTAGCTGGTGTGTTCCCGCCAAACGCTCAGACAGACGCACCATACGATATTAAAGAGTCAGTCACCTCGACGCGTGTGTACAGACAGTGCGTCCACAAGTCGTAAACTGAACTGAAGCTTCTACTGCGAGGGAGGTAATCATGCTTGATGTTGCGTGCTAAATATGAGCGATATTCCCTCACGCACTCGCCTAAGTTGATGTCGAACTTCTGGCAAGATGATGAAATATGGACCCAGTATGTGAACATAACAAAAACACACGTAGGTCAGGCTGACATATTGTGTTTACACCATGATACCGAAGTGTAAGTATTCCGGGTATTCGGTTCTTTCCGTTCTCAGATCAGGGAGGATTAGTGGATTAGTTTCGTCTAAAAGAGGCCTGCGCGTGATGACCTTTGTTGACCCGAGTTCACTGGAGCAGAGGAGTACAAGAGTTGCATCACTATGCTCTGGGGCTTGCTTCACTTGCTCTTGTAAGGTCGCATTTGATTGGTTGATGAGCAGGATGAACGAGACATATTTGCTCCGTATCTGCACTTGAAACCACCCATCAATAGCCGAGACCCCGTGTACAGATCTGTATGACTTTATAAGGAAAACTCGTCGTAATTCTTAAAATATGGGATGGGCAAGATCATATAATGTCACTGTCTTTGAAAGGTTTTCTCTTTTTTTTAAAGGTAAATGTCCAAGACATTGACCACCATGCATTCTGTATTAAGATGCAATATATGATGTAAATGTAACACAAGTCAAGTCTGTACGTAAAGTTGCAGAAAGCATTTGTGCATGATATAAAAATCAAAGATTTATTTCTTTCATTTCTGACATTTTTTCAAAACACTTACTGTTAGCCTGGTTTATAGTTAATTTAGAGAAGAAAATGCGTCTCTTGTCTCAGGAAAACGTGTTAATAACGTTTTAAAGAGGCAGTAGCACGTTTTTTCGCTGAAAAATGTCGATGAAATGTATTTGGAATGTCACCAATAGTAAAACATCCTTCTCTCTTTCAGAAAATCAAGTTTAAAATGAGTGTACATGTTCCGGAGAGCCATGGGAATCGTTTTTGTCATTCAAAATAATAAAATGTGTTCACAATAAAATGGCCGCCATGCAATTTTTGCTTTATACGCAACACCGTTATTACCACTACGGATAATGTGTTTGTGTGATAAGATGTTTTACCCTCTTAAGTAAATATAAATGGCATAAACTATTATTTTAAATTGGAAATTTGAAAAAAATAAAATTTAAAAAAAACGTGCTACTGCTCCTTTAAACATTCTCATCAGAAAGATTACATACAATGGAGAACAAATCGAATAGATTACCATTGATAACATTGACATAACAAATAGAGATTTTATTTCAACTCATTTCAACCCTTATAACTACAAATGGATTCATATCTATCAGTTCGAAATATATATTGTAGTTTATATTGGGAATACACTACGGCGGTATGCTTTCAATAATTAGTCAGTCACTAACTTTCTTTGTTTCCATTTTGTTCAAACCTTTCTCGTTGATTTTCACAAAATTTAGGAATGTGTGATAATTTATAAATTTCCTTTGTTTGAATTTTCTTCCTACTTGTTTGAATTTTCGAAATGAAACTTAAATTTGATGTCACGGTAGAATGCAACACAAGAATGTGAGCATGTGCAACAGACAGAGACGAACGATTCCTTATTTGGTTATATGTACCACGTGGTTCACGTGCGAGATTCCTTATTTGGTTATATGTAGCTCGTGGTTCACGTGCGTGACAGACTGTATTTAGCTCTGATCTATAGCAGCAGGGGGTGTTTAAATGAAGCCAACTTCAATAGGATATTTATTCACATGATGAAATCAGAATCTTTTAAAATATATCGTTGTAATGCTGTATTTGAATTAGACGTATAATTCCAAATCGCATGTATATTGCATGTATGTAAATCCTGAATTTAAACACCAATAAGTTGTACCTTATGTCTTATTCAAAGTGTGTTTTTTTGTACCTACACATTTAGCAAAGCTGTATATTGAATACTTTTTTTTACCTCACTTCTACTTTTCAATGTTACCAATGAAGACATCTGCAGAATCGCTTAAGTTGACTAATTGTGGACGAAAGTACCCATTATTCCAACAACACTGATGCATATTATAGGATGGTTTGTGTTTTGAGTGAAATATCACTTAAATATCATCTTGTGTGCGGTCAAAGACCATATGACGTCACAGGGTGAACTATACATGTAAGTGATGTAACACTGAAAACACACAATAACCTCTACCCCCTTCACATTTCGTAATATCTCATTTTACTTACGACAGAATTCTAGCCGAAGGAAATTGCATTTATGATCGAAACTTACATATAGCATATGACGTTGACGTCTATCAATACAAATGATGCTATTGACGTTTAACATATAGGGTTATATATAGACAAGAGTAAACATCAGACGAAGTCGACTGGGTCAATCTTCTTTAATACGATGAGATATGTAAACAGCAGAGTTATCAACCGTTTTACTATGAAGACTGTATACTTGACTGAACTTTCTCCATACATATATATAGACAAATGTACACATGTACACAAATGTACTCATGTAGTTGTATTGTGTTGTATTGTATTGTATTGTGTTGCAGGCCGTCAGGTGGGGGGAGGAGGCGAGTCAGACGAGAGACGTCCACGCAGCACCATTCTTCCTGTAACCATGACTACTGGTACGTTATATCATGGATATTTAGAGGCATTGATGCATGAATCATTGAATGAAAATTATCAAGTTTAAGATCAGGAAGATTTCTGGATAACAGCGTCTTTAATGTGAAAATATACACGACGTTTCGGAGTATATACCTGCTGAAGGAGTGAGTATATACTCCGAAACGTGTATTTTCGCATTAAATAAGTTGTTATCCAGAAAATCTCCAGTTCTTATGTATATGACTTCTAAATGCCCTTCAAAAACAAAACAACAAAAAGTAAACAATAGCAGAATCATTACTTAAACATTCCGATATCAAAGTAGACTAACATTCCGTTATTCCATTACATCAATATTTGTGTAGACGTGTTTATACATATATTTAGAGAATAATACCCGAGTGCCCGTGTCATACCATGTGTACGACATGAGTGATTGATATTTATGTTATATAGAAGGTGCGATATACCTATAGAACATATATAAAAACACCACAAAGTTTGATACAGACTGGAAGTTATTACCGAGGAAGAAAGTCTACTCTAGAGCATAAGTCAGCTAGTCGACATTTCCGTGTGGAGAACTGAGCGTCATAAAGGAAACATGACGAAACAGCAGTGTGTAGATAATAAATGATGTTAGATATGGATTTTTTTCATTCAACATATTTCTGTTTCCACGCAATATGACAGGTGATGATTTAAACGTAACATATCTTGCCTGTTTATATAAGTATGATAAAGACATCAAATGCACTAATTACTGAGTAGTTTTTAAAACATTTCGTTTAAAACATATTTTGAAATAATTAAGCTGGACACACCGTGATAAAGTGTCGATGTTGTTTAGTACTTTAGTCCAATATCGTTTGTAAACATGACACATGAAATTGTATGATATATGTATTAGTGTACGTCTCGCTCTTAACCAATTAAAGTTGCTTGTTTAGTTCAGTTTAATAGGCTGTTTTAAGCATAACCGGAAAACAGTCTTCAACAAAGTGCCAAGAAAAACTCTGGGTTACTGAGCACAGAGTTAAATATTGTTCACTTTGAATCTAGCGTGAACTTGGAATCAACAAGTGTTCCATTCGAGGATGCTTTGTGATAAACGTTTTTTTCCAAAATAATTTACTGAATCCTTTCCGGATCATACCTTCGTTCCTGTTATATAAGATTCTTCAGAATAGAGTCACAGAAATACATGTACACCACGACGGGTCATGATTATACATTTTTAGCTCATTAGGCCTTTTTTAGCTCTGCCGTTCGTCAATCAGTCCCTCCGTAAACTTTACGCTTTTTCGACTTCTTCTCCAGAACCGGTGACACTGGAGAGCCGAAATTTTAAATACAGACTCCTTGGCCAATGGGGATTATAAGTTGTAGCTCTGGTGACCCTTTTTGTCACAGGGGTCACGACCTAAAAGGCTATTTGATCTTCTTCTCCAGTACGAAAAGCCCTAGATAGCTAAATTATGTGGATAGACTCATTGGCCAAAAGGGATTCTAAATTGTGGATTTGTTGATCCGTTAACCCTAAATATTGGTCACAGGTATCATGACCTAAAACCTATTTTCATCTTCTTCTCCAGTTTGAATAACCATAGAAAGTTGGAATGTTGTGTATAGACTCCTAAGCCAACATGGATTTGCCATGACTAGGGATTGTGCATTAAATTGAGAACAATTGTTTAGGTTTTCTACATCAAACAATACAAATCTATGAACTACATAGTCCATGGTTCTATTTTCTTAATTATGTTTTTAACATTTGGAATTCAGGGCAGGAGATAATGATGTTTTCCTGTCTATTTCATCTCCTTCATTAATGACTTGAATGTTTATACAAGATGAAGTTCTTCTAAGTTTCTTGGAATTTTTACAGTTACCATTTGTGTGGATATCAGCTGCTTGTTATATTGAGATGTAATGATGAACATAGCTAACTTTACAAAAGTGACAAACATATATCAATCATAATTTATGAATATATTTCTAACAGTATTACATTCAACATAGTTGGTTGAAGGTGGGTTTATTTCCAACATAGTTGGTTGAAGGTGGTTTTATTTCCAACATAGTTGGTTGAAGGTGGGTTTATTTCCAACATAGTTTAATGGCTTGTAGCACGTTGTCTTATGGAAACAGAGAGATACCACAAAATGGAAAAGAGATTTAGCCACATTGAAAATCAACTTTATCCATCAATAGATAGAGGTTTAAAACGAATGGTTATGGTTCCATGTCCTATCCTACCAATTATTAAAAGGTGTTCACACTAAAATGGCCGCTAGCAGTGTTCGTCTTATACGTGACACGGTTTTTCTACAACAACCGATAATCAGGCTGTTTTACCATCTTAATTAAAATATACTGCATATACGTTTATCTTATATGGCAAATTTAAATATATATTGAATAACTATCCACATGTTTCTTACTCATTGCTATGTCATTAGTTTTGTCAACACACGTAAAGAGATACTTGTTTATATAGACAGCAGAATATATAGTAAAAGCAGTTAATTATGCTTACAAAAGGTTAGAAAATACGATAATGAAACTGGTGATGATTATGATGATGATGATGATGATGATGATGATGATGATGATGATGATGATGATAAGAAGAGATAAGATAAGAGATCAAAATCAGTTTTGTTTTGTAAGCATTAAATCTTCCGGAGATTTTGAAAATGTGTCAAATATTTGATGTTTCATATCTTGTACAACCTTCCTTCCATGGCCAACCTCCTAGTGAAAACAAAGGATATACTATTGTTGTATTTTAATATAGTTCGAGATGCTAACAAAATTCCGAATTGTTTAGATTTGATCCATGATTCATAGCAAATAGTTTGATGAGTAGGCCTTTGTATGCCGAAAAATGTTATATAATTCATTCAAATTACAATTTGCAAACAAATATCAGAGAGCAGTGGAGAATGAATGTTTTTATCAGAGAGCAGTGGAGAATGAATGTTTTTATCAGAGAGCAGCGGAGAATGAATGTTTTTATCAGAGAGCAGTGGAGAATGAATGTTTTTATCAGAGAGCAGTGGAGAATGAATGTTTTTATCAGAGAGCAGTGGAGAATGAATGTTTTTATCAGAGAGCAGCGGAGAATGAATGTTTTTATCAGAGAGCAGTGGAGAATGAATGTTTTTATCAGAGAGCAGTGGAGAATGAATGTTTTTATCAGAGAGCAGTGGAGAATGAATGTTTTTATCAGAGAGCAGTGGAGAATGAATGTTTTTATCAGAGAGCAGTGGAGAATGAATGTTTTTATCAGAGAGCAGTGGAGAATGAATGTTTTTATCAGAGAGCAGTGGAGAATGAATGTTTTTATCAGAGAGCAGTGGAGAATGAATGTTTTTATCAGAGAGCAGTGGAGAATGAATGTTTTTATCAGAGAGCAGTGGAGAATGAATGTTTTTATCAGAGAGCAGTGGAGAATGAATGTTTTTATCAGAGAGCAGTGGAGAATGAATGTTTTTATCAGAGAGCAGTGGAGAATGAATGTTTTTATCAGAGAGCAGTGGAGAATGAATGTTTTTATCAGAGAGCAGTGGAGAATGAATGTTTTTATCAGAGAGCAGTGGAGAATGAATGTTTTTATCAGAGAGCAGTGGAGAATGAATGTTTTTATCAGAGAGCAGTGGAGAATGAATGTTTTTATCAGAGAGCAGTGGAGAATGAATGTTTTTATCAGAGAGCAGTGGAGAATGAATGTTTTTATCAGAGAGCAGTGGAGAATGAATGTTTTTATCAGAGAGCAGTGGAGAATGAATGTTTTTATCAGAGAGCAGTGGAGAATGAATGTTTTTATCAGAGAGCAGTGGAGAATGAATGTTTTTATCAGAGAGCAGTGGAGAATGAATGTTTTTATCAGAGAGCAGTTGAGAATGAATGTTTTTATCACATGCTGGTTTGAAGCATGTTAGGTGAAAAGTTATGATTTCACTACTTGAAAAAGTTGTTTGACCTCAGCATTGAAATCATTATTTCTGAATCAAAACGTTATTCTAATTCAGCGTTTTTGAAAAAAGAATGTGTTCATAGCTCCATGACATTCTATGAAATCCTGTATTTTACACCTCATAGCCAAATGTGGGCCTATTGAATAAGACTTTTGAAGTTGGGTGTACACGTTAAACTACATACAATAAATGCAACCCCCCCCCCCCCCCCCCCCCCCCCTTTCACCCTACATTTTGATAAAATATGCAATTTGTTCCTGGCCCCAGGGGCCATGCAGCTTTTGTCGAAAAAGTGTCAGTCATGTTATAATTCTTGCGTTATCTAATGCACCAAGTACTGGGCATTAAAACTGGGCCACTTTTAGCTTTTCACTTTTAAGCCATTACATATTTAAAAAATGACTTTCTTTTCAATTTGGTGGGCTCACTTCAGCAATATGTTAATATTTAAAGCTTTGAAAATTCATATCTTTATAAATACGCGTTGGATTTGTATGTTGTATGGCTTAATTTAAAGGAGAATGTATCGGCTGTGACTTGGTATATGATATTGAAGGATAATATGATGACAACATTCTGAAATTCAAACAGACATGGGGTATTGACCTCGTTACATTTCTTTACTTTTTTGTAATATATAAGGAGCTGGATCGTCAACTTTATGTGCTTTATGTCAGTGATATTTCTCTCAAAAAATATCCTCTATGAGGACGTATTACAGCAACAGGTTAGTAGATACATGTAGTGTAACAACATCAGCTTCCACAACACAGTGGCCTTACACACGTGCACGCTCAATGTCTTCCTATACAGATACACGGAGTGAACGTTAGTAGTGAAGGACGACGTTACACTTAGAACATTTCATTATGACTCAAATCAGGTATAAACATATTATTCTATTATTCTGTCACCAGGGAAATGAGTGCAAATAATTATCTCGTATACAATAGTTACACTCGTTTTGTATGTTTATTTTTAATGAAATATCCCCCGTGGTGGAAGTGACGACAACATAAATCTTACACCCTTCTCTAAATATTTACGTAACCACTTGAGGACATGATGCACTTGAAAAAGAAACATTTGTTTTTGTGAGGCAGGGTTCAAATATTAAAATAAGTTTCCGGATGAAAAAACGGAAGGCTCAATTACACCGCTTGATTTAGGGTACACGAACACGTTGTTGTTGTAATGAGCAGTACCAACTACTCGCTGCCGAGACAGGAAAGCAAGGGGCAAAAGGTATCACCTTGTCTCATAAATCCCCAAGCAAATTGCCTAAATGAGCAATATTAAATGATGCGTGTGTAATACAAGAAAGACGGAGTTTTATAACTCATACCAGATGCTCACTGAACACACTAAGTTGTCTGCTTTTTCTGAGTGCTTCTCTAGAAACTGTTCTATTAGCGCACAAGAAATCTCTTCCTTAGCTGCCTGTGAGTATGCACATATCTGTATCGTTTCCTTCTTGTACTTAAATGTTACATGGGTTCTGTCACGTTTCTTTCAAATACAGCTCATTTTAAACGTTAAACAAATGTTATGTTCAATTATCAATGTCAACAAAATGAATAATGTATGTACTGAATTTAGTACAATGCATTTTGATTGATATTGGTAATTCTAGCTGTAGCATAGTTTTATTATGACGCATTCTCACTTGTGCGATTTTATATGCATATTGGTGCGTGGGAGTTTGTGTGTACTCATATCCATGACGGAAGTAAACAGCAGTTTACGTCACACCGCAGAGCACATTAAAGAGTCAACGGCCATTCACAAGAGTTAGCCTTAAACTCATTGAAAGGAGATCCCATTGAGGATGATCGCCGTGTGCTGATCGAAACGTGCACTCTATAGACTGCATTCTTGACATTGCCCTGTACGCCTGGGCTGCTCACAATAAACTTCTCATCAATGGCTTTCAAAGGGACACGGGTGTAGGGTGACGCAAGACAAGCGCAATACGGCGGGTTATTAAAACAGTTCGAATGTACCACATATTCTTTATGTTGGTGTGGAAGAGAAAATCCACATGCCAGCAATAGGGGATCATTTTAACACCTTCCCTCGAATGTTTGTTTTCCTTGAACACTTTGTTTATCATCTCAAGATCTCTTCTGCATTGAGTGGCATATCGCCAACCTTAATATAGCTCTTGGGGGTATTTATTTGCTGGTTTCGGGTCAGTAATTGCAATTTCGTTGCTTTTATAAGCTTTATGTTAACGAAACAGGTGTAAATAGAAACACTTCACGAAAAGAATGTAATGATAGGTGATGTGATGGTACGCCTTTCAACACAGTTCCTGCTTTTCCGTTGTGGGTCTTGGTGCACAGCCGAAATTGTCTACTGAAGCAGGATTCCTAGAATGTAGATGTATGCATGTTCACATGCAGTTAGAGCGTCCCTGGAATGTAGACAGAAAGAAACGGACGGAGTTGCCTCCGTAGACGGTTAATGCGACATCTCTCTCGCTTGGAAGAGGCAAACGATCTTAAGTCTTCTAATGAAGGCGACATTGTTTGTAATCGTTACTAATTGAGAGCGTTAGAGGATTATGGTTCTGTTCTGGCATCTGTGATGTTTTCGATGACGGGTACGACAGTCCAGTGACTACAGGCAGTACATGGTACCGTTATTTAGCACCTTACAGCCCGGCACGGACCATCTCTGATTTAGACTATACAATGACACAGGCAGCGAGAGAGATACATTCCCTGGTATGTTGCAAAGAATCGAAGTGTTTTGCAACTTTGCCAGCTGTTGATGTTGACATTGATCTTCAAGTTGAAGGTCAACATGTCTTTGCTTCTGAAGATTCAGTCTTAGTTCTCGACACGTGTAACGACAGTTTGCCTGCCAAGGGAAACCTGGTTCCATCGTTACTAAAGTAGGATTTCACTGTGCTGGGATTCCGATGAGAACCTCGATTGCTGTCCAGTGCTTCATTGACGGACGTGCATAGTGTCATGACACCGGTTCAAGCCTGTGGAGAGACCAGAGTCGCCCCCACAATAACAGACGGGCTACACCATCCTCGGTGACCTTCCGTGCTGGTGAAACATGCACTTACGTGCTTCGCTGAACGCATTGTTGGTATTTTGTCACTGTCGTCTGCTCGAGACACTCACACGTACTTTAGCTGTTCATTCATTCACAAGTGTGTGAGTGCTGCACGTGGCTCCGTCCCTCCTTCCCTAGTACTTACCTGCTTACCTACCTGATCACCTGGGCAGAGCTACCTGGCCGGATACAGTGGATCCACACCTTCACATCACCCAACCCGACACAGGATACCTGCCGCTACACAAAGACACAGGTAACACCAGGTTTTCCTGCTCTTCTGTCTTGCCACGTAGTGTCATGCAATTGTTAACTTACCTGTGGTCTTCACCTTTCCTTTCCGTATTCCTGAAGTGGTGTCCTTATGTTACAATGTGTGTTTGTTGGTTTCATGAAATTTGTAAGTGCTTTGTTGTCAATACCGTTGATGACAAATAGTTAATACCTTTCAGGTAACAACAGGTAACGTCAGTGTTGGCTTTCAACTTCTCACCATGACATGTTTATAACAATTATTATATTAAAGCTGATTGATTGAATTAAATGTTGTCAGGAACCCACAGGTAACGTTACCACGTTTTCATTATTACGTTTCTCATAATGTTTGCTGTGTTTTCGCTCAATATGTTATTCCTTAACCTTAATCAATGGTTTACCTTGAGTATATCTTTACCTTGAGTATTGTTGTTGATCGTTACAGAGTCTCTCCACATGGCAGCTGACGTGAATTATTATATTATAATATATTATATTATATTATATTATATTATATTATATTATATTATATTATATTATATTATATTATATTATATTTGGTCTCTCTGCCTTTTCCTTCGCACATGAGCATTGAGACGTATGATAAATTAAATTTAAATTCTGTTTCTAGTAATTTGTCAATGTCTGGTACAGTACGTTGTGGTTATACTTTTAGATTAATTCAAATTTTTATTAAAATACAAATGTAGGTTTCCTTATGCCAAATAAGTTTTAAATATTGAGTAATGAGAAATTGCCAAGATAAGTTACATATACTTGTTCGGAATCGTCGGTATCGTATTTCTACCGTCTAATCATCTGATACAATGCATTCATTATCTGCCGCGTGAAAAAACACACAAATAAATGTAGTTAATCGTGTTGGATAAAGTCGGTGTTAAGTGGAATATCGTGTAATCAAGCAACGAAGATGCTGATGTTGATACCTTCTTTTAGTGCAGGGGCCGCTACAGCTACTGCCCTTGTGTTTGGAGATAGGAAGCTTCTAAACGTGTATGTGCATTAAGGTTGAGACCCTATCAAGCAGACGGACCCCTGGTGAGGTACTATCTTGAGCAACGCTAGGGGGTAGTTGGTTTAGTCAGTTTGTCCTGCCTTTGTTTTTTCTATGACTGGAATATCACCAACCAAGTTGTTTTGTGTCAGGAGCATATTGACTTTGTTTATGCTCACTGTCACTTGTTCTTGTTACAACGACGATGTATGATTTTCATGGGGACAAGTTCACAACGTGGCTGTTTGTAGCAAATAGGAATCTGGGCTGTGCCTTGTCTCAGTGAACCATTGTTTCTGAATATTGCTTTAACCAAGTCGTTTGAGGTGACATCAGTGTTTGTCTTGACCCTTGCTTCCAGAAATATGTAACCATTTACTCATCAGATGGTGTACTCAAGGGCTATCGTGTAGTTGATTTTACATTGGATCCACTAGTAAGTTACGTGTACCTGGCTGCACGATCTATTGGATCCACCAGTAAGTGACATGTACCTGGCTGCACGATCTATTGGTTCCACCAGTAAGTCACGTGTACCTGGCTGCACGATCTATTGGATCCACCAGTAAGTGACGTGTACCTGGCTGCACGATCTGTTGGATCCACCAGTAAGTGACATGTACCTGGCTGCACGATCTATTGGTTCCACCAGTAAGTGACGTGTACCTGGCTGCACGATCTATTGGATCCACCAGTAAGTGACGTGTACCTGGCTGCACGATCTATTGGTTCCACCAGTAAGTGACATGTACCTGGCTGCACGATCTATTGGTTCCACCAGTAAGTCACGTGTACCTGGCTGCACGATCTATTGGATCCACCAGTAAGTGACGTGTACCTGGCTGCACGATCTGTTGGATCCACCAGTAAGTGACATGTACCTGGCATCACGATCTATTGGGTCCACCAGTAAGTGACATGTACCTGGCTGCACGATCTATTGGTTCCACCAGTAAGTGACGTGTACCTGGCTGCACGATCTGTTGGATCCACCAGTAAGTGACATGTACCTGGCTGCACGATCTGTTGGATCCACCAGTAAGTGACATGTACCTGGCTGCACGATCTATTGGGTCCACCAGTAAGTGACATGTACCTGGTTGCACGATCTATTGGATCCACCAGTAAGTGACATGTACCTGGCTGCACGATCTATTGGTTTCACCAGTAAGTGACATGTACCTGGCTGCACGATCTATTGGATCCACCAGTAAGTGACATGTACCTGGCTGCACGATCTATTGGATCCACCAGTAAGTGACATGTACCTGGCTGCACGATCCATTGGTTTCACCAGTAAGTGACATGTACCTGGCTGCACGATCTATTGGTTCCACCAGTAAGTGACATGTACCTGGCTGCACGATCTATTGGATCCACCAGTAAGTGACGTGTACCTGGCTGCACGATCTATTGGATCCGCCAGTAAGTGACATGTACCTGGCTGCACGATCTATTGGATCCACCAGTAAGTTACGTGTACCTTCCGGGGATCTTCAGAAGGCCTACAGAACCATTGCATGTTATATTATATGCTTCTTTAGATGTAAATGTTTTTCATTAATGTTTAACATTTTTAGGTGAAAACCATCATTGTCTTGTTATTTTCGTCAGTTTCTTTTCAGCTTACAAACTAGAGCACGTTTGCCTTTATTTTCAATATCGATGCATATTTATGACAACATTTCCACGTTGTGATATTGTATTTGCTCAATGATTATGTAGTTTGAACAAACATTGCAGGTGTATCAGAATTGGGCAGGTTTTCTCGTGTTTTCTCAATGCTTTTTGTGTTGACTTTCAGCTTACATAACTGTAGTCAGCCTGCACCGGACACTGGTCAAGAAGGTGGACACATACGTGCTTCCAATAGTGAGAGGTGTGGACGATATTTCTGTGCTAAATGCCGGTGGGCTGGTTCGTGGAATAAAAGCAGGATGCTGCGTGTGACGAGACACTGTATTGTTTTATTATTTCTCGCTTCATGTGGAGGATTTATACTAAAAAGTAACATTGGCAAGGGACCCTCAGACCTGGCTGAAATCGTCGAATCACCGTCCTTAAAAGTAAGTAGAGTTGTCTTCCTTTCTCATTTTCATTAAATGATAACTTAATGTTCGAGTAAATACCCTTGAAAAAGTGGAGCCGAGGCACGTATGGCCGAGGCAAATCATCTTCACAAGTGTGATTTAAATATGTCATGACATTTCATAAGAATGTTTATATATCTTCAATAACATGCATTTTTTAAAAACATGTTTTTCTGTGCTATATGTCTCACTACTTTCAATGTGACTGCAGTTGAATGTTGTCATACAAATAGTACGGTGTCAATAATGTATTTCACTTTGGTAAGGATAAAGTTTAAAATGCGGAAAGGGGAAATAAAGCTCATAAAGTACTTGTTACAAGAGTTGCATAAACTCAAGGCAGTGCTTATCAGTCTGCGAGACAGGTGCTGTTGTCGGGAGCCTAATAAAGAAGTCATCGTTTTACTCTGGTGACTCACAGATGGTGTTATCAAGATGGCGCTGATGAAACCATGTTCTATGCACATAACTTTTTACTTCCGGTTCATGTTTCCGCCTCGTGTAATTGACAAGGCGATGCGATTATCTTCCCTTTATCTGAGTTATAATCACTTCCCTGGTTCTGAGATAACGGCTCTCCTTGGATGTAGGAATACACTGGCCTGATAACTCCTCACTTGATGGTGTTTGTTGTCGGAACTACGTTGAGTTGTAAAACGCCATTCCATTGACAATGTAATAACGATAAACAGACGAATGTTGAATTGTCTCATAGTTTGTAACAATTATTTCGTTTTCTGAGAAACAAAATTAGCGACAAATGATTATTTATACAGTTGCATTCCGCAGGTTGATTCAGCAGCCAGAGTATATAAGATTTTAAACATAAGATTAGATGTTTTTGACTCATTGTTTTCGCTTTAGATGAGTGGAAAATTTCATAATTCGACAAGGGTCAAATTAGGATTTTTTCTTTTCTCTATAAAATATTCAAAAAGTGAATATTTACGTCAAAGTGAAGTCTTGTATTATCCCTCTTGTGCGAATTATATCTCGTGATGGAGACTTTATCATTAAGTTCATATGAAATGAAGTTTTTTTTAGTTAAAATTAGGGAACCTGACTTTTGACATTTTGACCCCTTGTGTATTTCTAACCATTGCAAAGTTCGAAAATGACATCACATCAATGACGATACGTTTTAAAGTGTTTAACATATCAAGCGATTATTCTTGTCAGGTCATTACAGTAATGCCATCGACATCGCTATGGCACGATAGCTTCCCTTGGATAAATCGAGATACAGAATGTATTCATCTCTTCCACAGGTTATATATATTGTTGTTAAAGTATGCTAGTATTTCAATTAATTGAAGTCGGAAATCAGTAGGTAACATATTCACTTAAAAAGCAATCGTGATATGGGAACTTTTAAATATCAACCACAAGTGTTTGAACCTTGATGGACATTAAAGGCCCTTTAGCACGTTTTTGGCTTATTTTGTATTCTCAAATTTGTTATTTATTACTAAAGTTTATACAATATATTGTTATGTAAAGGGTAAAACATCTCATTACACGGCCCATTAAGCCGTATCAATTGAAAACGGTTATCTTCATTGAAAGAAAATGGTGCGACCTATAAGGCGACAGTGGTGTGGAACTCTTCAGTGTGAGAGATAGATCTGTAGGTCTCATGCGAATCATGTTGAGAATTCAAACAGCAAGGTGCTTGACCATTCCATCATGGTACCATATCTAAAACTCTACTTGAGTGTTTAAGTATCGCTTCACAGTCAGATCACTTGAATTATCTTAAAATGGCCGCTCGAAGGGAAATGGACTTGCATGGCTTAACCTAACAATATACATTCAATTTAGAACTATTTTTTATTGATTTGGGAGTATTATCTAGCCATTGGTATCACATGTTTACCTTTTTGTAAAATCACTTTATTTAAGTAAGAAAAATGTGCTACAGTGCCTTAAAAGGAGGAATACGTTAGAAAAGCAAGATTTGCTGTGTATAGTAACTTCAATCCACCTGTCGAAGGAGTAAAGCATCAAATATACTTATATATTCCGAAATGTCGTGCATGTTTATAGTTGCTATCAAGAAAATCATGCGATACTTTGCTTCAAAGGTATACTAAGTAGTGATGCGATTTCCAAAAACATTCTAAACATTTTCTATAAGTATATAACAATTACACGTGTAAACTATATAGAAGGTATACATGCTGTATAAATACACGTGTAAACTATATAAAAGGTATACATGCTGTATACATACACGTGTAAACTATATAGAAGGTATACATGCTGTATAAATACACGTGTAAACTATATAGAAGGTATACATGCTGTATAAATACACGTGTAAACTATATAGAAGGTATACATGCTGTATAAATACACGTGTAAACTATATAGAAGGTATAAATGATGTATAAATACACGTGTAAACTATATAGAAGGTATAAATGCTGTATAAATACACGTGTAAACTATATAGAAGGTATACATGCTGTATAAATACACGTGTAAACTATATAGAAGGTATACATGCTGTATAAATACACGTGTAAACTATATAAAAGGTATAAATGCTGTATAAATACACGTGTAAACTATATAGAAGGTATAAATGCTGTATAAATACACGTGTAAACTATATAGAAGGTATACATGCTGTATAAATACACGTGTAAACTATATAAAGGTATACATGCTGTATAAATACACGTGTACACTATATAGAAGGTATACATGCTGTATAAATACACGTGCAAACTATATAGAAAGTATACATGCTGTATAAATACACGTGTAAACTATATAGAAGGTATACATGCTGTATAAATACACGTGTAAACTATATAAAAGGTATACATGCTGTATAAATACACGTGTAAACTATATAGAAGGTATAAATGCTGTATACATACACGTGTAAACTATATAGAAGGTATACATGCTGTATAAATACACGTGTAAACTATATAGAAGGTATACATGCTGTATAAATACACGTGTTAACTATATAGAAGGTATACATGCTGTATAAATACACGTGTAAAATATATAGAAGGTATACATGCTGTATACATACACGTGTAAACTATATAAAAGGTATACATGCTGTATAAATACACGTGTAAACTATATAGAAGGTATACATGCTGTATACATACACGTGTAAACTATATAAAAGGTATAAATGCTGTATAAATACACGTGTAAACTATATAAAGGTATACATGCTGTATAAATACACGTGTAAACTATATAGAAGGTATACATGCTGTATACATACACGTGTAAACTATATAGAAGGTATAAATGCTGTATAAATACACGTGTAAACTATATAGAAGGTATACATGCTGTATAAATACACGTGTAAACTATATAGAAGGTATACATGCTGTATAAATACACGTGTAAACTATATAGAAGGTATACATGCTGTATACATACACGTGTAAACTATATAGAAGGTATACATGCTGTATAAATACACGTGTAAACTATATAGAAGGTATAAATTATGTATAAATACACGTGCAAACTATATAGAAGGTATAAATGATGTATAAATACACGTGTAAACTATATAGAAGGTATAAATGCTGTATAAATACACGTGTAAACTATATAGAAGGTATACATGCTGTATAAATACACGTACAAGAGCGCGACTGGTGAGATGATGCAGATACTGCAGATAATGTCAGGAATGTACGCGCAAGGTTAAACAAGTGAAAGTGGATTTCCATCCTTCCATCAAAGTAACTCTTTTCTATTTCCTCCTTTCCTTATCAAATGATTACAGATTCCATTCCCAAGTTGATCGGTCATTTCCCCCTCTTTTCTGCGATCAATCTCCCTCGACACTATAGAGGCACCGTGTGGGTGTCTCAATGTCTTTTTTGGAGATGGCTTGATCTAGCTGGCAGTATTTTCCACTATTTTGGATTATGTTTCCACCCACAGGCAGAAAATAAACACCAATTACGCTGCAATTTTCCCAAAATACCAGGAGATGAGTGGAAGCGCGGGTTAGTCGGGTTGGAGAGTCCGCTCCTCACTTCAAGTGTAGAGTTAATGCTTTCTTAATGAAACCGGTATGCCTTGTACCATGCTAGCAGTCTTCCCTCGATCATTATGTCACAAGAATTCACCGCGCAGTTTGTCTTCTCTTATGACGTTTTGTAGTGTATATCCGTCTTCATTTAATAACAACTAACGTAAGTGTCAAATACGTCATAAAACGTGTTTACGTCATTTATTTTACGACTAAGATTTTTTTCATTCCTATTATCATAACGTTTCGAAAGTTCGCTGCATAACATTATTTTTGTTGGATTAAGAAATAATTGTTTCGTCATAATAATTACTTGTTCAAATGTTAAATCTACGTGTTCTATCCACGACTGACTGTTCCTATTATAAAGTGTGTTCCTATTATAAAGTGTAGATCATGTTTTAACTCTGAAGGTTCAGTTTACCAGATCACGATATTAATCACTTAAAATTATATAAACTACTTAACTCTTACAGTTTTATGTGTACACGCGTGTGTAGATCAACATGCGGAGTCATTACAGGTTGTTCTGTAAGCAGGGGGTGTGACGCACCAGCCTGACCTTGCTTCTGCGATCTGATTGGTCGACACGGACACACCCCCGTGACATGTGTTGCTGTGTTCTGACAACTCAAGGTGTTTCTCTGTATCACAACAGAGATTCGCCAATATATACAGTCACTGATCTCAGCCACGCAGTGGTAGCAGCAGAACCAGTAGTCAGAGGTACTTCCCTGCAGCACCCAGCACCAGTGTCTGCTCGCTTCCACTGTACTGCTCTCTTTATGGGATAGAAAACACTTCAAAACAGCCACTTTAAATAGACGTTCTCTTTTTCAACCTTAAAGGCTTTGAAATCACTCATCCATGAATGAACAGAGATTTCGTCTTATTGCATCACCCATTTCTGATGCAGGGAAGTGATTCTAGAAACTTTCTTCAACTATTTTTCAAGCTAAATTAAGTTTGAAGTTATATAAATAGGACTGTCTGCATGTTTTATTTGACATTTTCACATGTTTCATGTGTTTAAAAACAAAACATGGCGAAACATTTAAAGGGCCTTGTTGAAAGGGAATAAATGAGACAACTTATAATCTTGACGACACCTATCAGATTAAAGATGATTTTATCACGAGTTTCTCTTAAACTTCCCCCATTCTGTATAATTAAATCATATGCCCATATTACAATTTCCGTTGAATAACCGTTCTATGCAGTGTAGGTTGGAGAAGTGTTTAATACGTTGCCAATTCAGTGCATTAAAGGGGCAGTAGCACGTTTTTTCGCTCAAGTTGATGAAATGTATTTGAATAATAATGTCACTAATAATAAAACACTCTTCTCTCTTTGGAAAATCAAGTTAAAGAATGAGTGTACATGGTTCCGTAAAGCGATGGGAATCATTTTTGTCATGAAAAATAATAATATGTGTTCAAAATAGAATGGCCGCCATGCAATTTTTATTTAATACGCAACATCGTTATTACCTCTACGGATAATTAGTTTGTGTAATAAGATGTTTTACCCTCTAAAGTAAATATAAATTACATAAACTGTCATTATAAATGGGAATTTTGAAAAAATAAAATTTGCAAAAAACGTGCTACTGCCCCTTTAATGAACTTACACACAACTGCACAAATTTTTTTAAAAAGTGTGCTTATAAAGGATTAACACGGTGTCCGTCTTGTGTAAATGTTTATATTTTGGAAAAGTGAATGCGAATTTTTTCACTTAATTAATGTTTGTTATCCTAATAAACGCTAATAAATAAATATATATTAAAGGTAACATTAATACTACAAGATGTAGTTTAGAAAATGTGTAATCGTGTAAAATGCGTTATATTCATGTATATATGCATCGCGGGTCGGGTTGACCTATTTCCGCTAATAAGTCACCTTGTACAGAAGCATGTGCGGCGTGTGGTAGAGCTAATAAATCTGTCACTTAACTGGTCTTTGCATATACTACCGCGTGCGGTAAAGGGTAAACTGTATAAATATGTCATCTATCTGTCTTCTGACTAGCGTCATTGCGACTGTGCGCTGTAATAGACTGGGGCGTTAATGAGCTGATGTTTAGAAACATGGATGACGTCACTTTCATAGACAAGAGTTGTACAACAGCCACACACGGTATATGTTTGTTGATGTACTGTATTGGTCAAACACAACCCGTGGCATACATATCATATTTACAAATGTGCAGACATCACTCTTACCAAGCAAGCATTGCATCGCATGCCCTTGATGGACATATGTTTTGTAAAGAAGAATATTCATTCGGTTTCAATCATCTGGTACAACTGTACTGTATGCTTTATGTCTCTGCAACCAACATCTGGGTACTGACATCATCATTTCAATACGGTTTTCTGACAGAAATATGGAAGAATAATAATAAAAGGAATGGGCTTTCATTCGTTGATGTAGCATTGCTGTTGGCGGTCATAAAATCTGGGGAAATGTCCTATTTCATGTTCCAACCTCGCCTAGTTAATTAAATTCTAAAACAACTAATTTTAAAGGTATAATTTCAGAAGAACAGATCATTTTTAAAGACATACCGAAATGAGTAATTTAATATGCTATCCTTAAACTTAGAGATAATGAATAATACAATGGCTCTATTTTAGTTCAGTATACAACATCTCTTAAATATGATATGTAATGTAACATAAATGTTTAACCAACTTATGGTACTCTCTTTCAGGATATTCGACTGGAGCCAGTGCCAATATCAGACTTAAAGAGACGACTACAGAACTCCAAAAATTATTATGACTTTTTCCGGATATTTATAAGCAAGAAGGACGTATCAGACGAGGTGATAGACGACTTCGTGAACGCCAGGACGATACAGAAGATAGCCAGGGACTATGAGGACGAGCTGATGATGGACGAGGAGGAGCAGGCCAGGCTGGACGAAGGTCAGCATCAGATGTCTAGTGTCTCCTGCTTGTATATACTAGGGAGTTTTGAATTGATACATGAGAAATCTAGGCTTGATGACGGTCTGCCTCTATTATGTATTAAGGGAATTTTGAATTTACCAAAGCATTTAGACTTGATAAATAAGAAATATAGGATTGATGAAGGTTAGACTTAAGTCTATATTTAATAGTGTTGTTTTTGTGTCAGAGAAATTTGAATTTGTACCAATACCTTTGGACTTGATGAATGACATCTGGGCTCAATGGAAGTTAGACTCAAGTCTATATTTAATAGTGTTATTTTTGTATCAAAGAAAATTTGAATTTGTTCCAAATAACCTTGACTTGATTATTTGGTTAACTCGAGTTGCTTAAAAACCTTGGAGTATGTTGATACAGGAAAATTGCCAAATTCGAAAAAATAAATTGGAAGATAAGCACATAATTGTTCGCAGTTTTTTTCAATCCAAATTAGACGGAGTGGTCGCGTTAATTAGTAAAGGTATTTCCTATTAAATTCTCAGAGTCTATTATTTTACCGCAAAGCATTGTGGTCAACTCCCACACTATAAACAAAGAATAAACAACCTACTTCATTTAAACCAGTTTAACTTGCACTGTTCAAACCTTTAATACACCAGTGAACAAATACAATATAACATCTATATAATATACATTATAAACAGTATATAAGCAAAAGTAATTTTAAATAAACGGTCAAAATAACATTATAATAAATCTATATAAACGGTGTATATCAGTAAAGTAAAGTGGTGTCAACCAAAAGCCGAAATACTGCTGTTTGATAGAGTCGATTTTGAATGCTTTTGATAAGCATATGGTTTGTTAATAAGTACTGAAAATGTTATTCATTAGGGTTGGATACTTTTATTTTGATGTCTGTTCAAACATACATGGGGTGCTGAAATCGCCCTTTAAACATGGATTTTGTTAGAATGGTTGGCAATTATGTTAAAAATTATTAAATGTGAAAATTAAATTAACAAAAGATATTGGTGACATACTTTATTTGACGTCAAATCGTTGACGCATCATTACTGTAGAACGTCATAAAACAAGTCCCTTTTCACTCACCTATATCTCCAAGTTAAAAACTTCTAGAAACTGGTGTAGTTCTGTCGCAGTCGTTTGCATTACCCGTGAATTAAACTATCGTATATTTCTTTCGTTGCATTTCTTTGCAAGTAACTTTATATTCCAGTGTTTATTAATCCGACATTACACTGCACGGGATGGGCAAAAGCCATTGAATTAAAGCCAAACCTTGTCCATAGACGCAGTGTGACACACAATGGGACATTAGATAGGCCTATACATTGATATTATGTACCTGCACACATGATACACACTTTAAGGTTTGAAAGGGGCATATCTCATGCTTGATTTGAGCTCAGAAATATGAGTCATGTCAATTATTGCGTTTATGTGTAAGTGACGTAAGAACGTGCAAGTATGATGAAATCTTTTTAAAAATAGATCGATATTCAATTATCCATTAACACTGCAATATTTGTACGGAGGTTTAGATGAGGAATAGGGTGGTACTCTCTGAACAGAATTCGTGTTACAAGTCTAACCACTATTTTGTTGTTGCAAGTTATACGAAAACTACTTTTTTTAAGCAATTCCATCTGCACACAAGGAACAAAATATGTCTGCTTTGCACTTGAAACATTGCGTTCCGTCTGAGTGGTAATCGTCATGGACTAATGAAGCTCTCTATATAACTCTCAAGATGTAGATGTAGTGGTGAAATACTAAAAATATATGGTAATCGAAATGTTTCGAATATCTTACCACAAGTGCGTTAACTTAAGAAAGGGAATAACCCAACAAAATGTCTATCCTAGCAGTAAGTATTCGAGTTAGTGAGTATATCTTAGTTAGCTATGAGCAGGGCCTGTTTTCACATATCGACCTTTATTGAAGTTAACCTTAAATCATATTCTCTAAGGTAACAATTCGGTTACCTTAATTAGTCACGCAGTTGTGGTGTTTTATTTTTTGTTGTTGTTGGTCAGACCATACAGATTCAAACGCTGTTGTTTAAGAACATATTTTCAATTGGATCTCACTTTTGATCATGAAGCATTTCAAAGCAGAATGTTGAAGCAGTTAACGCAAACAGAACGAATAGCGACTCATCTGTTGAATAACTCCCATTGCTTGTACCCACATCACATAGTGACATAACTCGTTGTACAGTTGGACGAAGGTCACTTCTAATGTGTATTTTAGAGATCGAATCTCAAATTTTAAAACGTCTGGCCCCGCCTGAGAACAAATCAATACCTCTCTGGTATACTACACGCCATCTGTGACATGTCATCAAAGTTACTATACCTTAGTGGGTGTGGTCCCTTTAGGAAGCAATGTTAACGATTTCACACATCTACATATTTATATTCCCCTATGCAGAACTCACGGACGCCATGTATCACAACGAAGAAATGGCCACAAGTCCACTAGGAGAGTGCAAGACTCCTCAACCGGAAATAGTGAAAGTAATTGACGAAGGGAACAAGAACCGGATATACCTCCCAGAATGCACCGTGGTGCACCGGTGTAGGAACGTCAGCGGATGTTGTGGGTCTTCAAGCCTTGAGTGTGGTCCTCTCAAACTGCAAGTCATCACCAGGTCCTTCATGGTCAGTGTCCTATACCAAACCATACTTGTAACCCATAGTGCATGGTCAGTGTGCTATACCAAGCCATACTTGTAACCCATAGTGCATGGTCAGTGTCCTATATCAAGCCATACTTGTAACCCATAGTGCATGGTCAGTGTGCTATACCAAGCCATACTTGTAACCCATAGTGCATGGTCAGGGTCCTATACCAAGCCATACTTGTAACCCATAGTGCATGGTCAGTGTGCTATACCAAGCCAAACTTGTAACCCATAGTGCATGGTCAGTGTCCTATAACAAGCCATACTTGTAACCCATAGTGCATGGTCAGTGTGCTATACCAAGCCATACTTGTAACCCATAGTGCATGGTCAGTGTCCTATATCAAGCCATACTTGTAACCCATAGTGCATGGTCAGTGTGCTATACCAAGCCATACTTGTAACCCATAGTGCATGGTCAGTGTCCTATACCAAGCCATACTTGTAACCCATAGTGCATGGTCAGTGTGCTATACCAAGCCATACTTGTAACCCATAGTGCATGGTCAGTGTGCTATACCAAGCCATACTTGTAACCCATAGTGCATGGTCAGTGTGCTATACCAAGCCATACTTGTAACCCATAGTGCATGGTCAGTGTCCTATATCAAGCCATACTTGTAACCCATAGTGCATGGTCAGTGTGCTATACCAAGCCATACTTGTAACCCATAGTGCATGGTCAGTGTCCTATACCAAGCCATACTTGTAACCCATAGTGCATGGTCAGGGTCCTATACCAAGCCATACTTGTAACCCATAGTGCATGGTCAGTGTGCTATACCAAGCCATACTTGTAACCCATAGTGCATGGTCAGTGTGCTATACCAAACCATACTTGTAACCCATAGTGCATGGTCAGTGTCCTATACCAAGCCATACTTGTAACCCATAGTGCATGGTCAGTGTGCTATACCAAACCATACTTGTAACCCATAGTGCATGGTCAGTGTGCTATACCAAGCCATACTTGTAACCCATAGTGCATGGTCAGTGTGCTATACCAAGCCATACTTGTAACCCATAGTGCATGGTCAGTGTGCTATACCAAGCCATACTTGTAACCCATAGTGCATGGTCAGTGTGCTATACCAAGCCATACTTGTAACCCATAGTGCATGGTCAGTGTCCTATACCAAGCCATACTTGTAACCCATAGTGCATGGTCAGTGTCCTATACAAGGCCATACTTGTAACCCATAGTGCATGGTCAGTGTCCTATATCAAGCCATACTTGTAACCCATAGTGCATGGTCAGTGTGCTATACCAAGCCATACTTGTAACCCATAGTGCATGGTCAGTGTGCTATACCAAGCCATACTTGTAACCCATAGTGCATGGTCAGTGTCCTATACCAATCCATACTTGTAACCCATAGTGCATGGTCAGTGTGCTATACCAAGCCATACTTGTAACCCATAGTGCATGGTCAGTGTCCTATACCAATCCATACTTGTAACCCATAGTGCATGGTCAGTGTCCTATACCAAGCCATACTTGTAACCCATAGTGCATGGTCAGTGTGCTATACCAAGCCATACTTGTAACCCATAGTGCATGGTCAGTGTCCTATACCAAGCCATACTTGTAACCCATAGTGCATGGTCAGTGTGCTATACCAAGCCATACTTGTAACCCATAGTGCATGGTCAGTGTCCTATACCAATCCATACTTGTAACCCATAGTGCATGGTCAGTGTCCTATACCAAGCCATACTTGTAACCCATAGTGCATGGTCAGTGTGCTATACCAAGCCATACTTGTAACCCATAGTGCATGGTCAGTGTCCTATACAAGGCCATACTTGTAACCCATAGTGCATGGTCAGTGTCCTATACCAAGCCATACTTGTAACCCATAGTGCATGGTCAGTGTCCTATACCAGGCCATACTTGTAACCCATAGTGCATGGTCAGTGTGCTATACCAAGCCATACTTGTAACCCATAGTGCATGGTCAGTGTCCTATACAAGGCCATACTTGTAACCCATAGTGCATGGTCAGTGTCCTATACCAGGCCATACTTGTAACCCATAGTGCATGGTCAGTGTGCTATACCAAGCCATACTTGTAACCCATAGTGCATGGTCAGTGTCCTATACAAGGCCATACTTGTAACCCATAGTGCATGGTCAGTGTCCTATACCAAGCCATACTTGTAACCCATAGTGCATGGTCAGTGTCCTATACCAAGCCATACTTGTAACCCATAGTGCATGGTCAGTGTCCTATACCAAGCCATACTTGTAACCCATAGTGCATGGTCAGTGTCCTATACCAAGCCATACTTGTAACCCATAGTGCATGGTCAGTGTCCTATATCAAGCCATACTTGTAACCCATAGTGCATGGTCAGTGTGCTATACCAAGCCATACTTGTAACCCATAGTGCATGGTCAGGGTCCTATACCAAGCCATACTTGTAACCCATAGTGCATGGTCAGTGTGCTATATCAAGCCATACTTGTAACCCATAGTGCATGGTCAGTGTCCTATACCAAGCCATACTTGTAACCCATAGTGCATGGTCAGTGTCCTATACCAAGCCATACTTGTAACCCATAGTGCATGGTCAGGGTCCTATACCAAGCCATACTTGTAACCCATAGTGCATGGTCAGTGTCCTATACCAAGCCATACTTGTAACCCATAGTGCATGGTCAGTGTGCTATACCAAGCCATACTTGTAACCCATAGTGCATGGTCAGTGTGCTATACCAAGCCATACTTGTAACCCATAGTGCATGGTCAGTGTCCTATACCAATCCATACTTGTAACCCATAGTGCATGGTCAGTGTGCTATACCAAGCCATACTTGTAACCCATAGTGCATGGTCAGTGTGCTATACCAATCCATACTTGTAACCCATAGTGCATGGTCAGTGTGCTATACCAGGCCATACTTGTAACCCATAGTGCATGGTCAGTGTCCTATACCAAGCCATACTTGTAACCCATAGTGCATGGTCAGTGTCCTATACCAAGCCATACTTGTAACCCATAGTGCATGGTCAGGGTCCTATACCAAGCCATACTTGTAACCCATAGTGCATGGTCAGGGTCCTATACCAAGCCATACTTGTAACCCATAGTGCATGGTCAGTGTGCTATACCAAGCCATACTTGTAACCCATAGTGCATGGTCAGTGTCCTATACCAAGCCATACTTGTAACCCATAGTGCATGGTCAGTGTCCTATACAAGGCCATACTTGTAACCCATAGTGCATGGTCAGTGTCCTATATCAAGCCATACTTGTAACCCATAGTGCATGGTCAGTGTGCTATACCAAGCCATACTTGTAACCCATAGTGCATGGTCAGTGTGCTATACCAAGCCATACTTGTAACCCATAGTGCATGGTCAGTGTCCTATACCAATCCATACTTGTAACCCATAGTGCATGGTCAGTGTGCTATACCAAGCCATACTTGTAACCCATAGTGCATGGTCAGTGTCCTATACCAATCCATACTTGTAACCCATAGTGCATGGTCAGTGTCCTATACCAAGCCATACTTGTAACCCATAGTGCATGGTCAGTGTGCTATACCAAGCCATACTTGTAACCCATAGTGCATGGTCAGTGTCCTATACCAAGCCATACTTGTAACCCATAGTGCATGGTCAGTGTGCTATACCAAGCCATACTTGTAACCCATAGTGCATGGTCAGTGTCCTATACCAATCCATACTTGTAACCCATAGTGCATGGTCAGTGTCCTATACCAAGCCATACTTGTAACCCATAGTGCATGGTCAGTGTGCTATACCAAGCCATACTTGTAACCCATAGTGCATGGTCAGTGTCCTATACAAGGCCATACTTGTAACCCATAGTGCATGGTCAGTGTCCTATACCAAGCCATACTTGTAACCCATAGTGCATGGTCAGTGTCCTATACCAGGCCATACTTGTAACCCATAGTGCATGGTCAGTGTGCTATACCAAGCCATACTTGTAACCCATAGTGCATGGTCAGTGTCCTATACAAGGCCATACTTGTAACCCATAGTGCATGGTCAGTGTCCTATACCAAGCCATACTTGTAACCCATAGTGCATGGTCAGTGTCCTATACCAAGCCATACTTGTAACCCATAGTGCATGGTCAGTGTCCTATACCAAGCCATACTTGTAACCCATAGTGCATGGTCAGTGTCCTATACCAAGCCATACTTGTAACCCATAGTGCATGGTCAGTGTCCTATACCAAGCCATACTTGTAACCCATAGTGCATGGTCAGTGTCCTATAACAAGCCATACTTGTAACCCATAGTGCATGGTCAGTGTCCTATACCAAGCCATACGTGTAACCCATAGTGCATGGTCAGTGTCCTATAACAAGCCATACTTGTAACCCATAGTGCATGGTCAGTGTCCTATACCAAGCCATACTTGTAACCCATAGTGCATGGTCAGTGTCCTATACCAAGCCATACTTGTAACCCATAGTGCATGGTCAGTGTCCTATACCAAGCCATACTTGTAACCCATAGTGCATGGTCAGTGTCCTATACCAAGCCATACTTGTAACCCATAGTGCATGGTCAGTGTCCTATACCAAGCCATACTTGTAACCCATAGTGCATGGTCAGTGTCCTATAACAAGCCATACGTGTAACCCATAGTGCATGGTCAGTGTCCTATACCAAGCCATACTTGTAACCCATAGTGCATGGTCAGTGTCCTATACCAAGCCATACTTGTAACCCATAGTGCATGGTCAGTGTCCTATAACAAGCCATACGTGTAACCCATAGTGCATGGTCAGTGTCCTATACCAAGCCATACTTGTAACCCATAGTGCATGGTCAGTGTCCTATACCAAGCCATACTTGTAACCCATAGTGCATGGTCAGTGTCCTATACCAAGCCATACGTGTAACCCATAGTGCATGGTCAGTGTCCTATACCAAGCCATACTTGTAACCCATAGTGCATGGTCAGTGTCCTATACCAAGCCATACTTGTAACCCATAGTGCATGGTCAGTGTCCTATAACAAGCCATAATTGTAACCCATAGTGCATGGTCAGTGTCCTATACCAAGCCATACTTGTAACCCATAGTGCATGGTCAGTGTGCTATACCAAGCCATACTTGTAACCCATAGTGCATGGTCAGTGTGCTATACCAAGCCATACTTGTAACCCATAGTGCATGGTCAGTGTCCTATACCAAGCCATACTTGTAACCCATAGTGCATGGTCAGTGTGCTATACCAAGCCATACTTGTAACCCATAGTGCATGGTCAGTGTGCTATACCAAGCCATACTTGTAACCCATAGTGCATGGTCAGTGTCCTATACCAAGCCATACTTGTAACCCATAGTGCATGGTCAGTGTCCTATAACAAGCCATACTTGTAACCCATAGTGCATGGTCAGTGTCCTATACCAAGCCATACTTGTAACCCATAGTGCATGGTCAGTGTGCTATACCAAGCCATACGTGTAACCCATAGTGCATGGTCAGTGTCCTATAACAAGCCATACTTGTAACCCATAGTGCATGGTCAGTGTCCTATACCAAGCCATACTTGTAACCCATAGTGCATGGTCAGTGTCCTATATCAAGCCATACTTGTAACCCATAGTGCATGGTCAGTGTCCTATACCAAGCCATACTTGTAACCCATAGTGCATGGTCAGTGTCCTATACCAAGCCATACTTGTAACCCATAGTGCATGGTCAGTGTGCTATACCAAGCCATACTTGTAACCCATAGTGCATGAATGATATGAATGATATGTCATACATATTGCAAGCTACTCATTGTGTGACATAGAGAATAATAAACACTGTCCTGTTTTTAAAAAAATGTTAATGGGTGTGTAGGGTTGTATTTAACGAGCGAAGCGATAATATCTTTAACGGACATGTTATATATATAATACATCAAGTCATGTGCATGTAAGTACGAGAAAGGAAACCAAAGAAGAAATAGCTGCCATATTCTTTTGAATGCCAAATTGATACGGGTTCCCTATCAACTCGTCGCTAGTCCAATGATATTTATGTTCATCAGTAAATAGTTCCTTAATGTGAGGTTCGATATTAGCTTTCTGCTTCATTATCCAATGAGTCTAAGCTTAAATTACGTGAAGAGTGTATGGAATATCGATAAATATTACTTTCAATTAGATTCTGTTATTTATTGCAATATGAAATTCTTCTTAAATTGTATAGCTCGTGTTGTAATCAGATGTCCACTGATTGTGTGTGATGTAGAGCATTGTTTTCAAGTTTTCCTACCAAAGGTATATGTATAATATGCTATACATGCTATATGTATATTATATACTACCCATTTAAACCCAGGGTAGGCAAACATGTATTGTTCCTATATTCCTGTAGTTCATTGCCAAGTATACAATTCTCTAGTTCTAGCTTCCATCATGTCAACAGCGAAACATTTGATGCCTGTTTTGATCACATGTATGCAATAGTGGTGCAGAATATTAGATGTGAGCTCATGCATGAATGTATCATATGTGAGCACATGTCGTGAGGATGGCAGGATAAGGATGTGGTAGGGTGATGATGGTACCTATAGAGGATGGTACCTAGAGAGGATGGTACCTATAGAGGATAGAAGGGTGATGATGGTACCTATAGATGATGGTATCTAGAGAGGATGGTGCCTATAGAGGATGGTATATAGAGAGAATGGTACCTAGAGAGGATGGTATCTAGAGAGGATAGCAGGGTGATGATGGTACCTATAGAGGATGGTATCTAGAGAGGATGGTATCTAGAGAGGATGGTATCTAGAGAGGATGGTATCTATAGAGGATAGCAGGGTGATGATGGTACCTATAGAAGATGGTATCTAGAGAGGATGGTATCTATAGAGGATAGCAGGGTGATGATGGTACCTATAGAGGATGGTATCTAGAGAGGATGGTGCCTATAGAGGATGGTATATAGAGAGAATGGTACCTAGAGAGGATGGTATCTAGAGAGGATAGCAGGGTGATGATGGTACCTATAGAGGATGGTATCTAGAGAGGATGGTATCTAGAGAGGATGGTATCTAGAGAGGATGATATCTAGAGAGGATAGCAGGGTGATGATGGTACCTATAGAAGATGGTATCTAGAGAGGATGGTATCTATAGAGGATAGCAGGGTGATGATGGTACCTATAGATGATGTTATCTAGAGAGGATGGTGCCTATAGAGGATGGTATATAGAGAGAATGGTACCTAGAGAGGATGGTATCTAGAGAGGATAGCAGGGTGATGATGGTACCTATAGAGGATGGTATCTAGAGAGGATGGTATCTAGAGAGGATGGTATCTAGAGAGGATGGTATCTATAGAGGATAGCAGGGTGATGATGGTACCTATAGAAGATGGTATCTAGAGAGGATGGTATCTATAGAGGATAGCAGGGTGATGATGGTACCTATAGAGGATGGTATCTAGAGAGGATGGTATATATAGAGGATAGCAGGGTGATGATGGTACCTATAGATGATGGTATCTAGAGAGGATGGTATATATAGAGGATAGCAGGGTGAGGATGGTACCTATAGAGGATAGCAGGATGATGATGGTACCTATAGAGGATGGTATCTAGAGAGGATGGTATCTAGAGAGGATGGTATCTATAGAGGATAGCAGGGTGATGATGGTACCTATAGAGGATGGTATCTAGAGAGGATGGTATCTAGAGAGGATGGTATCTATAGAGGATGGTATCTAGAGAGGATAGCAGGGTGATGATGGTACCTATAGAGGATGGTATCTAGAGAGGATGGTATCTAAAGAGGATGGTATCTAGAGAGGATGGTATCTAGAGAGGATGGTATGTATAGAGGATGGTAACTATAGAGGATGGTATATATAGAGGATAGCAGGGTGATGATGGTACCTATAGAGGATGGTATCTAGAGAGGATGGTATCTAGAGAGGATGGTATCTATAGAGGATGGTATCTAGAGAGGATAGCAGGGTGATGATGGTACCTATAGAGGATGGTATCTAGAGAGGATGGTATCTAAAGAGGATGGTATCTAGAGAGGATGGTATCTAGAGAGGATGGTATGTATAGAGGATAGCAGGGTGAGGATGGTACCTATAGAGGATAGCAGGGTGATGATGGTACCTATAGAGGATGGTATCTAGAGAGGATGGTATCTAGAGAGGATGGTATCTATAGAGGATGGTATCTAGAGAGGATGGTATATATAGAGGATAGCAGGGTGAGGATGGTACCTATAGAGGATAGCAGGGTGATGATGGTACCTATAGAGGATGGTATCTAGAGAGGATGGTATATATAGAGGATAGCAGGGTGAGGATGGTACCTATAGAGGATAGCAGGATGAGGATGGTACCTATATGTACTGTATCATTATATTTCCTCTCCGCAGGTGATAGACATGTTTAACGAGAAGGGGATACCGGGCGAGGACATGGTGGAGAGACGAGTGTTTATAAACCACACTGAGTGCGGCTGCCAGGAGAAGCGACGTCCCCTGCCCAAGTAAGTGCACCTGCCTACTGAACAGTAGAGTCTTGTCGCCATTACCTAACGTTAACCTTCTGTGTTTGGCATTCTACAAGTTTCTCCCATGTGTATCACTTGCTTGACAACGACATAAGAATCTATGTCCAACCGTCGCCTTCAAAGTTGTATATCCGTAAAATTGTCTCTATTCTTCGTTACCGAACCTGTTGGCAAATGGCTTCTGACATTTTGAGTTAATGGCAAATGCACCATGGTGATCACCCCTTTAAATTATTTAAATAGTTTAATTGACGTGCAACTCTTGACATGTAGGTATAGCTACATCTTTACACTGATACATCTGAATGTTGTCAAACCATAAAAGGCGCAATGCACTGCACAACTGATGGCCTATATCTGTGAAATGTTGAATCTGCATGTAAAAGATTACAAATAGAGTGGTTACCTGGGTCTCAATTTACACAGTGTTGGTGTAGGCTGGGCTCGCTAAAACCCCCTAAGTGCAAGTTGAACCTAGAGTTGCTGTTCCTTGGTGCAACCACCCCCCAGATGTGTCACAACAATATCTGCCGCACGGTTTTCAAAAATTGACAGAACATTTCCACCTCACGTAGCTACACTCTATCTCATGTACCTATATTCTATCTACTTACAGCTGCGACGAGTACAAGTGCCCGTTCCCCTTCACGATGATGCGCCATGACGTGCAATGCACGTGCGACTGCCTCAAGTTCACTAACGAGGACAACTACCTGTGTCAGGGCATCAAGGATGGAGTCTTCCCTCTCACGGAGACTGACTTAGCGTAAGTATACATTGCTTTAACCCTGACTCTTCTAGCTGAAGGTCATGGCCATACAGACACTTGCTTGTGCTTCAGCACCTTTAAGAATATGGTCATTTCTGAGGGAATCACTTTTAAGGAATGTTGTGTCGGTCGAGGAATTGATTCATGGTCCTGACTAGAACTCGAAAACATCCATACTGTGATGTAATAAGTAGTAAAGAATGGATGGTTTAGCAAAGTAATGACGTAAATTCAGATGCAATCTCGGCAACACATAAACATTTTTTACGTTAATATATTCGATGTATGTAAATCAGTTCGCCTTCTATTGCAGATGTATAAAGTCAGGCACGTGTCTGAAGCCTAATTGTTCGAAAGGAACGCTTCACGTGCAAACTGGCCACTGCCCGGATGTAGAGGAAATCTATCTGACTGAACTGGAGCTGAGCAGAACCCGGATCATAAAGCCTCGGGGCAACTGGAAACGAGAGTTGGGACTCGGAGAACGAGAGTTGGGACTCAGAGAACGAGAGTTGGAGGAAGATGAAAACGAAGAGGAACCCAAACTTAATGTTGAGCAAACTGAGGAGGAAGTTGCTAAAGTGAACAGAAAAGAAGGGAAACAACTCAGACCTGAAGAACCGCTCATAAAATCTCCAGAACGAGAGTCCGTGGAGCTGCAAGTGGACCACCCCGTTGATACCAAGCCTCCCGGGATTCCTGATCTGAATAATGCACGTGATCAGGAGAAAACTACACATGAGACCCAAACTCAGGCTGTCTTCCCGCCAGGTTTCAAACCAGAAGCGGTTACTGAAATGCCAAGGTCGCTTCAAGCTGATTCTTCTGTGACGTCAACACTAAGGATCGAAACGAATGTGCATAATACAAGAAATAGCCATCATGAGAATCGGAATAAAATATCGGAAACATTAAGAGACAGTGGCATTCGTGAAAAAACGTTTCCCAGTTTTAAAAGGGGCAGAACGAGGAGGCATCATAGGAAAGGAAGACGTTTTCATAAAAGGCAAAAACATCACCATAGTGGCGTGCAGTCATAGTATGTTGTCATGGTTACTGTAACTATAGACACAATCACTACCTCTCCCTCCATCTCTCGCCTTCTAACTATAACGTGACCAGTGACCCTGTCACCATCTGACCCAGTATAGTGTTTTCGTGAATATTCTTCCATACATGTATGTATACAGTTCGTGCACGCTCCCGTGTGTAACGTGACGTAACGTAAAAGTCGAAGACGATGACGTCTGAACTATATCAATACAGCTATAACGCGACAAAGGGAGTCGTATGTATATATGAGATTTCCGGAACGATTAATATAATGTAAGTGAAACCACACAGGAACCTCATTTGATGTGGTGTTTTGTGCGAAGTGTGACAGCCTCATTATTGACACTGAACGCATAATTATCCTTGGAGACACGTGGTTCTACATTAGAGACACGTGGTTAAACTTCAGAGACACTTGGTTAAACTTCGGAGACACTTGACACCTGGTTAAACTTCGGAGACACGTGGTTACACTTCGGAGACACGTGGTTAAACCTCGGAGACACGTGGTTACACTTCGGAGACACGTGGTTAAACGTCGAAGACACGTGGTTAAACTTCGGAGACACGTGGTTAAACTTCGGAGACACTTGACACGTGGTTAAACTTCAGTGACACTTGACACGTGGTTAAACTTCGGAGACACTTGACACGTGGTTAAACTTCGGAGACACTTGACACGTGGTTAAACTTCGGAGACACGTGGTTAAGCTTCGGAGACACTTGGTTAAACTTCGGACGTGGTTAAACTTCAATGAAATCTGTCAGTATGATAGTGTTTCAATGGAACCGTTTCTCTGCCTCTACGAGACGGTAATGTGATGGGTAATGTGAATCATAGGCACTATTTATTGAGACTCTTCTGTTTAACACGAAGTAAGCGAATAAAGTAGAACATTCATTTGTGCATTTACAGAAAAAGCGCTGGTGCTGGCGCATGTAATAAAGTATATGTCGGTCAGTCTTATATATAACTTTGTGTGTGGTTTATCTTGTCATAGAATGAACGATCGAAGTTAACTTGAAACATGGTGTAGCTCTTCTAACCGAGGAGGTTCTGCAACGTCGGGCGTGGCGTATCCCGGAATGGGTGACCTTGCTGCAGTGCCGATTGGTTTCAGCTACAATATATTGGTTCGGGTGGTGTAACTCAAAGAGTGCCTCGGTGCATCCTGTAGAACCCTATGAATGGTTAAATGAAAGGTTAAATTCTGAGGCTTAAAAGTTGCAAAAACAGAATATTTACCGGGATACGAACTCACACCCTCTCCACAGATTACTGCTCATTTAGGAGAATATTCAGACACAGATTCGGTTAGCCAAACACAAGGGCTCCAACAAATACTAAGGGCAATTTGGTTTTCGTAAAGTTTTCACCGTGTTAACGAATGTTTCCGAATGCATTCAAAACGGCGATCATATAAAAAGCTATGATGTGATTGGTCTGTTAACGACGAGGTTCTGTTTGCAATCATGAAACTGGTCTTAGAACATGCGACAGCATCGTCAGGTAGGAGAGGAATCTGTCGAATCAACCCGTATCCCGATAAATGTAACATTCTACAACGTTTATTCTTCAAAACAGGGCCGATTTTAATCAGACTGTTGTGATTGTCATATGGAAAGGAATCTTCATAGACTAGGATTTAGTCAATCTTTAACGTGTTTGGCATAACGTCCTAATATGAAAAACCTTAATACAATAGTTTATCGTTGTGTTAAAGATCAAAAGGGAGAGTCTCTCTTACGTTCCAAATGTTTTGAATTTTTCATTCCTCTTAAAAAATCATGTTAGTTAAAAAGTGTTCAGCCATCTGAACACCGGTTATCCTTATCACAACAGATTTTCCTCATCAGTTTCACGTAAACTTATTTTATGACTATAGATCATGCCGCTCGGGTCAGAATTTATCAAGGGAGATAACTGCATGACAGCTTGAGCGATGCCAAACGAGGCAGGTGACTTCTATAGTGAATCAATTAGCGCTGCGAGGTCGTGTGGCATGTACTGGGACATACAGTAGCACTTCCCTCCACCGGTGCAGTACACAGCAGTCCGCGTCCTCGTGCACTGTCCAACACCGTGTACATCGTCCTGATCGTTAATGAGACACGTTAATTGAAACTGCTAAAGTATGTCACTGTGTGAACGCACTTGCAGGCCAATTATTAGGACGTTCATTTTTTAAAGAACAGTTTTTTGCAGTATATGCAATTGAAATAAGGTATATTCTTCAACTTGCAGGCCATTTATTAGGACGTGCACTTATAAAAGACGCAGTTACTTGGTACCTTAGTGAGTTTATGTTAGCAATTGAAATATCTTCTTAAAATGATATTCCATTATTATTCAAAGATCGCCACAGAAAAGGTAAAATGGAACATGTTACAGATAGGGTAACATGTGCCCATCGATATAAACACGTATGAAGATAAATGATAATCATTGTCTTCCTAAAGGCCCGTTCTCACTGTAAGATTTGATGTCACAACTAATCGTGAACTTGAAGTATATACATGTATGATTTGATGTCACAACTAATCGTGAACTTGAAGTATATACATGTATGATTTGATGTCACAACTAATCGTGAACTTGCAGTATATACATGTAGGATTTGATGTCACAACTAATCGTGAACTTGCAGTATATACATGTATGATTTGATGTCACAACTAATCGTGAACTTGCAGTATATACATGTATGATTTGATGTCACAACTAATCGTGAACTTGCAGTATATACATGTAGGATTTGATGTCACAACTAATCGTGAACTTGCAGTATGTACATGTATGATTTGATGTCACAACTAATCGTGAACTTGCAGTATATACATGTATGATTTGATGTCACAACTAATCGTGAACTTGCAGTATATACATGTAGGATTTGATGTCACAACTAATCGTGAACTTGCAGTATATACATGTATGATTTGATGTCACAACTAATCGTGAACTTGCAGTATATACATGTAGGATTTGATGTCACAACTAATCGTGAACTTGCAGTATATACATGTATGATTTGATGTCACAACTAATCGTATGAACTTGCAGTATTTACATGCTATTGATTGAATGTAATAACGTTGATGAGCTGACACGATTACAGTGTTCTCACAATGCAACAATTGAATAATACAAGTTGTAACTACAAGTCGTACCGTGAGACTGAGCTCTGCGCATGCACCAACTCTGTGGTAGCTCTGCGCATACACCAGCTCTGTGGTAGCTCTGCGCATGCACCAACTCTGTGGTAGCTCTGCGCATACACCAACTCTATGGTACTTCCGTTGAGGCCTGTTCTCACGATACAACTTGTAACAACTTCAATATGTCGCAGTTCAGTTGCAGCGGGAGAACTCCAGAGTTGTACCAACTCCTCATAATACATGCGGTGACAGGTTGAACGACACAAGTTGTTGCTACAAGTCGTAACGTGAGATATGTCGAAGTAGGCGAACATTTAATTTCATCGATCAAAGTCAGATTACTTCTTTGAGAGGCACTATAGAAGCTGGTATATGATGAATGAGAACACGTTCTTAGTGGTCATTAGCTTGATGACGGTGCTAGTGTATATACATCGAAACGTCGCACTCATAACAATAAAGAAGTTGACTATCCATATAACGTGTTCTCATTCAAAGTCAGATTAGTACAGAGAGCTGCACGCACGAGCACTTACGGGTGATCTTAAAATAGAGGAAATGCAACAGATATAGGAACACATAGCTTCATGCCGTTGAAATTGAAACCTTTCCGCATTTACACGTAAAAGGTCACGGTCAGACCGATATGACGTTCGAGGGTCAAGGTCAATTGATATGTGCAGCGCCCTCTAGGATGTTAATGAATCTACGAGATAATCAGTGTTCTCGAAGAGATATTTGCCGGTGCTATCTGAAGACGTAGTTTCTCTAACAGCTTGACTTGCCTCATATTACAAGTATTACACAGAGAGAGAACCTAATGAGCATACAACATAGAGAGTAGGGAATATCGACGCATAATGTTATATTGACTTCTTTCTTTACGTTCTGGTTTTACCCCTATACATATGGTTGTACCGATATCGTACCTTTCTTTGTATCACATAAGAGCATTTTAAACTTGATGTTACCTGTAGCAAAGCTGACCATTGCGAAGGAAACTTTTGCTTTGTAATCAAATAAAGTTTAACCCAGTAATTAAAATGAGGGCTAAGTGATGAAATATTAAACTGTAGTTACCGAGTTGGGGTCTCAACGATGTAGAATAGTGTATGTTCTGTGTGAAGTGAAGGGTGGGCCGGTACTGATTCACGCGTCGGAGACTATTTATTACTTATACTGAGATGTAATGGTGGTCCTAGGTGTACTTCTAGGATTCATGGACTCTCAGACAAACTAGCATTAAACACACATTCAACAACATTCACGAATACGGACATTCAGCTGTGTTGGAAACAATAGCCATCAACCTACACACTAGCGAATACGATACTATCCTTGATGATCAACTTCTTTATTTTACTATGGCGACGTTCAAAGAGACAAAGGATGGAGCCTGAACATGAAACCAGTGGGGAAAAGATGACATTCGAATAGCAAGAAAAGGTTTCTTTTCTATTTCAAGATAAAACAATGTTTCGTTTTGGAGTTATATAAGGTAAACAATGCAGTTGGGACTCTACACCAGTCAACTGACTTTACTAAAACTAGAAGAATAAATACACAAATCAGTATTATCTAGACTGAATAATATTAAATCATGTATTGGTGACGATCAAACTGACAATTAGACAAAGGGAAATGTTCGTGTGTTGACAATTCGGGCGCATATAGGTCATTTCTTGGCCCAAACGTCGCCCTTAATACGTACCTACCTACCAACGTACTTTAACACCTACATGGCTACACACACAGAGTAACGAATGTGTCTGCACTGAGAGTGAAAATGAAATAATTCATACGAGGATTAAACTTGATGCTTCTTTCAGTAGCGTTTCATCTGAGCTTTTCACCTGAGCCTTTCACCTTAGTTATGCGACAGTTCGCACCTTGTAGAAGGAGAGGTGAACGCTTTATAGTCCTTTAAAAACGGAGCCAGCATTACTGTCCTTGTATACAGCAGAACGTCCCCGCTAGCTCGATCTCCTACCTCCAACCCAGTCTTAGCTTCACATCCGGGTCTTACCTAAGGCTTAGAGGGTGTGCAAGTCAGCTATGAGTACAGACAGGTTACTTTATGTTACTTAGTGTAAACTTACCTACGCCCTTGGATATGCAAAACATATAATTTAATGCGATGCAAAACTTGTTTTCAAAGGAATTGAAGCACTTCATTGTTCATTGTAGGAACAACTTTATGCAAATAACAATTCTAAACTGTTTTACTGGAACACTCAGCAAAGTGTGATAGAGACTAAGGTCAAGAAGTCCACGATTTCTTTCGAGAATTGAGAGGAAGTAAAACTATCGGGCTGTGTAAGAATGCTAGTCTTCAAGTGTTTCACTTACGGTGCCATGCTAAAGCTATACAATCCTATTCAGGAGGAAAGCTCGCACCAACGTGGTGGCTTTGTGTTGCGGTAAAACCTCACGCGACCCGCCGGTAATACTGCAGTGACTGCATGTAGCACGTGTAGCAGGAGAATTGGATCCCGAACAACTTGCATGATGTAGAATATAGCATACAAACAACACTACATTAGTGCACAGGGGACAACGTAACCAATGGAATTGGGTCCCAAACAACCTCTTTCACTGATCTATCTATCTCGTACTAAAACATCAGGAGAAAGAGAGATCTCTAGGTCCAGGAAGAACAAACACACATATAATATGTTGGAGTGTTTTATTGGGTGTAGTTCGTTAGTTAAGTTACTCTTATTGGGTGTAGTTTGGTAGTAAAGTTACGCATAAAGAATGACAAACATGGATCCAGTGTTAAGTTGAATATCGCGGGAAGATTTCCAGAGAACTAGAGAGATAATATCGTCAGAATGACAGCATTTACCTTCTTTACAACTCTACAAGGAAACGCTTTGAGAAAACGACATTGATAAATACATAAACTGGTAGAAAAATAAATTATTGTGGGTTCAACTATGAATAAAATGGACGGATTCTGTGTTGGTATTATCGCTACAGGATCAACCTGGTCATGTGATAGTCACGTGATCACACTAAGCATTTTCGTCAGCTTCCTCTTCTTCGTCGAACTCTCCTTCCTCTTCCGCTGTTGCATCCTGGGAAAATAAAATAACACCATGCAGGTTGTCAGGTAGAGATAGAGTAGAGATAACCTGAAACTGGGATAGGTATATATATATATATATATATATATATATATATATATATATATATATATAGGCAGGGACTCTCTAATCAGATGTCTACAGAGTCCCTGGTATAAGTTTGAATAGACATGTCGACAACCTTTAATACCTTCAGAAGGCAGTCTATTGTAATTTGTAACATGTGCAGGTAGACACATATGGGACACAGTGTTTTGTTTAAACAACATTCTGATTGTAGTCATCCAGATGTAAATGTTTTCATATCGAAGATAGTCGACAAAGTATTTGTGCGTGTGTATATATAATATGTAAGGAAGTATATGTTCGACTATTTCAACGAATTTCATACAATATACCGATCAAGTCCCTTTAAAGCAGCTAATGTAGATGTCAGTACACGAGGTAAGTATGTAGGTAAAGTAGAGCCGCAGCGGAGCCCCTCTTACCGCGCTAGCGTCGTGTGACGTTACTGATGGCGTGTACGTGAGCAAGTAGAGGAACTCGCGGCACGTTGAGTGTTAACACAGGCTGCACACACTGCCAATGATACCGATAGTATAAGTAAAGTCAACATGCTATGTGAAGTTTTTACCGAAAAGACGCTTTTTTCAACCTGATCAACACGTGTGTAAAAGAGCCGACGGAACTACTTCAGCGGTCGTTTGTGGCAGACTCTGGCTGTTAAGTGAAAGAAGTCGCTCTATACGCTCACTTGAACACTGCAGTTCACCTGGGATTGCCGACCGTTGGTGCAGAAAGTGGGTTTCAACATTTCTGGCTCTTTAGAAGATCGTTAGCGCTAGATGGTGACTTTTTAATTCTATTTTCATCTCGCTTTCTAAAATAGACGAAACAAGACCTCGGAAGTAGTTTTACCTGAAGAAAGGTTCGCTGCTTTAATTACAGATTTAATTTTCAATTCTTTCTGCGTTTTACTATTGCGTTCTTATATACGCTGTATAGGTTCAGTCGGCGAGTCACAGACACCGCGTTCAATCAACGAATATAGACACGCTCTTCAGTGTACGGGTAGTGGGAGAAATCCAGCAACAACTGAGTAAACAGGTGTCTCTGATAGAACCTGCTCACTAACCCGGGCTATGTTTCAGTAGGCCTACCCTTTGAGAATAGTTCCACTTGAATACTTCCAGCGTGTGTCGTATGGCGGCTTGACATTTTAACTACTTTCTGACAGATTTAGCTTGTCAAGTAACACAAGAAAGTTATTTTACTTATTTGGAAACGGTTGTACTTGGGATTGTGTTCTTTATAATATCGTCTCAAAGTAAATAGCTAAGGACATATCACTATCTATAGAACGCTAAGTGTTAGATTCTTCGAAGCGCCCGTAAAATATGAACTACTGGCTCTTGAAGTAAGCTTCCCACATGCATGCACCAAGCGTGCTCTAGCCTCTTCCTACACTAACGTTTCATTATGTGAATAAATACTTAGTTACATTTTTAAACGACATTCGTAATTTGAAGGAAAGGACATGACCATTAGTGTATCTACTCTTCATCAAAAACGACTGAAGACGATATATTATGACAGCATTTAACAATATAACTAAATTTGAAGTGACTGGTATAAGAGAGGGGGAGCTAGACGTGTATGAGGTACGGACCTGGTACTGCTGGTATTCAGACACCAAGTCGTTCATGTTGGACTCGGCCTCTGTGAACTCCATCTCGTCCATACCCTCGCCTGTGTACCAGTGGAGGAAAGCCTTGCGCCTGAACATAGCTGCAAGACACAATGAAACCTATTGTGTAAAGGGAGGTCTCTATGGAAGTTTAGACTGGCCAGTCTAGAGGGTAGGCTAATCTTGAATTTTAATCTTTGAAAGACATGGACAAATTATCCTGCACACAAGGACCGAGAATGCAGTCACGCACCTGTGAACTGTTCCGAGACCCGTTTAAACAGCTCCTGTATTGCTGTGGTGTTGCCGATAAAGGTGGCAGACATCTTGAGACCACGTGGTGGGATGTCACAGACGGCGGTCTTGACGTTGTTGGGGATCCATTCCACGAAGTAGCTGCTGTTCTTGTTCTGAACATTCAGCATCTGCTCATCAACCTCTGTGAAACGAAATCAGTATCACAGGTCTTGTATTTCTTTCTTTTAACTGTATGCAATAATTCATAACAAAAAAACTCAACCGTTTGCTTGTGTAAAGTAACTCTCATCGTTCATCTGCTTCTAGGGTGAAAGTTTGAAACACTTCAACGGTTAACTGAAAGCTTTAAGCATTTGGTAACATGGAACATGGAGTCTTTTTGACGTAGTTTTGGGCTTACATTCTTCTAGTCGAAGGACTATAATACACGTACTAAACGGAGTTTAATTCATTGAAATAATGCCCATGAACACTTTACATTCTAGTTGATTAATGTCTATTACCAAGTCCTTAAAACTGGTCGTGAGACTTGAAGCCAGAGTGACCTACCCTTCATTGACATCCTTCCCCGGAAGATGGCGCTGACCGTCAGATAACGTCCATGGCGAGGGTCACAGGCAGCCATCATGTTCTTGGCGTCAAAGATCTGCTGGGTGAGTTCTGGGACGGTGAGGGCACGGTACTGCTGGCTGCCCCTGGAGGTGAGGGGGGCGAACCCGGGCATGAAGAAGTGGAGACGGGGGAAGGGAACCATGTTGACGGCGATCTTCCTCAAATCAGCGTTTAGTTGACCTGCAAATAGAGCCAAACTTCCATTGCATTGACCGCATACTAGATGCGCTGGAACTGATGCTTAGAAGTCTTTGGAATTTGTTTATATAGAAAATATTTTCAACAGAGTTGCTTCAAGTCGCCAATGCCAAATAGTAATGTCCGTGATTGTATTGTTTATCAACATGCACACCTCGGGATTCATTGGAGAAAGTGTTCTCACACTGATGTGTGTAATTTTCTCTGTTTTTGCGGTTAATAACTTTATAACTTAGTATATTTTGCATGACATATTCGACCTAACCCACCTGGGAACCTGAGGCAGGTGGTCACTCCCGACATGGTGGCGGAAATGAGGTGGTTGAGATCCCCGTAGGTGGGTGTGGTCAGTTTGAGTGTCCGGAAGCAGATGTCGTAGAGAGCCTCGTTGTCGATACAGTAAGTTTCGTCTGTGTTCTCAACCAGCTGATGAACGGACAGGGTGGCGTTGTAGGGTTCGACAACTGTATCGGACACCTGTCGGATAGTCGGTATATATTATATACAGACAGATTTCTGGGGAAGGTGATCTCATTGGACCAATGGGTATGAGCATGTCACACTCAGTATTACAAATTCACTTTCATTACAACAACGTAATGAAATGCCGTTTACAATTCGTACACAATACCGAACTGTATGCACCTTTAACAGCCTACTGGTCCCTAGATATAATCTCATTGAAGTGTAATAGTTATTACCCTGATATAATGTAGCTCAGTTGGTTGAGTGTTCGCTCATCACCCGGAAGACTGCGGTTCGATTCCCGGTCGCGTCATACCAACAGACGTTAAAAGATGGGAGTTGTTGCTGCCTTGCTTGACACTCAGCATTATAAGGACAGAACAACGCTTCAACTGGCGCTGCACAGTGGCTTTCGGGTGCGGAATTCACAGAATGAATTTCCTATGTACTTTGTATTGAGGACAATAAAGAGTTATTATTATTAATATTAATTTTATCTATTTAATTTTATCTATCTAGTTTGTAGAATGATCCCGGAAGAGTGACTGCACCTACCTTGGGTGAGGGTACTACTGAGAAGGTGTTCATGATTCTGTCGGGGTACTCCTCTCTGATCTTGCTGATGAGGAGGGTGCCGAGCCCCGCCCCCGTCCCGCCCCCTAGCGAGTGGGTCAACTGAAACCCCTGAATACAGTCGCAGCTCTCCGCCTCTTTCCGGACAACATCGAGAACCGAGTCGATCAGCTCGGCCCCTTCCGTATAGTGACCTTTGGCCCAGTTGTTTCCCGCTCCGCTTTGGCCTTTAAATAATATTTATTCAATAATATTATATTTTAGAGGGACAGTGTTTACGTTCTTGAAATATAAAAAGCGGGATACAATATGACAAGAAACTGGGTCCATTCTAATCTCAATAGTCATAGCAGTTTAATACACGTTAATGTTATAACAACACAACACATTTTACGAGCGCTTCAAACAATATACTGAGGCATTCTTATTCTTGCCAACTCGCTTTCACCTTTAATCATAGTTTCAGTTGTTAAACTGACAACATAACATTTCCATAAAATTTATGTAAGTCATTGTCCTCTAATCGCATCGTTACATTTATTTCACAATCAACCACGTTCCTCCAGCCTGCAACCGACTCACCGAAGACGAAGTTGTCGGGTCTGAAGATCTGGCCGAAAGGTCCGGACCTGACGGAGTCCATGGTGCCCGGCTCCAGGTCGATGAGGATGGCCCTCGGTACATATTTACCTCCTGCAATACACGGGAATAGCTTAGTACAAACTTACACTGTTCACCTCCTGCAACACACGGGAATAGCTTAGTAAAACTTACAGTGTTCACCTCTTAAACAGACATAATGATGTATTTTTATATTTTATTATTTTTTTGCATGACTGGCTGATTTAAGCCTTGCGGTATTTCCCTCGTTTTGTTGTGTCAAGATAGTGATTCGCTGCACCAGAAATGCATAGCCGGCCTGGATTTCTAAACACTGATTTCTTAAGGAAATTCTGCAAGGCCTAAATCAGCCAGTAATGAAGACTGGCACGAGTTATGCCTGTCATTGGGAAGTTGCTCTTAAACAGACACACAATGTATTTATACCTCCTTCAGTAAACGGAAATACATGCCTAGTGTTCACATCATTCATATAGTAAGGCACAGAAATGCTACTGTATGAATTCTGTGGAGTACAAAGTTTTATAGGTACAGTTCAAAGGCGTAGCCGCCATTTTATTTGTATGCATACTTTGTTTGGAAACGATATAGTTTTGCTAATTTTACACAATAACAAGTTTTGGACACTCGTAGAGTCGATGATCATTATGTTTGTGTTTGAGTGAATATGCGCAATTCTTGTCACATTGTCTCACAAGTCTCTAACCATACATTGCTTGCTGTATACGACCATATACGAGAATATTCAAACAGTACCATTATGTTTCAAGTGTCTTATCAAGGACTCCCGTCATCAAGAATTATGGTGTATCTGTCACAAAGCCTATAATCTAACTGAACAGATATAAAGAGATTCTCTCCCTCCTGTGTATCGCCACACAGGTGTAGGGTCAGGTGGAAACACGCCATCAGCGTTAATATTTAACATCAATCTGACAGGGCAATAAAGATTATGATGAATGGTTGTATATCATCATAAGTATCACTGTCACAGTCAAGGTGTGAAGCGCTATACATGTATGTTGAATGTAATAATTTACCTGTTTGATATTAACCTTCATGTTTCAACGTGTTTGACATCGTTATTATGGAGTCTCGCACTTTCTTGATCTGAATATCCTTCTACCTCTCATAAATGCTTCTGTTCAACCACTGAAGAAGTAGACGTTCATGGTTTACAGTGTAGTTAATTTACAGGCCCAGGGTGCTATCAGAGTGTGCAATTGTCTTGTGGATACTCAGATTCGCTGTGAATGTTTTAGTCAATGCACAGTGTCTAACATTGTACGTAACATGTTTTCATCGATTTAGTTCATATCTAATTTATTTTCATTTAACACTATGTTAGATTCAGAAAGCAAAATTGTGCTAAATGTTCTCTTTCGTGCATACTGAGCAAGATAACAGTGAAGTAGGTGATGGGTAGGAAGGTTATACTATTTAACCACTTTCACTCCAGCGATGTAGGATGTCCCATTAGCATAATTTTCACTCCATCAATCTTCACCTTTCAACCTCCATCCCCACATCCCATCACATCCCACCCCTCCCCCACTTTCACCCTCACCCCCATCCTCACATCCACCTGGGTTGTCTCTCACCAATTCTTCTTCCAAGACATGTCCCCCAACCCCTGAATACCCCCAGCTTACAGACACATTGACATTGTTCTAACTCAGGCATCACCCTAGCCGATTCCGACAAACTGGCATCATTGTATAAGGTTATACACGTTTCGTCGGCCCTGTCCGTATACCCTAATGACTTCAATGCCTTCACCGTCAGTCCTTGCAATAGCCCCTCACCCAAACCTTGACCGCACCCCACCCATCTGTACTGCACGCACCTGTTGCCTCGTTGTAGTAGACGTTGATCCTCTCCAGCTGCAGGTCAGAGTCCCCGTGGTAGGTGCCGGTAGGGTCGATACCGTGCTCGTCAGAGATCACCTCCCAGAACTGTGTGAAGGTAAAATAATTCGTATGATACACCAATTCACTCATAACTCGTCGACATCAATTATCTTCAGAATTGATAACATGACGGCCAGTCTACGATAGAACCTACAGATGTAACGTTAACACTTCCGGATTTACTGAAGATTTGACGTTTAAGCAAGTTTATCATTGAGCAGTGGATCATGAAATCTGCATTTATATTCAATTTGCTTTCTTATTAAACTAGATCATTTCAATAAAATTGTCGGAAATAAATTGTCGTTATCACCTTACTTTACAGCAACAACATTGTGGCTTTGAAATATCACAATATCATATACGAGTATTTTGGTGTTGTGATTCTAGTGTATCCGACTCTGAAATTTGGGTCCAGAACAAGCTATAAGAGTGAGAACACTGGCAGAGTTGCCTGCCTGTTTATATGAAAACCGTCATGTGGCATTGTACTCAGCTGTTTATAGCGACCACAACAACAGATTTTCCACATCGATGCCTCTTTCCATACGGTTTCTCCTTATCATTGATCCCCAATAGAAAAATCAAATATAATTTAATCACACTTTGGACGCGGTGCCCCGAGAAATCTCTTCTCAAGAGAGCCGGTGAACCAAGCAACATTGACGAGACTTTGACGGATAGCCAGGGCGTGTCATAAACATCACAATGTTTGCTGGGTATTGAGGAGTTAATCCTGGACATTAATAAACACCCCAGAGCAATATTGTCGGCGTTTTCTCCATTCTAGAGCATGCTGCACGGAACACAGCCACCTCTGCTTAACGAGACAGCTGTAATCCCCTGCCTGATGGACGGTCAGTAGACCATAGGCTGGTAGCGATCTTGTTCCTTGTCAGCCAGGCAGGTTTGAAGAACGGCGATGATGTTAACGGCAAAGGTTTAGAATTCCTTAATCCATGATATTAATAAACATAATTCACAGGCGATAAAAGCGACTGTCCGTTTAATCCACAAAATGCTGGATTTGTCAATACATCATGTATCCTGACGTTTCTCTTTTCCTTGTTTGTATAGTCGATGTCGAAGATTGTAAGTGCTGCATGTTTGGTTCGGAAATGAGTAGACCTGTAGCTGTTTCATAAGTAGAGATTATTACCCGAGGAAGTGTGTCATACGTCTTTTAGGAAACGAGTGCGCACCTTTGTATTGCCCGAGCTAGATACACATATTTGCACGAGTTTTGTAAAAGTCATCTTCAACACTTTCGAGTGCTATAACTTCTTTATTACCCATTCTATTTTATTTGCTATCGCGAAAAAAAACAGAAAACCCAATCCTATTTCGACGGCTTGCCACAGTGACGTCAAGAAAATTTGATTTGACGTCACAGACGACGAAAAATGGTAAATCGAGCTTGAACAATGGCTGTTAGGCAAACATGTACTCGTATCGAAAATACAAAGTTTTGTTTTTGTTCCAGCCATATGGGTAATAATTCAGATTATGGCTTCGTGGAAAAGTTGAATTCATATTGATGACGGCATTTAGTCATAACACAGGCAGAATAACGATTTAGAATCTGACTATGATTTTGCCAAGATTTTCACAATGTATCTGCTCAGTTGATAACGTCTTGGAATCCTACGTTGCCTGCTCTAATACATTTCACACGTCCAGATATCATTGAAATCAGACATTAGCTACAAAGCGATACGTGCTAATATCCAGAGACTTAACAGGACTTAACCGTGCTTAACCGAGACCAGGAGCACCTGCTTGGACGAGATTCCTCGTGGAACGGGGAATACGGAGACTTTATCACCCGTGTTTGATTAGTTCTGGCAATATAACCATAGAGATATGATAAATCTCTTGTGCTTGTATGACGAATAATGTCGTAGTCTGATTGTCTTCTATTCATCTGAGAACGAGTTTGAGATTGTCACGTTCATTACATTGGAGGGAAACAAAGAGATTGTATCTGTCCGGTTCTTTTAATGTTGTGTGTGGTCAATTCGTTGCCTGCGTGTTTGTGGCCACCCAGCTAACACACAACGTAATCCTGACGTTGTGGGATGGTCGTATTTTAGTAACGTAATTTCTTGACGTTGCTGCGACGTTTATAGTACGTAAAACCTAACGTAAATTCCCAACGTTGTGACTACGTTGTAGATTACGTACTTATCACGTCACTAAAACGTAATAATGTAACGTTGTGCCGTACGTCCTTGCAACGTCATAAATACGTACTTCATTCAGAATATAAAATGATAAAATTATCTAATATCTATTCACAGTCGTTCTTTAAATACACAAATATATCAGTATAAACAGTAAGTTAAGACCAAACAGTCGTTAAATGTTGTTTTTCTGGTAATGTGATTTCTGGACCTTGCTACGACGTAGTAATTACGTAAGCTCTAACGTAATTTCTCAACGTTGTGACAACGTTGTAGTTAACGTACTTATCACGTCATTAAAACGCAGTAATGTTACGTTGGGCCTTACGTCCTTACAACGTCATAAACACGTACTTCATTCAGAATACAGAATGATAAAAGTAAGTAAAAAATATCAAACATCTATTCACAGTCGTTCTTTAAATACACACATATATCAGTATAAACAGTTAGTAAAGACCAAACAGTCGTTAAATGTTGTTTTTCTGGTAATGTGATTTCTGGACGTTGCTACGACGTAGTAATTACGTAAGTCCTAACGTAATTTCTCAACGTTGTGACAACGTTGAAGTTAACGTACTTATCACGTCATTAAAATGCAGTAATGTTACGTTGTAACTTACGTCCGGACAACGTCATAAACACGTACTTCATTCAGAATACAGAATGATAAAAGTAAGTAAAAAATATCAAACATCTATTCACAGTCGTTCTTTAAATACACACATATATCAGTATAAACAGTTAGTAAAGACCAAACAGTCGTTAAATGTTGTTTTTCTGGTAATGTGATTTCTGGACGTTGCTACGACGTAGTAATTACGTAAGTCCTAACGTAATTTCTCAACGTTGTGACAACGTTGAAGTTAACGTACTTATCACGTCATTAAAATGCAGTAATGTTACGTTGTAACTTACGTCCGGACAACGTCATAAACACGTACTTCATTCAGAATACAAAATGATAAAAGTAAGTAAAAAATATCAAACATCTATTGACAACCGTTCTTTAAATACACAAATATATCAGTATAAACAGTTAGTAAAGACCAAACAGTCGTTAAATGTTGTTTTTCTGGTAATGTGATTTCTGGACCTTGCTACGACGTAGTAATTACGTAAGCTCTAACGTAATTTCTCAACGTTGTGACAACGTTGTAGTTAACGTACTTATTACGTCATTAAAACGCAGTAATGTTACGTTGGGCCTTACGTCCTTACAACGTCATAAACACGTACTTCATTCAGAATACAGAATGATAAAAGTAAGTAAAAAATATCAAACATCTATTCACAGTCGTTCTTTAAATACACACATATATCAGTATAAACAGTTAGTAAAGACCAAACAGTCGTTAAATGTTGTTTTTCTGGTAATGTGATTTCTGGACCTTGCTACGACGTAGTAATTACGTAAGCCCTAACGTAATTTCTCAACGTTGTGACAACGTTGTAGTTAACGTACTTATCACGTCATTAAAATGCAGTAATGTTACGTTGTACCTTACGTCCGGACAACGTCATAAACACGTACTTCATTCAGAATACAAAATGATAAAAGTAAGTAAAACATATCAAACATCTATTGACAGCCGTTCTTTAAATACACAAATATATCAGTATAAACAGTTAGTAAAGACCAAACAGTCGTTAAATGTTGTTTTTCTGGTAATGTGATTTCTGGACGTTGCTACGACGTAGTAATTACGTAAGTCCTAACGTAATTTCTCAACGTTGTGACAACGTTGTAGTTAACGTACTTATCACGTCATTAAAATGCAATAATGTTACGTTGTAACTTACGTCCTGACAACGTCATAAACACGTACTTCATTCAGAATACAAAATGATAAAAGTAAGTAAAAAATATCAAAAATCTATTCACAGTCGTTCTTTAAATACACACATTTATCAGTATAAACAGTTAGTAAAGACCAAACAGTCGTTAAATGTTGTTTTTCTAGTAATGTGATTTATGGACGTTGCTACGACGTAGTAATTACGTAAGCCCTAACGAATTTTCTCAACGTTGTGACAACGTTGTAGTTAACGTACTTATCACGTCATTAAAATGCAGTAATGTTACGCTGTGCCTTCTGTCCTGACAACGTCATAAACACGTACTTCATTCAGAATACAAAATGATAAAAGTAAGCAAAAAATATCAAACATCTATTCACAGTCATTATTTAAATACACACGAGAATCATTATGAATATTTACTAGAGACCAAACGGTCGGTGGAGCCTTCATTTTTGTAACGCAATTTCTTGACGTCGCTACGACGTTGTTGTTACGTAACATCTTACGTAAATTCCAAACGTTGTGGCAATGTAATGTTTACATACCTACCAACGTAGAATTGTAACGTTGAACCTTACATCACCACAACGTCATAAACATGTACTTATTTCAGAACATAACATTTTAACAGTAAGTCAATTGTATCAAACATATACACATGGGCAAATTTAGCGCGGTCGCACCCCCTGCGTTTTTTAACAGCAAAAGTAAGAGAACGGTATGAATCGTAATCTAGCAATTTAAGGAAGATGATTTAATTCAGATAACGTTTGGCTTCTTTTGGTTATTTGCATTTATAGGAATGTTGGTATTTTGTCCTCCAAAAAACCTGTTAGGTTATTCTGAGAAATTTAAGTGAATATTGGTTGCTCTAATGTGAGCAATTCATTCTTTCAAGTCAACTGGTCAAAATAAGTCATTAGTTAAAGCACTATGAACTATCAAAATCACGAATTTTGGAAAATACAATTTCAATAAAAATAGCGTACTGACGAAATCTTGTCAGTGTTTACTGTAATAGCCTACAGCATAGAAATGCGCTTTATTAACAGATTGAACCGGAAAGAATCTAATATGTATTGAAAAAACATATGAATACGGCAATTTTGTCAATGATAGTTCAAACAATTTGCACGAAGAAATCTTTCATTTAACCTAAGTTTCTCGTATCGAAAGTGATTAATTCAATTCAAGTACAGTAACGCTCTCACAACATCACATTTCACTTTAGAATACGGAGGTGCTTGATTATTTCCATGTGTATATATGCATATTGATCATTCTTCAAATACAGACAAGGTTCAGAATAAACAGTTTGTATAGCCCACATGATGGATAAACTCTTTATTCTTGTAATGTTATTTCTCAACATTGTGGCGACATTGTAGATTGTGTACTTATCATAATTATGTACTTATAATGTAACGTTGGGCCTCACGTCCTTACAACGTCATAATAACGTACTTATCTCAGAATATATAAGATAACTCATTCCCAATGAAATTACTCAATTACTAACAATTAAGTATGTCATCTCCATCAAAACCACCATCAAATTTTCTGTGAAATCTTTGATTCAATGCCACACTTAATTTATTCCATTTAAATTAAAGCAAGTAACTCGAGCATTAGTGAGAAGAAAGGTAATTCAATAATATATCAAACATATATTCATGGTCATTCTTTAGATATACATAGGAATCACTATAAACGGTTACTATAGACCAAACCGCCGTGTAAAGCCTTTATACTGGTAACTTGATATCTGGACGTCGCTGCAACGTATTTAGTACATAAACCCTAACGTAATTTCTCAACGTTGTGACGACGTTGTAGTTAACGTACTTGTCACGTCACTAAAACGTAGTAAAGAAACGCTGGCCATTACGTCCTCGAACCATCATAATAACGTTCTTTCTTAGAATATATAATGAGAAAAATAATATATTATATTATATTATATTATAATATATTGTGAATACATTTCCACGTGTACCTCATATATATATGCTTAGTGATAAGGAAAAGAGGCTCATGTTGATTAATTATGAAATCCCGAAATTTGTCTAGAGCATGTCATTGCGAATTTAATCTTTTAACAATGTAATTTTCTTAATATTTAGAGTTTACGCAAAATTGAGAGTTGTAGTTACTTTTATGTAAGCTGTGAACACGAATAGAATGTTGAAATTACCCTCATTATGAATTTGTTTTAAAGAACATTCTTTTGAATGCCGTTTCCATGGTCTGATGTCATAATATGGTCAGTTGTTTTGACATCACAAAATTGGAGCCATTTTCACATTTAATGGTCCAGGGAAATGTCGATGATTTAGAAATTGTTTAACTCAGTTTTTACTTCTTTATCTCAGAATATACAATATGAAACGAGCTAAATGTGTTTCTTTGCAATAAACTAGCTTTCGATCGTTCGTTCTGTACAAATCAACTATTTCATAAAAATGCCATTGAACATGACACCGTTTAGTATTATCTCTGAGTTAACATGAGCTAACTGAGTTGACATTTATAATACGAGCACAAACACAAATATCACGTTTTCCATTGTAACCTTGTAACAAAACAATTAAAATCCCACTTGTTTCGTACCAGTCGTGTAAAGTATATGATAATATAGCATACTTTCTAGGGTAAAAATCTGTATAAATACTACACACAACGACCAGTGTCTTTACGAATCTCGTATGTATTCTATTATAGGTTATGTTTCCTCAAATACCGAAGGAATATCTTCGTTATGTGTAATTGGAAAACAATGAGATCTCATACAACATGTCTTCTGTGACAGGTATATGTATATTTCAACGTCAAACACATAAAAAACATATTGTCATAATACTTTATCATATACTTTGGTGTGAGAAACTCAGTGAAATAAACCTTTACCTTCTACAGTGATGATTACCTTTATCGACACTCAGCAGAGTGACGTGTATTTGCTAAAGTCGTACATTTACCATTGCAATCATTCATTTTCAACATAAACCACAAAACTTATATGATAAATGGAATGTCTGTTTTGTAATATGTTTGCAAAATACCATGTTTATCTGATCTCCTGATGTAGAAAAGTATGTATTTCACTCGTGGCTTCGCCCCTGAAATAAACATGGTATGTGGCAAGGGAAGACAGATATCATCTACATACTATAGTATATAGATCATCAATGAATGACTTGACAATACTATTCCATCGCTGAGGGCACAACTATAACACTGCTGCAAAGTTATAATGTAAACATGATTGTATTGCCAATATGATATTTACACATAACATGCGTTTGACAAGAATGCTTTCCTCCTTGTGAATGGTTGGGTATCAAAACGAACGAAAGTGGTACGTATTGTCCAGAGTATTGTTCGTAACCATTGTACTGATCTTATATCATTATGTTTAAATGGTTACTCATTTGTTTGGAATAGCTTGCTTGTTGCAAACTCGCGTTATTCACGCGTTCACATGCGTCAGAATATATGGCAGAATAATTACACGACACATAAAACTAATTTGTCATTTTCCTCAAGTCCAACCCCCACAACGATTTAATAGTTGATTATTGCAAAACTAGTTGTAATTCTATATTTCGGTGCCATAATTTTCTATCATCCTAATATATTTGAAGAAAATACTTGGAACACATATTCTGGTCATGGCATATGTAATGATTATTATTAAAATGAACTTAAAATGAATCTCAGCGAAAACACTAATGTGAAACAAAGTTTCTAAGATCTATTTTATAATGTGTTTTCCTTAGGACGTCAATTGGTAAAATACAGCATTGTTTTAATTTGTTATCAGAAAGGTAACTTTGAATCAATGTGTGTGATTTCAGTGCAAAATTACTGTTGTTTTCAAAAGAAATATTAAGTACGAACAATCAGCGTATTATCTTAATTTCATAACGAGATGAATATTAAATGCATTCAATTCGTCATCAATTATCGCTGCAGGAATTTCAGCATGATGTAATAACACTAGCTTATATACATTCAAAGAATTCACTGAATGATGGCTTTAAGATACACATGTATTTTGATTTTGAATGCAATCAATGATAGTGATGTTTTTTGTTAAAAACTGGATACGATTTCTTGTTTTGGTGTAATATTTATTGTTCTATCCTCTGACAATTTTAGTAAATACAAATGTTGGTTTCTTTCTGTTATATCTCAATTACCCTACATTCGGCAGTGCAGGGCATCGCATTTTCACAACACCAAAAATATACACATTGAGTTGCAGTGAATGGCTTTACTTTGAAGATATTTCCAAATAAACGCAACAATTTAGATACATGATGGTGAAATACAATATTTATGAAAATCAACAATACTTTACACACAATAAACGGATATGTTTAATATGTGAGTAGACAATTTTCAAGCAATATGCCGTCATCTTCCTTCAATTAATATTTCTGATGGTTTTTAGGTTTTAGTAAACACCTTTCACATGACATACGTATATCATCTGATACATGATGGCTTTAAATATAGATCCATTGTTCTTATCGTATCGGGATATCCAAACGGACTCCACATGTCCTATCTGATTTTTCAGACATTGATTTAAGTATTTAAGTTTTTAAATATAGATCGTTAGAATGACGTAATATCAGTTCGAATTAAGTTCAATATACCGTCGAATCACGTCAATCACACATATGTTCACTGTGGTAAGAAAGTTATAGTTCACTAAAATCTCAATCATTATTTCATTACTCATTACATACTAGCGGTCATATCTGCTTTTTTATAATATCATGTTTATCTCATCGAGTGCGCCATTTGTCAACAACTGACAGATATTGTATTTATCATATGTAAAGAGTGCAGATTTGTGTATTTCATGTATCTGAATGTAACACAGCTCTGTCCAGTTTACTCGTGAGAAATGGGTCATGCAGTAACACAGGTCACAGGGTCACATCTGTTGCACTCATCAGCCCCATATGTCAGCTGGCCCTTCGGGATGGCTGGGGGATAACCTGGTCACCATAGACCAATCACAGTGTATTCACGTGACTAAAACATGCAGCACTTTGGAGGAAAGACAATACTGGCGCCAAATCTGCTAGTGCAGTTGATCAACACCATTTTCGTTTTCGACGCCGTATATGATATCATTTAGGTAAGAATTTATTTCCTCATTTTCTATCTCTTTAAATTTTTTCTCGTTTACTTCAGAATGCTATAAGGCATCTACTAACACCAACAGGGATACGCCTACAGTCTTAGTCGTTAGTAGACCTAGCCATTTCTTTTACTTAATGGTGTATGTAAATATTTGTGGAGCGAGTCTCTCTAAGTCCAGTGTGTAATTGAACGATTACTTACGACCGTATACATCATTACTAATATCATATTAACCTATGACCTATATTATAATAACATGCTATTTTGAATGAAGACAAAGGTTCAATTTTGCTATTGTATTGTGTATAGCACCGGTTGCTAACGACTTTGGAGGCGATTGTGTTCGCCGCGTGATGAAGAAACTGGGGACAAATCACCTGATGTCGGCAAGCTGCTTAAAAGGTAAAAGAAAAGATTTCCAAACTACACATTTAATGTCCAAATCCAATTCAATTATTTCATCATATATGTATAACCTTAGTTAAATGTATAAAGTTTTTGTGGTTTAAGTTTTTTGAAGGCAATAACTTTCATCATAAAAAGCAATATACTTGTGTTTTCAAACTCATAGTTTTTTATTCCTGTTTTAACATTAAGACATGTTGATTTTTTTCAGAAGCCTACATGAAAAACATGACTGCAAAGGAAGTGATGTCGAGGGGGAAGTTTCGGAAAGCTTAATACATGCTCCATCTAAACATGCCGGGCCTCGATTTCACCAGGTAACTTTTTTTTGTCGTACTATTTTTGCAATAATTTACACGATCATACCTCCCTGTAACATTCATAGTTATCACATTATTCAATTAAACCTCTGTTGTTTATTTATCATGCTCAAACGTTAGTTAAATAAGTGCTACATTGTTGTAATGAGGTATCGCCTTAAATTAAGTTAATGTAATATAAAATAATAAAATAACACAAAATTTGTGTATGAGAAAGAAGAATTATTATATAAACGTAGATGCATACTTACATCAATATGCTTGCTACAGCATATTACTGATTTCCCTTACCTCTTTTGTTTTAAAAAATTCAATGTTTATAAATGTGTATTATTTGTTTGCAGAGAGCAGCATCCAACAAGGAAACAAGCTCACGAACCGAGAAATAAACCAAAGACAAGGAAACAAACTAATGGACAAGGAAACAAGCTAATGGACAAGGGAACAAGATAATGGACAGGGAAACAAGCTAATCGGAGGAAAAAGCTAACTTTTTAAGTTCAATCAAATTAAAAGTATAATCACAGTTTCATCTCTCTGTTATCTTTGTGTTCTCGAACTTATAGACAAGAACACTGAAAACATAGCTTTTCATATTGTCATGCATGTTCAATCATTCAGTGAAGAACATTATCACAAATGACAAACGATTTTACCATTTAAAAATGAAATGCCTTATAATAAGCAGTCTGTCAACTCAAAATTCATGTTACTAGTTGGCAAAATTAGAAAGCACTATTTCATAATATGTTTTTATAACTTATTTTATAGCGGTGGTTAACTTAAAGAAATGTTACTAAATGTTTTTGACAATATGAGTTGATAGACTGTTTATGTACATCGTCTGAATTGGGGAGTCTACAAATGGAATCTGTAAGGACGTTATTGCAACGTCGTAATGCGTTTGAGAGACAACAAAACTACGTGAGATAGACGGCATTTTCGTGTTCTCACATCATCGTATGTAAGTAGAAAAACAACGTTGTAGCAACCATTTCTGGGTGTCTACAGATTGACGTTGTGACAACGTCAGGATCAACGTAAACATAGACGTCGTTACAAAGTTCTCACAACGTAGTAATTACGTAGAAAATCAACGTTGTAGCAACCTGTTTGGGAGTCTACAAACTGACGTTGTCACAACGTCAGGATCTACGTAGAGACAACGTAAAAATAGACGTCGTTACAACGTCCTCACAACGTCGTAATTACGTAGCAACACAACGTTGTGGCAACCTTTCTGAGAGTCTACAAAATGACGTTGTGACAACGTCAGAATCTACGTAAGGACAACGTAAACATAGACGTCGTTACAACGTTCTCACAACGTAGTAATTACGTAGAAAATCAACGTTGTAGCAACCTGTTTGGGAGTCTACAAACTGACGTTGTCACAACGTCAGGATCTACGTAGGGACAACGTAAAAATAGACGTCGTTACAACGTCCTCACAAAGTAGTAATTACGTAGAAAATCAACGTTGTAGCAACCTGTTTGGGAGTCTACAAACTGACGTTGTCACAACGTCAGGATCTACGTAAGGACAACGTAAAGCTGACGTTGTCACAACGTTATCACTACGTAGATTTGTTAGCTGGGCAGTGAATAACTGTTGTGTTAAGACTATCTGTAAGTTGGAGAGATTTGCCCTCAAAATATAGAAGACCAAGCTAAGGCTTTTGAAAATGAACGAAAACTTTTTTCATTCAGTGCTACAAAGCATTCTTTTATTCTATGGTGGTATTTAGTCTGTTAAATAACTTTTAACTTGGTTCATGTCCATACACCTGTACATTTTCAGTCCTTAGATAAGGAAATAATGTGAATTGAATTTGTCACATTATCGTTGTTAAAACACAAGTATTGATTGTCATAGCCGTTGCCATCACCATTGAGAGCTCAGATACAGTATCAGGGATTGATATATATATGTACTTGTAATAATTTGTTCAGATACGTCGATAAAAAAAAATTAATTTTGAAGTTGATAAATTTCTAATCATCGTTCTGTCAAATTATCATGTCTATGTCGTGACAAAGGAATATGAATACCTGGTGCCGAAAATCCAGTATGTATTCCGAGAGGATTGAATGTATATGGAGTAAAGTGTGATTAAGTAATTAGGAGAGCTATCATATCACAGGGGATAAGTACAGCGAAAACTCACCACAGATGTAACACGAGATGCCAGGTGACAGACACGAATTATGAAATTATTGTCTTAAAGGTGACTGATGGTATCAGCTGTGTTCACAGACAACGCGAGAAGATAGCAAACAACTGGATAGACTTGGCTTTGCGGATTTCTTTCTATTATATGTTGGATCAGGCTGGGGATTGACAATTGATCATACTTACATGTGTGTGAGATATAAACGGATTGTGTATATGTTTTAACATGACACCTGGGGGTTAACTCGGGGTCGGTAATTATCCAATTATGTTGATTGGAGAAAATTACTTAATTTTAGCTGTGGATTGTACAGTGGTATACGAGATCCCGTTAAAAGACGATAATATACATTCACTCAAAACTGACAATATTGAGGTTCATTTTTAACAATTTATCCAAAACAGACGCTATTGAATTGTTGGTAGATTTAGTGCTAGATGTTACTGATAACATTATTGTAAAACTGTAGAGAGTAATATTCATTTCGTTTTCCCCTGGATTTATTAAATTTGAATTTTTGAATTTTTTTTTTTATGAAATGATATTATTACTTAGTTCAGGAATTCGTATAAATTACAGTTTTTATGAAAGGGATATTCTTTGCGATATAATTATGGGTGTTACGTACAAGTAAGTATAAGGGTGGACATACCACTAGTATGAGACATGCTTTATACAGAGTGTATGTCCTGCATGTGTTACTGTTTGTTCTGTAGAGTCAGCAGGGGGCATACGGCCCACAGAGACACGTGAGTGTTTAGATATAGGGATCTGGATTTGTCTTCAACCAGGATAGATCACCTGTCTATCATCAGGCGTGGATGTACCTTCTCGTAGATTTCAGATTTCAGGCACGTTGCCGGCCAATAATGAAGTGCTTTGAGCTCTTTATTTTCATTTCGCGCCACGGACGATAAGAAGAGACTGGTGACTAGACAACAACAGACTAAACAAATCAATCGTTTCACTGGATAATCCGTCAATCTTTACCACTTGAGTGACAAAGTTTCAAATACACGCAACCTGGATAGAAAGTGTGCACACTACACTCGGGTCAGTTTCATCGCACGTCATGAGACAGAAGAACTGGCAACTTTCACAACCCGAAAATTCTAAAATTATATCTTTATCAGACCATTTAGAATTTCAAATGATGGAAGGCTTAGAGAATTTATAGACAATAAAACTTTTTTGTATTTACCTGTTGCAAGATTACGTTTTAGATCGTATATATGTATGTATGTATGTATGTATGTATGTATGTATGTATGTATGTATGTACGATTAACTTGACAACGATAAGTTTCTACGGATCCAATTGACAATTTGACAAATGCATGGATTCTTGTTATTTTTTATGATTACTGTTTACGTTGCTTTAACACTGTACAAGCTAATCGAGATGTAGGCGATTTGAGAGCATGTTATTAAAACAATAGCACTCATCATCGTAATGTGCGTGAGGGAACAAGTCTATACGAGGGAGGGAGGACCTTGTAAGAAAGACATGACATGGCAACTCTACAATTTCAAACCTTGTTTTTTTTTCTTTAAACTTTTTTTCAGCGCACCCGATACGCGACGCCAGTGTAAGCCCATACTCCCCACATCGCGCCGCGGAGGGGAGATTCATCGAAGCGGTCTCTAGGCGTGAAGCAATATCGCATTCTAAGCCATTGTTTCCTGGAGAAAGCGCAACACGCGATACACTCTATCTTTGCTGCAGAATAGTACAGAGGCATACATGCATTACCGCTTTCTATAGCGAGTTCTTTGAAACTGTTGACGAGATTTAAGATTACATTTGTCTTGACGCATGAGTAAATGGTTGCCTTTCTCGTCCATAATTCACGACATTTTGATTTGAGATTTGGTGTAACTGTAAACACAGAAGGAATTGTGTATTGACAAAACGTTTTTTTTATCAGAAATCATAAAACATTGACGTGATCTAAAACTTTAGAATAGTTTTGGGTTCAGTGTTAAACTTCCGACATTTCTCCTTCTTTGTACACACAAATATATATAATAAGCAGATGTGACGACGAACACATTAGCGCATAGTGAAAGAAGATATAACAATCAAGAGGTGTTATAAAAATGTATTTCGATGATGGAATATAATATCCGCTTAAAGCCGCTGTAACACAATTTTCTTACTGAAATAAAGTGCACTCACAAAAATAGAAATAAGTGTCACCAATGGCTAAATTATACTCCTCGCAATGACTGAAAAGAGTTCTGAACGAATGTACGTGGTTCGGTTAAACCATGCGAGTCCATTTCCCAACAAGCGGCCATGTGTTCACATTAAAATGGCCGCTCGAAGGTAGCTCAGATGATCTGTCTGATGTAGCGTTACCTGAACATGTACTCTCATATTCTCACGAGACCTACAGATCTACCTCTCACACTGACGAGTTCCACAGATCTACCTCTCACACTGACGAGTTCCACACCACTGTCGCTTTATACGTCGCACCATTTTCCTCGAGTACCGATAGCCGTTTTCTATAGATACAACTTATCGGATCGTGTAATGAGATGTTTCACACATTAGCGTACTAATATATTGTATTAACTTTCATAATAAATGGCAAATTTGATAAAAACATAATAAGCAGAAAACGTGCTGCAGCATTAATTGTTATAAGTACATTTTGGTAAACTGGTAGATTCTCTTCAAAGCCTTACAACATGTACTACATGTTCACGTCGCTGGAACTATTCTTCTGAATTATATTTATATGTGCTTTATTTGACGATCATACGTTCGACAGTCATTTCCAAAAACCATGGAGACAAAGATTACGAGTCGAGTATATTCGATGTTATCGATCACGATGCAATCGGTTATAGACTCTAGTTCTGGTGCACTACTCTGGGAGTAAAACAATCATATGACCTCGCGTCGGCTTGTATCAGGTCATTTTGGCAATAACTGGATGAAAAGTACACATTCGCCACCACTATGAGGTTCCTTTTTCCGTATGGAAATTAGCCATAGTTCTTAACAAATCACCGACAAAGCTTATTGGACTCTGAGTTTCATGTGCATGAAAAATCAATCCCGTACACCGTCACATTGGAGTTCATTATAAGTGATTTGAATCGCTCCACTGTGTAATACCAATTGTCATTAAAAAGTTTAAGAAAAAATAAAATAGCCAGAGAATAAACTTTAGAGAAAGTACTCAGACTTTGCATTTATAAATATTAAATTCTCATTCAATGTTCTTAAAACCATTATGTTCTAATTCAAACCAATGTTTATCAAAGCAAATACCTTAAAGGAATTAGAAGTATTTGAGCACAGTATTCATACATATGGTAAGAGGAAAAAACAAGCTCCTAGTTTTTTTTGTTTAAAACATTATTAATTTGTAAATAATGGAATCTAAATATGTATTTTAATATTATGTCAGATATTATACGTGCGTTTTCAATATTATACACTCAACGTCAGTCACCTGATGAGACCTAGGCCTGTAATGGTCGAAAGCATGATTCTGATCATGATTAAATCTTCGTGATTTCTTCAAACATTTTATCTTTTCTATATGGTACATTTGAGTTGGAAAATAAATACTATTATTTATATAATTAATCTTTAATTTTAAGTTATGGATTATGACAAATAAAAAAAAGAGCCTATAACAAAACCAACCTTAGCCCCAATCTGGTTGCCACATTGGCCAGCCTGCATATGTACGATTTCCCTCATCGTGAGTCTGGTGTTGATCGACGCTAGTTCGTGCACTGGTAAATCTACTCGACCGCGGGTCGTGTGTAGTCCTACCCGAGTTTTATACCTCCCACCCCACTAGCACTACGCTAGCCGTTTTACCGCTTTCCAGCAAATAGTGCACTGGTGTATTTTCTTCTAAATTCATCATTTTTAGTATGTGAGTTTCAATAAAGGCATGGAGACAGTTTAGTGGTTGAGAAGAAGGTTACGTATATTTGTTAAGGAGGGGTATTGGTTAGTTTTGTAAATATTGTTGATGAGTCTGCGGAAGAATTTGAAGCGTGGTTATTGACAAACATGGGAAACATCTGAACGCGACTTCTGGTTGCTACTGTAAACAGGTGTCAGTGTTTAGAGTATCTATGCGCGATCCTACCGCTAACGTTGTTAAAATATTTTGTCGATCCAGGTTTAAATGCTATCTCAATGTACCCTGTATGAACTTCCCCATCACATACATTTGACAGAACGAAACTGGAAATCGTCTTACTTACTAAAACTCTCTTCTGGATCCTAATTGTCGAAGTTTTAATTAAGTTCCAGAATATGTAGAGGGTACCTGTCTCTTCTTGACTAATAACAAGTTCATCACATCGAGTGAGGTGGACAGTTTATATTTCCAGTAGTGACAAAGCATATAATACAGTGAAACAATAAACATTTCAGAATATAAGGAAACAATGAAGTTTCAGAATACTTGAAAACGTTTTAGGAAAGCCAGTTCATGGTCAATATTTAGGAGGATTATTTTCCTTCAATATCGATAATCTGAAATACCATATAGCAGATGTGTATAAATGTACGACGTTGTCTTTCAAACTGATGAGGAATGTCAATATATAACATGGTTATATTTGAGATAACACTCTCTAAATGGCAAGTGTTTCTAATGTCAAAATAGTTTCCAAATTAATTTTGCAAACTGTTACTCCCACACTCACAATTTAACTCTTATTTTCGGCGGCAAAATCTCAAAACGCTAATTCTAGTATCAAATCCTGATTAGGGTCTAATCTATTTCAATATGGTAAAGTTAACAGTGGTCTCCTTATATAATACTGTTTTCGAAGGAATTATTATGAATACCCTCATTTCAGAATTTTGATTCGCGTGTGTCTGAGAAAGTGATAAATCTTTCTAATAAAACCTCCCATCGTTCCCTGCAGGATTAATCTTTGTTGTGATGTGTTTATCAACTATTAGCTGATAGCAACTATCTTAAATATGCTACAACAAAGCAAATGAAATGATTAAACATCCAAATAATTGTTCTGTTTCTTGATATTAAACACGTAAATCTCCGGAACGACCCGAAGCAATCGCTTGTCAAAACTGAACGACGTTTGAGACAGACTGAGCAAACACTTAGTGTAGTATGGTATAATATAGTGGTCCGAGCAGCATAACATAGTGGTCCGAGCCGTTCCATAGGTTGACAGAGGATCGCCAATGTTGGGACAGGGATTGTCAATGTTAGGACATGGATCTAGAAGTTGATGGACGGGACGATACCTAATCACGGGGAATATATCAATTAAGACTTCCTCTGAAACAAGAATCTACATGCGTCGATCCACATCTGTATATTTCTAGAAGGAAAACACAACATCATTCCAATCGCATCCGATGAGATGACATTGACATGCAATATAACATCACTTTATCGAAATACAACCTAATCAAACCTCATGAACAGCTATATAGATATATACATTATTTACTTGTATTTATATCCATTTGCAGATAATGTATGAAACGTGAATTTGGTGACTTAAAGTATGTAACAACTATTGTCTGAACTTAAAGTGACTATCAAGTCAGGCTGGATATACGCTCACAGAGACATAAATACAGTGAATTTATAAAGGATGAAGTATGTGCTCAGTAGACCACGAATCTCTTTGTTTGCTGGAGTTAATGAGGGAAGGGGGTGCATTGGTGATCCTTTAGTGGATCATTTAACTTAATGGTTATTTTTCTGGATCCTACTGGGCAATTGTGCTACATTGCCTCAAGAACACCGACTAATATGCTTCACATGTATAAATGTTCAACATATCCAAGTCAAATCACAGTATAAACTGCAATTATAACGGGAAACTAAATGTGATGTTGACAACCTAATGTGAACACCTTCATGTACCGTGAGTTTGTGTTGTAATAGAATGGTAAACCTCGTCATTACAAATGTCATATGACCGTTGGAGGTACGTCAGCATTCTCATATACATTGTCTTCACTCGCCATCTGAGATACAGTAGTGAGATGGACATATGGTCTGAAGCCTTCAAACATCATACAGAAACAATTGTGTATCGTTCAGATAGGATCCTTTCAGTGCGGTGAATCAATTAAACTTACAAATAGCAATGTTAAAAGTACATAAAGGTTTTAAGAAGCATATAAAATTTATAAATTTACGTCCCCACGTTGCACTCAGTCAGTATATGCTGCTTAGTTGAGTCATGTATGACAAACTTACGTCAAATGTTCTTCTTTCGTTACTATAATAGGTTTCTTTCTTAAAGGCACTGTAGCACGTTTTTTCGCTCAAATAAGTTGATGAAATGTATTTGAAAAATATTTTCACCAATGGTAAAACATCCTTCTCTCTTCGGAAAATAAAGTTTAAAATGAGTGTACATGTTTCGGTAAAGCCATGGGAAACGTTTTTGTAATATAAAATAATAAATTGTGTTCACAATAAAATGGCCGCCATGCAGTTTTTGCTTTATACGCAACATTTGTTTTACCGCTACAGATAATTGGTTTGTGTAATAAGATGTTTTACCCTCTTAAGTTAGTTTAAATGACATAATAAATGGGAAATTTGAAAAAATAAATTTTGCAAAAAACGTGCTACTGCCCCTTTAATCTTCATATGATGTCCATCTTTCCTTTATTGTTATGTATTGTAATTTTACCTTTTTAATAATCATGTTCTCGATGCCTATTCCACATAAAGAAACTCCATGTCCATGTTCTATCCGTCTGTCCATCAGATTTATTTCTATGCTTTTTGCAATAACGAAGTGTAATTAATTTCTGCGTTTATTCTTGAAATCACATCCATATCTTTCATGTCATTTCAAGAAATTCAAGACCAAACATGCTGTCACAAGTATTAAACAATGCTCATTATCCATGTGCAACTCTCTAAGATAAGGTGTGTTTCAATCTGTCTGTGCCCGTGAATTGGCCTCACTCGAAGTTTCAAGCACTCTTCAGTGTTTAAGACATTAATGTGTTTTTGGTTTTTGCTAATGCTTCTTGCAGTCAGTTTCAGAGGATCTGAGTACACGAGACCTAGTTTACAAATCTATATTTTTTTTAAATTGTTTAGAATTTACACCTCAGTACAGATACTTGTTGGCAAGAATAATTATATAAATACATATTTTTCTCTATAAAACGAAAAATGCACTTTCATTTTGATTTGAAGATTTGAGACTGTTTCTTAAAGTTTATTAGTTAAAGTTTATATATTATATTATATTATATTATATTATATTGTATTGTATTGTATTGTATTGTATTGTATTGTATTGTATTGTATTATATTATGTTAAATAAGTTGTATGAGTAATATTATGATGAAGATGACCAATTCGTAAAACTATTAAAGAATATTTAACCATGGAGATGACAAGAATTCAAATATCGTCGTCAAAACAAACATTACTCAGTTTCAATTTACATTTTTTACACTGACAAAACTATCCCAAACATACGCCTCTTCTGTCGACAGTATCTAAGATTAATGTAGGAAACTGGATTAGCGGGCACCTGTCTCTACCCCCCTCGACCCCCGTCCCGTCACGTCACCTAGTGTCGGGGAGAGATACAAGTACCTCACTGTGGGTAGCTAGGCGCACGAGTCTCATACCCCAGTAGCGTTGTGATTATTGCATTCAGGAAGCGTTATAACCTTAGTTTAACTCTCTATCTCTTCTACCAAACCAGCCCTACTCAGCCCCCACCCAATTCTCATTCCTATCCCTTCTTTTGCTCCTGCCGCTACACTCGCCGGCAACCTTAGAGTGTTGTGACCAAGTCTGTGCCTGCATTGATGTTTCTGTGGGTTAGTGGCGTTTTAAGTCGCCTTCGGTGAGTTTATGGCATTAAGTTTGTGTCTACCACAATAACGGGTGATTGGTTGGCCAGATCACCATTTGAAGTTACTGTTTATGTTACTGCTGAAATATTTCATCAAATATCACTAACACGTCGGTCATTAATATTTAAAAACTTCCTTCACGAATGAATGAGTGATATACAAGAAAAATATCTGCAATAAATAGTAAATGAGTAACAGTTCCTTTTCAAGACAATAATGTTTGAAAATCTCATAAAAAATGTAATGTATTCACTGTACACTTGTACCTCTTAGTTAGTATTTGTACATTGCACGTATTTATTGCCCTACTTGTATTTTGTATCTGCATGACATGTTTATATACATATGCCATCTTGATCAATCAATTCTGTACATAAATGTGTATGTGTTATGCTCATGTACCACCGATGGTGGAATTGAGTTAATAAAAACCTTGAACCTTGAACCTATATCTCATGGACCCTGTTTTATATCTTCGGCAAATACCTGCTAATTAGTTTTGTGATTCATCATTCATTCATTTTGCTTTGTATATGAATTCACATTTCATTAACAGCATATTATATACAATAGTAAAGGATACGACAGACCGTGCATTTGACAGAGGAATAAAAACAAGAAATAAGAGAAAAAAAGAAACCAGATGATATCAATACTAGTACACAAACGACAGAGGGAACATTCCTAGAGACAGACGAGCATGGGGCCAGTACAATAGAACCACCAATAAGGTTAATCCCGGGCCAGGATGATCATTTGTAGAAGCATACACAGTCGGGATTAAGTGGAGTAAATGAGCGTATTTTCACTCAGCGCTCTATAGATTTACTAAGGATATAATCCCCAGTTGTGCTCCCTTCCACTACAGTGGATCAGCTCTGATTGCTTCTCTATCGACCTCACCTCGAGCTGTCTTAAAGTCAAGTCATTGATGTTTTCTTTTCAAGATCGTATATTGCATTTGACTCGTGAAACGATCGGTGTGGAAGAATCGCCGTGTTTTTCTATATTAATGGTTTTATAGCACAGTGTTGACAGTGGTTACTTTATCAAGCACGTGACCAATCTTCATAATGTTAAACGAACAAGAAGTGTATAGTGTAAAGTAGTGTAGAATAGTGTAAAGTAGTGTAGAATAGTGTAAAGGTATATAGTGTGCCGGGCTATAGTATTTAACCTCTCAAGCAGGCCTCTCGTTAACACGTCGTATTCCGTACCCTTATTGGTATTCCGTACCCTTATTGGTATTCCGTACCCTTATTGGTATTCCGTACCCTTATTGGTATTTCGTATTCGTACTCGTATTTCGTTATCGTTTTGGTATTCCATACTCTTATCCTATCATTTTTATCATATGGTTTAAATACTTATATATCCTCTCAAGCACACCTCTACCTTTCTTATTGGTATTTCGTTCTTATTGTTAATTCGTTCTATTAGTGGTATTTGTACTCTTATTGGTATGTCGTACTCGTATTGGTATTTCGTACCCGTATTGGTATGTCGTACCCGTATTGGTATTTCGTACTCGTATTGGTATGTCGTACCCGTATTGGTATGTCGTACTCGTATTGGTATTTCGTACTCGTATTGGTATTTCGTACTCGTATTGGTATTTCGTACTCGTATTGGTATGTCGTACTCGTATTGGTATTTCGTACTCGTATTGGTATTTCGTACTCGTATTAGTATGTCGTACTCTTATTGGTATTTCGTACTCTTATTGGTAGTTCGTACATGTATTGGTATTTCGTACTCTCACTGGTATTTCGCACTCTCACTGGTATTTCGTACTGTTATCCGATCATTTTATCATACAGAATTCATTAAGGAAACCAAGAGAAACTCCTATTTGAATCTAATCTAATCCTAATCTAGTGAAAGCTGCGATGTAGATATCATTGTCGCTGTATTTGGTGTTATGTATTTTACGTCATCGATAAATTATGTTTTGATGTTTATGAGATAAATGATGTCAATAAATCATAAATTCGGCCTCTCACGTGATCACTACAATACGTACAGTAAGTTACGACCTTTCATTCCATTTTAAAAGGCTTTCGAATTTCTTATTTGCACTGAGTTCGTACATTGAGAATCAGTGATGAACGCAGGAAAGAATATCAATTTTGAAACTTGAAAAATATTATTGATGACAAAATGGAATCGTTTCTGTTTTCTAATTCTGCCTGAATGTGTAGTTCTCTTGTTCGTCAACGTATCAACAGCTACCGTCGACAAGAGGTTATTATTGGAGATAAAATAGAAAACCTTCTGTAACTCTATCAACTGATGCGATCAAAACCAGCCGGAACTACTTTCAAGCACATGTTCTCATGGCAAGATATACGCTTCAAAAGCCAATTATATTAAACGTTTCCAAATTTCTAATCAAACACACACACTATAATTCTCACATGTATACGAACACTGCCTTTGAGGAAGCACAGAAGCTAGCGTCCCCACACACAAGTTACGGTACAGGTACACTGGGAGTCACCCTCCGTTCAGTCTTCCATTCACACCTTGCTTGGTTTGGGATTAACGTCGACTTGTGTAGTGCTGTAGGCGCATGCGGAGTAACAAAGCTGGACTCATTTAGGGTCTCTACGTCTTAAAAGGCAAAGTTGGATGATCACTATTTGACTTTATTCGGCCGGTTATAGGAGAAACTCTATAACTTGGTCGTGATTAATTGAAAGCTATCGTCAGCCCATGTGATAAATCATAATTTGACTCAATAAATCACAACTGTTGACGTCCGTAGCAAAGGGTAAGATAGCTGCTTAATTTGATAAGATTTAACACATAAAGGGAAATTGTATACCCTTCATGTCCTAATTCATGGGTAATGAGATATTTATGATTTATATGGATATGAAAGAGGCAGGTTAAATAACTGGGGCGATGGCGATAGTGCATGTTTTCAAATAAGTTATCGGTAATAATGTTGTGATATGTCTGTTGAACGTGATTTACTATGTAATCAAATATGGTTAATATAAGTGGTATCAGTTTGTTAGAGGACGAGGGATTTACAGTCGCAGATAGCATTCATAAGTTGGACATCCGTTTAAATAGTAATAAGCAATCATGACACTACGAACTAAATCTGGAGGAGGTTGCGAAAAGTATAGAGCACTTAGACAGCGATGCGACACGTGGGTTATCATCGCACAAACTCTGCCTGATAATATAATTGACTTATTGATACTCTTTGATATTACACAGGAGATAACACTAACATGCTTTTATTACAGCATTACGGTAATTTTATACTTACAGTATGTTTGGTTCAGAATGAATATGGATATTTAGGCAGATGGGAAAAGATTAAAATAGACATAGAGATAACCGTGACAACGATTGAAGATACCGGTAAATTGAGTGAACATGTAACCGAGAATATGTATAAGCGTCATTAACGAAGCTTACATACATGGAACGTTTACTAATTCCACCCAGAAGTAAGGGTGTTAGTCAAGGACATATATTATGTCAAGGCTTGTTATTGTTGTTTAAGGATGGAAATGCAAATAACATGTTCCAGGTTGATTTTCTGACCAAAAGCAATTATTTATGTCTAGGGTGGACAGTCAAATCCACCAAGGTGTGTCAACACAGAATTTCAGCATTATTGGCCTTTTCGTTCTGAAGAAGAAGTAATGAGAAGTTTTGCCTCTTTGTTCTCTTATAGAGACTTGATGTAACTCAAGGGACCACCATAACAAAAGCACAAAAACTCTAAGTAACATTTATAACAGCTCGGAAGGTACTACCCCAAGTCCTTTCCCTGACCCGTAGTTAGACTCTACCCCCAAGTTAGCATGGGGAGGCACTTCAGTCTCCAAATGTTACTTTACCTAACTATGCATATGGTTCCGTAACCGGAGTCGTTTCAGGACCACATTTTAAACGTAACTTTCAGCTGTGGAGGTTCAGGTCTTCAAGAATTAATTGAAAATATTACCAAAAAAACACATGAAGAGAGACACCTGAAAGTTGTGAATTTGAATATCAGAACAATCGAAACACGTCGATCGCCACAAAGGAACTCTGTACATATTTTGATGATAGGTCTCCTGTGTCCACAGTTTCAGAACCAAAAAATATCTCATTAACATTCTGCTTATAAAACAATGTACTTCAGTAACCTTTCATCCTGATTCCTTTATTGTCATTCAATGTTTGTTGATGGTCTCCAGATGTCACTTACTGCCAGCCTGCAGCCAGACACTTCAGATAACTTGAACACCCAGGTAAAGTATGGTCCCTGATCGATAAGAAGGGAGATGCACTGGTTACCTATCTCCCAGTAACACCACGTACTGACTCATGCTCTATAATACCTATATCCCCCAGTTAAACTACTGACTTACCTGCCCTATAACCAACTCCTTACCTCATAGCTACCCGTGAGAGGTGGAATACAGGTGATAACGCTACCAGGTGAGACTCAAGTATACATTATTACTTATATCTGCCGTTCTTTAGTTCCCAGATAGCTGCTCTGATAAAATGTTTAAGTTTCACGCAAATTGCATACTTTCCTTCAGCATACACTTTATGTCAGAGTGTTAACTATTTTAGCGATTTCGTTGTTAAGAGAATTGTGAAAGGGTATTGTGTTAAATACTGTTGTTTGTAATGTTATTTGGTGCTTCCTTCTGTGATAACTGAAATGTTAAGTTCTTTTCGTGCGGTACTCCTTCTCGTATTCTTATGTTATTGGATAAAACTACCTGTGCTGTTTAGAAAGTTAAAACCACTTAATTAACTTCCACTTCAATGGTTTTGTTAAAACGTTCGCCTGTCTGATTAGGCAGTACCCTTTCATTAGAAACAGAATATGGTAGATTCCTCGCCCTGTGACGCCACTTGTAGATAGGATATGTCGTCACTGTAGTCGATGTCGAAACACGAAATTCACTTCTAAGTGTCATTATTATTCAGATCTCCGATATGATCGTTTTCAAAATGTTAGTTTTTTTTATATATCAGTTAAGCGTATGTATATTGGTGTTAGTTTTCATCTCAATCTCTCATATGTGTATATATGTTCATGTTTTAAACTTAGATTATCTATCTTTACAGAAATAATGACAGAAGGTGATGGACATTGACATTTTAGATACACTGCACGCATGCTAGCTTGTCTCGGGACTTTCACAACCTGTCTTCGTTAGGCCCAAAACTCTGACAGAATATCATGATTAATGCAGAGTAAGATGTTGTATACATGTATCTCATTTGAAGACGCGTCCAAAGAGTGGCCATGATTCATGTCTTAAAGTTCCACATTTGCATCGACCTTGTTACGTATTTAACTGTAGAGTAAGTATCTACCATCTGCTTCTGGGAACAGTGTTGACCTTTATTGAGTCATACAAAAGTCTTAAGCAATATATAGTTGTGCGACAATGACAGTATGACAAAGACTGAAGGTCGACTTACAAGACCGACACCATTAACGAATATTGCAGATGAACAAAAAGGCGTTTTTACTCCCCTTCCCCCGAATCAATTTCAGTCATTACCCTTCTAAAATACAAAGTCCAAATTGTTGCCATGGAAACAGAAATTAAAGTTAAAAATGTCCAACACCCAAAAGGCTTGTGTCTACATCTACATGATATCAGGAGGTAGTGTACCAAATTTGGTGAGGGTAGGTCATATAGTTTTGGAGATCTGCTCCGGAACCAAACCCTACCCTTCAAACGGACAAAGTCCAAATTGTGCGATGGAAACTGATTCAAAATCAAATTAAAAAAAAGTTCGAACCCCTAAAGGCATATCTACATGATATGGGGAGGCAGCATACCAAATTTGATGAGGATTGGTGAAGTACTTTTAGAACTCTGCTCCGGAAACAAACCCTACCCTACAAATAGACAAAGTCCAAATTGTTACCATAGAAACAAAAAACAAACATTTTTTTAAAAAGCCGAAACCCCCAAAAGGCACATCTACATGATATATGAGCTGTATACCAAATTTAGTGAAGATTGGTCAAGTTTTAAAGATCTGCTCCGGAAACAATGGGAACGCCGACGCCGACGGGAACTCAGCCAAAAACAAAATGTCTCCCGACCCTTCGGGGGAGACATAATTACGAGAATCTTCACAATATGTACACAACTCTTCCTTACTGTTTCTGAGTCGATTCGAGTGAAAAGAAATTGACCTAGGAGACAGCATGACCATATACGTACAGTACAATGTATGCTCTATCTGTATCACGATATCAGGTCTCATTTAGCAAGAAAACGGTTTACGTCTACACGTAATCCCCTGGGTTTATTCTCTAGAAGATTTAATAATAATACAATTACCTAATTGTATCGTATCAAATTATTATTATCACCCTTCTCTTATTTACCTATAATTTCATATGTGTATCCTTTATACATATGAAGTTACTAGATATTCTGTGTCTCATGTTTCAATAGGGTTCCACTATTATAAAGTTGAATTTGCAGAAAATGTGCAAAGCCCATTCATTTAAAACATATATGTTTAAATAAAACATGTGTCTATCGAAACCTATATTCATGATAGATATGTAGTATCGGTATCAAACCGCATTGCGTGTTCCAGTGCAGTACACTATACATTTGCCTTTTGGTAGAATTGTCATTTACATAAAACAGCTGAAGTTTAATTAAAAGTTAGCGCCTTGAGTACATGCAAGTATCGTTAATCATCCCACCTTACATAGTTACTTAACAATGTGTGAACTTAATGTAAAATCACAATCACATGAATAAATCTGAAGGGAGTAACCTCTGTGGGTAGGGAATGGAACAAACTCAGAATCTACAGAATACTTAAATATGGGTTTATGATATCCCCTAAAAAAATCGGCGTTTTGGGAAATGGCCGCCAATACCTCCAAATGACCGCAAGTCAATTTCTATTCACCCAAATTTGATGTTCTAGATGTCTATTTCAACGTTTTGGGGACAAGGAACACATAAGGAACATTAAAAATGAAATTAGACCATTTTAAATCTTACTTTGTCCAACACGGCACTGCCATTTGACCTACGTTTCAGTCTAATTTTATTGAATATGGGTTAGAACTAGACCCTGAACCCACGTTTCACCAGTTCTCTGCACGACCTGGACACTTCCGGAATATTCACCCAAGTGTATACCAATATTCTTCCTTTTGGTACCATCCAAAATCCCGTGGGCTAGGATTTTTCTCTGCAAATATACAATCTTTGTCGAACAACTTGCTACGTAGATAGCCCTTTTTGTGTGTCCTGAATAAGAGCATCCTGTGTTGGTGGAAACAAATGCTTCAGTTTAGTGGGCTCTCCTTGGTAGAATAAGTCTTGTTTAACAACGTTCACTCTGGTAAATGAGGTGGTGTGGTCATACATGACACACGCAATTCTTTCTATGACAGCAAACTGTTTCCCATCTCTGTCAATCGGCTGGTAGAGAATCCTACTTTGGAAAATAAAAGCTTCTGTTACCTCTGGATAGGATACCTGGGTAGGCTTGCCAAGTCTGCCATGACGTTTTCTTTCCACTGCATAGATAAAAGGAAGAGCTAATGCACAATTTTCTCCAAACTCTTGATGAATAGCATTCACATTATATAATGTATAATTCTTGTCGTTTCAAATGGACAACCAAACGTTTTATCTTTGGTTGATTTGCTTCAGCTCAGGTAATACCCCAAGAAGAAACACGGAAACATCAGTATTTAATTTGATGATAAGAATGCGCCTTGATTTAAGCATATTGTACAAGGAGAACCAGTCTGGTGTTAGCATCCTTTTAATCTGACAAAATTGTTGATTCGCGACCATTGGCAAACATTGTTCTCCCTAATGTTATGTGCACTTCCTTACCTACCTCAAATGTGCTTGTTTTGACACTATATCTGTTAGTACTTGTTTGTTGTTTGCGTCTAGATCCTTTGTCTCTGGTTGCAGACTTGAGACTTTCTTGTAGTGGTCCCATACAATGTCTATCCTTGAACAGTCAGTAAGTTGCCTTGTTACCGAGGGTAGAAATGTGAGATCACTGTACTATCCAAAGGAATACACCTTACCTATTGGCAGTGAATGGACAATTGATGCTCCATCAAACACTTTAGCATCTACTTTTAAGAGTATCCTGGAGATTTTCACGCAATCCAAAAGTTCAGATTTGCAAGTTGGAAGTCTGAAGTTTCCATGTTGTTACAAAGCTGGTGGCCATGGGTGATTTTCGAAATTTAAAATTGTGTCCAATTGACATGCAATGAATATTTGAGCGAATAGGTTGTCTCATCTTTGCGATTAATGAATTGTTACTTTTCCTTGGTCTTCACCTAACTATGCTGTCTCTTGAATAGTAGTGCATGTTCTGGAACCTGCTTTGGTGTGGTAGGACAATGGTATTTTCGTTGAAATGACAGTAGACGAGGTACATCATTTGTTCCCCCCCCCCCCCCCCCCCCCCCCGCCCCTCAAAACTGCGGATGGACACCCAGATCATCAAAAAGTTAGACTGAAACGTAGGTCAAATGGTAGTGCCATGTTGGATGAAATTAGATTTACTTGTTATATACTAAACCATTACTTATGTACTAATTTCCTTTTTAATGGTCCCAATGTGTTCCTTGCCCTCTAAAACATTGAAATTTGAGTGAATAGTAATGGACTTGTGGTCATTTGGCCGCCATATTGGATTTATGTGTTGTATTATAGACAAATATCAGTTTTTATGATCTTAATGTGGTTGTTGCCCCCAACACTTTTTCGGGGGTCCAATTTTGGTAAACCTTTAGTATGTTATGAAGTACACTAAACCCTACCAGAATCAGTTGAGAAACCTTTTGTAGCAATTTTTGGGGGGTTAAACTGTATTTTGACCCGACTATCTTACAATAGTTTGGTATTTTGGATTAAAATAAAGTTCCATTATAATGGAAAATGAAAGTCTATATTTGTTGCTTTAATGTGAGTGATTATAGGGGGTTATTCTTTCAAATCAGGTCATGACAGTTTAATAGCAGACTTTATATAAAAATAGTCACTCGTAAAAGTATTATGACCTTTCAACATGTTTTTGTGTATGAATGTCAACTTGGTATCACAAATGATGTTTACGTATTTCAATTTACAATCTAGGGGGGTGCTTAATGGATTTCCATGTGTATAGTAGTCCTCACATCTGTACTGAGCTGAGCTGTTTACAAAACTCAAGTCTTCATCTGTAACAAGACAAATGATAGATGTAAGAGAAGGATTTAATGGCACTTCATCCACACTTTGACGATTCATAAATCACATATTTACATTGGAATGGAGGGAGGGTGGTGGTAGGACTGTTGAGATAGTATCAGATAAGGCTGTGCAATATTATTGCAATACCAATATATTACAATACAGAGTTGTGTGCAATAGACGTATTGGAATACGGTTTTGCATATCGCAATATATTGCACCAACAAATATTAAGTCAAATTTATTCATTTATCTTGTAAAAGGCACATTTACTGGTTCAAAATTATTTTGAAGTGCTAGAATGTGAGTTGGACTGTAATACAAATGATCTTCTTAAAGATGTGAAAGTCATTTTATCAAATGCATCGTGTTTAAACTGCAAAAAGAAGTATAAAAGTTGAATGTAGAGTTCATTTAGCATGTTGCAAAATCATTGGCACTAGTTATAATGGTTTCTAGAGAAATCTCTCATTGTCAGTCAATCTTGCAATATATTGTGGTATGTATTGCAATACATTGCAGTTCAGCAATACATATCGCAATAAAAAAAATTGAGGCAACTATCCGATAATATTACCAAGTGTGATGAAGGAGTTAAAAGCCCTGGATTGTAATTGAGGAAATGTGGTTAAAAAAAAACCTTGTCTGTCAATTTTATGTGTACAAACATCTGAAATTGCCATTCAAAATTAAGCATCTTCAAATGAGTTGTATGTCAGCACTATTGTTTCAGTGAAAGCTGCATTATTCTCACTGACTAAAGGTCCCCTTTACTCCACACACAAAATATATCAAATATAAAAAATAACAACATCAATATGAATTCAATTGTATTTTATTCTTCCTGTCTTTTTAATGATTTATAAATGAATCAATGTAGAACAACAGAGGGTAAACTGACGAGGAATTTCAGAAGGTGCCAGTCCTGGCCTCCAGGTACCAGATGTAATCACTGCATTGATCAAACACGGTACGGTCTTATAACACAAGATGATCAACTTAATACATAACTTCTCTGAAGAAAACACCCAAATGTTCCAACAAAAGGATACAAAATATTACAGTGTTGCATCTGAGAATTTGAGTTTTAGAGATACCAAGGTGTCAAACAAAACCATCCTCTGTCCTAGTTGCTGTGACGTAGCACATCCTAAAATAGCAACCTGCGGCTGTTTTAAACTCTGGACACCACCCTCTGCAAGGTGTGCGTGTTTACATCAGATTTCATATGATTTTTTTTATTTCGTTTTAAATTTTTTTTCAAATTTAGAATCCTATTAGGTACAAACATAAAATTAAGATTGGCAAAGGAAGAGTTTGCTAGTTTTCCTGGTTTTGTAGTTATTGTACGAAATAGGGGTGTCACTTACTTTCCTGCCAAACTACAGGAGGCAATCCAGCAATGTGCTGTCTGGATGCAACACTGCTCTATTTGAATTTTTTTATTATTCTTTTCAAAGAAAAATTAAAAATTAAAAATGTTTTATCACTTGACAAAATAAGGATGTTAACTTTTCATCTTTCCTTAGATATAAACTTTTAATAAAATCAAACGAAAGTCATGAACAATTTGTTCAGATTTATATCATTAATATCCCTGAAAATTTTCATTATATCATAAACGATACTTAAGTAAAATATTTGAGAATTATTGACACAATATCATTGCAATGAGAAACAAGGAAACTCAAATTAACACAAGTCAGATAAAGAAAAGGCAATAAAACACAGACAGTTTTTGGCGTTATTGAAACAAAGTATGTGTTTTTGTTCATAGTGAAGAAAAGACTGAATTTTTCATGTTTCATTTAAAGTAAGTAATAAGCTTACAATTCATTAACTTTTTATTTTTTTGGTAAATGGCCAATTCCCGGAGTTTCTATTTAAAGTGTGGTTTTCACATTCAACGGTTGCAGATTTCACTTAATTAAATTTCCACTTTGAAAACACAACAAGTAACAAAAAGCAAATGGTTCTGCAAGCCACGGATTGGCGCAAGTTTTGTTTTTCAAGGCACATAAATAATCAACAACTATATTAAACTTTTATAGATCACAAACAACTGTATACATACATTATACATCTCCATAGCACTGTACTGACATCACGCAACAACTATAAGATAATCAACTATCAGATAATCAACTGTCAGTTAATCAACTATCAGATAATCAACTATAAGATAATCAACTATCAGATAATCAACAATCAGATAATCAACAATCAGATAATCAACTATCTGATAATCAACAATCAGATAATGAACTATCAGATAATCAACTGTCAGATAATCAACAATCAGATAATCAACAATCAGATAATCAACTATCACGGTAATTCATAGTTTCAGTCAAACAAGTACATTTTCCATCTGAACATTGGACAAATTGAGGTACATACAGGGCATCAAATCCCAATTTAACGAGCCTTCAGCAGGATTATGAGAGAGATCAATAGATATCAAAAAGGGCGAAAATAAAATCTTTCCTCTTGTAAGGATAACAGTGAGACCTTGTTTAACCCTGTTTACCCAGACCTCGTATATCTGGAAACCCAGCAATCTGCACGGCAATATTTCAAATCTTCTTTGAGTTTTGCTCCAGAAACGATTATGAATGGGCGGATGGACACACAGCGCACTGTATATGCTGACTACATCGTAGGCTGGGTATTTTTAGCACCCCTTGTATCGATCCCCTATTATAAACTCAAACATGTCGACCCTTCATCTCCCAACTTGGCAATCATAGCCCAAGTGCATTGACATTCTCTTGACCATACACTTGACAGACTGCTCTGGCTAGGAGATATCACTCTAAGGTAGCATTTCTCTGAAGACATGAAGAGTTATCTCCCTTTCATATTATTCCATTGCACTTATTTTAACAGAGAGAAAAATTATGCGTACAGAATAAAGAAACACTGTTGTTATTCAAAAGACAAGAATCTAAGGTTGATGCACAGGCCAGCTGCTTCTTAAGTACAAAAAGGCTATTTTGATCAACAAGAAATCTTTGGGTTCCAACAGTTTGAGAATAAAGTAGCTTGCACTTAATGCTAACCACCAACTATAGGTACCGTAGGTAAACAATGACAGATAAATGTTGATGCTTATTATCAAAGTAGAGATCACTGTGAAACTGTGTGAACTAAGATTTGTATGACATCTAGATATACAACTTGCAGACTACCTGCTATGCGTCAATACTGTCTGGAATTTATGGACATTCTAGTCGCTTGCATTTAAAACATCTTAACAGAAAAATGTTTGGGATAGATAAGGTGGCTGTGAAAAAACAAAAGATAAAATATTATCCTTTATTGAAAACAAAAGTTCTGCCGGTTTGCGGTATTGCTCAGGGTTTTTATATTGTTTGAAAGTAACTCTCAATGTTCTAAAACAAAAATATCTTAATTCAAAAGAAGAATGGAAGCGAAAATATTCCATAATTCCAAAAGAACTTGAGGACAGCAAAATACTGGACTGGACTAAAAAAGTTAGGGATAAATGAAAATTTAGAAATTATAAATATAGATTTAATCATTCAATGACAAACTGATGAAATATCAAACAGTAACAACCAATATCCCTTACCTATTTTGTCCAGTATAATATCTCTATGAAAGAAATTAATGAGGAAATTGTGTAAGTAACCCAATGTACGAGGTAAGATATTCAGCAGCAGCCCTATGGTGATATAGATAACACAGCAGGAGGTGTCCGGAGAGAACAGTGTCTTTCAATGCATCATTCAACAGTACACTGACAAGAACAAGGCTTTACTCCTTTTTGGCAGGTGCTTTGGACGTCTTTGCTTAACTTTTTGCAAAGGTTTGAAGTTTATTTGAAAAATGATTTCCATAATTTGATTATTAACCACAGTTCACTGATGAATATTCATTATACTCAACATAGATGTCCTTTTTTTTGCTTTTTTCATTGAGAGAACTCCATGCACCAATAAATCCATATTTGGCTTCTTTAATTGGGAGCTCTAGGCACCATGATACTGAATTCTAAACTGAGGTTTCCACCTTGTTATTTCCATCTTTCACTGGAGGCTCTGTGATGAGTTTCATAAGCTCCATGCGCTGATGTGAAGTAACGGCAAAATGCAGAGCCCACAAGGCCACTTGATTCGTATAGACATCTTTGATCTGCTTATCAAACGTTTTACACTGTCTGCACACATCCAGGAGGACAGTAACGCTGTCAAACGGGTTCGGGAAGCACACCTAAAATATCACATCAAAGTTTGTGTGAGAGAACTACAACAGGAGACATTGATCAAGGAGATATTTGGAAAGTGAAGCAAGGATAGTTATTTTCAGAAATTCTTAAGCCCATATCAATACATGGGCTGAAAATAAAGTTTGGAATTATTTGGATTACGAACGTTTCAAGAATAAGGGACAAGTAACCCATCGAACAAATATCTAAAAAATCTTCAGTGTTTTATCAACACATTATAGAAAATATTTTCACAGCTAAAAACGCTGTATAATTTATCATTTTCTTTTAATCAGTTATTTGATAGGAATAAATGAAAATAGATTTTTCAATAACATAACATCATCAATGGTCAAATTTATCTCCTTATAACTGTGTTGATAAACAGCTAGTGTTGAGCCTTTCTTGAAGTAAAAATTATTTTTCTTAACTGACAACTTACCACGGAAATGTCGGGGACCTTCTTGAGTTCATGCATGACATACTCCTGCTCTTGCTGTAGCACAGCCATTGTGACGTAGGATCTGAAATACTTCTCATCGGCCGGCATCCCGTACCACTCGTCAGGAACATTGATGTACTTGGCTGGGTTCAGGAAACAGTTACTGTTCCGAGGTCGGGAGTCCAGGGCGTCGTGTAGGCGAGGCTCGTCTTCCCACAATACTTTGCGTGACTTGGAGAACATGTCCGATCCATTGAGACCAGTCACTTCTAACTCTGCCGGGTCAACAGAATCTGGCACTAGTTCTGGAGAGAAGAGATCTGTCTGCAGACCGTTGAGAACGGGAAGCTGAGCAGAAGCGGAGGCTCCCTCTGGTGGAGCATCTGACGTGTGACTCACGCCATGTGGACTGTTAACACTGACTGTCCGTTCAGAGTTACCTCCCCTTGGCTGAGACACATGGTCGAACACAACGCTGTGGTGATGCTCTTTTGATTTGTCAGCCAGTAGGTGCTTGGAGATAGCTTTGTGGATGTAGCCAAGTGTCTCTGTCAGCGAATGTTTCTTGGCCTGTATGTCCCATAACAGACCCCTTGAGATCTGCTTTAGTTTGGAAACAGTCAATATTTTTGGATTTCCATCATTTTGGCACTCATTATGTTGATTTATTTGGTCTGGATTATCTGTACTCGTCCCACTCTCCAAAGCACTGTCCGCTCCTGGAGGTGTCACACTACTATCCTGAGAATTTCCTCCCTCTGTGCTACTGGCCTTTACGGCTTCTCCCTCCTGTGACACTGCACTCTTATCACCTTCTTTTTGCACAACACCTCCCTGCACTAATGATACACACAACTCACTGTCAGCGTTAGCCTTTACATCCTTGTCTTTCTTTCCATTCACATCATCAACACTCTCCACAGAATTAACTTTCACATTTTCTTCCTTTGAAACACCACTAGCTGTCAATACCTTTGTTGTTCCATCCTTACCACCTCCAGAATTGCCATCCTTACTACCACTGTTCTCAGCATCACCATTAGAAACAGACTTCACGAGCCCTCCTTCAGCTGAACCTACTGAAGTCGGACCAGCTAACCCCGCAGATCTCTGCTGCTCCAGGTCCTGACTTGCCCTGACCTTGAAGTCATCATCTACAGAAGCTTCTCCAGCCTGCCCCGAGACGGACTCCTCTCTGATGCTCTGCTTCAGGAAGTTCAGGATGGCCAGATAGTAGTAGGCTCGCAGACAGTCCAGCTCCCGACACCGCAGTCCTGTGGTGGAGATACTGTCATCATCCTTGATTTCGGTGAGGTAGCGTTTGAGCGAGGGAGCTTTCCCTGCCCCCTCCACCTCCAGGTGGGCCTCCATGCTGATGAGTACTCGCAGAGCTGTGGCTTCCTGCTGCAGCTTCAACAGGTACTTGGGGCCTGCAACACCACAGAGCAAGCTTCTTGTTATTAACCAGATTTATGTTCTCTGGATCATGGACATGGGTATGATTTTCATCTTCACACTCGACAAATAGAATCCCAGTGATGAACATTACTCTTTTATAGTGGTTGCTTGATTTTGTTTTGTAATAAGAAATTCAATATTTATAACTTACTATGTTATTCAAAGTTTAGCTTTCGGAGTGATGAGAGAACAATTGTTCCACATCCCAAACCATCAACAAGGATTGTCAGCCTATACGTACCAAGGGGAAGCATTAGTTGACAGATGGCCTCCATGAGGTCGAACTGTCCGACCGTGTGCAGGGTGGAGACGGCGTGCAGCAGGTGGTTGATGGAGGAGGACGTCTCACCGATGAGCACCGCCAGCAGAGACAGGGTCAGGTCCATACACACCTGGAACATCAGCTGAAACACAAGCAGATACATAGAGTTATCACATAGGTACAGCATGTGCTTGCTGGTAAACACAGAGGGGGGAGGGGAGAAGAGAGGGTGAAGCACAAATGCATATATATATATATATATAAACTGTTTGAAAGGTCAAGTTATATGGGTGGATATGTACTACACTACACTATATTATCCCCATTAGCTAAGGAGTAGTACACGACACGATTCAGTCACAAGCAGAACATTTACTACGTCATGGATTATTGCTGTACACCTCGCCATATCATAAGCTTATGTTCCTTTCAGGCTTGTTGAGCATCTCAAGGCATTGACATTATTACCAGTTATATAAGAATAGGATTACTTATCTCAATCATAAAATCTATAAGTTGTTTTTTTAAGAAGTCCATATGTTGCATGTTCTAACAAAGCTGCCTGAAAACTCTCATAGATGCTAGCTGTCATATCCAGTAACAACCTCTCACTAACTGCCTGCTCTTATTTGTCCTACTTATCATGATTAAAAAAATATCAAAAAATTAATAAATTGGACCAATAGAAATCTTTTTAAACCATCTTTACAGAACTATAACAAGAACAATACATAGCTTGAATAGAATAGACACAACAAAAGATATGATGAATACAGTTTTACAGAGTATAGATCAACACACCCATGAAACAGAGAACTTATGATTCAGTCAATACACCCAGGAAACAGAGAACTTATGATTCAGTCAATACACCCAGGAAACAGAGAACTTATGATTCAGTCAATACACCCAGGAAACAGAGAACTTATGATTCAGTCAATACACCCAGGAAACAGAGAACTTATGATTCAGTCAATACACCCAGGAAACAGAGAACTATGATCCAGGCAATCAGTCAATACACCGAGGAAACAGAGAACTATGACCCAGGCAATCAGTCAATACACCGAGGAAACAGAGAACTATGACCCAGGCAATTAGTCAATACACCCAGGAATCAGAGAACTATGATCCAGGCAATCAGTCAATACACCCAGGAATCAGAGAACTATATTCCAAGCAATTAGTCAATACACCCAGGAAACAGAGAACTATGACCCAGGCAATCAGTCAATACACCCAGGAGACAGAGAACTTATGATCCAGGCAATCAGTCAATACACCCAGGAAACAGAGGACTTATCATCCAGGCAATCAGTCAATACACCCAGGAAACAGAGAACTATGATCCAGGCAATCAGTCAATACACCCAGGAAACAGAGAACTTATGATCAAGGCAATAAGTCAATACACCCAGGAAACAGAGAACTATGACCCAGGCAATCAGTCAATACACCCAGGAAACAGAGAACTTATGATCAAGGCAATAAGTCAATACACCCAGGAAACAGAGAACTTATGATCAAGGCAATAAGTCAATACACCCAGGAAACAGAGAACTTATGATCAAGGCAATAAGTCAATACACCCAGGAAACAGAGAACTTATGATCCAGGCAATCAGTCAATACACCCAGGAAACAGAGAACTTATGATCAAGGCAATAAGTCAATACACCCAGGAAACAGAGAACTTATGATCCAGGCAATAAGTCAATACACCCAGGAAACAGAGAACTTATGATCCAGGCAATAAGTCAATACACCCAGGAAACAGAGAACTTATGATCCAGGCAATCAGTCAAAAAACCCAGGAAACAGAGAACTTATGATCAAGGCAATCAGTCAATACACCCAGGAAACAGAGAACTATGATCCAGGCAATCAGTCAATACACCCAGGAAACAGAGAACTTATGATCCAGGCAATCAGTCAATACACCCAGGAAACAGAGAACTTATCATCCAGGCAATCAGTCAATACACCCAGGAAACAGAGAACTTGTGATCTAGGCAATCAGTCAATACACCCAGGAAACAGAGAACTATGATCCAGGCAATCAGTCAATACACCCAGGAAACAGAGAACTATGATCCAGGCAATCAGTCAATACACCCAGGAAACAGAGAACTTATGATCCAGGCAATCAGTCAATACACCCAGGAAACAGAGAACTATGATCCAGGCAATCAGTCAATACACCCAGGAAACAGAGAACTATGACCCAGGCAATCAGTCAATACACCGAGGAAACAGAGAACTATGACCCAGGCAATTAGTCAATACACCCAGGAATCAGAGAACTATGATCCAGGCAATCAGTCAATACACCCAGGAATCAGAGAACTATATTCCAAGCAATTAGTCAATACACCCAGGAAACAGAGAACTATGACCCAGGCAATCAGTCAATACACCCAGGAGACAGAGAACTTATGATCCAGGCAATCAGTCAATACACCCAGGAAACAGAGAACTATGACCCAGGCAATCAGTCAATACACCCAGGAAACAGAGAACTTATGATCAAGGCAATAAGTCAATACACCCAGGAAACAGAGAACTTATGATCAAGGCAATAAGTCAATACACCCAGGAAACAGAGAACTTATGATCCAGGCAATCAGTCAATACACCCAGGAAACAGAGAACTTATGATCCAGGCAATCAGTCAATACACCCAGGAAACAGAGAACTTATGATCCAGGCAATCAGTCAATACACCCAGGAAACAGAGAACTTATGATCCAGGCAATCAGTCAATACACCCAGGAAACAGAGAACTTATGATCCAGGCAATAAGTCAATACACCCAGGAAACAGAGAACTTATGGTCCAGGCAATCAGTCAAAAAACCCAGGAAACAGAGAACTTATGATCAAGGCAATCAGTCAATACACCCAGGAAACAGAGAACTATGATCCAGGCAATCAGTCAATACACCCAGGAAACAGAGAACTTATGATCAAGGCAATAAGTCAATACACCCAGGAAACAGAGAACTTATGATCCAGGCAATCAGTCAATACACCCAGGAAACAGAGAACTTATGATCCAGGCAATAAGTCAATACACCCAGGAAACAGAGAACTTATGATCCAGGCAATCAGTCAAAAAACCCAGGAAACAGAGAACTTATGATCAAGGCAATCAGTCAATACACCCAGGAAACAGAGAACTATGATCCAGGCAATCAGTCAATACACCCAGGAAACAGAGAACTTATGATCCAGGCAATCAGTCAATACACCCAGGAAACAGAGAACTTATCATCCAGGCAATCAGTCAATACACCCAGGAAACAGAGAACTTGTGATCTAGGCAATCAGTCAATACACCCAGGAAACAGAGAACTATGATCCAGGCAATCAGTCAATACACCCAGGAAACAGAGAACTATGATCCAGGCAATCAGTCAATACACCCAGGAAACAGAGAACTTATGATCCAGGCAATCAGTCAATACACCCAGGAAACAGAGAACTATGATCCAGGCAATCAGTCAATACACCCAGGAAACAGAGAACTATGACCCAGGCAATCAGTCAATACACCGAGGAAACAGAGAACTATGACCCAGGCAATTAGTCAATACACCCAGGAATCAGAGAACTATGATCCAGGCAATCAGTCAATACACCCAGGAATCAGAGAACTATATTCCAAGCAATTAGTCAATACACCCAGGAAACAGAGAACTATGACCCAGGCAATCAGTCAATACACCCAGGAGACAGAGAACTTATGATCCAGGCAATCAGTCAATACACCCAGGAAACAGAGGACTTATCATCCAGGCAATCAGTCAATACACCCAGGAAACAGAGAACTATGATCCAGGCAATCAGTCAATACACCCAGGAAACAGAGAACTTGTGATCTAGGCAATCAGTCAATACACCCAGGAAACAGAGAACTATGATCCAGGCAATCAGTCAATACACCCAGGAAACAGAGAACTTGTGATCTAGGCAATCAGTCAATACACCCAGGAAACAGAGAACTATGATCCAGGCAATCAGTCAATACACCCAGGAAACAGAGAACTATGATCCAGGCAATCAGTCAATACACCCAGGAAACAGAGAACTTATGATCCAGGCAATCAGTCAATACACCCAGGAAACAGAGAACTTATCATCCAGGGAATCAGTCAATACACCCAGGAAACAGAGAACTATGATCCAGGCAATCAGTCAATACACCCAGGAAACAGAGAACTTGTGATCCTGGCAATCAGTCAATACACCCAGGAAACAGAGAACTTGTGATCTAGGCAATCAGTCAATACACCCAGGAAACAGAGAACTATGATCCAGGCAATCAGTCAATACACCCAGGAAACAGAGAACTTGTGATCCTGGCAATCAGTCAATACATCCAGGAAACAGAGAACTATGATCCCGGCAATTAGTCAATACACCCAGGAGACAGAGAACTTGTGATCTAGGCAATCAGTCAATACACCCAGGAAACAGAGAACTATGATCCAGGCAATCAGTCAATACACCCAGGAAACAGAGAACTATGATCCAGGCAATCAGTCAATACACCCAGGAAACAGAGAACTTGTGATCCTGGCAATCAGTCAATACATCCAGGAAACAGAGAACTATGATCTAGGCAATCAGTCAATACACCCAGGAAACAGAGAACTTGTGATCTAGGCAATCAGTCAATACACCCAGGAAACAGAGAACTATGATCCAGGCAATCAGTCAATACACCCAGGAAACAGAGAACTATGATCCAGGCAATCAGTCAATACACCCAGGAAACAGAGAACTTATGATCAAGACAATTAGTCAATACACCCAGGAAACAGAACTTATGATCCAGGCAATCAGTCAATACACCCAGGAAACAGAGAACTATGATCTAGGCAATCAGTCAATACATCCAGGAAACATAACTTATCATCCAGACAATTAGTCAATACACCCAGGAGACAGAGAACTTATGATCTAGGCAATCAGTCAATACACCCAGGAAACAGAGAACTATGATCCAGGCAATTAGTCAAAAAACTCAGGAAACAGAGAACTTATGATCCAGGCAATCAGTCAATACACCAAGGAAACAGAGAACTATGATCCAGGCAATTAGTCAATACACCCAGGAAACAGAGAACTTATCATCCAGGCAATCAGTCAATACACCCAGGAAACAGAGAACTTATCATCCAGGCAATCAGTCAATACACCCAGGAAACAGAGAACTTGTGATCTAGGCAATCAGTCAATACACCCAGGAAACAGAGAACTATGATCCAGGCAATCAGTCAATACACCCAGGAAACAGAGAACTTATCATCCAGGCAATCAGTCAATACACCCAGGAAACAGAGAACTATGATCCAGGCAATCAGTCAATACACCCAGGAAACAGAGAACTATGACCCAGGCAATCAGTCAATACACCGAGGAAACAGAGAACTATGACCCAGGCAATTAGTCAATACACCCAGGAATCAGAGAACTATGATCCAGGCAATCAGTCAATACACCCAGGAATCAGAGAACTATATTCCAAGCAATTAGTCAATACACCCAGGAAACAGAGAACTATGACCCAGGCAATCAGTCAATACACCCAGGAGACAGAGAACTTATGATCCAGGCAATCAGTCAATACAGCCAGGAAACAGAGAACTTATCATCCAGGCAATCAGTCAATACACCCAGGAAACAGAGAACTATGATCCAGGCAATCAGTCAATACACCCAGGAAACAGAGAACTTGTGATCTAGGCAATCAGTCAATACACCCAGGAAACAGAGAACTATGATCCAGGCAATCAGTCAATACACCCAGGAAACAGAGAACTTGTGATCTAGGCAATCAGTCAATACACCCAGGAAACAGAGAACTATGATCCAGGCAATCAGTCAATACACCCAGGAAACAGAGAACTATGATCCAGGCAATCAGTCAATACACCCAGGAAACAGAGAACTTATGATCCAGGCAATCAGTCAATACACCCAGGAAACAGAGAACTTATCATCCAGGCAATCAGTCAATACACCCAGGAAACAGAGAACTATGATCCAGGCAATCAGTCAATACACCCAGGAAACAGAGAACTTGTGATCCTGGCAATCAGTCAATACACCCAGGAAACAGAGAACTTTTGATCTAGGCAATCAGTCAATACACCCAGGAAACAGAGAACTATGATCCAGGCAATCAGTCAATACACCCAGGAAACAGAGAACTTGTGATCCTGGCAATCAGTCAATACATCCAGGAAACAGAGAACTATGATCCCGGCAATTAGTCAATACACCCAGGAGACAGAGAACTTGTGATCTAGGCAATCAGTCAATACACCCAGGAAACAGAGAACTATGATCCAGGCAATCAGTCAATACACCCAGGAAACAGAGAACTATGATCCAGGCAACCAGTCAATACACCCAGGAAACAGAGAACTTGTGATCCTGGCAATCAGTCAATACATCCAGGAAACAGAGAACTATGATCTAGGCAATCAGTCAATACACCCAGGAAACAGAGAACTTGTGATCTAGGCAATCAGTCAATACACCCAGGAAACAGAGAACTTGTGATCTAGGCAATCAGTCAATACACCCAGGAAACAGAGAACTTATGATCAAGACAATTAGTCAATACACCCAGGAAACAGAACTTATGATCCAGGCAATCAGTCAATACACCCAGGAAACAGAGAACTATGATCTAGGCAATCAGTCAATACATCCAGGAAACATAACTTATCATCCAGACAATTAGTCAATACACCCAGGAGACAGAGAACTTATGATCCCGGCAATCAGTCAATACAACCAGGAAACAGAGAACATATAATCCAGACAATTAGTCAATACACCCAGGAGACAGAGAACTTATGATCCTGGCAATCAGTCAATACAACCAGGAAACCGAGAACTTATCATCCAGACAATTAGTCAATACACCCAGGAGACAGAGAACTTATGATCCCGGCAATCAGTCAATACAACCAAGAAACAGAGAACTTATGATCTAGGCAATTAGTCAATACACCCAGGAAACAGGGAACTATGATCCAGGCAATCAGTCAATACACCCAGGAGACAGAGAACTTATAATCCAGGCAATCAGTCAATACACCCAGGAAACAGAGAACTTATCATCCAGGCAATCAGTCAATACACCCAGGAAACAGAGAACTTATAATCCAGGCAATCAGTCAATACACCCAGGAAACAGAGAACTTATAATCCAGGCAATCAGTCAATACACTACTAACATTTCAATGAATCCCTTCTCAGCGATCGATGAAGCCTACAGTAAGACAGTAGAAACCTCTCCATTAGATAATTGTACACGAATTTAATCAATGAAGTCTGAAGAATAAAACCATTGAAAACAGAATGTGCTCTTCAGACAAACTTTCCGATAAATTGAATACCTACTTGTAGAAAATTGGTGAGATTTGTAAGAATTCATCAATAAACCGTGGTAATAACGAGCGAGATTACAGTCTGAAGCATCCAATCATAATTGAAAGTTGGGTGATCTAAGATAGGGGAGGTAGATCCACGCTGGAGGCCCCACCGAGAGATTTCCTGCCACAGTGATTACAACTATAGAGAAGCTGTGGGCTGTTTGTTCCACTTTGTAATTGACTCAAGCAGAAATTGATTCCAGTATTCCGGTCAGTCAGCCTACATCGCACTTTTGACCGCTTGACCGCCGAGACTCATTATTCTTGATTCCTCCCAAAGAGAGGGACACGTACACCAACAGACGAGGGACACGTTCACCAACAGACAAGAGGGGCATGTACACCAACAGACAAGAGGGGCATGTACATCAACAGACAAGAGGGGCATGTACACCAACAGACAAGAGGGACATCAGATCTTATCCCTCAACTGTTTCTCATACTTGAAATTGCTCTGTTGCACTTTATCACCTGGGACGTTTTGTTCACTACTTGATCAAGAGAGTTTTGTTCAATACTGTACATACAGACAATGAAAACACAGAGTTGGAATAAGCTTGTATCAATTTGACTAATTCACGCCTTTGTCAACTGCTTCGACGAAACAAAGCAGTCTCTGATAAGCAAAGTGGGACTTGCTTTTAATGTTAATCTTGTTGAAAGTTCATTGGTCACATTTACCAGATGGAAGTGAATGAATAACCTCCATCAAATTTAATTTCTATTGAAAACTTACATCATAAAGCTTGTGTTTCTCTGTTTCTCATGTGTTCAAAAGTAGACTTCCTCCAATTTCCTTCTTAGTTCTTATCCATATGATGTACATTTTACCCGACTAATTGTTAAGGTGGGAAGTTGATTTGGGGTTGAATGTCCCTTTCAAGATTATTGCACATGTCATTGCAGCAAGTATTATTGCAGCCTATAATATTAATATTATAAAGTATATTTTAAAATTATATTAAGCCTATAACACCATTGAGACAATGCATTGCAGTGAAACCTATGAGCTTTGGCTGGAATTGTTAAGTCCACATATTCATCTTACTACTTCTTATCCATATATGTCGTACATTTAAACCCTCAGTTATAGTCGAGTCGGCAAAACTGAGTTCTTGAATGGACCAAAAACAGTGAAATTGACATGACTTGTAAGACTTCATGCAATTACCATGTAGTATAACCAGTCATGTCTCCCTGTTTGCTGGCACTGTTCAGTCATGTTGACTGAATCGATCGTCCCGACAATCAACGCTTCGTCACAATATAATTAGATTTGTAAATTGGAAGAAACATTAGAGTCAGTTCAAGGTCATGCTTGACACACTGACCTTACAGGTGAGGTGAGGTGAGCTGGGGTTTAACGCCGCTTTCAAGAGCATTTCACTTATATCGCGGCTGCTAGTATTACGGCAGGGAGAAAGCCCGCAACGCCATGTGGCTATGCATTGCGGTGAAACCTGCGAGCATCGGCTGGAACTAGCGAACCATGGGTGGTACTGCACTGAAATTCAGTGTAGCATTGCACCCAAACCTTACTGCGTGTAGAACAGTTCTCTACTGCAGACAAAGTTGCCGTGCCCCTGGCGGGATTCGAACCCCGGACCTCTTGATCCGAAGCCGAACGCGCTAACCACTGCGCTATCCCGCCCCCCTGACCTTACAGACGGTCACGCTAGAAATCAACAAACTAAGTAATTAACCTCAACTTTCATATTCACTCGGTTTTATAGCAGGTTTATTTGTGCCTTGAAGCTAGCTGGAGGTAACTATCCATAACATCAATTCACTTGTCAGTTATAGTGATAGATTAAAAGGTAATAATCCTACGCAAAACGTTCTAGTGAAATGTATGATTGACTCACTGGCAACTCAATAAAAACAACTAAGCTGACTAAGCCGGGGCTGCTAAATATTGCCCTGTAAGCAAAAAACAGTTATGCAACTCGACAAATTTATGTGACCTACATTTATTCCTAAGTCACAATATTCCTTACAGGTTTGGGTTGACATTGTTAACATTTAACGGAAGATGAGTTTTTACTTACCTGAAGAACATAAAGGGCTCCTGTTTTCAAGTCAACAGTGGGAAGTGACATATGTAAATAGATTTAAACACTACACCACATTACAGTTAATGTTCCCAAGGTATGCTGTCACCATAAGACCTGTTGAGGAACTGACAAGTGATAATGTGCTAAAAGCAAGCATCTGTTGCTAGTCAAGAGAAGAGATCATATTTATCAACAGGACTACCTGTTGAAGATCTTGGTAAGAATGGATGTATTGGAGGATGGTATCATAGTGGTTATGAGAAGATAATGAACAGATATAAACCAAGAGCAAGCACCTGTTGCGGGTCAATGTGACTCTGTCGGCCGGACTGGTGCTGCTGTAGAGTCTTGTACATGAGAGTGAGGCTCTCCGAGTCCATGGCGATGTCCAGGTTGAAGTACCAGACCTTCAGCACATGGTGGGGGAAGGAGTGCTCCTGGATCATGTACGGCTTCCAGGGAAGGACCGGGTCACACTCCGTCACATCCAGGATGAACTCTGTCAAAAAAGATCATGGTCGTCTATATATAAAGTTTCATAAAAATTTAAAAATACAAATTTTATCAAACTTGTGAAACAATTACAAGCAAAGTTGTTTTAACTCACATCATACCAAATCATTTACTAGTTTGTAGAAAATTGTTTTGCAAGGTAGACCACTGTATAAACTGATAAAAACCTCATAACAATACACACCAGGTATGAATGTTTTGCCGGAGGGAGAGTCCGTCCACTGAGTGAAGCAGTTGGGGTCGACCTCCCTCAGAGTTCCGGGGGTCAGAACCTGCAGCTCCTTCATCAGCAACTCGTGCATACTCACGAACGGCAGCAGCATCTGCAACAGGGACAAGAATGTAACTGCTGGCCTTTAGCACACATGTCACAGCTGCACATGGTGACACAGCTTTACATAGTGACAATGAGGCAGTTGGTGATAAAGATTTACAAGGTGGTACAGCTCCACATAGTGACACAGCTTTACATAGTGACACAGCTTTACATGGTGACAAAGCGGCAGATGGTGATAAAGATTTACATGGTGACAAAACTTCACATGGTGACAGAGCTTCACATGCTGAAACAGCTTCACATGGCGACAGAGCTGCAGATGGAGACCTTAGAACACATGTAATCTTAATGTCAGAATAGTCATTGAAGAATGTCGAGAGACTGCCTCTCACCTTGAGGACATCATGCTCCTTGAGGAACTTGTAGCCCTGCTTCCAGTCGTCCTTGGCTATGAACTGGTGGACCAGACGGTGAGCGTACAGGAAGGCTTGGGGCTTCTGCTCTCCCATCACGCTCATGTGAGTCGCGGTCTTCAGGGAGAGCTGGTCTGTCCTCTTGGTCAACATGTTGGCTGCGTCCTGGATCTGCTTCATAGCCAGGTAACTGTAACAGAGGTGTATCTTGTCAACCTCTACACCATGTGTTAACTATGTAACATGGGGATTTTTTTTATTAAACTGTGCAACATAAAGATATAACGTGTCACATATTCAAAAAAGAAAATATTTATCTTAATCTTAATTGTGCAACATAAATGTGTCAAGCCAGATGTACACTGCGTCAAATGTAAGCTTTGAAATATTGAAAATGTAAATCTGCAACAAAAAGCTACAGAATGTGTCAAGTTGTGCAACATACAGATAATGTGTGAAACTGTGTAATACAGAGTGTCAAATTTTGCAAGATAAAGAAACAGTATGTTTCACAATGTGATGAACTGTATCATAGAGAGTTACAATGCTTTAAAAAAATTGTTTAGAGCCATGGGCTCTGTAGCTCATCAGTATTTCATTGATTTATTATCTTAGGTTGAATATCTAAGTTATCTAAGTAATACATTGTAAACAAGCGAAATAATATGGGTTTTAGATCATGACCCCTGTGACCCGTATTTGGAGTCACAAGGTCACCAATCCTACAGTCAAGAATCACCTTTGACCAAAGTATCTCTACACAACATTTCACCTTTCTAGAGCTTTACATGTAAACTGGAGAAGAAGATGAAAATAGGTATTTTGGTCATGACCCGTGACCTAGAATGGGATCACAGGGTCACAAAATCTACAATTTAGAATCCCCATTGGTCAAGGAGTCTGCACACAACTTTTCAGCTCTCTAGACCTTTTGGAACTGGAGAAGAAGATGAAAATAGGTTTTTAAACATGTGACCCCTGTGACCCCATTTGGGGTCATGGGGTCATGAAATCTACAATTTAGAATCCCCATTAGCCAAGGAGTCTGCACACAACTTTTCAGCTCTATAGACCTTTTGGAACTGGAGAAGAAGATGAAAACAGGTTTTTAAGGATGTGACCCCTGTGACCCCATTTGGGGTTGTGGGGTCACGAAATCTACAATTTAGAATCCCCATTTGCCAAGGAGTCTGCACACAACTTTTCAGCTCTCTAGACCTTTTGGAACTGGAGAAGAAGATGAAAATAGGTTTTTAAGGATGTGACCCCTGCGACCTCATTTGGGGTCACGAAATCTACAATTTAGAATCCCCATTGGTCAAGGAGTCTGCACACAACTTTTCAGCTCTCTAGACCTTTTGGAACTGGAGAAGAAGATGAAAATAGGTTTTTAAGGATGTGACCCCTGTGACCTCATTTGGGGTCGTGGGGTCACAAAATCTACAATTGAGAATCCCCATTAGTCAAGGAGTCTGCACACAACTTTTCAGCTCTCTAGACCTTTTGGAACTGGAGAAGAAGATGAAAATAGGTTTTTAAGGATGTGACCCCTGTGACCCCATTTGGGGTCACGGGATCACGAAATCTACAATTTAGAATCCCAATTGGCCAAGGAGTCTGCACAGAAAAATTCAGCTCTGTGGAGTTATTGGTTCTAGAGATGAAGTCGAAAAAGCGAAAAGTTTACTGACGGATGGACGGACGGATGGATGGACGCCGGACGCCATGCCATGCCATGCCATAAGCCCATTGGGCCTTTCAGGTCCGATGAGCTAAAAAGCCCAAAATTTCAAAACTGTGCACCTTTACAATGTAAGGAGATGGCTTTTTTGCAATTTTCACAATAAATAGCAACTTCAAAGACAAAATGGCTAATAGTAAACACAACACAGTTGTGCCGGTAGTGGCCTGGTACCCCATGCGAGATGGCTGTTGGAGTCTAATTCACTTCTCACCATTTAGCTCCCTGTTCGTAATTGCCATCTTTCATCAAGGTCTGAGCCCACTCCATGTACAGATCCTCCAGCACCGGGTCAAGGGGAGATAACCTCACTCTTGCTAGAGATACCGCCTCTCTGGAATAATAGATAAAATACTTGCTAAAAGTCGTATTTTCAAGGTCACAAAGGGGTAAAAGAATGCTGAGCATTAAAATAATTGGATGGTTTGACAATAACATTACCGAACGCCAAACATATCATTTGCAAACCTGCACCATATATTAAACTTGACAGCCTGTGTAGAATGGGAAAGACTCATAATTCCTAAACTTAACCAGCTAATGAATTGGCTTAAAATAGAGCAATATTGGCAGTCCCCTGATGGGAGACTGAGGAGCCATCACCAACTTTCACAACACGAGGTGAAGCAAGTTTGGGTTTAATGTTCCCTTCAAGAGTATTTCACGGCTACTATTATTATTGCAGAAAGAGAGCCTGCAACTCCATGGTGACTATACATTGCAGTGAAACCTGCAAGCATTGGCTGGAACAAGCGAGAAATTCAGTGTAGCATTGCACCCAAACCTAACTGTGTGTAGAACAGTTCTCCACAGCAGACAAAGTTGCAGTGCCCGGGCTGGTGGGATTTGAACCCCGGACCTCTTGATCCAAAGTCGAACACGCTAACCGCCCCCTTCAAGTCACAACATTTCATTGGCTGACAACATACATGTTACAAATAGTGATGTGTCATCAGCTGGTGAGTGTTATGAATTATTCCTGTCTTACACAATTAGGGTGTTCTGCAATCTTACAGATTACAATACCCTGATGTCTATTTGACAGGTTATTAAATTTTTGGCAAACAAGGAAACAGACAATCTACAGAACAAACGTATCACCAATAAAGATGGGATTGGGCAATAAATACAAATTATTTGAATAAAGAACCCTCAATCAGGCTGATTTGTGTAACCTACATTCAGTTTTCCTCCTCTCATCATCAATCAAAGATGAAGCAAACCCTAAATCAATATCCTGATTTAATAAGTAACAGCCAGGCTCCTCATTCATATATTTCAACAAGTGACATGTTAACTGACTCTACAAATAGTCTTATTAATATTTAGAAGTTGAAATGATGAAGAATGAAGAACTAATTTATGGATTTACAATTTTTCATTCCTTTACATTGATTCTATTGTCGTCAAGCAAGTAAAATGACAATACTTGACGTCGAGTGAGACACGTAACTGTATCACAATATTCTAAAAAGAGCTTCATTAATCTTTGTGTCACTAAATGTTGTTTTGAAACTAGTGAAAGAGATATTTCATGTGAATAATTTCATACAATCCTACCTCCTCTAGAAGGAACATTTCATTCCATTTGGGAAATGTAAATCTTCCTGCGTTATCATTAAATTTGGCTTTAAAGGTACATCCATAGTGTTGTTGGGGATCACATATTTCAAACGTTATTAATGGTTACTTTATCGAGAAGTACCGACTGTTACCAAAAACTACCATTTTGATGATAGTCGACTTTGTTTATTGACAATATTAAGGTAAAAGTAGTGATGACAATGAATCGCAATTGAAGCGCCAATGAGTCAAATGTAATTTTGGAATCTTATTTATGACAAATTGACAAATTTGGGTTGATGATGTAAAAAGGTCATATAATAACTGTGCATGTAAATGGGACGAGTTTCGGTTTCTACACATGCATAATGATGTTACTCGTTTTAATTGGAAACTAGTAATTATGATATATTTGGCGATTGGGGATGAATATGCAAGCTGATCATGAGTGAACTCATTTGTACTGTAAACAGCACATATGATGAGTTGAAATGTATGAAAGCCAAATACAATTTTATGAAACACAATGGATGCACCTTTAACTGATCATCAAGATGATGGACGTGGCAGGAGGCCACAGAGACTCAACATGAGAAACAAACAAATAAAGAAGTCGTTGTCCACAACATTTGTCTAGATTTACTACACCTAAACTCCTAAAGGCCCTTGAAGAATTTCAATTAACATAAAGTTACTGATTAACATCGAAGTGATCTTTTCTCTTGACAGCCTATACACGAAAGTTTCCGTGAGTAAATCCCATGTCCATTTCACTGCATGGTTCAGTTTTCATTCGTTACACTAAGCAGAAAAGATCTAGTTTAAGACAAGTTGCTCTTCAGTTACAGCCCTAAGCTAGACAGATACATACTAGAGAAATCTTCAACTATTGCCGAGAGCTAGAGACGTACTCAACACAGACCTCTTCAGTGGATGAAACACGGCCATTACACTTGAACAGATCGTGATCGTGCTTCACAGCCAGCTTTACAACTTTTCTTCTTTTCATTATTTTAAAAAAACAACAACCAGTCCTTAACATCAAGATATTCAACTTTTTTGTTTTACAATTTCCAAAAATAATTCTATCACCGCAGATATTCTTTTGATGTTGAAAATAGAACTTTTCTTATTTAAAGAGAGTGATACTTCAAGCTTTCAATACAAAATGTCTGCAGCTAACTTCTCTAGTTTAGTTACATGTTGAGGAAGGAAGGCAATAATTGTATTCAGTCAATCGACTTAGTTAATTAAAACATTTCTTTGACACTTTCACAGGAAGTGACTGTGCTGCAGTATGACATGCACATCACAAGAAATATTAGGCTCATACTAAGCCAATTTTGTATGTAAAGAGTACATTTCCCACAACAGAACATGCATATCATGAATACAAATTTCCTCTTTTCATATGACTTTCTTCAACTGCCAATCCTTGGTGTCGCATATGTACAGAGGAAATAAACTAATGGATCTAAAGTATCTTTCTTTGAAAATGATGATATCCGGTAACATGACTGTTTCAATGAGTATATATATCATGACAAGATCGATAATAAAACTAGCAGCATTTACCTCAATATGACATAACAAATTGGAGTGGCAATGTATCGGTTATCATCTCTACAACCAAAGATATCATATAATGTATTTATTATTTAGTTAGTATTTAGTTAATTAATAAGTTAACATAGTTTCACAATAACAAATACCTAGAGATATTCTTGGCACTATAACCTCGAAATTTTGGCAGTTTTTGTGGGCATCTTTTTCTCACTGAATGCTTTCCATCCAATAATAGCAGAAAGAGCTATTTTCAGAGAGTAATTGTTTGTTTTAATTGAAACTGGAAACACTTCTACAAGGAACAACAGCCTCCCAAAACAAACTTCGTTCCCTGATCGAGCCTAATTTTCTTCTTTCAAATGCTGTGTCATGATTCAAAATGCAAGCGCCAAATTGCTCAGTTTATGTATCCGGGCCATGATTAGAGGTCTTCAATCAATGTCTTCATTTACTCGAAGTAAGATTTTATCCTTGAAAGTCAAAGCAAAACTGTCAATCAGAAGACTGCTTGATGAGCCAGCTTCAAACCCTAAATAAACAATTATATTGAATAAGCAAATGTGGGAGACAGTTCACTGTAAAACTACAGCATGATGGAGAGGCACATGGTGATGTATCATCTTATCAGTGACATCTCGGTACACTGCAGACATGTACACAGGCTCACAGGACAAGCTGACATACCTGCCAAGGACGTGACGAACTATTTGTTCATGATATTGAACATAGGTCGAGGTACTAAATGCATGATAGGAGAAGTGTGTACACAAGTTTACATAGTAGAGTTTGAGGGGTGGTCTTGATTACAAAAGGATATTTTAAAAAAACGTCTGTCATATTTATTTAGGAAAGTTAACTCTTAACTTGCTAGTCCCGGCATGGTCGGGGATGGCCATAAACAATTCCGAGGTACCCCTTACCGGATCCCAGACTTAGAAAATAAATCAACTCTCTCCCATGGAGCTATCTCCCTCCTCGAGATGTGAGTTGACATGTCTCCAGGAGTCGCCTCATGAGAAGCTCTGTATTAATGCCTTGCTGTTTGCTATGAAAACGAGTATTTGTCAATGTCCGGTCGAAATGTCCAGCAAAAATCACACGAAATTGTGTGTGCATTGTTGACCAATAACAAAACGATAATTAGCTTTACATAAGGCCAATTTTGTCGGGCTTTGCCCGAAGCCTAATCTACATGGGGGCTAATTATCATCCACGTGTTTTCATTGCCCCCGGCCGTACAGGCCCGTACATGCTATCTGGCTCGCATCTCGTGACAGTGTCCCTATTATGGGGACATAAAGTGGTAACCTGCCTTACTCGCTCACTTCATATCATGTGAACCAATTGGTTGTTTTCAAAACATTTTACGCCAAAATAAAGGGGAAAGAACAGCCTACAATCCTATATAAAATTTGCAAATATGCTTAAAAACAAATAAGCATTTATTGGAAAGGTCAAACAACATGACCATATTTGGGTTGACCTGTGCTTATTTGTCAATTGGTTCCGAGATTATGATTTCTTGGAAAAGTGTGATGAACGCCGTAAGTAAACGTTTGCAATGACGCATCATTCGATTTTATAGGTGGAAATAAAGACAAACTTTACATGGCTATTGAATTATAACCAAAGGTATCATTCTAATAATGTTTATATCATTGTGAAGCCAAACATCTTGTCTTCAAATCCCTATATAAATTTGTTCATTTCATATTTACGATATTATGAGACCTGAATTAAAGACAATCTTTCGAAAGTAATAGAATAAAAACGAAAAATCATAGAAAATTCATTCAAAGATGCGGGTATGAATTGACCATTTTTGTAAGGGTGCGCGACCTGGAATTGTATACAACGCCTATATATAGTCCGTTTTCGCGATGTAGACATGATATATTTCGTAAAAATGGTACCAGGTTAACCGCCTGGAATATTCTGCCACGAGGGCCAATTAGTGCTTTAGCCAAAATACAGCTGCGAGCTAGATGGTCAGAATATTCCTCCACAGGGGCTAAAATGGGTAAAATAGAAATGCGCAACTAAAGGGTTAAAGGGGCACAAGTGCATGCTTTTCGCACTCAAATAGGCTATTTTAGGTCATAAGAGAGCATATGAACCCACTTGAGCTTCCTTACAGTGCAATAAAATACTTATTACTCTTTACAATTGACCTGCAGTCAATAATGAAAAAGTTGAAACTGCCGAAGTCACTCAGGGATATCGCAAATAGTAAGAGTTGCTGAGTAAGAGTGCAAAATTGGAAATTTAGAGTGTAGAAAACGGATTTCATTCAGTTCTTGCATACTTTAATCTCTTAACTGACAACAAAGATTGGATAGTCTTCATTAAGTAGTATCTGTTACTTCACCGATTTGTAATACGCAGTGTAAGCATTGTTGTTACATCAATCACAGCGATTGCCATTTTTGGTCTTTGGGTTGTGTAAAAATTTTAATATTGCTGATATTGTAGTTCATACGGATTTAATGCAACATTGCATTAATTACTTCCGGTATTTTAAAGTTAACTTTAAAACCTGAATACGTACATATTTTCTAGATAATTAATATATAATACATTACCTGAGGACAGATCGTATGTAAAATCAAAAGATGTGCATTATCTGTGCATTATTTGTATCTTAAAGCAATTGGCGTGCAACAGTGCCTTTAAAGTTAGAATGTTATATCCAGGGAGTTATATGCTTCTTAATGGCCGGCATGTAGAGAGTTTATGTAAGCATTGAGGATGATACACTGTATGATGAACTGACATTAGAGCTTATATATAAACATGTTGGAGTTACTGTTTTGTGTACAGATATCTGATTAATCAGATGAATGTTACATAACACTCATATCAGCAAGACTGTCCAAGTTGTATGGAGGCATTGATAGCATAAAATAATCACAAAGAGGAACCTGTCTTACTGCTTCTTCAGCAGGTTCAACAAAACAGCACAGAGCTCTCTTGTAACACTGGAGGACTGAAGGACTGAAAGGATTGAAGGACTGAAGGATTGAAGGATTGAAGGACTGAAGGATTGAAGGACTGAAGGACTGAAGGATTGAAGGACTGAAGGACTGAAGGGTTGAAGGATTGAAGGACTGGACTGAAGGATTGAAAGATTGAAGAACTGAAGAATTGAAGGACTGGACTGAAGGACTGAAGGATTAAAACATTGAAGGATTAAAACATTGAAGGATTGAAGGACTGAAGGATTGAAGGATTTGACTGAAGAACTGAAGAATTGAAGGATTGAAGGACTGAAGAATTGAAGGACTGAATGCCTCATCGACCTCTTGGCAGACAAACAAGATGGTAGGAATTCAAGATTTCAAGCCAGGGTACAACATATTCCTGATTTAATCAAGACTAAGATGGAAGGACCCCTTCTGGAATATCACTCCATCAAACTCACTCCAGGCTTGTATATCTTGATCATGTCATTATTCAGTGGCAGATCCTGGATATAAGAAAGGGTCGGGGAGGCTGCAGTATTATATACCCTCAGCGGGTCCGCCACTGCCATTAGCTCAATACCTACTCATAAACTTCATACAGTTATCAATTGTAATATCTAAAATTACATCATATAAAACTGCAGCAACTCACTTGAAGAGTTTGTGTCTCTTGAAGAGGTCGATGGCGTCGTACACCTTGTGGGCGGCGAGCAGGTAGGTGGCGGCCTTGTGGTACTGTCCGTCCCCCTCCAGCTGTCGGCCGTACTCCTCACATGCACACAGCCACGTGTCATGGGAGGCTGGCACAACAAAGTCATTTTGAGGTGAGAATAAAGCAATCTTAGCAAAATGAAGATATAAATGATATAACTTATATCTCAGGAGATCACCAAAGCCAACCTTTTGGGTGTTTGTTTATGTGAGGTGAGGAAAATGCAATCTTAGCAAATTGAAGATATAGATTTCATGACTCATGACGCAGATTGTCCAGGACCACTGATCAGCATCAAGCGAAACTTTTGAGCATTTATTGTTTTCATTTTGGCATTTTCTATAGATGTATCAATGTGAGATAAGTCAGATAAGTTACCTTTCACGTTAAAAATACAAAGAACTAAAGCTGACATCAAGTGTACTACACTCAGAATCAAACCTTATGGATCTATGAGTGAGTGAGTTGTTTAACGCTTGGGCTTAAATGCAACCATTGGTGACAATGAAACAAAGGGAACATGCAAGACAAGAAAATTGTCAAATCTGCTTTGTCCATAAAGGATAGAGACCAAAAGGAAGGACATTTTGTCAACATAAGCCTTAAAGTCCAATAATGGCACATTATAATAGGAGATGAAGATATTTGTCCTACCGAGGGGGGCCAGCCCGACGAGCCAATCGGAGAGCTCCTCTCTGTCCCTGGCGATCTGTAGAGCGCCCCCTATGTTGCCCTTCCAGATCTCCAGCTGTATGGAATAGTCCATGTTGTCATTGTTCAGATGGTGCTCACCTGCAGACAGACAGACGGACAGATGTGTTGATGTTAGGTCAAGTGGTTATTAATCTTTAAATTGTCATAATTAGTCAATAACGTACATAGGTAATAATTGGATCGAACCGTATGACACAAGGTACCACCTCCTCAGACTTCATTGGCAGATCGTGAGAGGTGGGGGTGGGTTCATAGACTTCGACTTCTTACACTTTACCCCTTAATTCAAATCATATCGTTAATCATCCTTGTCAATCACCACCAGAATCATCATGACGTCCAACAGCAACACTACTATCAACACCAGGCACCCAACAACAGCCAGTGTTAAGCTCATGGCCCCATCTAAATCTGATCATCACGGTCACATTGTCAACTTTCATTCTCATAATTACTATAATTGAGATTTTATCTTCAGCAATTTTTCATATACATGCAGACCGACTTTGATACTGTGATACAGAGGGAGCTGGGGGAGAGGTGGAGAGGGAGGAGTGGGGAGGAAGAGGGGGAGAAAGGGAGAGAGGGAGAGGGGGTTTGTGTCTACATCATCACTGTCTCCATGATCAAGGCCAACAACACAACTGGTTCAGAACCATCTCTGCATAGTTTCAACTTCATCTGTATTGACATTTATTTTTTTCCAGTGATTATATCAAATCAATAATATTCAACCAACCTGAAAAATCAGATATATTGAATTACTCAAACTAGGTGTCATGTCAATGACATTCTTGTAAGAAGTAAATTGTTTAGTCCCAAAACGAAGATTGATAAACAAAGAAAGCCAAAACGAATGAAGATAAGTTATGGCAATAAACAAACTTTAAGAAAATAAACATCCTTCATTCTTGAAGTAAACACACCCAGAATATATATACACAAACTTTCACATACTTACATATTACCTACTGTTATACCACTAGGGTCGGTTATGTCTATTGTTCTCAGAGGGGTTATTTCACATAACCTTGATAACCGCCCTAGGGCAATTATTTGAATTAAAAAACCAATTTTGTTCACTTGTAATGATCATTTTCTTTACGTCTCATTCATTAAACGTACGTAAAAACAATATTCCCACGTGGTATAAGCCGTTTAATCACCCAAAACTGCGATAGTTATTTAGATTAACTCTGCTCGGGCTAACGCCCTCGCATAGTTAATCTAAATAACTACCTTGTATGGGTGATTAACCTATACGTAAATGAGACTGGACACATTTATTTTCATAACTTACCCTCTGGATATTTATCAGATACTGTCCATCATAATGGATGAAATTATCCAGTGGAAACTACCATCACTCCCATGATGCACTTGTACGTCATACAGCTAACGAGACAAATTACACAATCATCTTAATCTTCTGTTCAGTAAAAATATATATTCACATCAGAATAAACGTCGCTTTTTTTACCTCTGAAATAACTAGTTTTCAAAAGTTGTTTCCTAACTTAGAATTAGAATTTTGGAATATAGATTAATTTATATCCCGATAATGTACTGCTACTCGTCCTCTATCTATACTTAGAATTTTTTAATATAGATTAATTTATATCCCGATAATGTACTGCTACTCGTCCTCTATCTATACTTAGAATTTTGGAAAATGGATTAATTGGCAGTGTCCATCTGTGGTTCAACTACCAGTGTTCACATTTGGATTTGTACTAAAGCTACAATTCTTTTTACGGGGATATATGCAAATTGACGAAAGAATTCTTGTTTAATATACATAATATACATATTAAATCAACAAAAACACGTTTTATTTTTTGTTCACAAGACCTGAGTAGTACAAATCATAATCTGGCTCACAAGTTTACACAACCTTAGTTTAGACACATGTTCGGTGTCATATGCATGCAATGTTGAATTTATATTCTAGAATGTATAAGGTGTTTCTGATAGGTTCCTTTTAAGTATTTAGATTGTCTAGACTTGCTGAATATGGATCTAGACTGTATTAAAGGCTCTTATGTGACTGAACTTGGACTGGTAGCTACAGAACCAACAAGTGGGTTAACTTAATCAAGTTGCTTATATCAACATGGGGAGGCTAGATCAACACTTGCAGATAACTCTCTCTCCTCGGATCAATAGGCAGATGAATGGTTCTGGCTCCTATCTTCTCCAAGTGTCAGACCTGTCATCATCACGTGATGTTGGAGGGCTATTTCAGTATTCTTCTGTAATTATCAGTCCCCCCATGGTGCAAGTGTCAATGACTGATCGGGGAGAGCGGCAATAATAGCCCAAGGTCATCCATCCCACTTGTAACAGATTTGTGACAACAAGTGGATGATGTTCCCCCTGTAAGGAGCATATTCATGGTTTGCCATGAAATAATTGTAGGCTTGTAGGCTAACCCTAGAAAGAAAAATGTAGTCAAATTTCTTCCTAACTTTACTTAAGCCACTGTGCTCATCAATGTAATTATCTGCTTGTATGTGTATAAAAAGCTCTTGTTTATCTTTAACCAGCCATGAAGCAGGAAATGTATGACATATACAAGCAACAGTTCTTTATATTCCCAAACACTGCCTCTGGGTTGCTACATATACAAGCAACAGTTCTTTTTATTCCCAAACACTGCCTCTGGGTTGCTACATATACAAGCAACAGTTCTTTATATTCCCAAACACTGCCTCTGGGTAGCTACATATACAAGCAACAGTTCTTTTTATTCCCAAACACTGCCTCTGGGTTGCTACATATACAAGCAACAGTTCTTTATATTCCCAAACACTGCCTCTGGGTACTGCAACAAGCTGTGAAAGAAGCTCCAGCTAGCAGAATGTCAAACTGGACAACTTGCAGAAAAACAATGTTTTACACTGTTGAATTTCATTATGGCCAATTTACAGGAATTATCCTTGATTGTCCACTACAAAAGTACCTCTTTCAGCAGCACACATTATGGTCATTTACATATGACTATTGATGTAGATGAACAAATTCAGACTCTGAAGTAGATCAAACTCAAAACATCCCACACAAGATAGATCAGCAATCCTGCACTCCCATCCAGCAAAGACCATTCAGGAAGACATAAAGCTATATCATACATAAATACCCTTGAATTCATAAGCGTCATGGATGTCATTCTGATAACCCAATTAAGCCCCAGCTATGACCTTGGAGAGTGATAGATACAGCAGATAACAACCCGGTCAGGAAAACAACACCATAATCTGCATCACAGTGCTGCTGATTGTCATATTTAATCCGGAATTATCTGAATACATAAAATATCTCCGCGAGATACGACTCCTCTTGTCTGACATCTACCAGCGTCAAGGCTCCATAATGGAGTATTATATGGCTATTAGAAACGTAACAAGAAAGGAAATTGTGTATTTCATGAGAATGATGACTTAAATTACTTATCATGAATTTGACCATGACACAGACAGTGTTGTGTTTATTTTCGTTGGTACATTTCCACTTACACAGAAGTTCATAAACAAGTCTATTACAGTGACACATAAGCAGTGTCATATCGTTAATTAGTGCACATATCGCTTCTATCCAGCAACCATTGTTTCAACGTGAAATCCCATATTTTGTTGATTCTGCCAGTGACGTGAAGTTTTTCACCAACTGGTCAGTGACCTAAGCTCTCAGTTTAGGCTCAAAACCACCGATTGATTTTCACTTTTGGGGGGTGAGAAGTATGTAAATAGGAAATTATCATGCAATAACACTGTCATACTGCAAATCTACCCGTGGATGATAAATGTCATCAAAAGTGACAACATCATCATCATGTGAATGTACCTGAAATACTACCTTCATCGCTGGGATCATTGAACTGTACGAGGAAGAAAATGAAGGGCATGATTACAGTGGCGGCTACAATTGTATGTCTTCTGGAGTCTTTCCACCACGCAGCTTTCATGGCCTTACCACGAACACATTGTTCAGTTGATTAGAGATTGAAAAGTGGAAGAAGTGTTGTGATGACCTTGAAAATATGGTCATGGTCAAAAGGTCAACTGGTGTCTGCATAGTGCGCCAATATAGGCCATTAGCAAAATCTTTAGAAATTAGGTGCAGTGGTTCGTAAGATAATTATCGGAGAATAGGAGTGAAATATTGAAACGACTAATCTCGTCAAAGGACATTAAGTTCATTTATCAGATTTTATGAGATAAAGATAGAGCTACATTAGACAAAATCTCAAATAAATTGGTCATCAAAGTTACAAATGCCAATCACGACCGACATTAGGTCAAAATGTTTTCATAACATTAACAGGAGATGTACTGATAATAAGACCCGAAATTTTCAATACAAAATTCTGCATGGCATTATGATAACACAAGCTTTTCTTCACAAGATAGGGATATCTGACAGTAGTTATTGCTTCTTTTGTGTCAAGGAACCAGAAACTCTTGAACATCTTTTCTATGACTGCAGGAAGTCCCAAAATTTTATAAATCAGTTTCGAACATCGTTTGAAGAAAAAACACAGCCGAAATTCTTCGAGACCCCAATCAAAGCATTCTGACAAACCATTTGTACATATACTCGTGTAAAAACAAAGAAAGACATTTACATTTCTCAGGACTCCTAAAGCATATCAGACAAATAAACGAAATTGAAAAATTCGATCCCGTGAATACAATTCTACAAAACAAATAGTCCTCATTGATGCACCCCCCCAACCCCCTTTACTTTTCTTTTCTTATCAGCCTCCCTTATCTCTCTTACTCTTATGCTTTTAGCTTAGATAAAACAAAATTACGTTAAAGTGTTAAAATGTTACTTATACAAAAATCTTCAAATGTATACAGAGATCTATTAAACCCTGCCAACTCCTAGCCACGTTGGTCATGTAGGGGTGATATGTATGTAATTGTGGCGGTCAACATAACGTAATAAAAAACAACAAAAAAACAAATCATGCCAACAGTTAGTCTCCTTCTGTGTTGCGGTGAAGGAAAAAAAGGGTTATTCAGGAAAATATTAAATTCTAATGAACTATTAATAAGGAGAGAAAAGCTTTATATGTGTGAAGGATACCCATGTGATGTAACTGTATTTCAATTTTACAATTCTGATGCTCTCTGTAAAATCTGAAAACAATCCAGCAGGCTAAAGGATAGCATGTATTCAATTCTTAGATTGTCAACATCATGGAAAGTTTCCTTACTTTCACACAGTCACTATGGCAACACACGTGGAGATGAATTCTTGACTGCATGTATGATGTCCCAGATACAACTGACAAGCTCTCACTCTCAGCTAGCCTCAAGAATACACTACTTTTGTCACTGACATTGCTAAATGTGACAAAAGTTTTATTTATATGTTTACAAATGTTTTGTAGTTATACAAATTATTGCCATATTACAATACTATTTTTTATTGTGATTATACCAGCAACCAATGGGACACGTATATACCAGTATTCTCCTTGATTACACAATTGAAGCACAAAAAAAAGTTTGGAAAAAAAATAATTATTTTAATATATGAAGGAATTGAATTACTGGATCAAGTGATAAACAAAGAAGGAAACACAAAAAGCATTACATTTCCACTTCCATGAGTACCAAAGGTTTTTTGTTCTTACAATAATAAATTTGATCTATATTTAGATTAATTAGCATGGTTATTCTGCTTATTAGGAGTTGAAAAAATCTGCAAAAACAACGAATACTATCACACTAGCCATTTCGATAATTACAGTTTGATGTGGAGATTTCACAAGATAAACAGATGTCTGTTTGGATTGAGATTAGTTACATAAAGATTTCCCTGTAGAAGATCGAACAGAGACCCGGAATCACATCTATTTTACATCTGATGATATCAGCCAAGGAATTACGTAAAGCTTCTTACAGAGGCTCATCACACGGGAGGGCGGGGGGAGATCACTTCAGGTGGGAATCAATAGACACTGGCAAAACAGAAACCTTCAAAAGTTTAAGAAGAGCATCACCTTCACGTACTCACTGTAAAACAACTGGTCTCCTACTGCTGAAAACAACTGGTCTCCTACTGCTGAAAACAGCATGCGCTGATCATCGTCTTGGCATAATTACAACTTTATATGCCTGTATGTTATGAACAGGTTCGTCATTTCTAACATCGGTTATTTTTTAAGATGTCGTCGGATAAATATCTTTCTTTATTTCAGAAACATACAAAAATTAATAACAAGAAGATTTTTCTGGATAATAACTTCTAATGTGAAATAATTCATTCTTATCCAGAAAATCTTCCTGTTCTTATGAATGCCACTTCTAAATGCCCTTCAAAGACCTGATATGAAAATTATTTAAAATCCAAATCTTTTCTCTCTAAGATTAAAATCATAAAAAAGTAAATGTTCAAAGTCCACCGATAAATTAAGTAGACAAACTCCTGAAGATGGACATATTTGTAAGCGGAAGGAGACGATATTGACTGTGCAGAGAAAATTCAAAAGTAATTTGAAAATAACATGCAGCCCTTGGCACTATCTGTACTTTTAATTCAACTTCTATTTCTCTAACCAGTCAAGAGAACTTGCCAAACTTTTTTGAGTTTTTGTTACGTTTACAAATGTTTATCCATGCAAGAGAGTGCTCCGTTATCCATGACATACGATATGGCTCTGGACTGAAATATATAGAGGGTATTTGACATTTCTCGTCGAATACCATGTATATCTCATCGACTGAAGTAGAAAACAAGTAGTTGTCACTAAGGTGACATGATCCCCCGCCGCAAATTAATACTTCAAAATTGAAAAATAATGTCAAGATCAGCGAAATCGACTGTCAAACATGTCGAAAAAGTCAAAGCTCCTCTGTGACCTTGAAAATAATGTCAAGGTCACCAAAATCTAATCAGCCCGTCGTCTTCCCTAGAAGGTGATCTATGTAAGAAATGATGGAATTCTGGTGAATGGTTCTTGAGATATCCCGCTGACAAGCTTTTCATGTACATTAACATGTCATAAAATTCAAAGTTCCGCTGTGACCTTGAAAATAATGTCAAGGTCACCAAAACCTAATCAGCCCGTCATCTTTCCTTGGAGAAGCTATGTGTAAAATAAGAGGAGAATCCAGCGAATGGTTATTGAGATATCCCGCTGACAAGGGTAGAGTGACTAAGTCTCGTTGTGACCTTGAAATGAAGGTCAAGGTCACAAACCTCTGTAGGAACATTACTCTTCCTATGATGAACCCATATGCAAAATATGAAAAGAATCCAGTGAATAGTATTTGAGTTATTTCACTTCGTACGGACGGACACAGCCGAATACTATATCCCCCGCTTCGCGCTAAACGAGCGGCGGGGGATAATAATATTTTCACGAGTGAGATGAGATGTACATGGTATTCAACGAGAAATGTCAAATGTTCTATTTATTAGATTTAACCATTTATGTATAGTTCGCAAATTCCGTTATTACAATGAAAGCAGCATGAACTCTGCCCTTGCTTTATCAAGGTCATCTTATGACGTCTTCCTATTGTTACGATGACGTCGTACAATCAATAGTGTTCTTTCACGCAGTAGAATAACATGTTATTTCACTCAGTGAAAATATGGATTTTATTTTAACCAATAAATGCCGTATTTCACCACTGAAAATATAATAAACCTTGTATCTATTCATATGTATGAATCAGATTTTATCCATGAAAGAGAAGGCTCTGTTATCTACAATATGGCTGTTACGTAGAATTTGGACTGAAATTAATCTTGTAGTTCTTCACATATCTGTCTAACGACCCGAACATCAGTCACCATCGTTAAGTCTATGACTGATAATCATGCACTATGAGAGAAGACTGAGGAACTAACAGTCCAGAATTAGCACACACTGAAAGGGATCAGAAGCAGGGCCAAGGGTATTCCTGTCCACTGAGCGACATGTAAGTCTTTAATAACATTGTTTTCCTGTTTGCTGAGCGACATGTACTTCTTTAATAACATTGTTTTCCTGTCTGCTGAGCGACATGTACTTCTTTAATAACATTGTTTTCCTGTCCGCTGAGCAACATGTACGTCTTTAATAACATTGTTTTCCTGTCCACTGAGCGCTAGTACGTCTTTAATAACATTGTTTTCCTGTCCGCTGAGCGACATGTACGTCTTTAATAACATTGTTTTCCTGTCCGCTGATAGCTAGTACGTCTTTAATAACATTGTTTTCCTGTCCGCTGAGCGACATGTACGTCTTTAATAACATTGTTTTCCAGTCCACTGAGCGCTAGTACGTCTTTAATAACATTGTTTTCCTGTCCACTGAGCGACATGTACATCTTTAATAACATTGTTTTCCTGTCCGCTTAGCGACATGTACGTCTTTAATAACATTGTTTTCCTGTCCACTGAGCGCTAGTACGCCTTTAATAACATTGTTTTCCTGTCCGCTGAGCGACATGAACGTCTTTAATAACATTGTTTTCCTGTCCACTGAGCGCTAGTACGTCTTTAATAACATTGTTTTCCTGTCCGCTGAGCGACATGTACGTCTTTAATAACATTGTTTTCCTGTCCACTGAGTGCTAGTACGTCTTTGATAACGTTGTTTTCCTGTCCGCTGAGCGACATGTATGTCTTTAATAAGATTGTTTTCCAGTCCACTGAGCGCAAGTACGTCTTTAATAACATTGTTTTCCTGTCCGCTGAGCGACATGTACTTCTTTAATAACATTGTTTTCCTGTCCACTGAGCGCTAGAACGTCTTTAATAACGTTGTTTTCCTGTCCGCTGAGCGACATGTACGTCTTTAATAACGTTGTTTTCCTGTCCGCTGAGCGACATGTACGTCTTTAATAACGTTGTTTTCCTGTCTCCTGAGCGCTAGTATGTTTTTAATAACATCGTTTTCCTGAGCGACATGTACTTTTTTAATAACGTTGTTTTCCTGTCCACTGAGCGACATGTACGTCTTTAATAATTTGTCCTGTCCACTGAGCTTTTTGACATCAGTTGTTTACCATGAGTCAGTAGTCAACCCTTCACTAGCCAAAATGACTCGTGCTAAACATTCCTCAGTAGCCAATTTACAGGAATGAGAGGTAAGGTGAGGTGAGTTGGGGGTTTAATGTCATTTTAAAGATTATTTCACTTATATATCACAGCTGGTAGTATTATTGATGTAATGCACGGAGAAGTTCACACCACTATGGTGACTATGCACTGCAGTGAAACCTCGCTGTTCTCTACAGCAAACAAAGTTGCCGAGCCCCTCGCCGGATTCGAACCCCATACCCTTTTGATCCAAACACGAACGTGCTAACCACTGCGCTATACCGCCCCCACAGGAATAGGAACTAGTCGACCGAGGTATTTATCTGGGATCAGTCAGGGACCAAAGCCAGACAGTCCACAATAATTCTATATAACAGGTAGGATGTAAAAGTATAAGAGTGTTAAGGCTGATTTAAATTATTAAACAAAATATGGAGTGAATATCTGCAGCATGTTTTGAACTTTGAATCTTGAACAACAAGTTTTATAATTGAAAGAACAACACCTTTCTAGCTGCACAGTGAAAAAACACCAAATGAAAATTAATGATTTAAAGGACAGTCATTTCTGATTTGAAAACTAATTTCTGCACTGAGGAGAAACCGCAAGAATCAATGACAATTTCAAGGGAAGATATTGAAGTCATTCAGGTAACAAGTCAAAACTCCACAGAAGAATAACTAACTGCACCCAGAACAATTTAGGATGCACCAGTGCAATTTTATCAAGGGGTAATCGTACCATGATTTTACACTTCCAAAACGTTTTACATTACAATAAAACAGGGCAAGGACAGGCGACCAACAGAGATATACATTTCCTTTGAAGAACAAGAGAATGACATGAGGATCTTCAAACCCAGGATGACAAATCACCAAGGTTACTGTCAATGTCAGGAATCTCCACCACTACAAAGGAACTAAACTATACTTAGGGGTATCAGGGATATTAGCTGTATAGTCTTTCTGGCCATCAAAGAAAGTATTGAATAATAGAAAGCTACAACTGTGAAAGGAATGGATCAAAGCAGATGGAGAGCGGTTCCTGAATTACGAACAGCCTCCAATATTCGCAGAGACACTGCTACACTTCAAGGCAACAAATGAGGTTTATGTGAATTAATTCAGTTTTAATAGCAGTATATGGAACAAGCTTGAAAGTTTGCCAGTCTGAAAGTGTTATGTTATGTTGTTAGTTTGAATGGTAAAATAAGATAATCCTCTAAAACTTACCAGCCCTAACCACAAGTTCCCAGGATCTGTCAGCAAGCCATATTTCATACACAGCTAATGGTTTATTTCTTAAATTTCTCTTTAAAATCAAACCTAGCATTATACAAACATTTGCAAACTTAAGCATTTCTTAGGACAGATAAGATCTGTGAGAGAGTTTGAATCAATCCATAATAAGCTTCTATTCTATGCATAAACTATAAACTCAGACAGGCATAACATACATTGGATTCAAAATTGGATTTGCTGTTTCCATTTTGAAAGTAAACTACAAGGTGAAGAGATGGTGGAGAATAATATATAGAAGAGTGGTTATGAAATCACAATTGAAATTGGATACTCCTTTTGAGTAATACCTATAAAGGTAAGACAGTTACCCCGTACCAGCGTTGTGTATATATCCATTTAATAAACGGACACTGAGTATTGACAAATGTCACAGTTATAATGGTGTTATTTTATTGAGAAATAGCAAAGCTAGGTTTCCAAAATTAACCGTTTTAACGCTAGTTGATTTTATAAAGCGACAATATAACAGTGAAAGTAATGATTTCTGATCGAAAACCGAACAATATGTACTGGTTGGCTCACATCAAACATAATTTTGGAAACGCATCTATTAAAGACAAAATTCAATTTGGCTTTTTAATGTATAACAGGTTATATACTGTGCATGGGACATATAGTTTGTTTTCTGCAGATGATTAAGATTGTCGCTCAATTTTCGTTTGAAACATTTGATCATCTTATATTTGCTGATTAGGGATGAATATGCAAGTCAAGTGGGACTTAAATCAGAACACATGGTATGTTTTTCACGTATAAAACCATAATAAAATATTAACATAAAAAAAAACAAAGTTTGTATCAATGAAAACATTTCTATGTCTGTCTCTCCTGCTTGGCGCTCCCTGGTTACACTCACAACACATGTCTTATCTAATCTCACGGCTCAATACATCTCTTTACAAACACAATCGGCTTGTTGTGTTGACATTACTTATATCTATCACTTCTCAACAAAATTCCTTCAACACAACGTTGGATACTGATATCAAATAAAGGGGGAAAAAAGCTTGTTCGTTACATAACAACTAATTACCTTCTTGGGGAGGAATAATGCCAATGTCAATAATGTTTTATCCTTTTGCCTTTTTCTGGTGGCTAGACCTTATAGGGAATTATGATTTTTGTAATTTATCTAAAAAAAATGGTAGGCATGAAGTTTCTCACCAGTTTATTGCACAGGATGTAGAGGGTAATGTCCGAGTAACTCTCCATTCCTTAAAAATAATGGAGCCGAGGCCCCGAAGGGGCCGAGGCACATTATTTTTAAGGAATGGAGAGTTACGAGGATATTACCTTACTTAAATTACACTCAAAGTATTTCTCTTTTATCAAAATTGCTTTAAAAAGTTAAAGAAATTAAATTTCTACTTAAAAAAAGTGATGTGATGTGTAACTCTCCATTACTGAAAAATAATGGAGTGAAAGAACAATAGGATGACGTCACAAGTGTAATTTAAATCTAAGTACAATCTTTTAACCCAATTCTGAGTGGAAAAATTGACAGGAATCATAACTCCGGAACAACAATTACAGGAAATAATCCGGAATTAGACAGGTGAGGTCAGGTGAGTTGGGGTTTAATGCCGCTTTCAAGAGTATTTCACTTGTATCAATGCTGCTAGTATTATGGCAGGGAGAAAGCCCGCAACTCCATGTGGCTATGCATTGTGGTGAAACCTGCGAGCATCGGCTGGAACTAGCGTACCATGGGTGGTTCTATGCTGAAATTCAGTGAAGCATTGCAACCAAACCTTACTGAATGTAGAACAGTTCTCTACTACAGACAAAGTTGCCATGACCCTGGTAGGATTTAAAAACTCCAGACCTCTTGATCTGAAGCCAAACACCCTAACCACTGCGCTATCCCGCCCCCGGAATTGGATAAGATGAGATCCCATGGAAATGTTTGAGAAAAGCAAGAAGAGGTTAGCCTGATGAGGTTAAATCAACCTCAGTGCTTTGGTTCTCTTTGAATAAAGAAGTTGTTATCCAGATATTGTTTCTTACTTCATACCTCTACTTGCCTATTTCAAGACAACCATTTCCTAACTTCCTTCATTACTTCCTTGCAATACTTGTAAACTCGTTGCTCAATAAAAAGTGTCAAGTTGTTCCCAATTACAATTCTTTATTTACACCAAACAACCCGAATGATAAGTTCAAACTTCTTCATTATGTCCAAATGAAATCATCTCACTGAATAATTGACAGACATTGTTATCAATGGACAACAACCTACTTATAGGTTAGCCTATTTTCACCACACCGCCAGGTGAATAGAGTTTAGAGTTAAATATCAGGTGGCTGAAGAATTAATCTACAGCACTATTATGTTGTTTGCGAGAGATTACCCCCCGGCTTTTTGTAAGAAGAGAAACAGCATTTGAGCTTGGTAGTTCCTTGATATCTAAAGCTTCTACAACCTTCATTTTTTGTGTAGCAAAATTACCACTGATTCGGTTTTCCTGACCGTTTTTTTTTTAAATTTAAGAAATTTATTTTCAATGTATAACATTTCATGGACGTTAATTTCTCCTTTACATCATATGATTTACCCTTATAATGAACCAGATAATAGAAAAGAATCATTTATTATATAATGAGCAGTGAAATACAGGGATTTATCAGCTTTATAAAGCTATAGACAAGATATCTGATATTGTCACCTTGATCAGTGACTGATACAATTTGACGTCATGAAACAATAATCTGACGTAGGGAACTGGCTTATGACACAACATTGTTACCGTGGTGACGGCATGTTCCTAGTGGTCATGACAACAATTCTAATAATTATGACAGTTATAAACATACAAACAGTATCCTCCAGCATCTATCCCCTCACCTGGTGAGTGTGTGTATAGAGAGTGGGTGTTCTATCATCTATCATCCTTCCAACGGAGGAGTTTCCTGCACTGCAGTACACCAAGAGGAATCTTTATCACTTAGTGTCATCATCGACATCCTGACCGAAACCAAGTGACCAAGAGATACCTTCTTACTGATCGAGATTGGAAGGGTTCGAGATATGCCTCAATCAATAATGCTTATATAGACAGGCTGCCATCCACTTTGACAGAGCTTTTCATTAGGACAAATTTAGCTAAGTAAACATCCATCAGCATCATTAGGGGAGACATCAGTGTTCACTTTGTCTGTTTATAAACAACAGCTAGCGTGATGAACTTAATAAAATAACAAGTGTTATTACTTGCCCATGGAAGAAACTGCAGTGCAATATTTATAGAACAATTTTAAACCAGTGTAATACCGCTGCATGTAATGACGTCACAAATGCAGTTGGGACGTAACAGTGGTTGTGCTGCCGTCGATGGTACATAACTCGTGGAAATCCTATTTTCTAGCAATTTTGTTTGGTTATGTCAACAAGTAATAAACTTAATACAAAACTCCTTTCCTGTTTTGGTCATGAATAATTTGGTATCAAACTTGTTTTCGCTCGTTTTATACAAAATTGTTTGCTCGTTTAATGAAACTGGTATTACATGGAAGGTCGAATAGTATCCTCTATATATACATAAGAGTGTTTCATGTACTCTGCATGGCGGTTGGGAATACACACTTTATCGGTTTGTCCACTCTTTGTACAAGTTCAGAGAGATGAACTCTTCACTAATGAAGCTAACGAGTAGCTAAGAGCTGTCTTCGTTAAATATTATCAACACTGGACATCAAAGCTAATTAACTTATACTATCCGTCTTGACTTGATATAATCTGAAAATGTACGCACATTTTCAATTAATATAATGGTCCAGGCTTAATTAGATTTTTGCTGATGATAAGACTGAGTGATTTTGGATAGAACTAATTACATACGCTAAACATAAAAGCGAAATATTTTACAATATGAAAGTGAAAGAAGATTGAAAATTGAATTTTAAAATTGAGGTAAACATGGATAAGAGATATCCAATCATGTAAAACAAAACCTAGTTGCAGCAAACAACTTGTAGGTGAAATCTATCATTTCCCCCCGTTCTTCTTCTTAAGGTTTGAAGCAGGAAGCGCATCCCACCTGCACGCCTTATATTGTAATGTGTTTCTTTGAAACAATACATTGAAAATGTCTAATAACACTATTGAGTAGGGTTAAAGGCGCTGTAGCACGAATTTCTTACTGAAATAAAGAGCCCTCACAAAAATATAAATAAGCGTTACCAATGGCTACATAATACTCCTAAATCAATAAAGCTGGTTCTAAAACAAATGTACATGTTTCGGTGAAGCCATTTACAAGGCTATTTTAAGGTGTTCACATGAAAATGATCACTTGAATGTAGTTCAAGTGATCTAACTGATACCTAGACACTCGGAGTTTTAGTTTTAAATATGGTACAATCTTGCTGTCTGAACTATCAAATTCTCATGAGATCTACAAATCTACCTCTCTCACTGAGGAGTTTCACACCAGTCACTATAAATGATGATACTTTTTTTAAAAATATGGATAACCATTTTCTATGGATACAGCTTTTTGGGTCGTGAAATGAGTTGTTTTACCAATTAACATAGCAATATGTTGTTTATTATTTACATGTTTAGTCATGATTATGATCAAAAACCGGATAATGTTCCGTGGCTGGTGTGCATCAATTGTTCAAACGTAATTTTAAAAACTTATATGTAGCAGACAAAGAGACAGATATTGGTTAGTAATGTTCAATAGAACATATAACTGGTATACTTGTAAATGGGGCGCATGAATTCGGCTTCTCATCGTGTATTAAACTGCTGCTTGAGTTTCATTGAAAGCAAGTTATTGTCAAATATTTGGCGTTAGGGAATACATATGCAAGTTGATTGAGATGATTTGGACAGAATTCAGACAATTTGATAAAATTGTATGTATCAAATCTAAAAACAAAATTCATGAAAAAGCATGTAGTGTTCCTTTAAGACACTCAGTGGTAAATCCTACCCCCCTCCCCTTAGCACATATAGAACAGGTAAATCCTACCTCCCTCCCCTTAGCCCATATAGAACAGGTAAATCCTACCCCCCTCCCCTTAGCACATATAGAACAGGTAAATCCTACCCCCCTCCCCTTAGCACATATAGAACAGGTAAATCCTACCCCCCTCCACTTAGCACATATAGAACAGGTAAATCCTACCCCCCTCCCCTTAGCACACATAGAACAGGTAAATCCTACCCCCCTCCCATAGCACATATAGAACAGGTAAATCCTACCCCCCTCCCCTTAGCACATATAGAACAGGTAAATCCTACCCCCCTCCACTTAGCACATATAGAACAGGTAAATCCTACCCCCCTCTCCTTAGCACATATAGAACAGGTAAATCCTACCCCCCTCCCCTTAGCACATATAGAACAGGTAAATCCTACCCCCCTCCCCTTAGCACATATAGAACAGGTAAATCCTATCCCCCTCCCCTTAGCACATATAGAACAGGTAAATCCTACCCCCCCCCCCCCCCCCCTCCCCTTAGCACACATAGAACAGGTAAATCCTACCCCCCTCCCCTTAGCACACATAGAACAGGTAAATCCTACCCCCCTCCCATAGCACATATAGAACAGGTAAATCCTACCCCCCTCTCCTTAGCACATATAGAACAGGTAAATCCTACCCCCTCCCCTTAGCACATATAGAACAGGTAAATCCTACCCCCCTCCCCTTAGCACATATAGAACAGGTAAATCCTACCCCCCTCCCCTCAGCACATATAGAACAGGTAAATCCTACCCCCCTCCCCTTAGCACATATAGAACAGGTAAATCCTACCTCCCTCCCCTTAGCACATATAGAACAGGTAAATCCTACCCCCCTCCCCTTAGCACATATAGAACAGGTAAATCCTACCCCCCTCCACTTAGCACATATAGAACAGGTAAATCATACCCCCCTCCCATAGCACAGATAGAACAGGTAAATCCTACCACCCTCCCCTTAGCACATATAGAACAGATAAATCATACCCCCCTCCCCTTAGCACATATAGAACAGGTAAATCCTACCTCCCTCCCCTTAGCACATATAGAACAGGTAAATCCTACCCCCCTCCCCTTAGCACATATAGAACAGGTAAATCCTACCTCCCTCCCCTTAGCACATACAGAACAGGTAAATCCTACCCCCCTCCCCTTAGCACATATAGAACAGGTAAATCCTACCCCCTCCCCTTAGCACATATAGAACAGGTAAATCCTACCCCCCTCCCCTTAGCACATATAGAACAGGTAAATCCTACCCCCCTCCACTTAGCACATATAGAACAGGTAAATCCTACCCCCCTCCCCTTAGCACACATAGAACAGGTAAATCCTACCCCCCTCCCATAGCACATATAGAACAGGTAAATCCTACCCCCCTCTCCTTAGCACATATAGAACAGGTAAATCCTACCCCCTCCCCTTAGCACATATAGAACAGGTAAATCCTACCCCCCTCCCCTTAGCACATATAGAACAGGTAAATCCTACCCCCCTCCCCTCAGCACATATAGAACAGGTAAATCCTACCCCCCTCCCCTTAGCACATATAGAACAGGTAAATCCTACCTCCCTCCCCTTAGCACATATAGAACAGGTAAATCCTACCCCCCTCCCCTTAGCACATATAGAACAGGTAAATCCTACCCCCCTCCACTTAGCACATATAGAACAGGTAAATCATACCCCCCTCCCATAGCACAGATAGAACAGGTAAATCCTACCACCCTCCCCTTAGCACATATAGAACAGATAAATCATACCCCCCTCCCCTTAGCACATATAGAACAGGTAAATCCTACCTCCCTCCCCTTAGCACATATAGAACAGGTAAATCCTACCCCCCTCCCCTTAGCACATATAGAACAGGTAAATCCTACCTCCCTCCCCTTAGCACATACAGAACAGGTAAATCCTACCCCCCTCCCCTTAGCACATATAGAACAGGTAAATCCTACCCCCTCCCCTTAGCACATATAGAACAGGTAAATCCTACCCCCCTCCCCTTAGCACATATAGAACAGGTAAATCCTACCCCCCTCCACTTAGCACATATAGAACAGGTAAATCCTACCCCCCTCCCCTTAGCACATATAGAACAGGTAAATCCTACCCCCTCCCCTTAGCACATATAGAACAGGTAAATCCTACCCCCCTCCCCTTAGCACATATAGAACAGGTAAATCCTACCCCCCTCCACTTAGCACATATAGAACAGGTAAATCCTACCCCCCTCCCCTTAGCACATATAGAACAGGTAAATCCTACCCCCCTCCCCTTAGCACATATAGAACAGGTAAATCCTACCCCCCTCCCCTTAGCACATATAGAACAGGTAAATCCTACCCCCCTCCCCTTAGCACATATAGAACAGGTAAATCCTACCCCCCTCCCCTTAGCACATATAGAACAGGTCTCTACAGCACTACAGCTACTGACAAGATTGTATCTTAAAAGACAACAACACAAAATCTTGGGGAGACCAAATCTTACAAAATCATTAACTATAAAGACTCAACTATCAGAAGATGTTTGCTTACAATATTTCAATAATTAACTCACAAGCACTTCCTGGTTGCGTACGTCAATGGCATATCCAAAACACGACAAGACAAGAATAGTCATTCCTCCTGTTGCATAAGGCCAGGTTTACAGTGCAGGAGACAGGTAGTCTGTTACTCAAGCTGGATCTGGCCTGCAGCTGTACATGTCATCAAACACTACTTTCACAGCCACTTCTTTCTGCTGTACTGTAAGCAGCCATAGGTCATCAAATGCTACTTTTACACCCAGTGAATCGTAACACACACTTCTTTCTGCTGAACTACAAGCAGCTGCTTCGACTCTTATTCAACAGCACAACCAGCATTGGTCATAAACTCCCTTACAAACGAGGGAGAGTCTTTCATAGGATGTTGAACCGTTTTGGCTGCCTAATAATGACCTAATACACCTTTTCATTGAAATTATTAGACTGCAAAGAATGTGCTGTACACTTCTCAAGCATAGCGGTCGTTGTGTGGACATGTGAAAGACAACAATCCGAGCGCAGAAAATAACAGCAGTTATAACGTTGTATTTAATATGCATACAGAAATATGTCAATTCTAGATTGTTGGTCAACTCCCATACAAGCTGAGTAATGTCATGAAAATATGATTTTAACAAATGTAGTCTATGAGTGACTAGTCTTGTTTAAAAAAAAAGAAGGCTTCAGTCTGGTTAAACATCAACCTTGTTCCAAGGACTATAATTTGCAAATAATTTTCATCAACCGGGCTACGAATAACTTCTATGGGGAGTGCATGTAACAGGGGTTATGTGGGAAAGATACACCTTGATTAATCTCTGTGGGGAATGAATGTAACAGAGGTTATGTGGGAAAGATATACCTTGATTAATCTCTGTGGGGAGGGAATGTAACAGAGGTTATGTGGCGAAGATATACCTTGAATAACCTGAGAAGATGACAATTCCTGCCAGCTGAATCACTGATATTAAAAGGTCATCCGGCAGTGCAAGGGGCGACACTTGAACCATTCTGGATCGGGAGCTACAGGGTGCCACACCAGTTCAGCACCCAGATTGCTCTCAAGGACGGCAATAAGAAGACAAGTTTAAAAAAACCTCTTGGCGCTGTGCCTGTCTTAAACAAATCACCCACAAATAGCTGGTAACCGGACTGTATTCCTACGCTGCAGGGAATGAACGCCCTGTTCCATGCATTCTCTCAGTATGCATCTGACATTCCAGCTCTGGCAGATACAAGCAATATACAGACGGATGTGGAGCAGTGCAGAGATGAGATGTGCAACAACGCCTGCTTCAAAACCTTGCCCTTCATAACATCCACATTTTAGATATTGATAAGAACACTTGATTTGCCAGACTAAACTTAACTTGTTTATGAATTTTTAAAAAATAGTTCATATCTTCATCTGATTTACTAGACAGCAAGGAAATGTATTGTATATTTTCGAACATAGCAGCAGTCGTATCGATAGGTTTTTATGTGTTAAAGAGCTGACAGTGTACAAAGAATAACAGTGAGAATCTTGTAGTTAATATGTGTACAGAAATATGTCACTACTAGATGGATTGGTTAATTCTACAAATAACTTATTTCATTTGACAAATGAATTGTCAGATTTAACTTTAGTTTATGAATTTTAAAAAATAATTTGTATCTTCATCCATTTCTTAGGCTACAGGATAGAAACTAAACTATGCTTGGTATTCGTGATGAATGTTTTATATTCTCTATAGGCGTTATGATTTAATGTTTAGTATTGATAGGGCAAATGCTAAAACTTTGCTTGGTATTCGTGATGAATGTTTTATATTCTCTATAGGCGTTATGAATTAATGTTTAGTATTGATGGGGCAAAATATGAAATTCATTTCAAGGTCACAGCAAAGATTCTTTCCATGATACATGCTGTGCACCAACGTTAACCTCCAGCTGGGGAAGATACAGTGCTCAGTCCATGCTGTGCACCAACGTTAACCTACAGCTGGGGAAGATACAGCGCTCAGTACATGCTGTGCACCAACGTTAACCTCCAGCTGGGGAAGATACAGTGCTCAGTCCATGCTGTGCACCAACGTTAACCTCCAGCTGGGGAAGATACAGTGCTCAGTACATGCTGTGCACCAACGTTAACCTCCAGCTGGGGAAGATACAGGGCTCAGTCCATGCTGTCCACCAACGTTAACCTACAGCTGGGGAAGATACAGCGCTCAGTACATGCTGTGCACCAACGTTAACCTCCAGCTGGGGAAGATACAGTGCTCAGTCCATGCTGTGCACCAATGTTAACCTCCAGCTGGGGAAGATACAGTGCTCAGTCCATGCTGTGCACCAACGTTAACCTACAGCTGGGGAAGATACAGTGCTCAGTCCATGCTGTCCACCAACGTTAACCTCCAGCTGGGGAAGATACAGTGCTCAGTCCATGCTGTGCACCAACGTTAACCTCCAGCTGGGGAAGATACAGTGCTCAGTCCATGCTGTCCACCAACGTTAACCTCCAGCTGGGGAAGATACAGTGTTCAGTCCATGCTGTGCACCAACGTTAACCTCCAGCTGGGGAAGATACAGTGCTCAGTCCATGCTGTGCACCAATGTTAACCTCCAGCTGGGGAAGATACAGTGTTCAGTCCATGCTGTGCACCAACGTTAACCTCCAGCTGGGGAAGATACAGTGCTCAGTCCATGCTGTGCACCAACGTTAACCTACAGCTGGGGAAGATACAGTGTTCAGTCCATGCTGTGCACCAACGTTAACCTCCAGCTGGGGAAGAGACAGCGCTCAGTACATGCTGTGCACCAACGTTAACCTCCAGCTGGGGAAGATACAGTGCTCAGTCCATGCTGTGCACCAACGTTAACCTCCAGCTGGGGAAGATACAGTGCTCAGTACATGCTGTGCACCAACGTTAACCTCCAGCTGGGGAAGATACAGGGCTCAGTCCATGCTGTCCACCAACGTTAACCTTCAGCTGGGGAAGATACAGCGCTCAGTACATGCTGTGCACCAACGTTAACCTCCAGCTGGGGAAGATACAGTGCTCAGTCCATGCTGTGCACCAATGTTAACCTCCAGCTGGGGAAGATACAGTGTTCAGTCCATGCTGTGCACCAACGTTAACCTCCAGCTGGGGAAGATACAGTGCTCAGTCCATGCTGTCCACCAACGTTAACCTACAGCTGGGGATGATACAGCGCTCAGTACATGCTGTGCACCAACGTTAACCTCCAGCTGGGGAAGATACAGTGCTCAGTCATTGCTGTGCACCAACGTTAACCTACAGCTGGGGAAGATACAGTGCTCAGTCCATGCTGTCCACCAACGTTAACCTCCAGCTGGGGAAGATACAGTGCTCAGTCCATGCTGTCCACCAACGTTAACCTACAGCTGGGGAAGATACAGCGCTCAGTACATGCTGTGCACCAACGTTAACCTCCAGCTGGGGAAGATACAGCGCTCAGTCCATGCTGTGCACCAACGTTAACCTACAGCTGGGGAAGATACAGGGCTCAGTCCATGCTGTGCACCAACGTTAACCTACAGCTGGGGAAGATACAGTGCTCAGTCCATGCTGTACACCAATGTTAACCTCCAGCTGGGGAAGATACAGTGCTCAGTACATGCTGTGCACCAATGTTAACCTCCAGCTGGGGAAGATACAGTGCTCAGTACATGCTGTGCACCAATGTTAACCTCCAGCTGGGGAAGATACAGTGCTCAGTACATGTTGTGCACCAACGTTAACCTCCAGCTAGGGAAGATACAGTGCTCAGTACATGCTGTCCACCAATGTTAACCTCCAGCTGGGGAAGATACAGTGCTCAGTCCATGCTGTGCACCAATGTTAACCTCCAGCTGGGGAAGATACAGTGCTCAGTACATGCTGTGCACCAACGTTAACCTCCAGCTGGGGAAGATACAGTGCTCAGTACATGCTGTGCCCCAACGTTAACCTCCAGCTGGGGAAGATATAGTGCTCAGTCCATGCTGTGCATAAATGTTAACCTCCAGCTGGGGAAGATACAGTGCTCAGTACATGCTGTCCACCAATGTTAACCTCCAGCTGGGGAAGATACAGAGCTCAGTACATGCTGTGCACAATGTTAACCTCCAGCTGGGGAAGATACAGTGCTCAGTCCATGTTGTGCACCAATGTTAACCTCCAGCTGGGGAAGATACAGGGCTCAGTCCATGCTGTGCACCAATGTTAACCTCCAGCTGGGGAAGATACAGGGCTCAGTCCATGCTGTGCACCAATGTTAACCTCCAGCTGGGGAAGATACAGAGCTCAGTACATGCTGTGCACCAATGTTAACCTCCAGCTGGGGAAGATACAGTGCTCAGTCCATGCTGTGCACCAATGTTAACCTCCAGCTGGGGAAGATACAGGGCTCAGTCCATGCTGTGCACCAACGTTAACCTCCAGCTGGGGAAGATACAGTGCTCAGTTCATGCTGTGCACCAATGTTAACCTCCAGCTGGGGAAGATACAGTGCTCAGTCCATGTTGTGCACCAATGTTAACCTCCAGCTGGGGAAGATACAGGGCTCAGTCCATGCTGTGCACCAATGTTAACCTACAGCTTGGGAAGATACAGGGCTCAGTCCATGCTGTGCACCAACGTTAACCTCCAGCTGGGGAAGATACAGTGCTCAGTCCATGCTGTACACCAATGTTAACCTCCAGCTGGGGAAGATACAGTGCTCAGTCCATGCTGTGCACCAATGTTAACCTCCAGCTGGGGAAGATACAGTGCTCAGTACATGTTGTGCACCAATGTTAACCTCCAGCTGGGGAAGATACAGGGCTCAGTCCATGCTGTGCACCAATGTTAACCTCCAGCTGGGGAAGATATAGTGCTCAGTCCATGCTGTGCATAAATGTTAACCTCCAGCTGGGGAAGATACAGTGCTCAGTACATGCTGTCCACCAATGTTAACCTCCAGCTGGGGAAGATACAGAGCTCAGTACATGCTGTGCACCAATGTTAACCTCCAGCTGGGGAAGATACAGTGCTCAGTCCATGTTGTGCACCAATGTTAACCTCCAGCTGGGGAAGATACAGGGCTCAGTCCATGCTGTGCACCAATGTTAACCTCCAGCTGGGGAAGATACAGAGCTCAGTACATGCTGTGCACCAATGTTAACCTCCAGCTGGGGAAGATACAGTGCTCAGTCCATGCTGTCCACCAACGTTAACCTACAGCTGGGGATGATACAGCGCTCAGTACATGCTGTGCACCAACGTTAACCTCCAGCTGGGGAAGATACAGTGCTCAGTCATTGCTGTGCACCAACGTTAACCTACAGCTGGGGAAGATACAGTGCTCAGTCCATGCTGTCCACCAACGTTAACCTCCAGCTGGGGAAGATACAGTGCTCAGTCCATGCTGTCCACCAACGTTAACCTACAGCTGGGGAAGATACAGCGCTCAGTACATGCTGTGCACCAACGTTAACCTCCAGCTGGGGAAGATACAGCGCTCAGTCCATGCTGTGCACCAACGTTAACCTACAGCTGGGGAAGATACAGGGCTCAGTCCATGCTGTGCACCAACGTTAACCTACAGCTGGGGAAGATACAGTGCTCAGTCCATGCTGTACACCAATGTTAACCTCCAGCTGGGGAAGATACAGTGCTCAGTACATGCTGTGCACCAATGTTAACCTCCAGCTGGGGAAGATACAGTGCTCAGTACATGCTGTGCACCAATGTTAACCTCCAGCTGGGGAAGATACAGTGCTCAGTACATGCTGTGCACCAACGTTAACCTCCAGCTAGGGAAGATACAGTGCTCAGTACATGCTGTCCACCAATGTTAACCTCCAGCTGGGGAAGATACAGTGCTCAGTCCATGCTGTGCACCAATGTTAACCTCCAGCTGGGGAAGATACAGTGCTCAGTACATGCTGTGCACCAACGTTAACCTCCAGCTGGGGAAGATACAGTGCTCAGTACATGCTGTGCATAAATGTTAACCTACAGCTGGGGAAGATACAGTGCTCAGTACATGCTGTCCACCAATGTTAACCTCCAGCTGGGGAAGATACAGAGCTCAGTACATGCTGTGCACCAATGTTAACCTCCAGCTGGGGAAGATACAGTGCTCAGTCCATGTTGTGCACCAATGTTAACCTCCAGCTGGGGAAGATACAGGGCTCAGTCCATGCTGTGCACCAATGTTAACCTCCAGCTGGGGAAGATACAGAGCTCAGTACATGCTGTGCACCAATGTTAACCTCCAGCTGGGGAAGATACAGGGCTCAGTCCATGCTGTGCACCAATGTTAACCTCCAGCTGGGGAAGATACAGGGCTCAGTCCATGCTGTGCACCAATGTTAACCTCCAGCTGGGGAAGATACAGAGCTCAGTACATGCTGTGCACCAATGTTAACCTCCAGCTGGGGAAGATACAGTGCTCAGTCCATGCTGTGCACCAATGTTAACCTCCAGCTGGGGAAGATACAGGGCTCAGTCCATGCTGTGCACCAACGTTAACCTCCAGCTGGGGAAGATACAGTGCTCAGTTCATGCTGTGCACCAATGTTAACCTCCAGCTGGGGAAGATACAGTGCTCAGTCCATGTTGTGCACCAATGTTAACCTCCAGCTGGGGAAGATACAGGGCTCAGTCCATGCTGTACACCAATGTTAACCTCCAGCTGGGGAAGATACAGGGCTCAGTCCATGCTGTGCACCAACGTTAACCTCCAGCTGGGGAAGATACAGTGCTCAGTCCATGCTGTACACCAATGTTAACCTCCAGCTGGGGAAGATACAGTGCTCAGTCCATGCTGTGCACCAACGTTAACCTCCAGCTGGGGAAGATACAGTGCTCAGTACATGTTGTGCACCAATGTTAACCTCCAGCTGGGGAAGATACAGGGCTCAGTCCATGCTGTGCACCAATGTTAACCTCCAGCTGGGGAAGATACAGTGCTCAGTCCATGCTGTGCACCAATGTTAACCTCCAGCTGGGGAAGATACAGTGCTCAGTCCATGTTGTGCACCAATGTTAACCTCCAGCTGGGGAAGATACAGGGCTCAGTCCATGCTGTGCACCAATGTTAACCTCCAGCTGGGGAAGATACAGAGCTCAGTACATGCTGTGCACCAATGTTAACCTCCAGCTGGGGAAGATACAGGGCTCAGTCCATGCTGTGCACCAATGTTAACCTCCAGCTGGGGAAGATACAGGGCTCAGTCCATGCTGTGCACCAACGTTAACCTCCAGCTGGGGAAGATACAGTGCTCAGTACATGCTGTGCACCAATGTTAACCTCCAGCTGGGGAAGATACAGTGCTCAGTTCATGCTGTGCACCAATGTTAACCTCCAGCTGGGGAAGATACAGTGCTCAGTACATGCTGTGCACCAATGTTAACCTCCAGCTGGGGAAGATACAGGGCTCAGTTCATGCTGTGCACCAATGTTAACCTCCAGCTGGGGAAGATAGTCTATCCTGGTGACAAGGAAAATAAGTTGTATTAAGTTCTCAGAATTCATTGTCAATCAGGTATATAGATGAGGCAGACAGCGTATGAAGTATAAATTACACATTTACATAATTTGGTACTGCACCTCTCTTGTTAGTGTAGAAGATTTATGCAAAGTTTGTAAAGAATCAGGTGAATAGTTTTTCGATATAGGGTCGTAGAAAAATTTCATCGGACCGACAGAATCCTTTGTGTTACTGTAGAACCCTGGACAGTTTGTTGAAAGTATAATTACAACAACCACTTCATTAGCTTCTGAAAGCTTCAAGTACCAGTCAACTCAATGACCTTTTCATGTATGAACTTCACATGAAGTAAGAAATACCCCTCGGCAACAATCACTAAAATGTCTTAGTCAGCTCAATGTTTCCAAACAAATGAACCGAGTGACATGTGTAATCTCCTAGATACATGAGTAAAAGCTTAAAGAACTAAACATAGCATCATAATGGCAAAGACCTTCTCATCATACCCTTAATTGTCGCCATGTTCACTTTATACTTCCGTCTGTGCATTCAATGATTTTAAACTTTTCTGATTGTCTAGAATATCATTAAATCCTCATTAAATCCTTCTTGCTCTAAGGCCCTGAAAAATTATCTTTTGAAATCTTTCAGCTGCTTTTTCTAACAAATGAAAATTAGTCATAAACAAGACATTTCTAAAGGATTAACTTTTGAAGCTTCGTTTAAATTGTTTCATTGAAAATATATCATTAATACAGAATATTTGAGATAAGTAAATTAGTGCAAAAAAACTGATTTGAGTTGTCAATTTACAGGAATCACAACTCGTTAACAACAGAAACAAAGATTGTTTCACACACCAAGTTTTGTTGAGCTTTGCCTTTCCCTTACAGTTATAGAGATCTCCTCTGGAAACAAAAATCCAAGCTGTTTCCATGGAAACGAGGAAAAATAAAAATGTGAAGAAGTTGAAAATACCAAAAGGCACATCTACACTTGTCGATTGTCACACACACCAAGTTTTGATGTGCTATGCCTTACGTTTTTTTAGATCTACTCTGGAAACGAAAATCCAAGTTCATTTCCATGGAAACAGAGAAAAATAAAAATGTGAAGAAGTTAAAATACCAAAAGGCACATCTACACATGACGATTGTTCCATAAACCAAGTTTCATTGTGCTATGACTGATGGTTTTTGAGATCTGCTCTGGAAACGGAAGCCCATGTTGCAGAGTTGGCGGGGGATAATAATATGGAATAGCTCACCAGTCAAAGGGAGAGTCTATCAGGATGGACACTAGGCTTCGTTGGAATATTCTAGGACAAGCAGTTAATGATTAAAACGAAAAGAATATAACAAGGAAGAACTGAACTCAAATACAGAATTTGTTAATAATTGTAGACTTCAATGAACCCTGCTTCTGAGGAATATTTGACGGCCAGATTAAATGCTGTATCCCGAATACGAATAAATTACAGCATATTTGCACTGCACAACCCAGCTATGGCCTCGTGGATTAGTTCTCTGGCTGTAGGTTATGGTTTAATGTATACAGACAGCTATAAATATTATAATCCAAGGGCTGCCACACCCGCTATTACCATCTCCATGGCAAAGAAAATACATAAAAGAACCGCTCCCAGATAATGTAACCAATTTCGTTTTTGATGAAATTAATCAAAATCTGTCTGTTAAAACTAGAAATACTTACGTATATATAAAAATACCGATTGTCTGCTGGATGTAATGTAACGGTTTAATGTAACATGTAACGGTTTGATCGTTACACGGTAGCCTGTGATAAAGTGTATCATTGTCAAACTCAATAGAAAACAAGAGAATTAGTGAGCAAAGCTCACTCATGATACCCCCGCTTTTACATTAACATTGGTCAAAGAGAAATGTTTGAAAATAGCAAAAGGGTATCAATGTTTAAACTTTTGTATGAAAAGACCATAACATATATTATTAAAGCAGAGTAAGTATTACACCTCTAAGCATGTTTTAGAAGTAAAAGTCAAAGTGGTTTCGTAACATTTGAACAACTAGAAGAGCGTTTGCGGGACACCGCAAAAGCAGAGCAGCTCCGAAACTTTGGGTCCCGCCTTTCCCTGTTCCGCCTTCTCCTCAGCATAAATAAAATGGGATTTTTTTTGGACCAAAATTTGTTCATTATTCAAGTTATTCTAACAAGTTGAATCATCACTGGGGTCACTTTTCACAAGTTTGTTCTTAAAACCTATTTCTGATTTCAAAATTGGATCAAAGGATTAACATGGCCTGAACCAATATCTCATGACCTTGATCTTGACCTTAGACCTTCAAGGTCACACCATCACTGATTACTTTTCATTGTGTATAACAATCATGCAATGACTCAAAGTGTTCATTGTTAACATAAGGCATATTCACAATAGCATGCTTAAGTTGTGACCTTGCTGCGACCTTGACCTTTGGCAGATTTTAGCGAAAACTTTTTCAAATCTTGGTCTATCTCCATAGTTGATATTTACCAAATAAGAGCCTGACAGCACAAAAACGTTTGAAGTTATCATGTTTACAAGGATTATTGTAGTAATTAAAGCACTCATGACCTTGACCTTTGACCTTAAATGTGAACATGTCAAAATCATTTACCAGATTTATAAGAAAGAAGCTATGTATATGAGGTGTTCTTGGAAACAAGTAGTATTTGAGTTATGAGCGGAACCAAAAGTGTGACCATAGACGCGCACACAAAGACGCTTAAAAGTGGAAAATCTGAAAAAATAAACATGGAATCTGAGGGAAACATAGAAAAGGCACATCTAGGGACCATAAAGTGTACATGTATAAAGTTTCATAACAATTGAACAAGTAGTATTTGAGTTATGAGCGGAACCAAAAGTGTAACCATAGACGCGCACACAAAGACGCTTAAAAGTAGAAAATCTGAAAAAATAATCATGGAATCTGAGGGAAACATAGAAAAGGCACATCTAGGGACCATAAAGTGTACATGTATAAAGTTTCATAACAATTGAACAAGTAGTATTTGAGTTATGAGCGGAACCAAAAGTGTGACCATAGACGCGCACACAAAGACGCTTAAAAGTGGAAAATCTGAAAAAATAATCATGGAATCTGAGGGAAACATAGAAAAGGCACATCTAGGGACCGTAAAGTGTACATGTATAAAGTTTCATAACAATTGAACAAGTAGTATTTGAGTTATGAGCGGAACCAAAAGTGTTCCGGACGGACGGACGGACGGACGGATGCGCTGAGCGCTATATACCCCCGACTACTTCGTAGCGGGGGTATAATTATACAAAATACAAAATATGGCCATTAATGCAGTTAGTAGAGCTGCAGTAAAGATTCTTAAAGCTAGTTAGTTTCTTCAAATATAATGTCTTACAATTCATGTCTGTATCATGTACACATCCTCGCTATCACAGATTACCCACAAAAGGTTATCATGACTTTTCACGTAACAAGTATAAATTTCTTTATAACCCATTCTATTTAATATGATACCCAGAAAAACATGCATGAAAATGACTTGCATGAAATTGAATGAAAATGAAAAGGATGAAAATGACTTGCTTCTCTTTCGGCAACCTGCGATGGAAACTTCACTAACTATTGTTTCATGACATCACAGATGACAAAATGTGAGTTGACACGATTGTCGCTTTGCACTTATGAAAAGTATGACATTGGTTATGATTCATGTTTAATAAACTGCAATGAAACACATGTCCTCTGCTTAAAAACAAATGGAACATAAATCTCTTATGCAACTTCAATTCAGTATTTGCATCTTGACTGAAGTCTGTCTATTGTCAACATAAGCATCACTTCTCCTGACTGCTAGATTGCCAGTATTTGTACCTTGACTGAAGTCTGTCTATTGTCAACATAAGTATCACTTCTCCTGACTGCTAGATTGCCAGTATTTGTATCTTGACTGAAGTCTGTCTATTGTCAACATAAGCATCACTTCTCCTGACTGCTAGATTGCCAGTATTTGTATCTTGACTGAAGTCTGTCTATTGTCAACATAAGCATCACTTCTCCTGACTGCTAGATTGCCAGTATTTGTATCTTGACTGAAGTCTGTCTATTGTCAACATAAGCATCACTTCTCCTGACTGCTAGATTGCCAGTATTTGTATCTTGACTGAAGTCTGTCTATTGTCAACATTAGCATCACTTCTCCTGACTGCTACATTGCCAGTATTTGTACCTTGACTGAAGTCTGTCTATTGTCAACATAAGCATCACTTCTCCTGACTGCTAGATTGCCAGTATTTGTATCTTGACTGAAGTCTGTCTATTGTCAACATAAGTATCACTTCTCCTGACGGCTACATTGCCAGTATTTGTATCTTGACTGAAGTCTGTCTATTGTCAACATAAGCATGATTCACTTCTCCTGACGGCTACATTGCCAGTATTTGTATCTTGACTGAAGTCTGTCTATTGTCAACATAAGCATCACTTCTCCTGACTGCTAGATTGCCAGTATTTGTATCTTGACTGAAGTCTGTCTATTGTCAACATAAGTATCACTTCTCCTGACTGCTAGATTGCCAGTATTTGTATCTTGACTGAAGTCTGTCTATTGTTAACATAAGCATCACTTCTCCTGACTGCTAGATTGCCAGTATTTGTATCTTGACTGAAGTCTGTCTATTGTCAACATAAGCATCCCTTCTCCTGATGGCTAGATTGCCAGTATTTGTATCTTGACTGAAGTCTGTCTATTGTCAACACAAGCATCACTTCTCCTGACTGCTAGATTGCCAGTATTTGTACCTTGACTGAAGTCTGTCTATTGTCAACATAAGTATCACTTCTCCTGACGGCTACATTGCCAGTATTTGTATCTTGAATGAAGTCTGTCTATTGTCAACATAAGTATCACTTCTCCTGATGGCTACATTGCCAGTATTTGTATCTTAGACTTCACTATTGTCAACATAAGCATCACTTCTCCTGACGGCTACATTGCCAGTATTTGTATCTTGACTGAAGTCTGTCTATTGTCAACATAAGCCTCATTTCTCCTGACTGCTACATTGCCAGTTTCTGTACTTGTTTCAACGAAGATATCTTGTCAGTATTACAAGACTTGAGTATACATTTGTATCTGAAATGTCAAAGACATCAACTGCATTGTGGGAGCAATAAAAACAATTCCAGATATTTCAAATTGAAAAGGTTTTAACGATCATCAAGTTTAAAGAAATTGACAATACATTTGAGTAGGTGTCACTTCAGGAAAATGTCAGCGCAGGATCGATTACATCTTCTCAACACAAATAATTCACAGCGATCACGATGATTCGTTAAAGAAAGGGATCGCAAACAACTTATCCAAGTTTCACCACTTTCTCTATTCATTATCAGGGGTTAAAAAATCTCTTCAGTGTCAGTAAATGTCATGGACTTACTGCAGTGTTTTGCACTCGGGGACTGAAAGTCACGACAACTTGTCAGTTTATTCTTTTAAAATAAAAAGAAAGTCAGTGATATATTCACCAACATTTGTACCTCCATAGGCCTTAACTCAAACTTATAAATTTCTTGATCTTAATGAGTTATGATTTCTGCAGTTCAGTTCTACATGAATTGTTGTTTCACACAATGTTCTGTGTTATTTCTTGCCCCTTCTTCAGGTGGATAATGAGCATCTTAAAGGGAAAGTTCTATCACTGACTTATCAACAGCATCCGTCATCTAGGTTTCTCGACATTTCGTGAAATGAAAATATCCTATATTTAACCCAATGTTAAATTTTTGTAATAATAAAACATATACACTAATGGAAGACCACATAGTAACACAACTTGATAAACACAAGCACACATTTGTTGAAAAAAGAAAAACAATAAGCACTGAAGCCATTCATAAGCGCTGCAAGTGGGGAAAATTATTGGCATCTATGCTTCTTAGTTGACATGGACATCACTTCTGAGTGAGTGAGTGAGTGAGTGAGTTGTTGTTTAACGCCGCTTCGGCAGTATTGCAGCCATTAGCGGCGAGATCACTTCTGACGTCGTTAAATTGATCAACTATGTCCTGTTGTGGCCCGGCCCACTGCCAAGTTTTCCACACTCTTAGCTTCAATGATTGGCTTCACTTCAAACTGTTTTTAAATCTTCAATGAAGTGTATTATTCTTTTCAACATTATAAAATCGTAAGCCACCAAAACATTACACTTGCTAATTGTTCCACTGGATAGGTTATAATCATGTTTTCATAACGTGTGTACAAACAGGAGTGTCCCCTCGAATATCGTTTCCACAAACACATCTACCCCGATAGAGCCCTCCTTTTAAATAGACTCAAAATATTCTTGTAGGCTGAATTCTTAAAACTTTCTGGTATTGGAGGTGGCCCATCAGAAATGTAAAGTCCATCAATAAGTTTCCATGACAACAGTAAGGTGACAGGATTTGATTTTAATTTCTCTTTATATCAGACATTCATTTCTGTAATATCATTGCTGAACCTTTATTCAGAATCACACTGTACCTTCCACAGAATCTGGACTCCTGCCAATTTCAAATCATCAAGACTGGGAAAAATTAGTTTCTCATGAGAAAATAATTAACTGACTTGGAGAAGAAACTCTTTAAAACATTCATTTACCTTCTTTCATTGACACAGCAAGATCAGAAACTGCCATCTTACTTTGAAATCTCTTCAAAAAGTCGCATCAAAGTCTGAAGCTTTGACATGTAGCCATTGGTCCCCAGAAACTAGCACTGATCTTGCCAACTCCCATTCAAAACATCGTCTTTCATGAAAAGCTTCATGAAAGAAGAGATAACTTTACAAATCTGTAGACTGATGCACTATGTGACCGCAGTGCCATCTCACCTCTACACAACGATCAACCTAACGAGTCGGAATCACAGTGCCATCTCACCTCTACACAACGATCAACCTAACGGGTCGGAATCACAGTGCCATCTCTCCTCTACACAACGATCAACCTAACGAGTCGGAATCACAGTGCCATCTCTCCTCTACACAACGATCAACCTGACGAGTCGGAATCACAGTGCCATCTCACCTCTACACAACGATCAACCTAACGAGTCGGAATCACAGTGCCATCTCACCTCTACACAACGATCAACCTAACGGGTCGGAATCACAGTGCCATCTCTCCTCTACACAACGATCAACCTGACGAGTCGGAATCACAGTGCCATCTCACCTCTACACAACGATCAACCTAACGAGTCGGAATCACAGTGCCATCTCACCTCTACACAACGATCAACCTAACGAGTCGGAATCACAGTGCCATCTCACCTCTACGCAACGATCAACCTAATGAGTCGGAATCACAGTGTCATCATACCTCTACACAACGATCAACCTAACGAGTCGGAATCACAGTGCCATCTCACCTCTACACAACGATCAACCTAACGAGTCGGAATCACAGTGCCATCTCACCTCTACACAACGATCAACCTAACGAGTCGCAATCACAGTTCCATCTCACCTCTACGCAACGATCAACCTAACGAGTCGGAATCACAGTGCCATCTCACCTCTACACAACGATCAACCTAACGAGTCGGAATCACAGTGCCATCTCACCTCTACACAACGATCAACCTAACGAGTCGGAATCACAGTGCCATCTCACCTCTACACAACGATCAACCTAACGAGTCGGAATCACAGTGCCATCTCACCTCTACACAACGATCAACCTAACGAGTCGGAATCACAGTGCCATCTCACCTCTACACAACGATCAACCTAACGAGTCGAAATCACAGTGCCATCTCACCTCTACGCAAGGATCAACCTAACGAGTCGGAATCACAGTGCCATCTCACCTCTACACAACGATCAACCTAACGAGTCGGAATCACAGTGCCATCTCACCTCTACGCAAGGATCAACCTAACGAGTCGGAATCACAGTGCCATCTCACCTCTACACAACGATCAACCTAACGAGTCGGAATCACATTTCTTCCACAACTCTAACAGCTTATAATTAAACGGAAGACAAATGTACATTTAGGGACAAGAAGAAGACATCCCCATCATAAAATGTAAAAGTGTGCTTCTCATTCTAAAACTCCATTAAGGTATTTATGTCCTCAAGCCACACAGTAAAGTTTCAACAGTTTGGGAGAAGTTGTCCCCTTTGAAGATACCAGAACAAAATACTAAAAATAACACAAGGGCAACATTAACAAAAAACTAAAGCATGCTTTATTTTAAAACCCAAACAAGGTATTTATGTCCTGAAGGCACACACCAAGTTGAGTTGTCCCCTCTCTGAAAGTTTCTGAGAAAAGTTGTCCCCTTTGGAGACACCATGAAAAGAGTCCCAAAGGGTACAAGCTCATTAACTAACTGCACTTTGTTCCGATGTTTCTCATTTTCAACTCCATGAAGAAGTATTAACAGGATCCAACCCTTCTTCACCTCACACTTTATAGAGTGAGTGAGGAGTTAGGGTTTAACGACGCTTTCACAAGTATTTCAGTTACATCGTGGCTGCTAGTATTATGGCAGGGAGAAAGCCCGAAACGCCATGTGGCTATGCACTGTGGTGAAACCTGCAAGCAGCGGCTGGAACTAGCGACACTTTATAGAAGCTCTATCAACATGATAACATCTCTCAGTTAATCTCATTTTGCTTTGACGTATATAATGTGAAATGAGAAAAACGCTGCACTAATCTTGCAACTTTTTAATATTTAAAATTTTGTAAACTTGTTGCATTCTTTATTGTATATGAATTGTGTATCCTGTATACGGGTCCAGGGGCTTGAAAATACTTGAAATGAAAAATGTTGTTGATGATGATGATGATGATGATGATGACATGATGATGATGATGATGATGATGACTGTCAAATCTAATGTCATCAAAATATTAGCCTCAGTATTGTTTCAATCTGGTTTGTGTTATAATCACATATTAATAAGCTACATGTATAAAGATGAATGTCTCTTACCCGGGTAGAACCCTTCCTTTAATTAATATCTGAAGACGTTACACGACACTGCACTGTTATACATACCTTGTCTAATATACTTAATGCTTGTACTCCATGTATTTCGTTAACGTATTCTCTCGGGTATAAGACCAGATGGACAGGCAAACAAACATCATGAAAACGGGGGAGTGGGCTTTTAGACGAGAGAGATCCCAACTCATATGAAAATTCATACCGGATACCGTCAGACAGTCAGAATAGGTTTTATGTGTGACATTGGAATCTCTAGCAAAATTGGGGATGGGCTATAACCAGAGAATAACCCCAACCAGGACAACCCTCCGAAAAGATACCCAAGAGAATACAGAACTATCAGAAAACTTGAAAGCAATAGAACTAATATTATTAGATGGAACATTCACGGGGACTTGTCCACATGACCATCATGCAGAGCAATCATAAATCATATTGTTTTCTCCTTTTGAAGATGCAATCAAATGTCATAGCTTCAGAAATAAAATAAATGACTTGGCGTATGACATAACAGAGCAATGAAAACCAGTTGTGTCGTACGGTTTGTAATATAATCTGGTTATGAAATCACCAATATGGCAATAATCAATGCTAGCTAGATGAGAAACAGCCCATATGCCTTGTCATAGAATACACAGACATGGGACCTGCATGAGATTTGTTTTATGTCGTTACAAATGAAACATTATGTTAGAAAAAAAATCATTATACAGTAAATAAGGCAAAACAAAATTATTTAGTTGTTTTATGGAATCTATGATTGAAGATCCCAAAAAATAGAGACATCAGATGTTGAGAGAGACACCTTCGACAGTGAGTCATTTTTAAAGCTTTGTCATTTTTCAGAATTTCAAATGGCCATTGCCCATTGTAGGATACTAATTGCTAATTCAGATTCAGTACCAACTGCCAGATAGGAGGTTCAATCAATTAAACACAGTTAAAGGAAGGCTCACATAGTACAACAGTAAGTTGGGTGAGGGCAAGCTTCTCTGTTTAGACAGAGAGAGGTGAGGTGAGTTGGGGTTTAACACCGCTTTCAAGAGTATTTCACTTATATCACAGCTGCTAGTATTAAAGCCTGCAACGCCATGTGGCTATGTATTGCGGTGAAACCTGCGAGCACAGGCTGAAACTAGCGAACCATGGGTGGTACTACGCTGAAATTCAGTGTAGCATTGCACCCAAACCTTACTGCGTGTAGAACAGTTCTCTACTTCAGTTGCTGTGCCCCTGGCGGGATTCGAACCCCGGACCTCTTGATCCGAAGCCGAATGTAGACAGGGAGAAATGATCTGCTACACTGGTATAAAATCTTATGCAATAATTGCTTGTATCACGTTTAGTGTCATATGTAACAATGTTTACCTGTACAATGTGAGCAGTATAGACATTCAATAATCAAGACTAGAGTTATGTTGACACTTGTGAAATTGATACGACATCTGTTTATCCGTGTAATGCATGTTTACATTGCCCTTCTAATTTCATACATGCAGATCTTGTTTGTCCGAATGATTTGGTTACAGGGGAAAATCATCAGGTTTGTGCTGCAGTGATGATTAATTTTAACTCGAAATCCTCGTCAACTTTTTAAAGTCTGAATGTTATTAGTACACAGTAGACATGACAATTTATTTCCTCATTTAAAGTGACACGTGTCATTAGTCATGAAAGTGATTGCACAAACAAAGGAAACAAATTACCGTAGTCTCTCGGGTATAAGCCCAATTGGTTGCAACACCATTCATACCCTACATTAAATCTACATATGTAATATAAAATATAACGTGCACCAATCAAATATTATTTCCGAATAGAAATTATTATCTGAACAGACTGCAGCTGTGAAAGTGTACATGTACGCCCTCACACAACTGAATATTCAGAGTGTAGGTGTGAAAGTGTACATGTACGCCCTCACACAACTGAATATTCAGAGTGTAGGTGTGAAAGTGTACATGTACGCCCTCACACAACTGAATATTCACAGAGTGTAGGTGTGAAAGTGTACATGTACGCCCTCACACAACTGAATATTCAGAGTGTAGGTGTGAAAGTGTACATGTACGCCCTCACACAACTGAATATTCACAGAGTGTAGGTGTGAAAGTGTACATGTACGCCCTCACACAACTGAATATTCACAGAGTGTAGGTGTGAAAGTGTACATGTACGCCCTCACACAACTGAATATTCACAGAGTGTAGGTGTGAAAGTGTACATGTACGCCCTCACACAACTGAATATTCAGAGTGTAGGTGTGAAAGTGTACATGTACGCCCTCACACAACTGAATATTCACAGAGTGTAGGTGTGAAAGTGTACATGTACGCCCTCACACAACTGAATATTCACAGAGTGTAGGTGTGAAAGTGTACATGTACGCCCTCACACAACTGAATATTCACAGAGTGTAGGTGTGAAAGTGTACATGTACACCCTCACACAACTGAATATTCACAGAGTGTAGGTGTGAAAGTGTACATGTACGCCCACACACAACTGAATATTCACAGAGTGTAGGTGTGAAAGTGTACATGTACGCCCTCACACAACTGAATATTTAGAGTGTAGGTGTGAAAGTGTAAATGTACGCCCTCATACAACTGAATATTCAGAGTGTAGGTGTGAAAGTGTACATGTACGCCCTCACACAACTGAATATTCACAGAGTGTAGGTGTGAAAGTGTACATGTACGCCCTCACACAACTGAATATTTAGAGTGTAGGTGTGAAAGTGTAAATGTACGCCCTCACACAACTGAATATTCAGAGTGTAGGTGTGAAAGTGTACATGTACGCCCTCACACAACTGAATATTCACAGAGTGTAGGTGTGAAAGTGTACATGTACGCCCTCACACAACTGAATATTCAGAGTGTAGGTGTGAAAGTGTACATGTACGCCCTCACACAGCTGAATATTCACAGAGTGTAGGTGTGAAAGTGTACATGTACGCCCTCACACAACTGAATATTCAGAGTGTAGGTGTGAAAGTGTACATGTACGCCCTCACACAACTGAATATTCAGAGTGTAGGTGTGAAAGTGTACATGTACGCCCTCACACAACTGAATATTCAGAGTGTAGGTGTGAAAGTGTACATGTACGCCCTGTACATGTGATAGGAATAACACTCTCTGTTTAGAACTCAAATTGATATTTTTATATGCACTAGTTGTAAAATGAATTTCTTAATCCTATTCCGAAGTCAAAATGACAATCTTACATCTTATAAAGAGACATATGTACAACTTCCTCACAAATAACTCATATTGAAAGTTTTTTTTCCTTACAATATTTTTCGATCCAGTTCCAAAATCAAAATGACAGTTTTAACTTATAAAGAGGATAGAGTTATTTTCCTCAAAACAAATTCTCTTTGACAAAGTTCGTAAAAAGTTGACTTTCAATCTGGCTTCAACAACATTTGAATAATTGATCAGATGTTTTTGCCTCGATCAGATTGATGCTAGCTTCAGGGTGAAAGTGTTTAACATTCACTTGCAGGAACAGCAGGAACATCAAACAAGAGCGCTTTAAACCAATCAATCTTCAAACAGGATTAGAACTCAATCAGACCAGCAGAGAGACAAGACACGAGGCACGTTTAAACAAATCTTGTTATCTTGCAATTTTAATGTTTGAGTTTTTAATGAACTGGAGAATAATCTCATGAAATCATTTTAAAGGTATTGGAAACCTAAACTTGATGTCTTGATGATTGGTGGAAGTACAGGTCAATAATAGGGGTGAATAACAGGTGAATAACAGGTGAATAACAGGTGAATAACAGGTCAGTAACAGGTGAATAACAGGGTGAATAACAGGTCAATAACAGGTCAATAACAGGTCAATAACAGGTCAGTAACAGCAGACTGAGGGAGTCAAGAGCTTGCAGGAACACTGTTAACAATGGTTACAAGATCGGTATGCAAATCAAACCTGCGGTGAGTTAACTTTAACCTCTCTGATTGGCGTTTAGAGGTTGAGCTGAGGTGAGTTGGGGTTTAACCCGCTTTCAAGAGTATTTCACATATATTGCGGCTGCTAGCATTATGGCAGGGAGAAAGCCCGCAACGCCATGTGGCTATGCATTGCGGTGAAACCTGCGAGCATCGGCTGGAACTAGCGAACCATGGTTGTTACTACACTGGACTTCTGTGTAGCATTGGACCTAAACCTCACTGCGTGTAGAACAGTTCTCTACTGCAGACAAGGGTGACGTGCCCCTGGCGGGATTCGAACCCCAGACCTCTTGATCCGAAGCCGAACGCACTAACCACTGCGCTATCCCGCCCCGTTTGTTGTTTGGAATTCCTTGCTTGACGATGTAAGAATCTATGTAGAATGTTGCCAATACATAAAACAGGTGTGTATCCATAATAATAGTCATCATTATTCAGCTTGAGGTTGTCAATACATTTTAGAAAATAATCTATTTGAAAGTGATCTATCGCAGACATTTTGAGAGTCAGGGACGTAAATTGCAATACATGAAACATTGTGACATGTAAGGTTTACTTAATCTGCATCCTAATCGACGCTGTGATAATCAACAGTATTGAATGTTGGACAGAGATCAAGTCAATATCATGTGGCATGTAACTTTATGCTTTAGATGTATCACAACTTCACAAGTGAAGATCCATCAGAATGAATGAATGAATCCAAGGTTAAGAAATTGTCTCAGCATAGATAATAAAAGCCGTTCATCCATGACTGTGTCCTGGTGCTTAACCACTCTCTCCAAGTTGTTTGTTATTACATCAAATAATAGGTTGTTGATCTAGCTCTGCTGTACATATTAATATCCATAATGCATAAAGGAATATATGATATCTCATCTCCAATATGCTTACACATATACATCAATAAAATCAAATGTCACGTAAAACATGCCTCACATTTTAATCTACTTAATGCCAAAATACATAAGGATATCACATCTCACATATGCTTACATATGATCAAATGTCACATCAAACAATTTGAATTTTACACAAAAAAAGACGAAAAGACGATTCTTACCTTCCTTTTTAAGGCACCTATACGTCCCTCTACGATCAGTAAACAATCCAAGATGAAACTTGTCATCCGGCAGATCGACTGGGCTCGCTCCTGTGGAGAAGAGAAATCATCATTCTAGATATTGATGAGAAGATGTAACGCGCCCATCTTTGTTTGCAGAAACACGCATCAGGAGAAAGATGGATCAAAGACACTTAGTGGGTAAAAATCTATGTGAGGAAAGAAATGAGCACAAGCGTATAATCATTCAATCCTGCAACTCCTTCCTGCCAGGAGCTAATCCACGACAGCTGGCGATCTGCAGTCCGAGGAACAGATCTCGTGGACACCATTCAGGGCACTAATATCTGCATTAAAGAGACGGTTCTATCAGAATATCCACCATTGTAAAATAAAGAAGTTGATCATCCATAAAATGTCCTTGTCGTTTCATTATACCAACTACTAGAATGCCTCTCAAACAGTTATTTCCTTTACAAAACTCTGTTAGAGACATTAGACTTGTTTAAATCAAGAAGCCTTTACAAGTAAGATAACAAGAGAAAGATTTCTACAAGGGATTGAACAGAGACTTGAAGTACGAGTGGTTCACGGTATTGGGACAGGATGACACAAGATAACAAGAGAAAGATTTCTACAAGGGATTGAACAGAGACTTGAAGTACGAGTGGTTCACGGTATTGGGACAGGATGACACAAGATAACAAGAGAAAGATTTCTACAAGGGATTGAACAGAGACTTGAAGTACGAGTGGTTCACGGTATTGGGACAGGATGACACAAGATAACAAGAGAAAGATTTCTACAAGGGATTGAACAGAGACTTGAAGTACGAGTGGTTCACGGTATTGGGACAGGATGACACAAGATAACAAGAGAAAGATTTCTACAAGGGATTGAACAGAGACTTGAAGTACGAGTGGTTCACGGTATTGGGACAGGATGACACAAGATAACAAGAGAAAGATTTCTACAAGGGATTGAACAGAGACTTGAAGTACGAGTGGTTCACTGAGTGATAGTGAACGAATGTAAACATTGTTATTTTTGGGATCACACTACGTGAAATAAGATGCTTTCATGTACTTGTCTCTTGCGAGATTCAAAGGCACCAATCATCACCTACTGTACTATTAGCTTACCAGGGATGTAGCTTGGTTGGTTGAGCGTCCGCTCATCACCCGAAAGGTCGGGGTTCGATTCGTCATACCAAAAGACGTTAAAAGATGGAAGTTGTTGCTTCCTTGCTTGGCACTCAGCATTATAAGGATAGAACAACGCTTCAACTGGCGCTGCTCAGTGGCTTTCGGGTACCATTGGCAAAAACATGAACTTCCAATATTTACATTGTAATGAGGACAATGAAGTGTTATTATATTATATATTATATTACCACTTTGGCCAACATGATAATCGGAAATAACCTGGAATACAATCCTTGTTGGGACCAAGAATCCCTATGTTTTGGCTTAAATCACCTGGCATTATCGGACCTATGTACTACTCGTACATCAAGGTTCCAAATGTTTTGAGTTATCATGCCAAGACAAAAAAGTGGACATGCACAAAACCAAACATCTTGTTGTGACCTTGACAAATAGATCACTGTCACCAAATTCAACTGACAACGAGCAATCATGCGATATATCAAAGTTTTACTTATATCATTCATTTTGTTCTTGTCTTTCGGCCCTAACAAATACCAGTTAGACTTTAAATCCTTGGTGTGACCTTCAAAAACAGGTCATGGTAACTACATTAAATGGTCATCATAGGGTCATACCAATACACTGTTCTACACAATGAGTGTAGAAGACTGAATGGTCAGCTTGAAACAAAGTCACAGATTGCACAAATAATTTTATTTCAACAAATCACGATTATATATTGCTAGCCAAGAAAGTGTTCCAGGTAAGACACAGCAATCACAATGTATACCTAGTACAGGTAAGACACAGCAATCACGATGTATACCTAGTACAGGTAAGACACAGCAATCACGATGTATACCTAGTACAGGTAAGACACAGCAATCATGATGTATACCTAGTACAGGTAAGACACAACAATCACGATGTAAACCTAGTACAGGTAAGACACAGCAATCACGATGTATACCTAGTACAGGTAAGACACAGCAATCACGATGTATACCTAGTACAGGTAAGACACAACAATCACGATGTATACCTAGTACAGGTAAGACACAGCAATCATGATGTATACCTAGTACAGGTAAGACACAACAATCACGATGTAAACCTAGTACAGGTAAGACACAGCAATCACGATGTATACCTAGTACAGGTAAGACACAGCAATCACGATGTATACCTAGTACAGGTAAGACACAACAATCACGATGTAAACCTAGTACAGGTAAGACACAGCAATCACGATGTATACCTAGTACAGGTAAGACACAGCAATCACGATGTAAACCTAGTACAGGTAAGACACAGCAATCACGATGTAAACCTAGTACTGGTAAGACACAACAATCACGATGTATACCTAGTACAGGTAAGACACAACAATCAGGATGTATACCTAGTACAGGTAAGACACAACAATCACGATGTATACCTAGTACAGGTAAGACACAGCAAACACGATGTAAACCTAGCACAGGTAAGACACAGCAATCACGATGTAAACCTAGTACAGGTAAGACACAACAATCACGATGTATACCTAGTACAGGTAAGACACAACAATCACGATGTAAACCTAGTACAGGTAAGACACAGCAATCACGATGTATACCTAGTACAGGTAAGACACAGCAATCACGATGTATACCTAGTACAGGTAAGACACAGCAATCATGATGTATACCTAGTACAGGTAAGACACAACAATCACGATGTATACCTAGTACAGGTAAGACACAACAATCACGATGTATACCTAGTACTGGTAAGACACAGCAATCACGATGTATACCTAGTACAGGTAAGACACAACAATCACGATGTATACCTAGTACAGGTAAGACACAGCAATCATGATGTATACCTAGTACAGGTAAGACACAACAATCACGATGTATACCTAGTACAGGTAAGACACAACAATCACAATGTAAACCTAGTACAGGTAAGACACAACAATCACGATGTAAACCTAGTACAGGTAAGACACAACAATCATGATGTATACCTAGTACAGGTAAGACACAGCAATCATGATGTATACCTAGTACAGGTAAGACACAACAATCACGATGTATACCTAGTACAGGTAAGACACAACAATCACAATGTAAACCTAGTACAGGTAAGACACAACAATCACGATGTAAACCTAGTACAGGTAAGACACAACAATCACGATGTATACCTAGTACAGGTAAGACACAACAATCACGATGTATACCTAGTACAGGTAAGACACAACAATCACGATGTATACCTAGTACAGGTAAGACACAACAATCACGATGTATACCTAGTACAGGTAAGACACAGCAAACACAATGTAAACCTAGCACAGGTAAGACACAACAATCATGATGTATACCTAGTACAGGTAAGACACAACAATCACGATGTATACCTAGTACTGGTAAGACACAACAATCACGATGTTTACCTAGTACAGGTAAGACACAGCAATCACGATGTATACCTAGTACAGGTAAGACACAACAATCACGATGTATACCTAGTACTGGTAAGACACAACAATCACGATGTAAACCTAGCACAGGTAAGACACAACAATCACGATGTAAACCTAGTACAGGTAAGACACAACAACCACGATTTATACCTAGCACAGGTAAGACACAACAATCACGATGTAAACCTAGTACAGGTAAGACACAACAATCACGATGTATACCTAGTACAGGTAAGACACAACAATCACGATGTATACCTAGTACTGGTAAGACACAACAATCACGATGTTTACCTAGTACAGGTAAGACACAGCAATCACGATGTATACCTAGTACAGGTAAGACACAACAATCACGATGTATACCTAGTACTGGTAAGACACAACAATCACGATGTAAACCTAGCACAGGTAAGACACAACAATCACGATGTAAACCTAGTACAGGTAAGACACAACAATCATGATGTATACCTAGTACAGGTAAGACACAACAATCACGATGTATACCTAGTACAGGTAAGACACAACAATCACGATGTATACCTAGTACAGGTAAGACACAACAATCACGATGTAAACCTAGCACAGGTAAGACACAACAATCACGATGTAAACCTAGTACAGGTAAGACACAACAATCACGATGTATACCTAGTACAGGTAAGACACAACAATCACGATGTATACCTAGTACTGGTAAGACACAACAATCACGATGTATACCTAGTACAGGTAAGACACAACAATCACGATGTATACCTAGTACAGGTAAGACACAACAATCACGATGTATACCTAGTACAGGTAAGACACAACAATCACGATGTATACCTAGTACTGGTAAGACACAACAATCACGATGTATACCTAGTACAGGTAAGACACAACACAACAATCACAATGTAAACCTAGTACAGGTAAGACACAACAATCATGATGTATACCTAGTACAGGTAAGACACAACAATCACGATGTATACCTAGTACAGGTAAGACACAACAATCACGATGTAAACCTAGTACAGGTAAGACACAGCAATCACGATGTATACCTAGTACAGGTAAGACACAACAATCACGATGTATACCTAGTACAGGTAAGACACAACAATCACGATGTATACCTAGTACAGGTAAGACACAACAATCACGATGTAAACCTAGTACAGGTAAGACACAACAATCATGATGTATACCTAGTACAGGTAAGACACAACAATCACGATGTAAACCTAGTACAGGTAAGACACAACAATCACGATGTATACCTAGTACAGGTAAGACACAACAATCATGATGTATACCTAGTACTGGTAAGACACAACAATCACGATGTATACCTAGTACAGGTAAGACACAACAATCACGATGTAAACCTAGTACAGGTAAGACACAACAATCACGATGTATACCTAGTACAGGTAAGACACAGCAATCACGATGTATACCTAGTACAGGTAAGACACAACAATCACGATGTATACCTAGTACAGGTAAGACACAGCAATCACGATGTATACCTAGTACAGGTAAGACACAACAATCACGATGTATACCTAGTACAGGTAAGACACAACAATCACGATGTATACCTAGTACAGGTAAGACACAGCAATCACGATGTATACCTAGTACAGGTAAGACACAACAATCACGATGTATACCTAGTACAGGTAAGACACAACAATCATGATGTATACCTAGTACAGGTAAGACACAACAATCACGATGTATACCTAGTACAGGTAAGACACAAAAATCACGATGTAAACCTAGTACAGGTAAGACACAGCAATCATGATGTAAACCTAGTACAGGTAAGACACAACAATCACGATGTATACCTAGTACAGGTAAGACACAGAAATCACGATGTATACCTAGTACAGGTAAGACACAGCAATCACGATGTATACCTAGTACAGGTAAGACACAGCAAACACGATGTATACCTAGTACAGGTAAGACACAGCAATCACGATGTATACCTAGTACAGGTAAGACACAGCAATCACGATGTAAACCTAGTACTGGTAAGACACAGCAATCACGATGTATACCTAGTACAGGTAAGACACAACAATCACGATGTATACCTAGTACAGGTAAGACACAACAATCACGATGTATACCTAGTATAGGTAAGACACAACAATCACGATGTAAACCTAGTACAGGTAAGACACAGCAATCACGATGTATACCTAGTACAGGTAAGACACAACAATCATGATGTATACCTAGTACAGGTAAGACACAACAATCACGATGTATACCTAGTACAGGTAAGACACAAAAATCACGATGTAAACCTAGTACAGGTAAGACACAGCAATCACGATGTATACCTAGTACAGGTAAGACACAACAATCACGATGTATACCTAGTACAGGTAAGACACAACAATCACGATGTAAACCTAGTACAGGTAAGACACAGCAAACACGATGTAAACCTAGCACAGGTAAGACACAGCAATCACGATGTAAACCTAGTACAGGTAAGACACAACAATCACGATGTATACCTAGTACAGGTAAGACACAACAATCACGATGTAAATCTAGTACAGGTAAGACACAGCAATCACGATGTATACCTAGTACAGGTAAGACACAGCAATCACGATGTATACCTAGTACAGGTAAGACACAACAATCACGATGTATACCTAGTACAGGTAAGACACAGCAATCATGATGTATACCTAGTACAGGTAAGACACAGCAATCACGATGTAAACCTAGTACAGGTAAGACACAACAATCACGATGTATACCTAGTACTGGTAAGACACAACAATCACGATGTATACCTAGTACAGGTAAGACACAACAATCACGATGTAAACCTAGTACAGGTAAGACACAGCAATCATGATGTATACCTAGTACAGGTAAGACACAACAATCACGATGTAAACCTAGTACAGGTAAGACACAGCAATCACGATGTATACCTAGTACAGGTAAGACACAGCAATCACGATGTATACCTAGTACAGGTAAGACACTGCAATCACGATGTATACCTAGTACTGGTAAGACACAACAATCACGATGTAAACCTAGTACAGGTAAGACACAACAATCACGATGTATACCTAGTACAGGTAAGACACAACAATCACGATGTAAACCTAGTACAGGTAAGATACAACAATCACGATGTAAACCTAGTACAGGTAAGACACAGCAATCACGATGTATACCTAGTACTGGTAAGACACAACAATCACGATGTAAACCTAGTACAGGTAAGACACAACAATCACGATGTATACCTAGTACAGGTAAGACACAACAATCACGATGTATACCTAGTATAGGTAAGACACAACAATCACGATGTAAACCTAGTACAGGTAAGACACAAGAATCACGATGTAAACCTAGTACAGGTAAGACACAACAATCACGATGTATACCTAGTACAGGTAAGACACAGCAAACACGATGTAAACCTAGCACAGGTAAGACACAGCAATCACGATGTAAACCTAGTACAGGTAAGACACAACAATCACGATGTATACCTAGTACAGGTAAGACACAGCAAACACGATGTAAACCTAGCACAGGTAAGACACAGCAATCACGATGTAAACCTAGTACAGGTAAGACACAGCAATCACGATGTATACCTAGTACAGGTAAGACACAGCAATCACGATGTATACCTAGTACAGGTAAGACACAACAATCACGATGTATACCTAGTACAGGTAAGATACAACAATCACGATGTAAACCTAGTACAGGTAAGACACAACAATCATGATGTATACCTAGTACAGGTAAGACACAACAATCACGATGTATACCTAGTACAGGTAAGACACAACAATCACGATGTAAACCTAGTACAGGTAAGACATAACAATCACGATGTATACCTAGTACAGGTAAGACACAACAATCACGATGTAAACCTAGTACAGGTAAGACACAGCAATCACGATGTATACCTAGTACTGGTAAGACACAACAATCACGATGTATACCTAGTACAGGTAAGACACAACAATCACGATGTATACCTAGTACAGGTAAGACACAACAATCACAATGTAAACCTAGTACAGGTAAGACACAGCAATCACGATGTATACCTAGTACTGGTAAGACACAACAATCACGATGTATACCTAGTACAGGTAAAACACAAAAATCACGATGTAAACCTAGTACAGGTAAGACACAAGAATCACGATGTAAACCTAGTACAGGTAAGACACAACAATCACGATGTATACCTAGTACAGGTAAGACACAACAATCACGATGTATACCTAGTACAGGTAAGACACAACAATCACGATGTATACCTAGTACAGGTGAGACACAACAATCACGATGTATACCTAGTACAGGTAAGACACATCAATCACAATGTAAACCTAGTACAGGTAAGACACAACAATCACGATGTATAGAGAGAGACCTACCAGAGAGAGAAGTACATGCAAGGCTACGTAAGAAGGAGAGATTGTTCCCCAGCACCAGAGAATCCACCTGGAACGTGTTGTGGACCTGACTAGCTGTTGACCAGATATTCTTAGTGCTATTCACTGATAGCCTGATAGAGAAGCAAGGCAAGGCTGGATTAACTCGGGGCAACCTGCATATAATGATTACAGGTCCGTGGGTCAAAGTCTCTTACATCATACCTCACGGAGTCGTGACTGGTAGTCAGTCACACTGCTACTGGGTATGTACACACAGATGTGGAAAGCGTTACGTGAATAAACCAATTAATGATATCAGTTGGCAAATACCTGCGCCTACAAGAAAAATGTTTTGCAATATATTCTTCTGTGGTCGATCAAAAACCATGGGCACTTCTTATGAAATACAGTTGTTGAAAGGTCAGACTTGTGTGAGTATTACCCAATGCAAGTTGTCTCCAAATTTGAAGACCTTGGGTGCCATTGTTTATGATATATCGCACTTACAAGAATCGGGACCGACGATTGGACAGTCTGTATTATAGTATACAATAATAGTCTTGGTGAAGACCAGGTCAGTCTAGTTACGTTTAGACAACTCTAGACTTTAACTTCTAAATGTTTAAAAAAAAAAATTGCACATGACAGATTAATACATGTATTCCTCAAGAAGCCTTGGAGACAGTCTACAGTAGTCAACAAGAGAAATCAAGCCCATACAAACTAAAAGCTTATCAGATATAGTGTGCAGGCAGACAGCTTGGTTAACTCTTTAACAGTGGGTGAAGGAATATTCTTGGACCATGTACGTCGTCAGTTCCCGATTAGTCCTCTTACGCCTGTTACGTTCTAATCTAGTGATATTCTGGGTATAACTAACATAAGCTACTGGCAAAACAAAGACTAATTCCTACATCGACCAATTGTTGTTCCTGAATGGTTTGGTAAGAATAATTCTTAATCAATAAGTCAGGGTCACTAAGCAAGATGTCATCGATCACTGAGAGGACAGTCTAAGTTATTTAGTACTGTCAATGGGCAGTGTTAAGTCTAAACAAAACTAGTCTTACCAAACCAGTGATCTAGTGTAAAATGGGTTGGGAATTATCATGTGAATTGTGAAACCAGACCTGAGCCAAGTCTAGTTTGTCTAGACCAACTCGTCTGCATAGATTAGACAATCTTAAGGTAATGATGGGTCTATTTATTCATGTCCCAGATAATAAATATATGTGTGTTTTGAGCATGCAAACAGATACGTGAAGCACAATATTCTTGAAACTAAAATATTTTACAAAAGAATCCTTATTGCTATCAGCAGTATAGGCCAGAAATAGAGAATCCTTATTAATGGTTGCAATAGACAGTTACTTGTGCAATCAGTAAGGCTGTGCAATATTATTGCAATACCAATATATTGCAATACAGAGTTGTGCAATACGCGTATTGCAATATGATTTTCATATCGCAATATATTGCACCAACAAATATTAAGTCAAATTTATTCATTCATCTTGTAACAGGCACATTTACTAGCTTAACTTGTATTAAGAACTTTATTTTGAAGTGCTAGAATGTGTGTTGTACTGTATTACAAATGATCTTTTTAAAGATCTAAAAGTCACTTTATCAAATGTGTCATGTTTAAACTGTAAAAAAAAGTATAAAAGTTGAATGTAGAGTTCATTTAGCATGTTGCAATATCATTAGCACCAGTTTAAATGGTTTCTAGAGAATTATCTCATTATCAGAGGATCTTGCAATATATTGTGGTACGTATTGCAATACATTACAGTTCAGCAATACGTATCGCAATACAAAAATTGAGGCAATACACAGCCCTAGCAATCAGCTATATCGTTTCAAACTCAGGATTTGTTGTGTCCAGTAACCATAAAGGTGAGCTGCCTTGAAGAGTATTTCACTTATATCGCGGCTGCTAGTTTTGCTAGCCTGCAACACCATGTGGCTATGCATTGCAGTAACCATAGAGAAGACTGGAGTTCCTTCACCTTCATCATTTCCGGATTTGGTGTGTCCATATCCCTCTTTTATTATATAACTTGGGAGTGAGACACTCGCTTCTATCAGTGAAATAAACCCTCATCAAGCTACAGTTATGATAAACTATAGCATCACTCGACAGAGTGGCAAAAACGTTTATCACCACTCGAGTGAAGTCATCAGGACAATGTCATGACATGTTAGTGTCAGCTTGCGACGCCTGTAGGCTTACCATTGAAATCACTTCATTTCAACATAAAACAAAGAATACTAAAATATGAATTACATATCTGTTTTCCCTTGACAACTACCATCAATCACTAAAATAAGACTAGTGCATAACTCAGATGAACTGGCAAGAATAAGAACAGAAATGTCATGTGTCAATAGTGACATTTTGACTCCAGATAGCTAACAATTTATTGAATTACCTAAACCATAACTTGTATTAAAATGATTTAGAGATTTATATGGTGCTATAAATGCATTCTTTAACTGTTTTACTGACAACATTAATAGGGCAATATTTCTTCCACTTCAATACCTCTTGTTACAACACATAAATCTTTGTAATCTTTCTTAAATCTTTCTCAGTAACCGGACAGTCAGATAGCACAAAGCAAAAAGTCACTGTATTCAATACAGTATCAATATGGATTACTTACTACACTTACTGATTATAGAAACATGAATATTCAAATATAATATGATAACGTCCTAACACTTCAGTGGGTGATACAGACGGGAGATATTTAGTGCCAAAACCATTCTGTGTAGGCAATTTATAGGAAACACAACCCTTGAACAAAAAACATATTCTGTTACTGACCGGTACCAACGTAAAGACTGGCTAACCCAGAATATTACTGCTATAGCAACTGTAGGGTTTCGGAACCATGTACAACTGAACTACTTGAGACAAAAAATGTACATATTAATCTTGATAGATTCTCGGTAACCAAAACACAGCCAGATAACAGCATGTAACAAGCAGACAGAGTCGGCCATATCCCCCGCCTTTGGGAAAATTTTTTGAAGAATAGTTGTTGAATAACAGTGACTATGAACCTTTTTCAACTGAACACAACACACAAAATTTCATCTCCTTAGACAAAGTGGTTCTGGAGAAGAAGACAAAATGCGGAAAGTTTACAGACGGCTGGACACCGTGCAATGCCATAAGCCCATAGGGCCTTTCAGGTACATCTACACATGATGATTGTTCCACACACCAAGTTTCGTTGAGATATGTCTTATAGTTTTCGAGTTCTGTTCCGGAAACAAAATTCTAAGTTACATTTCCATGGAAACGGTAAAAAAAAATAACTCGAAGAAGTTTAAAACCCCAAAAGGCACATCTACACATGATGATTGTTCCACACACCAAGTTTCGTTGAGATATGTCCTATGGTTTTCGAGTTCTGCTCCGGAAACAAAATTCTAAGTTACATTTCCATGGAAACGGTAAAAAAAAATAACTCGAAAAAGTTGAAAACCCCAAAAGGCACATCTACACATGATGATTGATCAACACACCAAGTTTCCTTGAGATATGTCTTATAGTTTTTGAGTTCTGCTCCGGAAACAAAATCGGGACGGACGGACAGAGCCCATTTCAATATCCCCCCCCCAACTATGTTGGCGGGGGATAACAAGTCACCACACTCAATACAGTCAATATGGATTGCTTTGATTCCAGAAACAAGAATGTTCAGATATCAGTTATAAACACTTATGCTGTGAAACTATTTAGAGCCAAAACCTTTCTGTGTAGGCAATTTATAAGAAACAACTCTCAAACAGTACTTAAACAATATTCTGCGACCATTGCCTATTTACAATAATAATCATCAACCTTGAAATTTAATAATCGGAGTGACACCCACTGTTCATCAATACAAACAGGATCCAGGATAGGGGAGTCAGCATCTATTGTGATACAGCAGAGGTGAACGGTACTCAACCACAAATAATGACAAGTTTGAAGTACGTTTTTTTTTTACATCAGAATAAAGATTGGACGCACTAGAAGTATGTGAAGTGGAAACACCCGATCTTATAGACTTATGGACAATGGATTTTGGGGTTTAGCTAAAATGTGGAAAATTGATCATCTATGTTTTAAAATGACAATGAAAAACAGTTATGCGCACAAATAAAGTGATGCGCCGGTGACCCAAAACATGTCCCTTTTTCTTATTAAGTCTTATGATTTAGGAGAGTTTGTTATATAATCCTCAACGTCATGCTGGTATCAGTTTACAGGCAGGTGATATGGTGATATGGTGAGATGGTGGTGATATGGTGAGATGGTGAGATGCATGTCATCCAGACACACTTGACACACAGATGAAAACACAAGGACACAGAACCACCTTCAATGATGTTGTCAGTCTTATATCTTAGCTGGGAGATATCTGTCTGTGTTATATATCCTTTGTTAGAAGGTTTCTAACCCTAACCCTTTACCTGGCTGTCTTATGTTATCAGCCTTATATCTCAGCTGGGAGATAAGAGTCTGTGTTATACCCCTTGCAAGAAGTTATCTCCCCCTGTCCCTAGGTGTCTCATGTTTACCCATGATTGAGAACTGAGTCCATCCAGCAGTCACAACTGTCCTGAATCTGTACTGACACAAGTCTAAGAGGTCACAGACCATCAAAGCATTGATACTGTGAATCCTCAGCTGAAACAAAAAGATGTCACGTCATTCTGCATTAAATGTGCGCCTAATTTGATCACAAATCTAATCACATCGATTACCAGTAAGTATACAAAGTTTAATAGTCAAGATAGCAGGATTTGAACTTAAAACCCTAGGCTCTTTAAACAAGCAATTGTCACTGAAGTGACATGATGCCCTGCCGCAAATTAATACTTCAAAATGAAGAAATAATGTAAAGGTCACCAAAATCATCTGGGCCCTGAATCTTCCCTGTAATAACATTGGTGGAGGATGGGATGATAATCCAGAAAAGGGCTCTTGAGATATCCTGCTGAGCAGCTGAACATGCAAGTGCACGCGGGAAAAGGTTAAGTTCCTCTGTGACCTTGAGAATAATGTCAAGGTCACCAAAATCTGATCATCCCTTTGTCTTCCTTAGAAGAAGCTATGTGTAAGATATAAAGAGAATCCAGTCAAAGGTTGGAACATTACTCTCTTTATGGTGAGCAATATATGAAAATAATCCAGTGAATAGTACTTGAGGTGAGGTGAGTTGGGTTTCCCGCCCCCTGAATAGTACTTGAGTTGTTCCGTTTCGTTCATGAGAAAGGACACATGCTGCTGAATACTATATCCCCCTCTTTGCACTGAACGTGCGGCGGGGGGAAACAAATGAGTTTATAAATGAATTCTACCATTAGTAACATAACTTATAATCGAGAATATATTTACAGACTTCTGACGATTGAACAACAATCGAGTAAGAATCCTCTATCTATCTATCTACTTGTACTTGAGGACCCAGGAGAGGATACTGTCCACTTGACCAAAACAACATCATCTCCAACCTGGACAGAAGTGTCAGTAACCATGGCAACTCAAAAGTCGCAGGTGCTCATCTTGGACAGCAAATAAATCCATGATTCTTTGACAGGCACTTAGCTCTCTTGCTTACCTCTGAACACACAATCAGCATTGAAACATCCAGTGCTAGCCACTTTCCATGTGGACCCTCAATTGTCTGGAGACCAGTTGTCTTCGCTGGTAACTCATAACATGTCATTCACAGAGCTTTACTGGAAGAGCTTTTGACTGGACTCTGCCAATGTCACAAGACCATTCAGTACAAGTCATCAACTGCTGAATTTAATAGTGCAAATTTGTGACAATCAACAAGAATCACAACTTGCTACCAATTGGAATATTCAGGATTGGCTCACAACCAAAACTAGGCTGTCCTTGAGTATTGAATGTATTTAAGTTATTGGCAACCGTAATTCAGTAGGAGAATAAATACTCAGATACTTTAATCACATTTTCATTCTAGCAGGAGAACATGGCCATCATTATACATCATAGAAACATCTTGATATATGGATAGTCAACTTCTTCATGTCAAATACCCTGGCCTTCCTTCATCTCCACAGTCAAATACCCTGGACTTCCTTCATCTCCACAACTTCTTTATGGCAAATACCCTGGACTTCCTTCATCTCCACAACTTCTTCATGGCAAATACCTTGGCCTTCCTTCATCTCCACAGTCAAATACCCTGGCCTTCCTTCATCTCCACAACTTCTTCATGGCAAATACCCTGGCCTTCCTTCATCTCCACACCTTCTTCATGGCAAATACCCTGGACTTCCTTCATCTCCACAGTCAAATACCCTGGCCTTTCTTCATCTCCACAACTTCTTCATGGCAAATACCCTGGCCTTCCTTCATCTCCACAACTTCTTCATGGCAAATACCCTGGACTTCCTTCATCTCCACAACTTCTTCATGGCAAATACCTTGGCCTTCCTTCATCTCCAAAGTCAAATATCTTGGCCTTCCTTCATCTCCACAACTTCTTCATGGCAAATACCCTGGACTTCCTTCATCTCCACAGTCAAATACCCTGGACTTCCTTCATCTCCACAACTTCTTCATGGCAAATACCCTGGCCTTCCTTCATCTCCACAACTTCTTCATGGCAAATACCCTGGACTTCCTTCATCTCCACAACTTCTTCATGGCAAATACCCTGGCCTTCCTTCATCTCCACAACTTCTTCATGGCAAATACCCTGGACTTCCTTCATCTCCACAACTTCTTCATGGCAAATACCTTGGCCTTCCTTCATCTCCAAAGTCAAATACCTTGGCCTTCCTTCATCTCCACAGTCAAATACCTTGGCCTTCCTTCATCTCCACAGTCAAATACCCTGGACTTCCTTCATCTCCACAACTTCTTCATGGCAAATACCCTGGCCTTCCTTCATCTCCACAACTTCTTCATGGCAAATACCCTGGACTTCCTTCATCTCCACAACTTCTTCATGGCAAATACCCTGGCCTTCCTTCATCTCCACAACTTCTTCATGGCAAATACCCTGGACTTCCTTCATCTCCACAACTTCTTCATGGCAAATACCTTGGCCTTCCTTCATCTCCAAAGTCAAATACCTTGGCCTTCCTTCATCTCCACAGTCAAATACCTTGGCCTTCCTTCATCTCCACAGTCAAATACCCTGGCCTTCCTTCATCTCCACAACTTCTTCATGGCAAATACCCTGGCCTTCCTTCATCTCCACAACTTCTTCATGGCAAATACCCTGGCCTTCCTTCATCTCCACAACTTCTTCATGGCAAATACCCTGGACTTCCTTCATCTCCACAACTTCTTCATGGCAAATACCCTGGACTTCCTTCATCTCCACAACTTCTTCATGGCAAATACCTTGGCCTTCCTTCATCTCCAAAGTCAAATACCTTGGCCTTCCTTCATCTCCACAACTTCTTCATGGCAAATACCCTGGACTTCCTTCATCTCCACAACTTCTTCATGGCAAATACCCTGGCCTTCCTTCATCTCCACAGTCAAATACCTTGGCCTTCCTTCATCTCCACAGTCAAATACCCTGGCCTTCCTTCATCTCCACAACTTCTTCATGGCAAATACCCTGGACTTCCTTCATCTCCACAGTCAAATACCCTGGCCTTCCTTCATCTCCACAACTTCTTCATGGCAAATACCCTGGCCTTCCTTCATCTCCACAACTTCTTCATGTCAAATACCCTGGCCTTCCTTCATCTCCACAACTTCTTCATGGCAAATACCCTGGCCTTCCTTCATTTCCACAACTTCTTCATGGCAAATACCTTGGCCTTCCTTCATCTCCAAAGTCAAATACCCTGGCCTTCCTTAATCTCCACAACTTCTTCATGGCAAATACCCTGGCCTTCCTTCATCTCCACAACTTCTTCATGTCAAATACCCTGGCCTTCCTTCATCTCCACAACTTCTTCATGGCAAATACCCTGGACTTCCTTCATCTCCACAACTTCTTCATGGCAAATACCTTGGCCTTCCTTCATCTCCAAAGTCAAATACCCTGGCCTTCCTTAATCTCCACAACTTATTCATGGCAAATACCCTGGCCTTCCTTAATCTCCACAACTTCTTCATGTCAAATACCCTGGCCTTCCTTCATCTCCACAACTTCTTCATGACAAATACCCTGGACTTCCTTCATCTCCACAACTTCTTCATGACAAATACCCTAGCCTTCCTTCATCTCCACAACTTCTTCATGACAAATACCCTGGACTTCCTTCATCTCCACAACTTCTTCATGACAAATACCCTGGACTTCCTTCATCTCCACAACTTCTTCATGACAAATACCCTGGCCTTCCTTCATCTCCACAGTCAAATACCCTGGCCTTCCTTAATCTCCACAACTTCTTCATGGCAAATACCCTGGCCTTCCTTCATCTCCACAGTCAAATACCCTGGCCTTCCTTAATCTCCACAACTTCTTCATGGCAAATACCCTGGCCTTCCTTCATCTCCACAGTCAAATACCCTGGCCTTCCTTAATCTCCACAACTTATTCATGTCAAATACCCTTGCCTTCCTTCATCTCCACAACTTCTTTACGGCAAATACACTGGCCTTCCTTCATCTCCACAACTTCTTCATGTCAAATACCCTGGCCTTCCTTCATCTCCACAACTTCTTCATGGCAAATACCCTGGCCTTCCTTCATCTCCACAACTTCTTCATGGCAAATACCCTGGACTTCCTTCATCTCCACAACTTCTTCATGGCAAATACCCTGGCCTTCCTTCATCTCCACAACTTCTTCATGGCAAATACCCTGGACTTCCTTCATCTCCACAACTTCTTCATGGCAAATACCTTGGCCTTCCTTCATCTCCAAAGTCAAATACCCTGGCCTTCCTTAATCTCCATAACTTCTTTACGGCAAATACACTGGCCTTCCTTCATCTCCACAACTTCTTCATGTCAAATACCCTGGCCTTCCTTCATCTCCACAACTTCTTCATGGCAAATACCCTGGCCTTCCTTCATCTCCACAACTTCTTCATGGCAAATACCCTGGACTTCCTTCATCTCCACAACTTCTTCATGGCAAATACCTTGGCCTTCCTTCATCTCCAAAGTCAAATACCCTGGCCTTCCTTAATCTCCATAACTTCTTTACGGCAAATACACTGGCCTTCCTTCATCTCCACAACTTCTTCATGTCAAATACCCTGGCCTTCCTTCATCTCCACAACTTCTTCATGGCAAATACCCTGGCCTTCCTTCATCTCCACAACTTCTTCATGGCAAATACCCTGGACTTCCTTCATCTCCACAACTTCTTCATGGCAAATACCCTGGCCTTCCTTCATCTCCACAACTTCTTCATGGCAAATACCCTGGACTTCCTTCATCTCCACAACTTCTTCATGGCAAATACCTTGGCCTTCCTTCATCTCCAAAGTCAAATTCCCTGGCCTTCCTTAATCTCCACAACTTATTCATGGCAAATACCCTGGCCTTCCTTCATCTCCACAGTCAAATACCCTGGCCTTCCTTAATCTCCACAACTTCTTCATGGCAAATACCCTGGCCTTCCTTCATCTCCACAGTCAAATACCCTGGCCTTCCTTAATCTCCACAACTTCTTCATGGCAAATACCCTGGCCTTCCTTCATCTCCACAACTTATTCATGTCAAATACCCTTGTCTTCCTTCATCTCCACAACTTCTTTACGGCAAATACACTGGCCTTCCTTCATCTCCACAACTTCTTCATGGCAAATACCTTGGCCTTCCTTAATCTCCACAACTTCTAAACTGCCTCATGAAGAAGAAATCATTAGACATCATAGAATAATCATTCAAATATCTTAGAATGAAAATAATTTGTTACATGTTACATGATTGTTCATGCTCCATACTCTGACACTCCTGTAAATGATATTGTCAGACAGAGAGAGAACGTAGTGTGCGAAGTCAGTACAACTCAGCATGATCGACACCAGACATCATGACATTGACAAAAAGCTGTGAGACTGGTTGACCTTTTGGAACTAGTGTAGAAGAACCACCTATTATTAGAAGCCTCGTTATTTACATGGTGTACTCTCCAGCCAACACATGCAAGGTGTGACCACGGGGTTGACTTGGTAATTACTTGGTGCCAAAATAAGGAAATCAAACAGTAACACTGATATAACAAACTCAAAGGGACCAAAGAATTTAGTTCGCTATATTTGTTAATCGCCATTTACGTATTATTTTAATCAAAGGGCTTTTGACAGGAATTACAAATTTGTTCGCTATATCAGTGTTGTACTGTATTTGAGACAGTAAATTGTGATGTTCAGGTTACAGAAATATCTCATGAGAAGGTGAGGTGAGGTGAGTTGGTGTTTAACGCCGCTTTCAAGAGTATTTCACTTATATCGCGGATGCTAGTATTACGGCAGGGAGAAAGCCCGCAACGCCATGTGGCTATGCATTGCGGTGAAACCTGTGAGCAACGGCTGGAACTAGCGAACCATGGGTGGTACTACGCTGAAATTCAGTGTAGCATTGCACCATAACCTTACTGCGTGTCTCATGAGAAGAACATGAGAGCTACCTTGTATTCTTGTCTTGGAGTTCAATTGGTCATACCAAGGCAACGTTGCATTGCATGTGTTGTACATAATGAATTGTTATTTCCTCTGAAGCTTCAGGTGTCCGTGTCTAAAACGTGCCGCGTCTGTTAGTCTGTAGAGTTAATTAACATCTGGGCATTTATTAGGGGAAATACTGGTATCAGCCAATCAAACACCAGGTTATCAATAAAATAATTACAAATATTCGTAAAACCAAGTATCGTTAACTTCCTTGTTTATCATCCCATAATTCAAAAACACCCAATTCAAAGCACTTGTAATAATTGAATTATCTGTGTCAAAATTCAGTTTTTACCAATTCCTTGGATAATTCATATTATCAATTTAATGTGAAACGCCTCCTGTATGTGTCAAATTTGTTGAAGATACGAAAATGACTTCATCAAACCTCAAAGGTAGTTTATCACTTGTACAGAGTGCATCAATGTAGGTTTTCTGTTATCACACTATTAAACCAAGATTCATTAAGTGAAAATCAAATTAACAGAGAGTACAGGAAGGTAAATGGAGAGCAAACAGAAGCCGTACATGTCAGTTGAGCATGTTCGTGGAGTTGATGAAAAGTTAAACATCACTATAAAAGCTCCGAGAGTAATAAATGTGGAATATTTGAATATTACATGCAATCAATGAAGTAAATTTAGTTTTACCAAAAGGTAATTTTCGTAAATTATTTAAAAAAATAGTCTTAAGGATACGTGTCTTGTGCAAGGATATTCAATGTTTATCTAAGAACATACCGTAAGATAAACTTCTCTTTGGGGAAAAATATTTTCAACTTGATGGTTTTTCTTGTGGAATCATTATTTTGCAGAAACTGACACATAAATAAAATTTACATTAAGAAGTGTGAGACCACCAAGGGCTTAAAACCGTAAATACTTGTTGCTCATTTACAATGTTGTAACTTATTATTAAGTGTTCTCAATCTCAGCCTTTTGGTTTAAACATAAATAACGAGGGATTTTTCACCAGTTTTTCTCATCAAGTGCTTACATGGAAGGGTTGCGATTCACAGAGCGAGAGAAAATGTTGAATAGAATTCCAACCCTTCTCTCCTAATGAATATTCATATCCTCCTTCCATCATAAGCTGATAATGCTGTCCACAATGTTTCTTGTTTCTCTGATTTCACACTGGGTGTTTCATGTCACAACTTATCATTGCAGAATAGCTTGCAGGAATAGATTGTCAGTGGGTTTCACTTGAAGCAGAACATGGGGACAAAAAAACAGTTTGGTAAAAGTCAAGCGTAATCTAAGGAATAACAGTTGCAAATAGTGCATCTATCATGTTACAAACTCACATTGCTCTCAGGTTTCCTCTCCATACAGTGTGATGTCTGACACAAGTTCAATCTCAAGTCCACCAACAAAAGCTTTCCCTTCATGTCATATTACTTGACAAATGTCCATTGAAATAAACACACATTAGAGGTGTATCAATACATCATGATATCCCGTTATTGACATTGTGAACTTCACAATATTAAAGGATAGATGAAATGACATATGGTCATAATCGGATTAATTAAAATGGGATGTCAATTTGACATCTCGAATTTAAATTTCTGTAATCGGTCCATAAATAACTTATATACGGCTTTTTAAAAAAACGCCTTATTTAGCACCAGCGACCAGAATGAAAGTCTGCGGGGGTGTGATCCCTGAAGGGATGACTTCTGTGACGTATCAGGAGGAAGCTGATTTTCGGCGATAGTCATAATTCAACGTAATTTCGCAACATTTTGGTTGTTAATTTCACAAAGAAATCTTCAATAAACCAACTTAAATTTCCCATATATCGAATGTTTAGATATCCATCTAGGTAATTCCGCAGATGACAATTACATAATTATTACATAAACATGTCTTTTTGGCGATGTTATACACCTCATAAATTCATTTAGCGGCAGTGATAATCATCATTAATTAATTAACGAGAGGCGGTGGAGTAGCTGTCTAGCCGGCCCAAGTCTGTCGCTTATCACAGTCACGCCTCAGTGAGCATTTACAAAATGAATCGCCCTACTGATTGCGCTAGTGTTAAAATGGGCGAATTAAAATCGTTTTAATTATCAATTGCAAGTGTATATTGTCACGATTTTCTGCTCAATTGATTCCGATGTACAATATAGGTAGAGGTAATCATCTGTCATTCTTGAGAAAAATTCATTTCATCAGATCTTTAAGTATTGATACAAAATTATTCTAGTTAATATATCATGATACAAGTAAATACAAGTATCGGGAAAGTTGGCAATACATTGATGTATCGCCATCAATGAAGATATATCCCGATACCATTTTTTTACTATTAATCATAAGTTTTCTTTCAAAACTACAAATTAAAAAAACAATCACCTCATAATTCATTCAGATATTCTTGGACACATTAAACAAACATTCATCTCTGATAATGGTGACATTTTAAGATCCAGCATGCTAAAGGTTAAGGACGACACCTTCTTTATTGCTCACTAACATAGTGTTAAAGATCATTTTGTCAATGCAAAGAAGACCTATAAGAATCAGTGTTTAATTGCCACATAAACTGTTGATAGTAAAGGAAAATGTCCTCAATAAAGTGTTCTCATTTAAAGCTGTACCTGCCAACTTGTAGTAATGGCTCTTAGTCTGGGGCCGACACTGATAACCCGAGAGACATAATGAGAAACACATCTGATGCTAACCCTATAAAAGGTCTAGTTAATAGGACATCTGAGTGCAGTGATTGGGAAGGCCACGCGCCATGCGCAATTCGCGCATTCTCCTTCAAAATGTCCCCATACAGTTTGTGACCCGTGCGCCATGATGGCGCAATAGCTTTTCTCAACTAATTTTGAACCTAAATACAATCTGTTGCTACTCATACCAATTCATAAATGGGCATGCGTACCTCTAAATCCTATCAAATAACGAAGTAAGAAATCCTCCCACGAGTACATCCATCTTTGCTGGCTATTAACCAATCGAATGGTCGTCAGATATCACGTGATGAATTCATCAATGAAAGAGTAGTACTACACCACCATATATAGAAAACATGGCAGGCGGGCGACGAGACACGTCACCGAAACGATTTTTCCTGTCTCGGAAAAGTTAACTGAATTTTACTTTTGAAATTCTTATAATTACAATATTTTGGAATGTTATATACCAAAATACTGGTCAAAACCCTATATCTCATGTATAAGTCGACCCCCCTTTGACCACGTGCTGACTGACACCGAGCGACAAGTCGACATCCCCAAGAGTCAACATAGCGGCGATTGGTAAGCAGCGATGTCGACCGACTGATCAATTGTTTTGCCCTAAAAATTATTAAATGATAATTTATTTTTCAGACGTTGTAAACAACCAATAATAAAATACAGCTTGTGACTCGCAGTGTCTGCTATTATTTGTTTCAATCAACTTACATTTTCCTATCAACAAGCCGAATAAACTACGACCAACATGTTGACAAAACTTTATTAGATAACCGGTGAATAGTTAAATTCTTACCTAGTAGAAAAAGACGTAAAAAGACATTGCTTTTACTTTTGAGATGAGAAGTGACAGGCTTTAATAACTGTTAATTACAATCAATTAATGTTAATTTAACATCAAAGCTTAGATAATTGCCGGATGCGCTAATGAATCACTACCCTGTCTGGCAATTAACAAATCTATTCACAACCTTAATCACACGTCTGTCTATCAACAAGTATATTGAGTATACACTATTATACAACATGAATGGTGAACATCTTAGTAACAATACAATGATAATCGGCAATTTACATTTATCTAAATATTTTTTAATATATTCTATTTTGTTAGAACATCTCAGAAATTATACGTCTACTCGTACCAGTAATTTGCACTTCTCACTGTGTTAACACTTGATTATTGTTTCATGAGGATCTATCTCGCATGTCACCGGCTTCTATGTAGAATCTCATTGGTCCACGTGACCTTATCGGGTCACTCGACTTACATCAAGGCTAGATTATCGATCGATGTTTGTCAGGTAGATAGTGAAAATTATAATATAAACTTTTATGAACTTTCGTGATTGAAATGTAATTTTTATTCATATATCACGCTATATTTGTATTTTAAAAAGACAACAATAAAGCATATGTTTTTTACTCAATGATTTTAATATTGACTCGATGTTTGTGAATTGTTTCCGGTGTAAACATCGTCCGTTCGACTTGCTGGGCTGGCAGATACTTACCTGGCCTCTAGATTTTTTGGGGTGAAACATAGACCCCGTGTATAAATCGAACCCCCTCCTTGACCCCCTAATTTTTGGTATAAAATTCTCGACTTATACCCGGTAATATATACGGTAGTTTTCAGAATTTTTTTTATTGCAAACGGTAAATTTTATGTGTTCATGTTCACCTGTCAGGCTGTGTTGAGTTGTTATTAATGGTGAACTAAAGACCAAGTGTTAACATGAAAATAATAAAACTGACACATGCAATTTTTTTTTTATTATTGAATTTGAAATGGGAAAACAATGTGACCTATTGATTTGTAAATGACCTATTTAAAAAGAACTGTTCAGGACAATTAACCTGCTGCTTAAAATTACATCAAAATTATTTCTTGATTTCCGGCCCATTGTCTTAGACCAATGGCCCATTGAAAATTGAAATGGCCCATTACAATTCCTACACATGGGGCCATTGTCTCAAGCTAAGAATTGGCCTTCCCAATCACTGTGAGTGACTGAAATATCTTCAACTGATGACACTTTAAAGCTACTTTCTGAGTGAGATGTCCGCGCGTCACATTAACACAGCTTTGAAGTCTTCTTGTTACTGTTGGACACTTTCTCAGTTTTCTTGATTTATAATCCAAATTTGCAGTCATAGATTTCAATATATCTATGTGTGTGAACAGTTAAGATAATAAATAGAGAATACATATTAAAGAAAGAATTGAGATATAGGTGGCATTGCACAGTGCGGACAATCGTGCTCTTCACATTTATGTCATTATTTATTTGTGTTTATGTCCAATGACTTCATATTTGTGTTTGTGATACCATCTAAAACAAACGCTATTAAACAGGACAGAGTTAAGTATTTAAATTATTACTCGCTGAAACAAATCACATTAAGTTGCAGGAATCATTGTTAAGTAGGACACACGCCATTGCGTTCACATAGTGATGTCCTGTTTGAACCATTTAGACATGTCAATCGAGGTGATTTGAGGTGGGTTGAGTTGAGTTTAACGCGGCTTTCAAGAGATTTCACTTATATCACGGCTACTAGTATAACGGCAGGAAGAAAACCTGCAACGCCATGTGGCTATGCATTGCGGTGAAACCTGCGAGCATCGGCTGGAACTAGTGAACCATGGATGGTACTATGCTGGAATTCAGTGTAGCATTGCACCCAAACCTTACTACGTGTAGAACAGTTCTCTACTGCAGACATAGTTGCCTTGCCCCTGGCGGGATTCGAACCCCTGACCTCTTGATCCAAAGCCGAACGTGCTAACATGTCAAATGAGGTGAGGTGAGGTGAATTGAGGTTTAACGCCGCTTTCAAGAGTATTTCACTTATATCACAGCTGCTAGTATTATGGCAGGGAGAAAGCTCGCAACGCCATGTGGTTATGCATTGCGGTGAAAAACATGTCAATTGAAAGCACACAACATTTTTATGCAATGTCTACTAACATTGTAAATTTATCAAGCGATATCTTTAATGGGTCAGAAATATTCACGATTAAACCAGTTATTATTGATATTCAAATAAGTTAAGGTTAAAATATTATGAACTATCGTCTTAGAGTAAAACTACACTGAAAATTAGTAAGCATAAAACAGCACCTGCAACCTTTAAGGGTCACTTGATATTTATAAATAATAAATGTTTATGTTAAAATGTTGCCAGAAAGTCTCAGTGAAAGTGGAATCCTGGATACCCAGGCAGTGTCAAGGTCTGGCAGCAGTGTATAGTATTATCTGTACATGTATACAGACATGTCTGTAGACTATCACCACTTGATAGAGGTGGATACAAGTGAGTGAGTGAGTGAGTGAGTGAGTGAGTGAGTGAGTGAGTGAGTGAGTGAGTGAGTGAGTGAGTGAGTGAGTGAGTGAGTGAGTGAGTGAGTGAGTGAGTGAGTGAGTGAGTGAGTGAGTGAGTGAGTGAGTGAGTGAGTGAGTGAGTGAGTGAGTGAGTGAGTGAGTGAGTGAGTGAGTGAGTGAGTGAGTGAGTGAGTGAGTGAGTGAGTGAGTGAGTGAGTGAGTGAGTTGGGGTTTAACGCCGCTTTCAAGAGTATTTCACTTATATCGCGGCTGTGGTGGATACAAATAGATACAGCTATATCATTGGACAGTAAGCAGTTTAATGTATCACTTAATGCTTATAGCAGAGTAGATACACAATCAGATATGCAGATATAGTACACGTGAGGCAGGTGTAGTACAAAGCATATCACTCTACACATGTCATGATACACAGGTCTGCTACAATGTGCTACATTATCTTGATAAAGACTATGGACTACTGAGTCGGACTTTGGTCAGCTTTCCACAGCATTCCTTGAATTGTTTCCCGTTTCAAACAGAAGTTATTGAAACATAATTAGAAGTATTTGCATTAGTTTGGGATAATTATGATTTTCTGTTCCTGTTAAACTTCATATTTCTTGTGAATGATTGTTTTTCAAAGTGTTAAAAATTTCATGTTAGAAAAAAAATCAACATTTTCCAATAAGGCATGAAAACAAAATAATCTCATGAACAAAAATGTACAAAATTTCACAAAAAATACACACATAAGAGTATGATTTACAAAAGTAAACTCTCAATATATTTCACTCTGTGGTCATTAAGATGTGTTATCAACCATTACCCAATCACCCTAATTATCTGGCAGTGAATAACATTACAAATCAAGTACTTAATTAACCAAAGCAATTAATATAAAGATACATTTCCATGCCACTTGTTAACATGACAAGGCAAGCCTGAAGGCAGCAACCTACAGTACTGTTGACATGATCTACAAACGGAGCCCACTCGTAAAACATGAGATCAAAGGAAACGAGGTAGGAGAATGGGGCTAAGAGCCTGAGGCAAACAAACAACTTCCACGTTCTGTATCGGACACACAACACTGGACTGAGCTGGACACACAACACTGGACTGAGCCACCAGTCGTACTTACATATGTCAGTGGTAGGTTCACAGGGGTAAATCCAAACGTCACTTCTAACCACACACATCCAATTGGGGGGGAATCACACCTCGCCACTCTCTCACTCTCTCTCTCCACGTGGGAGCATCTATCTATCTCAGCGCTGCTCACACAGAATACAAGACTCGGCTGTCGTGTAGCTGAGATGCATGAAAAGACTTTGTGTGAAGATAGAGATAGGGAGAGGCTGTGGGTGGTTAGGTCACTGACACCGCCAGCTCCATGTGACCCTGACCTCTGACCCCTGAGGGGCAACATGCGGTAAGAGGGGTGGGGCAGTGGACCTGAGGTCGGCCACATGGTCAGCACATGAGCTGACCTCAGAAGACCTCCATACTAGATTGAATGGCTGTGTTTATTGCCACTGACAAGGAGGGAGTATATATATATACTCACATAGCATTATATCGGACAGGTCCATTCATCTGTGCAATTTGAGAAGAATAATGGGTTAATCCGATGGGGAGAATACCTCAACACAACACTGAGTAAAGTAAACAGTGGATTAGTACCATGTACAAGCCTTGAATTAGTTCTTGGAGTGATGGATATCTAAGGGATAAATAACTTATGAAAGTCATCAATTTATAAAGACATATATATCTAGAGAAAAATTATCTTTGTTCCAAATAAAATATAAATGAATTATTGAAATACCGGTAAGAGACAAAAGCACACTAATGTGAACATAGTTCAAATCATGCTGCTGAAATGGTAACAAAATCTTCTTTTTTTTTAAAACAGAAAAGGCACAACTCAACTTCACCAATGCATATGAATATTAAGGCAAGAAAGGTTGTTATCCAGACATGAAATCATTTTTCAAGGACTACAAGTTAGTCTAATACAAAGTTTAAACAGATGTAAAGACAAGGCAATTTTCCCCCCTAACATAAAAGTATGACTTTAACTTAATGTTGTTATTTCTTTATTATTCATTTTATTGATCGGACTTTGCCTCACAGTAAACCAGAAACTTTCTTCCAAAATTGACATAATGCATAATGCATTTGACAAACTTGCACTTGTAAATGATGCAGTCGCCAAGGTTTTGGAATGTATAAACAATTATCACATGTGCTCCCATAAAGACTGCACCATTGGGTCTACTTGCAATAAACCAACCAATCAATATCATGTGCAGTGACAGTTCCAACCAATCATTGACTTTCAATATATGTGCAGTGATAGTTCCAACCAATCATTGACTTTCAATATCATGTGCAGCGATAGTTGCACAGATGCATATTTGATATTGATGACTTGACGTTTCTCCATACTAAATGAATATTCAATATTGGCTCTGAGACAATGAATGTGAAAACTTTAACATTTCTTCACCTTCACGAGCCTTGAACCCTTCAATCTTAACATATTTATTTGTTTTCCAGCTGAGGCTTATCTGTCATGCTGCATTTATTTCAATTTATTCCAGAAGCCCAATCTTTCAGCATTATCAGAAATATTTTTTAAGGAATGTGACTTATCACTGTTATTGATGATATTTCAGAAGCAATTAATATTAAATTTTCTCTTTTGTCGTTAAAGTATTATTACCACAAGTTTTTATCATTTAATTGCAAGGAATTTTTATTTCAGTATTTAATGACAAATGGTTGAAATTTATACATGAATTGTAGAACTCCATCCCTCCAGGGGATTAGAAAGTAAGGGAGTTATTAGTTAGTGCTTCTTGCAGCGTAGTGTTACAGCCATTTGTGTTTATACCTCACAGATTGCAAAAGAACTGTGATTTGTTACTGACGATTGATATTTCAAATCTACCAATTATAAATATTCCTTTTTTAGAAAATATAATTCTGACATAACATTAATGTAATAAAACCACAGCAAAATATTTTCAATTTATTTTCTTTATTTATAATAAAGTGCCATTCATGGTTATTCAATATATATATATTTGAACAATCTTATTTTTAAGAAGTGCTTTTTGTAACCAAGCCTTTATTTTATAATCCCTGAATGCCCAAACAGTTTATATTAACAAAAATAGAGCCACGGCTCTGTAGCTCATCAGGATTTCATTGATTTATTATCTTAAGTTGAATATCTACGATATCATAAGAAATAGATTTTAAAAGATTGTGATCAGGGCCTGATGAGCTAACAAAATATCAGCTTTTTAAGGCCTTTTATTCTGGAGAAGATGAAAATAGGTATTAGGATCGGATGAGGCCCTTGCTTTCCTTATTAGGGAAAACAGAGTCATCAAATCTACAATTTAGAATCCCAATTGGCCAAGGAGTCTGTATGAAATGTTTAGTAGTTCTTGAGAAGATGTCCACAAAACCAAACAGTTTACAATCGGATGGATGGTAGGATGCATTTTAGCATAATTAGCTAGAAACACTTTTTCACAAATAACTTGAATTTTTACTCAATGAATAAATCACTTTCTGAGGTTATTAGAATTCTGATTGTTTAAAAATCAGGATAACATTTTGTCACAATATTTCAAATCAACTGACAGGCATCTATAATTACAATCTCTCAATAAAACAATAGTAATCAAGATGACAAACACTACTTGCCATCTTCAGCTGAGAACCTCCAGAAGTGGTCGGCCGCAGTGACAACATGCGGGAAACATCAAACTAATCCAATAACAATTGCAGATCTACTGGCGCCACGTGTCAACTTCAACCTTCACTTCAGAAGCAGGAGTTGAGACAACAAGAGTTTTGTCTATTGGTGTAAAGCAAAGATTTTACATAATTTTAAGGTGAGGTGAGGTGAGGTGATTTAGGTTTTAATGCCGCTTTCAAAAGTATTTAACTTATATCAGGACTGCTATTTTTGAAGGGAGAAAGCCCGAAACGCTATTTTGGCTATGCAATTGCAGTGAAACCTGGGAGCATCGGCTGGAAGTGGTGAGTGTTGAGTGTTACTGTGCTGAAATTCAATGTAGCATTGCACCCAAACCATACTGTGTGTAGAACAGCCCTCTACTACCAAGCCCCTGATGGGATTCAAACCCCGGACCTCTTGATCTAAAGTCGAAAGTGATAACCACTGCGCCATCCCGCCATCTACACAAGTTTGGAGACAAGTTGAGGGTCAGTTTTAGTTTTGGTTAAATCAATCAAATTGAATGATATCACTCAAAGATGACCATGACCAATTGACAAGAATGTGGTGCATCTCGGACACTCGCTTTACAGAATGTGTTGCGGACACTCATGGGAATGTGTTCCCGCATTTACCCACAGATTTTATGTAAAATGTTATTAGCTAGTGGTTTTCCCACAGAGAGGCTTTGTGCAACATATGAAGAGAATCTAGAGAATGGTTTCAAGATATTCTGCTGACAAGCCAGACATAAACTAAACAAGATCTGAAAAATGGAGAATAATGTTAAAATCATCAAAATCTTATAATCTCTGCTCATCGTTTTCCAAAGGAGAGGTTTTGTGTAAGATATGAAAAGGACCAAGAGAACAGTCTTGAGATATCCTGCTGACAGGCATAACATGCAGGATCACATGCCAAAATATTCAAAGTCTCATTTTAACCTTGAGAATAATGTCAAGGTCATAAAAATCATATCAGATGATTGTCTTACCTAGGACAAGCTTTTTGTAAAGTAAGAAGAGAATCCAGCGAGTAGTTTACCACTGACAAGCGTTCAGCTGTGTATTATTATTGCACTTGTTTGTGGTACACTAGCATTACTGCATTATATCAATAAACCAAACATGACTGGGATATGTTAATAAGAGCCATCAGAAGAATTACAATTACAGGTTATGTAAAGTTAATATTCATCATAAATATCAGTAAATTATCAACTTTGACTTAAAGCTGCATTTCTGTTTCTTTTGAACCTAAATAGCCTGAATGTTTCAGAAACAAGCATTTATCACAAACATGACCATGTCCTTGCCACAATCATGAAATGAAAACCTTGTAATGACCTTGAAAATTAGGTCAAGATCAACCAAATCAACTAATATCTGCGTATTCCCCAAATGAAGACTGGTACCAAATGAAGACTCTAGGTGGAGCAGTTCATGAAATATCACGCTACCAACATTGTAAAAACTGGTCAAAGTCTCATAAATCTACTGACGTCTGCGTATTCCCCCAATGAAGATTGGTACCAAATTGGAAGAAAATAGTTTTTGCCAGACTTGAATCACACGAGAGTAATCAAATTCTTCTCGAACTAGGTGTCCATGATGAAAATGATAGCTGTTCGTGCTCAGGTAAAACTAAGATGAGTTTCAAACAGTCTTCAGCACACAGCTAATTGGCTATCAAGGACATTAAAGGGAGCATCCAAGTTAAATATAGCAATCGGGTCAAGCTGACAATGATAAGGATATTATAGCAAAGTGTAACACAGAGAGCTATCAAGGTACCATAAACCCTTTAATAATCGCCTGCCTTGTTTAATCTCTTGCCATGTTTAATCTCTTGCCTTGTTTAATCGCCTGCCTTGTTTAATCGCCTGCCTTGTTTAATCTCTTGCCATGTTTAATCTCTTGCCTTGTATAATCGCCTGCCTTGTTTAATCTCTTGCCTTGTTTAATCTCTTGCCTTGTTTAATCTCTTGCCTTGTATAATCGCCTGCCTTGTTTAATCTCTTGCCATGTTTAATCTCTTGCCTTGTATAATCGCCTGCCTTGTTTAATCTCTTGCCTTGTTTAATCTCTTGCCATGTTCAATCTCTTGCCTTGTATAATTGCCTGCCTTGAGTAATCTCTTGCCTTGTTTAATCTCTTGCCATGTTTAATCTCTTGCCTTGTTTAATCTCTTGCCAGTTTTAAACTCAAGTATATATCCTGAGAAATGGCTTGTGGGTATTATTAAACCCCTGTATAAAAACAAAGGCGACAGTGCTGACCCATCTAACTACCGTCCTATCACGCTTCTTAGCTGCGTCAGCAAATTGTTTACAGCAGTGTTGAACAAAAGGTTAAGCAATTTCGTTGAAATTAATCATATTTTATTTGATAATCAAGCTGGTTTTAGAAAAGGATTTTCTACCACTGATCATGTATATACTTTGCATACCCTCATTGAACTATTACAACATAAGAAACAAAAAATATTTTGCGCATTTATCGATTTCAGCAAAGCATTTGTCAATGTCTGTAGAGCAAATCTTTGGATTAAATTATTTTCATATGGTATTAACGGAAAGATTATCAACGTTATAAAATCCATGTATCGTGGTATAAAATCTTGTGTTACATACAGCGGCAGTCTATCTGATTACTTTTATTGTAAAAACGGAGTGAGACAGGGAGAAAATTTGTCCCCGCTAATGTTTGCATTGTACATAAATGACTTGGAATGTTTTTTGTAATCTAATAATGTTGATGGTACATGTATAGATTTCTCTGACGATGAATTGTATATATTTTTGCGATTACTGGTCCTGTTATATGCAGACGACACTGTCCTACTAGCGGAAACTGCAACGGATTTACAAAATTCTTTAAATGCCTTCAGTAGATATTGTGTTAAAAATAAATTGACTGTTAATATGGAGAAATCTAAGATTATAGTCTTTGGCAGTAAAGTAAACTTCAGTAAGCATACATTTACATTTAATGGAAATTGCAAATCAGTATAAATATCTTGGTGTAATTTTCAGTCACAATAGATCTTTTGCAAAGGCTAGAAAATCCAAAATCCTTCAAGCTAACAAAGCTATGCATTTACTATATAAACGTATTAGAAATATTAATATGGATATTGATTGTAAATTATATCTTTTCGATTGTACAGTATTACCAATTTTATTGTATGGATGTGAAATATGGGGCTTTGAAAATGTAAATGCAATTGAGAAAATTCACACTGACTTTTTAAAATACATTCTTAATTTAAGACGCAGTACGCCGTCATACATGTTGTATATCGAAACAGGACGTAGTCCGCTAATTGTACATACTAAATCACGAATGCTATGTTATTGGTCTAAAATTGTTACAGGAATGTGTAACCCTACTTTTTCATTACTTTATCAGATATGTTTATCTCTTTTTACATCTAGAAAAGTGAATTTTAAGTGGATGTCATTTATTAAAATAACTTTAGATAATATCGGCTTTTCCAACATTTGGCTTAATCAGAATACTGTCTCCCATTCTTGGTTTAAAAATTCCACAAAACTACGTCTACACGATCAATCCCTGCAATCTATTTATGAAACAATGATGACATCAAATAAAGGAAATATGTACTCTTGTTTACAATCTACCTGCACTATATCATGGTTACAAAGAAAATTAAGTCCAAAAATGTTTTCTGCTTTAATAAAATTTAGAACATCAAACCATAAATTACCAATTGAAACTGGCCGATGGAAAAATATTAATCATAATGATCGAATTTGTATAATTTGTAATACTATTGGTGACGAATTTTATTATTTATTTGAATGTCAATTATTTATTACACATAGAAATATATATCTCAAGAAATATTATACTGTTGCACCCAACTTTTACAAACTGTCTCAACTTTTCAAAACTAACAATGTAACACAATTAAGAAATCGATGTAAATTTATTATATGTATTCTTTCCACTGTAAATTAATGTAATGGCTGGAAGAACGATCACTTTCACTCCTTTTGTAAATATTTTGTACTTGTTAATCCCGTTATGCTTTACATGTATTTGTAAACTTTCGGTGTAATAAAGTTGATTGATTTGCCATGTTTAATCTCTTGCCTTGTATAATCGCCTGCATTGAGTAATCTCTGGGTCCAAGATCTCCCTGAATTGAATAAACCCTGCCTGGAATACCTGCTGGGTAAATTCAATCAAATGTAAACAATATTGTGATTATACCCCTTTAAAATACTTTTGGCATATATGTTTATCATCATGGAAAGGCCTTCTGTTATGCAATACTCACAAAAAGAAATGTCTAAAAATAATTTCCTGGCTTGATTAAATGCTGGGTCAAATCAACATTTGAAATTGATAATGTTTTCCTAATTCAAGATTTACAGTACACTTGATGGAAGCTGTGCAATCAGACAGCCAGATTGGCCAGGTCCACCCACACAAGATTATAACAGCAATTGGCTGTGGTCCATGGTGTACGTATTTCTCAGACAGGTAAATCTCTGATAGACTCTGGCTGCATGGATTGATGATAGCGATTCTTTTTTCAGAATAAGAAATTAATTTAACACTTAAACCTAATGATGCCATCACCGACTGAATGAAGTGACAGAGTTTCTAGTACAGGATACCGTTCCACTTACATATCTTAACCCTTACATCAATCTTAGCCAATGATAAAGATGGGCTTATGATAAATCTTATGAGTGAGATTAGTTAGTGGAACGCCACCCAGTCCATTAAAGTTTAAGACAACGAGCACCAATCCTGGTACCAGATTTATTCCATATATACAATCTCGTAATGGTATCATTGTTATGTCACGACAGCAAAACCTGTCCACAATTTGTTAATCTTGTTAATCTTGTTAATCTTTTTAATCTTGTCTTCTAAACTCTAACCCAACTACTTCTCAATTTAATTTTGTTACTATAAGATTGTCATCCAGCCCACCTTCAGAAAACTATCAAACAATTTGCAGAGATAAAGACTTAAATCCATGACATATTTCCAAATTCATGGCCACTTGCTGTACCTACCCAATAATGATTAGAAACCTTCAGCATACTTGCTAGAAGACAAGATATTGTTTAAGACCAATTATGCTTTGTTTTTTTTTGAAAGACAGAAGGATGGAGAGGTGAAAAACAATATACACAGCCAATCTCAGAAATGGGGACATTAAAAGCATCTGAAAGATAAAATTGGTTATAACCTAATTTTCCACTTTTTTTAAAAAATGATAGACAATTATTATCAATGTAAAAAAATAATTCAAATATAAGCAGATGTTTCCCCCTGGTTGAGGAGATATCTTATCAGCCAACATGTGTTAACGTTGATGAACTAGATTGATATTTTCATTCAAATCCATAAAAAAACATCTGTAGAGCATAAAAGTAGTTTAACTAATACAGCATATTCAATGTATATAAATTAGATCAACATCAAGATACATGCACGTGCAGTAAGGTTCTTGACTGGCAAACTGGTATAGTGGACAAACTCTCAATATCTGCCTCACAATAGTTTAGTATAAGGGTCCATAAAATAAGATAAAATAATAACACAACAAGTAATTGTCACAAATGTGAACATGTCCACTGCAAGCAAGAAAGGATGAGACACAGTTTCTAAAGCATAGTGAGAATTCATGTTTGATCAAGAAAAGAAAGAAAATTGCAATTGCAAGCAATTAAAGATAAATCAATCAAAGAATAGATCTTGTGTGAGGTCAAATAAAGAATCTAATATTATCTTATATCAATAATATTAATCTTTTAAAAGTCACAATGACTGAATAAGCTATAGTGTTGATACAATCAGTGCTGGCAATTTGGTGTCCGACTCTGAGGGTGTGGCTATGAATCCTGCAACGGACTTGTCTGTATTTCTTAAGAAAACAGATTCAAGTTAAACAAAATACTGGGAAAAAAATATGTATGTTAAAAAGTATACATACCCCAAGTTGCAGTGTATACATATTAACCTAGTTGAGGGTGGATATAGGTTATACTGGCCTAGCTCCTTGTGTGCAGGTCAGCAGCTGTTATGTAAACATATCTAACATGGACTGTTTGGCCGGCAAGTAGAATACGGACAGCTGGTAGTAGCAGAGGCTGACCTCTCGCTGACCCCAAATTAGTCTTGACACAATGTATAACACATTTCAGGTAAGAGGTAAACATCCCACACAGGTTTCTTTAACAACCGAGTAAAGCTGAGCATGTTTGACCATGAAAACATTTGTCAGGGCAGTAAACAGCTTTTTATGGAGGTGAGGTAAGGTGAGGTGACTGGCGAGGTGAGGTGACTGGCGAGGTGAGGTGAGGTGAGGTGAGGTGAGTTGAGGAGTGGTGTGGTGAGGCAAGGTGAGGTGTGGCGAGGTGTGTTGTTGTGAGGTGTGTTGTGGTGAAGTGAGGCGAGGTGAAGCAAGGTGAGGTGAGGGGAGGTGAGGTAAGGTGAGGTGAGGTGAGTTGAGGTGTGAGGCGAGGTGAGGTGAGGTGAGGTGAGGTGAGGTGAGGTGAGGTGAGGTGAGGTGAGGTGAGGTGAGGTGAGGCGAGGTGAGCTGAGGCGAGGCGAGGCGAGGCGAGGCGAGGTGAGGTGTGGCAAGGTGAAGTGTGGCAAGGTGAGGCCAGGTGAGGTGAGGCGAGGCGAGGCGAGGTGAGGTGAGGTGTGGCAAGGTGAAGTGTGGCATGGTGAGGTGAGGTGAGGTGTGGCAAGGTGAGGTATGGTGTTTCACTTACATATCACGGCGACATGTTATTGCAGGGAGAGAGCCCGCAACACCATTGTGGTTGTGCATTGTAGTAAAACCTACAAGCATCAGCTGGAACTAACTTGGTGGTACTGCACTGAAATTCAGTGTGGCATTCATCTAAACCTCATTGTATGTTGAGCAGTTCTCTACTGCAGACATACTTGTCGAGTGAGTGAATGAGAAATTAGTTTACCAGGTACTATGATCAATCATAAATGTCTATGTTCAGTACTAAAGTATGTACACTGCTGTCTCATAGACCAATCTGACCATCACCAAGATTTGCTGTGATATTCATTTATCTATCTCTGGAGAAATTCAAACTTTCAGAAATGTTACGGTAGAGATCTTGTACTTTCACCTAATAACACCTCATACACAATCTCAGAGATCTACTTAAATCTGACTCACTTTCACCTTATCTTCAACCTTAACCAAACCATGATAGCCATCCAATAGGCAAGTCTAGATTGAGACACCTTTCCTTTATTAATATATCATCAACTTTTATGAATAAATATCAAGAACTTGTAGGATTTACAGAGACTAAGGGTCATGACAATCTACTGCTACTGATACAACTGTGGATATTAATAACACGCACTCTTCCAAGCACTAATGCTTGCTCAAGGTGTTACTCACATACTATTACCCTAAGGAATTGTACTGTCGGTGCTGGTACTAAGAGCTCTGCGTAACCATATAGGTTCGTACTTCCCATGTTCAGGTACCCATTTAAACAGCTGGATGGACTGAGTGCAATGTGGAAAAAGTGCCTTGCCCAAGGCCTCAACACAGTTTAAGACTCAGGTTTCAATTTGTTCTATCTCCACAGGGATTTGAACCCAGGTCTTTTGCGTGAGAGGCAAGAACGCGAACCACAGCACAACTGTGTTCCACAACTATATAATTTACTAGACTTTAAAACAAAAGCAGTCACAAACCCTTTAGATGAACAGATTTCTGTAAACTTGACATGGCAAGCGAAAGGTTTCCCGACACAGCTAATTATGGATACTAAAATCCTATAGTATTCTAAACTTGAAAAGGTTTCATGTTCTTTTGAGATTCTTGGTTTCAAATAAACAAATATTTTGCGCTACTCAACAAAATTCAGTCAATAGCAGTGTGTCTCAAATAGCAGACAATGCATCTAAATGTCTCATGCTACTTGAGGGGATAATTTGATAGGATAATTATTATGGATAAATGTAACCATATTCTAGATGTTTCACTTTGCAACTTGGCCAAATTTGATAATAATAGTTATTTAAGGCCAGACCAAATTACTTACTTGGCTTTGGGGCAAAATAGCTAAAGGCAGGGGGAGGCAACAAAAACAAGCAGACAGAGTTCACTATATTCACAGCCAAAAAGGTGAGAAAAGTTTAAAATATATTGAACAATGACTATGCTTTATTATTTTAAATAAATCCTTAATCACTTGTTAGTAATAGATAAAGAATATTTACTTCCCAAGAAGTATTAATAACAGCCTAACACTTTTAAAGATCTGTTTTAGAAGCGAGATTGTAAAAATTGACCTTTGTTACGGCATCAAGATGTTTTTCCATGGAAATGATTAAAATAAAAGTCTGAAAAGGTGAGAGAAAAAACAACAACATAACTACACATGATGATTGTTTCACAAGTTTCACTGTTTTGCAAGCATGTCACATTCCACCTGATGAATAAGCATATGCTCCGAAACTGTGTGTATTTTCACATTAAAGAAGTTGTTATCCAGAAAATCTTCCTGTTCTTACATGTATGATTAGTCTATAAAATGTCCTAAACATTAAAAGGTCCTGTCACAACGTCAATTTCTCACTAACAGCAAGCACAAACACATCCTTCCCTTTTACCAACAGTAAACATGTAAATCTATAGACGGTTTGTCTGACCAGTCCCTAGGGAGAAGCTAACTACTGGTGGAGTGAAATTTCAGCCTTATCTCCTCAGACTAACCAATAAACAACAAACAGCACTTCGTTCACTTTCAGCAGGGGACAGCCCAGCCATAATAAAGCATTGAACACTCTACACATCTCATCTCACATGTCCAACTGGAATAGTTAATTTTCTGAAGAAGTCTCTTGGTCATTGAACTGGTTCTGTATCTGCTAATAGAGAGAACAATGAGGAACTGTGTTCACAATGGAAGTAGATGCAACATAGATCAGACTCGCTGTAGAACTAATGGCCGGCCGTCCAGCAGTCAGCTGATGAACTGGCCGACTTGCTTTATTGAAGATTTTGCTCTTGCTTCAAACCACACATCAATGATATTCAGCCTTATGAAGCCTTGAAACATATTTCTCATTTATTATATAACTAGATTAGCATTGTTGGACAGAAAAAAGCAGTTCCGCCTCCTCCACAACCACAATTAAATTGGCAATTTTCATAAATGAACCACAAAAGACAATTGAAAATTAAACTTGTTGTTGACCTTTGATCATGAATGTGAACATGTAAAAAAAATTCCTAGGTATAATTAACAAATTACCGTAAATCTTTGAATAATCGCCCAGCGATTATTAATTTCAAACACCAATTTGACCCGGAGATTATTTTTTTGGAAAGCATAATCATATATGGAATTTTTTTTTAAAATCATCACTAAAACACCATTGTAGAATGGTTTTTTTCAGTTATTAATCAATGTAAACAAACTGCATGTCATGAGGTTAAACTTCGCATAAATATGCTAATGCCGAAATTATTTTTGAAAAGGAGATTATAGTTTATTTTCATATGTTAAATTTAACCTGGCGATTATTTTTTTATTACAAAGAGGGTTTAGATCAGGCGATTTTTCAAGGCAGGCGATTATTCAAGGATTTACGGTATTAATGAGTTATTAAAACCTGTTTTTGATTTCTAAATTTGATGAAATGGTTCACATGGCTTTAACCCATATCTTGTAACCGTGACCTTTGACCTTCTAGGTCACACAATTAATCATAACTTTCATTGTGTATACAATCATGTAATGATTCAAAGTGATTATAATTAAAATAAGGCATATTTGCAAAAGCTTGCTTAGTTAAGTCATGACCTTGCTGTGACCTTAACTTTGACAGATTTTAGTGAAAACCTTTTCAAGTCTTTGTTATTTTCCAAAAGTTAATATATACCAAATAACAGCCTAATGACTTTTCAAGTCATTGTGCTTAAAATGATTTTAGTAAGCGATTTCAGAAATCGTGACCTTGACCTTTGACTAGGGCTGAGTATCATGGGAAATCTCACGATGCGATATGTATCACGATACAGACAGGCGATACAGAATGTATCACGATACCTTGTTTAAAGTATAACTTCATGCATATTTTGTGAAATTTTCAAGATGGTGGAAATTTTGTGTTATGAGATGATCGAAAATCAAAGATAAAAACTGTTATTTATGAATCAGATTGCTTCATACTTACTGTAGTTACTGTTACTGCACAACACTAGCTGGTTTTATAGTGTTCACTTAGTTTTTCTTTTCATTTTTAAGTTAGTGAAATCTATTTTTAGTGTATCACGATACAGGAAGCTCACGATACAATAATCACGATTTCCCAATCTACGATTGTATCGTAGGTATCGATGAATCGTTACAGCCCTACCTTTGACCATGAATGTGAACATTTCAAACAAATTTCCCAGAGGTAGAAGTATGAAGTTATATATATAAGTACCTTAATGCCACAGGACAATGTTATGATGTCATCAGCTTGCGAAGGCTGTACGTTTACCATTGAAATCACTCCATGCCAACATAAAACACAGACATGACACTTGACAAATACCATGTTTATCTCATCAAGTGAGGTAGAAAAGTAGATATTTGCAGCTAGAAAATGCTGAAAATCACAGGAGCACAACACAGGAAAAACAAGAGTGCTCTTAGAGCACAACACAGGAATAACAAGAGTGCTCTTAGAGCACAACACAAGAATAACAAGAGTGCTCTAAGAGCACAACACAGGAATAACAAGAGTGCTCTAAGAGCACAATAACCCCTGGATATTGTCCTATTGACGCAGCACCAACTATACTCTAAATAAACAGTTTCGCAGCACCAACTATACTCTAAATAAACAGTTTAGCAGCACCAACTATACTCTAAACAAGTAATTGTCACAAACGTGACCATGTCCCCCGCCGCAATTAGAAATGAGCTAAAAGAATGGACCCATAGCTTGTACCGAGTAGTGACATTTACATGTTTGATTCAATTATTGTTATATCGGGCAAAATTTTTTAAATGGTCAAAGTCTTGTAGTGACCTTGAAAACGGGGTCAAGGTCACCCAAATGGACTGGTGTCTGTATTCCCCAAATGAAGACAGGTACCAAATTTGAAGACTCTAGGTACAACAGTTCATGAGATATCGTGCTAATAACATTTGACAATCAGTCTTGTAGTGACCTTGAAAATAATTTCAAGGTCAACCAAATCGACTGGTATCTGGATATTCCCAAAATGAAGACAGATACTAAATTTAAAACCAATAGTTCTAGCGGTGGAATGAGGAATCGCACTAATAACATTTTCAAAACTGGTCAAAGTCTCGCCCTGACCTTGAAAATGAGGTCAAGGTCACTGAAAACTTTTCAGGTCTATGTATTCCCCAAATGAAGACTGGTACCAAGTTTGAAGACTCTAGGTCGAAGGGTTCATGAGATATCGCGCTAACAACATTTTCAAACCTGGTCAAAGTCTCGCCGTGACCTTGAAAATGAGGTCAAGGTCACCAAAAACTTTTCAGGTCTGCGTATTCCCCAGATGAAGATTGGTACCAAGTTTGAAGATTCTAGGTTGAGCGGTTCATTAGATATCGCGCTAACAACTTTTTAAAAACTGGTCAAAGTCTCGCCGTGACCTTGAAAATGAGGCCAAGGTCACCCAAAAAATTTCAGGTCTGCGTATTCCCCAGATGAAGACTGGTACCAAGTTTGAAGATTCTAGGTTGAGCGGTTCATTAGATATCGTGCTAACAAGAAGCGGGACGAACGTACGTACGTACAGAGCTGAATACTATGTCCCCCGCTCCGCGCTTCGCGGCGGCGGGGGACAATAAACAGTTTAGCAGCACCAAGTATACTCTAAATAAACAGTTTAAAGGGTAATTTAAAAGCAAATGTATTTTAAGGAGAGTTGTAGTCTAAGAATGTTTCTGTAAATTGTATATGGCTAATATTGCACAAACAAGCAATTGTAACTGAGATGACATGATCCACTGCCGCAAAATAAGGCTTCAAAATGAATAAATATTGCCATGGTCACCAAAAATCTTTAGAGGATCATTGGTTTATGATGTGATGGGAGTCAAGTAAATGGTTCTTGCAGTATCCTGCTGGCAACCTAACATCCAAGCTCACGCCTAAAAAGTGAATGTTCAGTTGACACCATGAGAATAATGTCATGGTCACCAAAATATAATCAGCTCTTTTCTTCCCTAAGATAAGATACAAATCCAGCAAAGGTTCTACAGATATTCTTCTGACAAGTCCATTGTGACCTTGAGAATTAATAATACTTAATAACTTATAAATAAATTAATAATTATTAATACTAATTAATAGTACTTGACTTAATCGATTTTGTTAGTACGTACAAATACTACATCCCCGCCTCACGCTGAACAAAACCTAACACATGAATTAATAGTGTTTCTGTAAAACGTACCTGTACCTGGCCGATATTGCACAAATACTATCGAACCCATAATTCTGGCTATATATTGGGGTAAAACTTTCACTGGCTAAACAGAATATTTTCAAAATAAATCTTTACAAATGATAGCATTTTGGTGTCCTAAACCATTTTGTGACATTTCGCATTATTAAAAGAGAAGATAATTTTTTTTTAAACACACAAATCAAGTTTTGTAATTCAATCATCCTGTTTGCAGGCCTCATTATCAACAGCGATGATCACTGACATTACATAATGCAGTAACTATGCTATGACTATCAAATTTCCGTAATGTTCACAAGGACATTGGAAAAGATGGACATTGGAAAAGATGGACATTGGAAAAGATAAGACAATTAACGAAACTTTGCAGATGATAACAATCAAACCTTACAAATCACATTTTATTTTTAATCAAACAAAAAGGTTTCAAGATAATGATTTCGTGATAATTGACATTAAAAATCTTATCTGTAAAGCAATTGAAGGATGAAATCATTTTCCCAAATCAAATTAAAGCCAAGTTTGGCGGAGAGTTCCACGAAAGAAAAGTATTAGAAAACCATAAACATAAGGGACACAGAGAAGAGCAGTGCAGTAATCAGTTCAGCTCCTTCATTGAGATCGGGCTCTCCGCTAGATTAATGTCACATAACAACAGTGAAAATAGAACAGCTTTGACAAGCTACCAATCTCAGCGATTTTCTCATGTCAACATCATTTACAATGGCTCAGCATTTAAACAACATGTTGAGAATTGATATGTTGGAAATCCATTTCTTTTCCTTTACCAGGTATTTATTTTGAAAATTTTGAAAATTGAGAATATTGGTTTTCTTTGAAAAATGAAAAATTATAATTGGTTGTTTTCAGGATCATATTTGGAATATTAAAATCAAGTCAATGTTCACTTATTAAAATACCAATTTTTCAATGATATCTGATGTCAGGGGCCTAAAAGAATTCTTTATTATATTATAAAAAAATCTCTCATATATGAAATTAGACATTTAATTCATTTTTAAAATAATTATTTACTCTGTCAAAATTGCGATAAATTTCCAGATTAAAATCAGAAAAGTTTTTAAGATATCTACAATCAATACACACATACATATACATATACATATACATACATTTTTAATATAGTAGCCATACATTATCAGTAAATCTCGTTCTAAGGCATAGTTTGAAATGCAATAAAATACACTTGATGTACAAGAACATGTTTTTGGCTGGATCAAAACTTGTAGTGTGTTATTAAATCTATACTTTACCAAAATGTTATGTACAAATTGTATTTTTTCTTACTGTATACAGTGCAATATGAGGAATATATTGAAACATATAAGCTGCTTACATACTTCCACTAATCTGTGATAAACTGACTAAATCCTGAAAATAAATACAGACATTCCAAAATAGAGGAAGAATCACTACAACAAGACAAGAGATTGCTGATACGACATTACCAACCTGAGCATTTATGTCAACAAACCAAACACCATGGTTCTGTTGCTACCAGATACATTCATTACAGAAATAAGAAAGATATCGAGATTATTATCCGAGGAAGAGTGTCATGACTTTTACGTAATGAGCAAAGTGATACGGGGTAAAACTCAGTATTTCTTTATTACCCATTCTATTCCATTTGAACCACATACAAGTCAGGAAACAGGCAGTTTTTCTTGCGATGACAAACAATCGTTTCATGATGTTGCAGATGACAAAATACAGGTAGTTACACTGAAACAATGGTTGCTAGGCAAACTTGATTTGTGAACAGTTGCTCATTTCGACAATATTAACGTGGTTATTTTCAACATATGGGTAATAAATAAGTTGTACGTGCATTTCTACAACCTCGTGAAAAATCATCCACAATTCTAAATTTGCAAGAGGCAGAGGGAGGATCTTAAATCAATGCAGTAATCAGAGAGACATGACAACAGGGATGTTTGCTACCTATAGTTCACAAATTTGACAGAGCCGTCGTTCTGTAATAAACAACACTAAACCAGGCTATAACAGATTATTACCCGCCGTGGAAGAAACTCCCGTGAAATATGTCAATATCAAACTAGTGTTTTACCGCTATGTGATATCACAATAGTTTGGGGTACTACATCGCACTGTAAGTGTCACCATCATAATAGTATCAGACTCGCGAAATTCTTAAATCCATCACACTGAGGGTTATATCCCTTCTATCCCTTTATATTATTATCAGGAGTAAACAGAATATGACAATTCCTTACATTCAGCCATTTTTATTAAAATTTATTAACAATTTTCACTCATTTGATGTCAATCTCGATTAATACATTTTTTTTTACATTAAGTGTCTTTGAGTATTCTCTATATATAGTTCAAGTAACAGGTGTGTCAACAAACAATGCAATTCAAATGAAGTGTGGTTCCTAATGGATAAACAGACCATCGAGTATATGCACATCTTAGTTCAAAACAATACCTTAAAGGGGCAGTAGCACGTTTTTTGCAAAATTTATTTTCTCAAATTTACCATTTATAATGAAAGTTTATGTCATTTAAATTAACTTAAGAGGGTAAAACATCTTATTACACAAACCAAGTATCTGTAGTGGTAAAAACTATGTTGCGTATAAAGCAAAAATTGCATGGCGGCCATTTTATTGTGAACACAATTTATTATTTTGTATTACAAAAACGATTCCCATCTCTTTACCAAAACATGTACGCTAATTTTAAACTTTATTTTCCGAAGAGAGAAGGATGTTTTACTATTGGTGAAATTATTTTTCAAATACATTTCATCAACTTATTTGAGCGAAAAAACGTGCTACTGCCCCTTTAATAAACATCTCCACTAGTAAATCACATATACAAAAAAGTACTCAACTGAAAATGCAGAATCAATAGATTTGGTTATAATGGAGGATATCTGTCTCTTTGTTGACTAATACCATGTTTATCTCAGAGTGAGGGAGAAACTTTATATTTTCACAAGATGAGATTAACATGGTATTTTATTATATCTGTCACAGGTCAAAGTGAAAATATAAGATATCTTCACTGTAGCTTGATAGACAAATTATTTCTCTGATAAATCCCAATATTTCATTGCTCATCATATAATAAACAGACTTACAGGAACAAATTGAAATAAAGAAAATCTGTCCATGCACTTCCAATTTCCTGCAATCCTGAAAATATAACACTTATTCAAAGAAAAGGAAGAATGGAGAACTAACGAGCCAGAGCACCAGGTGAGTCAACAAACGAAGGAACTTACCTGAGACTTTGAGCTTGGTGAGAAGCAACAGGTCCTCTAACGTTGCCGACTTGCCGCGGTTCTCTTCCCTGGCAGAGGCTGGAAACACCGACTTGGCTCTCCCGCGTCGCTTCTTGGAAGCAGCGAAGTCACGCACAGTGAGATCTGCCAATGAATAACAGTGGACTAACTCAAATCATGTCTCCAATAAGGCTTCTAACTTTGACAACGACTGGATTTGACAATGCAAGGATTTTGTTTCTGAGAGAATGAGATTTTGGCTGCAGTCAATATAGAGAAAGTTTGAAACGTGACAACTTCTAACAAAATCAATAGGATATTATTTGCAGGCACTGGCGGTACACCACAGACCAGGAAGGGTTCCACTTTGTAATTAACTGGCAGTACCTAGCTAGAGTTACACTGACGGTACACCACAGACCAGGAAGGGCTCCACTTTGTAATTAACTGACAGTACCTAGCTAGAGTTACACTGACGGTACACCACAGACCAGGAAGGGTTCCACTTTGTAATTAACTGACAGTACCTAGCCAGAGTTACACTGACGGTACACCACAGACCAGGAAGGGCTCCACTTTGTAATTAACTGGCAGTACCTAACTAGAGTTACACTGACGGTACACCACAGACCAGGAAGGGCTCCACTTTGTAATTAACTGGCAGTACCTAGCTAGAGTTACACTGACGGTACACCACAGACCAGGAAGGGCTCCACTTTGTAATTAACTGGCAGTACCTAGTAGCTAGAGTTACACTGACGGTACACCACAGACCAGGAAGGGTTCCACTTTGTAATTAACTGGCAGTACCTAGCTAGAGTTACACTGACGGTACACCACAGACCAGGAAGGGTTCCACTTTGTAATTAACTGACAGTACCTAGTAGCTAGAGTTACACTGACGGTACACCACAGACCAGGAAGGGTTCCACTTTGTAATTAACTGACAGTACCCAGCTAGAGTTACACTGACGGTACACCACAGACCAGGAAGGGCTCCACTTTGTAATTAACTGGCAGTACCTAGCTAGAGTTACACTGACGGTACACCACAGACCAGGAAGGGTTCCACTTTGTAATTAACTGGCAGTACCTAGCTACAGTTACACTGACGGTACACCACAGACCAGGAAGGGCTCCAATTTGTAATTAACTGACAGTACCTAGCTAGAGTTACACTGACAGTACACCACAGACCAGGAAGGGTTCAACTTTGTAATTAACTGACAGTACCTAGTAGCTAGAGTTACACTGACGGTACACCACATACCAGGAAGGGTTCCACTTTGTAATTAACTGGCAGTACCTAGCTAGAGTTACACTGACGGTACACCACAGACCAGGAAGGGTTCCACTTTGTAATTAACTGACAGTACCTAGTAGCCAGGGTTACACTGACGGTACACCACAGACCAGGAAGGGTTCAACTTTGTAATTAACTGACAGTACCTAGTAGCTAGAGTTACACTGACGGTACACCACAGACCAGGAAGGGTTCAACTTTGTAATTAACTGACAGTACCTAGCTACAGTTACACTGACGGTACACCACAGACCAGGAAGGGTTCCACTTTGTAATTAACTGGCAGTACCTAGCTAGAGTTACACTGACGGTACACCACAGACCAGGAAGGGCTCCACTTTGTAATTAACTGACAGTACCTAGCTACAGTTACACTGACGGTACACCACAGACCAGGAAGGGTTCCACTTTGTAATTAACTGGCAGTACCTAGTAGCTAGAGTTACACTGACGGTACACCACAGACCAGGAAGGGTTCTACTTTGTAATTAACTGGCAGTACCTAGCTAGAGTTACACTGACGGTACACCACAGACCAGGAAGGGTTCAACTTTGTAATTAACTGGCAGTACCTAGCTAGAGTTACACTGACGGTACACCACAAACCAGGAAGGGTTCCACTTTGTAATTAACTGACAGTACCTAGCTAGAGTTACACTGACGGTACACCACAGACCAGGAAGGGTTCCACTTTGTAATTAACTGACAGTACCTAGCTACAGTTACACTGACGGTACACCACAGACCAGGAAGGGTTCCACTTTGTAATTAACTGGCAGTACCTAGCTAGAGTTACACTGACGGTACACCACAGACCAGGAAGGGTTCCACTTTGTAATTAACTGGCAGTACCTAGCTACAGTTACACTGACGGTACACCACAGACCAGGAAGGGCTCCAATTTGTAATTAACTGACAGTACCTAGCTAGAGTTACACTGACAGTACACCACAGACCAGGAAGGGTTCAACTTTGTAATTAACTGACAGTACCTAGTAGCTAGAGTTACACTGACGGTACACCACATACCAGGAAGGGTTCCACTTTGTAATTAACTGGCAGTACCTAGCTAGAGTTACACTGACGGTACACCACAGACCAGGAAGGGTTCCACTTTGTAATTAACTGACAGTACCTAGTAGCCAGGGTTACACTGACGGTACACCACAGACCAGGAAGGGTTCAACTTTGTAATTAACTGACAGTACCTAGTAGCTAGAGTTACACTGACGGTACACCACAGACCAGGAAGGGTTCAACTTTGTAATTAACTGACAGTACCTAGCTACAGTTACACTGACGGTACACCACAGACCAGGAAGGGTTCCACTTTGTAATTAACTGGCAGTACCTAGCTAGAGTTACACTGACGGTACACCACAGACCAGGAAGGGCTCCACTTTGTAATTAACTGACAGTACCTAGCTACAGTTACACTGACGGTACACCACAGACCAGGAAGGGTTCCACTTTGTAATTAACTGGCAGTACCTAGTAGCTAGAGTTACACTGACGGTACACCACAGACCAGGAAGGGTTCTACTTTGTAATTAACTGGCAGTACCTAGCTAGAGTTACACTGACGGTACACCACAGACCAGGAAGGGTTCAACTTTGTAATTAACTGGCAGTACCTAGCTAGAGTTACACTGACGGTACACCACAAACCAGGAAGGGTTCCACTTTGTAATTAACTGACAGTACCTAGCTAGAGTTACACTGACGGTACACCACAGACCAGGAAGGGTTCCACTTTGTAATTAACTGACAGTACCTAGCTACAGTTACACTGACGGTACACCACAGACCAGGAAGGGTTCCACTTTGTAATTAACTGACAGTACCTAGCTAGAGTTACACTGACGGTACACCACAGACCAGGAAGGGTTCCACTTTGTAATTAACTGACAGTACCTAACTAGAGTTACACTGACAGTACACCACAGACCAGGAAGGGTTCCACTTTGTAATTAACTGGCAGTACCTAGCTAGAGTTACACTGACGGTACACCACAGACCAGGAAGGGTTCAACTTTGTGATTAACTGGCAGTACCTAGTAGCTAGAGTTACACTGACGGTACACCACAGACCAGGAAGGGTTCCACTTTGTAATCAACTGGCAGTACCTAGCTACAGTTACACTGACGGTACACCACAGACCAGGAAGGGTTCCACTTTGTAATTAACTGACAGTACCTAGCCAGAGTTACACTGACGGTACACCACAGACCAGGAAGGGCTCCACTTTGTAATTAACTGGCAGTACCTAACTAGAGTTACACTGACAGTACACCACAGACCAGGAAGGGTTCCACTTTGTAATTAACTGACAGTACCTAGCTAGAGTTACACTGACGGTACACCACAGACCAGGAAGGGCTCCACTTTGTAATTAACTGGCAGTAACTAGCTAGAGTTACACGACGGTACACCACAGACCAGGAAGGGTTCCACTTTGTAATTAACTGGCAGTACCTAGCTAGAGTTACACTGACGGTACACCACAGACCAGGAAGGGTTCCACTTTGTAATTAACTGGCAGTACCTAACTAGAGTTACACTGACGGTACACCACAGACCAGGAAGGGCTCCACTTTGTAATTAACTGGCAGTACCTAGCTAGAGTTACACGACGGTACACCACAGACCAGGAAGGGTTCCACTTTGTAATTAACTGACAGTACCTAGCCAGAGTTACACTGACGGTACACCACAGACCAGGAAGGGCTCCACTTTGTAATTAACTGGCAGTACCTAACTAGAGTTACACTGACAGTACACCACAGACCAGGAAGGGTTCCACTTTGTAATTAACTGACAGTACCTAGCTAGAGTTACACTGACGGTACACCACAGACCAGGAAGGGTTCAACTTTGTAATTAACTGACAGTACCTAGCTACAGTTACACTGACGGTACACCACAGACCAGGAAGGGTTCCACTTTGTAATTAACTGGCAGTACCTAGCTAGAGTTACACTGACGGTACACCACAGACCAGGAAGGGTTCAACTTTGTAATTAACTGACAGTACCTAGTAGCTAGAGTTACACTGACAGTACACCACAGACCAGGAAGGGTTCCACTTTGTAATTAACTGGCAGTACCTAGCTAGAGTTACACTGACGGTACACCACAGACCAGGAAGGGTTCAACTTTGTAATTAACTGGCAGTACCTAGTAGCTAGAGTTACACTGACGGTACACCACAGACCAGGAAGGGTTCCACTTTGTAATCAACTGGCAGTACCTAGCTAGAGTTACACTGACGGTACACCACAGACCAGGAAGGGTTCCACTTTGTAATTAACTGACAGTACCTAGCCAGAGTTACACTGACGGTACACCACAGACCAGGAAGGGCTCCACTTTGTAATTAACTGGCAGTACCTAACTAGAGTTACACTGACAGTACACCACAGACCAGGAAGGGTTCCACTTTGTAATTAACTGACAGTACCTAGCCAGAGTTACACTGACGGTACACCACAGACCAGGAAGGGCTCCACTTTGTAATTAACTGGCAGTACCTAGCTAGAGTTACACGACGGTACACCACAGACCAGGAAGGGTTCCACTTTGTAATTAACTGACAGTACCTAGCCAGAGTTACACTGACGGTACACCACAGACCAGGAAGGGCTCCACTTTGTAATTAACTGGCAGTACCTAACTAGAGTTACACTGACAGTACACCACAGACCAGGAAGGGTTCCACTTTGTAATTAACTGACAGTACCTAGCTAGAGTTACACTGACGGTACACCACAGACCAGGAAGGGTTCAACTTCGTAATTAACTGGCAGTACCTAGCTACAGTTACACTGACGAAAACACGACAAAACACTAATAGCTGGCCTATTCTAAACACTTTTCAGAGAACTTGTGAAAACCAATTACGACAACCTCTGCTTTGCAATCCAAACTGAAATGAAGTTTTTAAATGGAAGGAGAAAACTGATCAGAGGGACCACAACTACAATATTTCTTCCTTTCTAGTTTTCTTTAATATGTTAATTAGAAACCATTACTGGCTGATTAGGTTCTTGACAGAATGCATTGATTATACCTGGATAGATAGATTATATATATATATATATACATATATATACACACCAGGTGTATATATATATATATATATATATATATATATATATATATATATATATATATATATATATATATATATATATATATATACGTCTTCAGTGTATTACTTAAATTTACTTATACACTTCTCCACGTTTGATAGCACATACCTATTTCAATATATATATACATGTATATATATAAAATATAAAAAATAAAATGTTCGAAGAAATTACGATGATTTAATCAGATTCACAAGCATGCTTTCGACCATTGCAATGTTAACCCTTACGTTGCGTATATATATTTTACCATTTTTAGCCCCTGTGGCGGAATTTACAGGCTCGCAGCTCGCAGCAGTAGTTTGGGCTTTGGCACTAACTAGCTCTGCTGGCGGAATTTCCAGGCGGCGATTCCGGTATCGTTTTTACAAAATATACCGCATCTACATGGCGAATAAGGACTATATACGGGCGTTCAATACAAATTCAAGTAGCGACACCCGTACACAAATGGCTAATTCACACTCGAAACTTTGAATGAATTTTCTATGTTTTTTCGTTTTTATTCTATTACTTTCGAAAGATTGTCTTTTATTCGGGCCTCGTAACATCATAAATACGAAACGAAAAAAATTCCATTTATATACGGAATTGAAGACAATATGTCTAGCTTCACAATGATATACAAATTATTAGAATGCGACCTTTGGTTATAATTCTATAGCTATGTAAAGTTTGTCTTTATTTCCACCTATAAAATCCTCAATACTTACAACATGTATGCGGCATTGCAAACGGTCGTTCATCGCACTTTTCCAAGAAATCATAATCTCGAACCAGTTGACAAATAAGCACATGTCAACCCAAATATGGTTATGTTGTTTGACTTTTCAAATAAACGCTAACCTCGAACCATAACTGATGAAAATATGTTGATTAGTTTGTGTGCCGTTTGGTTTCACATGCCTCTCAGAAAGGTAAAATTGTATCTTTATTTCTGTGAATAAATCTGCGCATTTTATATAGAATAAAAGATTAATCTTTTCGGTTTATTGTGATATAAAAATTATGAAAATGCATTCAGTATTTTAGCCTTGATAAATGTTTTAGAAGTTGTGAAAATCGCCGATTGTTTCAAAATTTATGAAGTGTAAACATGACCTTTTTCACGGCGCTTGCTGTGTCTTTATTATTTTTTTTAGATTTTCTAATTTTATATGGGAATGTAGTCCATTGTTTCCCCTTTATTTTGCCGTATTTTTTTTTTAAAACAAACAATTCGCTCACATGATATGAAGTGCGGGAGTAAGGCGAGTTAGCGATTTTTTTCCCCGTCTCGCGAGATGCGAGGCAGATAGCAGTCTCGGGCGAGGCAAACCCGAGGCAATACAAACACGTGGGTGAAAATAGCCTCAAGCGAATTAATGCTTCGGGGGCTAAGCCCGACATAATTGGCCTTTTGTAAAGCTAATTATCGATGCGTTACGGGTCAACAATGCACACGCAAATTGGTGTGAATTTTGCTTGATATTCCGACCACACACTGAACAAAGCTTTATTCTCATGTCGGGTCGCGATGCGTAAATACAGCCATTCTCATGGGTCGGGTCGCGGACACAATCGACTCGTGACCCGGTATGGGGGATAGGACAGTACTTAGACAGCCGTGAATTATTCTAAGTCTTGTAACCGGGATCCGTATTGAGGTACCTACGAATCGCTTATAGCCCGCCCGGATAATTCCGTCGCCCGCATGTTAAGGGTTAACTAGAATGCTCTGTGAAGAGAACAGCCCCTGCTGCGTGCGAATTCATGATCCATCCTCTAAATAAGAAGTTAGAAGTAAGAAGAGTAATTCACTGAAAATTGATCTTGTAATCTTGGTCTGATTCTTTTGAACATGAGATGGTCTTTGATCAGCTTGACGATTATGACCTTCACTGAATCGTTTGCTGACAAGGAATACACTAATTTCTTGTGTCACTGGGGTTTATCACTGACCAATGTCAAGTATCACTGGGGCGTATCGCTGACCAATGTCAAGAATCACTGGGGCGTATCGCTGACCAATGTCAAGTATCACTGGGGCGTATCGCTGACCAATGTCAAGTATCACTGGGGCGTATCGCTGACCAATGTCAAGTATCACTGGGGCGTATCGCTGACCAATGTCAAGAATCACTGGGGCGTATCGCTGACAAGGTAAAGAAGCATGTTGTTAAAGTTGTAGAAAGATTGAATCAAAACTGTGGGACGAGTTGATGCACCCAGACAGGTAGCCCTTTTTAGGATTGATGGACTGACAGATAGACTGCGCCAAACCTGCTAGAGTGTCAACCGGCAAGCGTTAAAAATAGAGCCATGTGCTCTGTAGCTCATCAGGCTTTATATACATTAACTAATTCAACTTTTCAGGTCTCTTGGCCTTTTGGAACTTGAGAAGAAGATGAAAATTGGTTTTTAAGGTTGTGACCCCTGTGACCCCAATTGAGGTCACGGGGTCACCAAATCTATAATTTAGAATCCCCATTGACCAAGGAGTCTGCACACAACATTTCAGCTCTCTAGACCTTTTGGAACTTGAGAAGCAGATGAAAATAGGTTTTTGGGGTTGTGACCCCAGTGACACCAATTGAGGTCACAGGGTCATGAAATCTACAATTTAGAATCCCCATTAGCCAAGGAGTCTGCACACAACTTTTCAGCTCTCTAGGCCTTTTGGAACTGGAGAAGAAGATGAAAATAGGTTTTTTTGGGTTGTGACCCCAGTGACAATTTAGAATCCCCATTAGCCATGGAGTCTGCACACAACTCTTCAGTTCTCTAGAAATTTTGGAACTGGAAAAGAAGATGAAAATAGGTTTTTGGGGTAGCCCTTTTTAGGATTGATGGACTGACAGATAGACTGCACCAAACCCGCTTGAGTGTCAACCGGCAAGGGTCAAAAATCAATATTTTGTTGTTTAGTGAAACTAAATGTAGCAGAAAATGTTTTCCCTTTTCAATGGATATCTTCTCCAGACATTTGTAGAAAAATATCTTTCATAAAACTCTCAGGAAATACTCATGGTCACTTCTATTTAAGAGCCTTCACAAGTGATAATTACGTCTATATTGTGTTGTCATGTTCCCTATAGGGAAAGTATCACTGTAAAGCTGACAATACCAATCTAGTGACAGTTAAATGTATTGTAACACCCTAGCTGTCACAATTAAAAACAAAACAAAGTTTTGTTCAATATTTGTTTTTTAACAATATCAACTGTGTGGTGGAATCCAATTTCATAAAAGAAATTCCATTAACACAAACGAAATGTGTTTCTTTTTTATAATATTCGCAAGTCAAAGTGAAGAGGCAGATAAGAAAATTCTACATGAGTCACAGCGTGCTGCCCGACTTCCCATATTCCCCGACCAGACAAGATAAGAGTCTCAATCATCTCTAATAAGCATATGTATTTACAAATCACTTCTCAGCGAGAACCAAAGTAGAAAGGATCACAGGCGGTCTCTGGTGTTGCCAAATGTGTACAAGGAAAATCAACCAACAGGGCAACACACATGCTAAGCAATTAACACGTGAAAACGAAAGTAGAATTCTCTGCAGGCTGTCTGCTTGTAATAGACAAAAGTAAGTTATCATGTCGTAACACAAAGTGGTACACAAGTCAAATCTGGAATTTTCATGCTGATCAATTAGACTAAGTAAATTTAATTTAACAAGACAAAAATAAAGTAATTTTCAACCTATATGTTCATTATCAAAGAATTATAGAAAGATCTAGGTCAGTAGGAGTCTAGGAGACAAGACAAGCAGTACATAGAAACAAATACTTTAGAAAGTGGAACACTCATTTCTTTCAATTTTAATAATACAAAGCAGAACAAAATTTAACACTTTAATTGTGAAATTTGTTTTCTTTCATTTAAAAGAAAAACATAAACAGACATAAGACATGTACAGAGCATTTCATTTACTTCATTGATTAGTGCCAAAATGCAGGAATATCCAGGATCCACAGATTAAACAGGGTTGAACAATATAGAAAATCAGACACCAAGAAATTAATTTAAACTTTTAAAGAAATTCATTTGCATCTAGTACTATAGCAAAAAAATACTCGATTGGTTCTAATTGCACAATTAAAATTTCAGAATTTGGTTGACTCCACTGTTCAAGTGAACAAGTGTAAACTGATTTTTGCTAATATCTTCTCTTAAAACTTGTTCTTCGAATCTCTCAGCGACCAGGGCCCCTATTCTTGCAACACTCCCATGAATTTGTTTTAATGCAAAACTACTATCTTTGCTGATGTTGATTTGATGTTATGACATCATTTTGAATTTCATTCAGAATGGTTGTAAGGGTCATTTTGTACAACTTCAAGGTTTTGCATTCAATTTCTGTATGAAGGTATTCCACGAGCACAATTACAGTCCTTGTAAAGTGTTCAGCATGCAATCGGCCAATATCCTAGTTTCCGAAAATGTCATGTTTTTCACGCATTAGGCTGGAGTCACAATTTGGGGTCCTTTTCACCGAGCAAGTCTCGGATTACAGCACAAGTAATTTGAATGTTACCATGCAGATCATGTTACCATGACAGCATGTGACGTGCATTTTCGCAAACTGATACCATTTGACTTTGCAATGGTAACCATCTATACTCTACAGTACCAATAGCTCCACATGTTCTCTGACATTTACTAATGATATGACTATAACTACCGGTATATATAACTATAATCATTAAAACTGGCATTTCTTTTGCTGTTCAGTATATTATGTGTATATGTTTAGTTTGGCACTTTTGAGAATAGGCACCTGTGCACTGTTCAAAGTTAATGCCTGCCCGCCAGCCAATTGCTGGTTAGTTTCTGGTGGTACCAGTTGCAAAATTGGCCAGCAAACCAGGTACCAAGGCATGGGGATTACACTCTTTTAATTATATTTCTGGACACATAAATATTCTCACCTTTCCTGGTCAGTCCCTCTTCTTTCAACAGTGACTCCTCCTCCCCCTTCCCAGTGACCAAGTACCGAGGTCCGAGAATCTTCTCCACAACCTCCTCCTCCTCCTCATATCCATCCTCCTCAGTCTCCTCACGGGTTGAGCTCTTCTTGTGACCTCCCTGTGAATAATCGGCTCTTCCTTTTACCCCCCCTAAACCTGAAACATAAAGGTTCTTCTTTGACAAAAGAATGGTGAATGCTGGTGACCAACCTTCTTATTCTCTGAATGTTTTAACTTCTTTTTGAAGTGTATAATTAGAAATTTGAAATGCTTGGTTAACATTCTCTACGTTCTCCATGTTTGTCTTCTTTGTGAGTTGTTTAAGAAGTTTGTCAGATGAAGCAAGTTATACTCATCCCATTTCATTGCAATAACTTGTACATCCAGAAACTTGTCTATCTGCAGCGATAAGAATTTTAAACTTTCATCATAACCACTGCATGAGGATGGCATTGGGCTTGAAAAGTTTGAACATTAAGAGGATGTCTGGAATTCCAAACATCCTTTTTGAAATACCTTATAGAATATAAATGTTGAAATAAAAACAAGTTTCTTTTAGGTGAGGTGAGTTGGGCTTTAACGCTGCTTTCAAGAGTATTTCATTTATATCACGATTTATTTGTTTTCAAGTGATGCTCTGGAAACAAAACTAAGTCAGGCTGTTTTTGGTCAAAATGTGAAACAGTTTTGGCAGCCTGGACAAGTAAAATGTTGAGCACCATCACATAGCTTACATACATAGCAAGTCATCTGGCTTTCCAGTTTGGCTCCGTAAATGGTTTACACACGACACACCATCTACACCCAACTACACGAGCAGGAGTATAATTATCTCACTGAGATACCTTCACTTTGTTCTTGTATTTGATATATAAGGTAAATATAGATCTATATTTGCGAGTCGGGATGTTATAGTGCAATGTGTCACAGCATGTCACCAGGAAATGACGAACCCAAAACTCAACATATCCCTTACTGCTTGCAATTATACTACCGTATTCTCCCATGGTCTTATACCCAAGAAAATACGGTAATTTTATAGATGATTCACTTCAAGAATAATTTATCCCTACATCAATGTTATTTTCTACACCAAAGAAATAAAAAAATAACTATCGATAGGAAGGGATAATAAATATCTTAATTCAACTGAAAAATATCTTTTTCATTCTTCATAAAAAAAAAATTCTTTAAAAACTCAGTTAATTGTTGTCATCAAAAGATAACGTTCAATCCAAGACTGATTGCCACTTTTCTATCATTAAACTCAACGAGCAAGATGGAGCCACCACATTTCAAGCATGCTTCAGACACAAATCAGCCAATCATTACAGGAGAGAGACTGAGCACAGAGCAATGATTATCCTAGCACTGCTCAATAAGCTCGTCAACTGTGGTGATGACTATAAGCAGGAGAATGAGACAACTGGAGCCATATTTATCAACTTACAAGAGGATATGTTGCTCCCACTCAAGTTTCAGTGCCCAGATTCTGACCACTGCGGGTCAAGGTTAGGTAGAATTGATTGGATCAGTACACCAAGTTCATCAATAACACACGAGGACAGGACATCGACAGATCCATCATCTACTGTTTCCATTATCTACTGTTTCTTTCATGATGACACTCCCTATTCACTTAGAAAGTCATTTTATTTGCCATTATAAATTCCTGGAACTCATTACTGGATCTGTAACGAGGCTCAGTTTGACTCGCCAATTCAAAGGTCTATTTAAACCTTTATGATTGCATTTTCAGTTTTAAAAGATTTCAATTTCGAAACTAGACTGTTCCATTAGAATAATTAGCTTTTTCTCTTTGAATCTCAATCTGCAATATTTAAACTATCATAAAATGCTAAATGTTCTATTTCTCCAATATTCTCAAACCTGAGTAATGAAAATGAAAATGGGAAAGTAATTTCAACCATTATGAAGAGAACATTCTGAAGATATTACAACTATGTCAAGAAAATCAATATATTCCATGGTTACATCAATATAACTGTTTGTTTAATCTCTTTTCTTAGGCCCTTCTGGATTTCAAATAAATTTTAACAATTCTCTGGCATATAACAGTAAATTTGGCAATCAATTTTGCACAAGATTCTGCAAAGGTTGAAAAAAACTCCCCAAAATTGGTAAAATATTCCAAATTTTATTCCTCAACATCTGACATTTATCTTTCCTTGTTCAGTGAGATGAGTTGATTTGGGGTTTAATGCTGCTTTAAAGGTACATCCATTGTGTTGTTGGGGGTCACATATTGCAAGGGCTATAAATGGTGTTTCTTTATCGAGAAGTACCGACTGTTACCGAAAACTACCATTTTGATCATTTAGACTTAGCATATTGGTGATATGAAGGTAAAAGTAGTGATTTCTGATAAACAACTGGACAATGCACAGTGTGTGGCGCGTCAATGAATCAAATGTAATTCTGGAATCTTATTTTTAACAGACAAAATTTGAGTTGATAATGTTTAATAGGTCACATAACTACTGTGCATGTAAATGGGACGTGAAATTTCGGTTTCTGCACATACATAACTGTTACTTAATTGTAATTGGAAACTAGTAAATATTAAGGCTGTGCAATATTATTGCAATACGAATATATTGCAATACAGAGTTGTACTATACACGTATTGCAATACGATTTTCATATCGCAATATATTGCACCAACAAATAATAAGTCAAATTTATTCATTTATCTTGTAAAAAGTACATTTACTGGCTTAACTTGTATTAAAAATATTATTTTGAAGTGCTAGAATGTGTGTTGGACTGGATGAGATCTGAAAGTCTTTTATCAAATGTGTTATGTTTAAACTGCAAAAAGAAGTATAAATGTTGAATGTAGAGTTCATTTAGCATGTTGCAATATCATTAGCACTAATTAAAAAGGTTTATATAGAAATATCTCATTGTCAGAGGATCTTGCAATATATTGTGGTACGTATTGCAATACATTACTGTTCAGCAATACGTATCGCAATACAAAAATCGAGGCAATACACAGCCCTAGTAAATATAGTCACAAGTGACGATAAAAGGATTCAGCGCATAAATAAATTAAATGTAATGAATGAAACCATCCTTCTACTGTAATTGCACATCTTTTAAAGAAAGTTGCATGTCTCTAGCATGTCTGTAGCATTATTGAGACCCAAGTTTCAGTGTTGAAAACTGCATTTTTTCTGACTCCTCGAGAAAAGCCCAAATTGTGACTAACTATCAACTGTTATATGACAATGATCTGAAGTTGAATTGTTATGCAAAAATCGAGGAAGAAATTGCAATAAATAATATTGACATTGATTTATTTTCGACCGAGTTATGTCCCTTTGAACATAAAGGTAAAAAACGAAATTTAAAAAAAGTACCATATTGAGGGGCAGATAATTCAAGTTCTAGGACAAAATTCAAAATTTTGACTCGTAACTGTCTTAACCATTTATTCAGCTTAAAAATGAGCTATCACACATATCTTTGCATATTGCTGTTAGTGAGAAGATTTTCAAAGAAGCACACCCTCAAAATCGGGACATTTCAGTACATTTTCTATATTTTTCGATTTGTAAACAGAAATAACTGTTGTGCCGTAACGATAAACTTTTATATGATAATGATCTCAAGTGGAATTGTTCAGCACGTAGTGGGGTACAGATTGCAATAAATAATTTGGACCTAATTTAAGTGTATTTGTGACAGAGTTATGTCCCTTTGAACATAGAGCCAAAAAACGAACACTTAAAAAAGTACTATATTCAAGGGCAGAAAATTCAAGTTCTAGGACAAAATTAAAAATTTTGGCTTGTCACGCTCTTAACCATTTATTTAGCTGTCAAATGAGCTATCACACATGTCTGTACGTATTTCCGTTAGTGAGAAGATGATTTTCAAAGACGCACACCCTCAAAATTGCGAAATTTTGGTGCATTTTCAATTTTTGTCAATTTGTGACAAAGAATGACTCTTCTTGAGAGATTTTATTTTTTCGTTATAACGACCATAGTGTTGTCTTACTCTCCCTGGAAAAATGATGAAATTCGACAGGAAGGTTTTTGAGTTACGTCCCTTTAAAGTTTGCGCTTTTTTCAAAAACACTAACTTTGAGAAAATATTTTGAGTTCACTTATGAAATATGCATATTTCCATTCTTCAGTGTTTTAGCTACGTTATGAAAAATATTGCAAGTCTTCAATGTGAGTATCTTCAGAGAAAATGTGCTTCAAATATGCATGGGGTCGGCAAATTTTATAGAAACCTTATAATCAATATGGCGCCGAAACCACGTGACCTACGGTTTCGTGATCATTTACTATTTTGCTTGCATTGACATTGCCCATCTTTTACAAAAAGTTGCAAGTCTCTAGTTGCATTTTGAATTTCTTTCCTATATTAAAAATCAAAATTTAGAATCGAACTGGAGCTTTAATGGCTTTAAGGGCCCAAAAGCTTATGGTTGAATCTTTGTGGCATGGGCTACCGGATTGCAAAGTTTGGTAGAATTTGAAACGGTAGTATAAGCTGCATTTATTATACAATATCTGTGGAATAATAAAAATAAAAATAAACACGCCAATAACAATAAGGATTCAGCCTTATGGCTGAATCCTTAATTATGATATATATTTGGCGATTGGGGATAAATATGCAAGCTGAGTGAATTTATTTGTATTGTTTACAGAACATGTGGTGAGTTTGAACGTATTAAAGCCAAATAAAATACAATGGATGTACCCCTAAGGAGTGTTTCAGTTACATCATAGCTGCTATTATTATCACAGGGAGAAAGCCCACAACACCATGTGACTATGCATTGTGGTGAGACCTTCAAGCATTGGCTGGAACTAGCGAACCATGGGTGGTACTGCGCCGAAATTCAGTGTAGCATTGCACCCAAAAATTACTGCATATAGAAAGGTTCTCGACAGCAGACAAAGTTGCTGAGTCCTGGTGGTATTCAAACCCTGGAGCTTTGATCCACAGCCAAACGTGCTAACCGCTGCGCTATCATGCCCCCAGCTACTCAATGATGAAGACGACCACCTAATCAAGTAAGCCTATCAACTGGCCAGTAACAGAGTCACTCAAGCACAAAATTGCCTCATATCCACTTATTAGATTCTGCCACCTACAAGATACTCTATAAATATTGGTCAATAATAAAATAGGCTCAACACTACTCTGCAAAACATTTTGTGGAAATTGAATTGAATTACTCCTTATCAAAACATCTATTGATATTGTTTATCATATTGGTCGATAATAAAATAGGCTCACTGACATTCAAAAACATTATTTTTTAGAATAATTATTGAGCTCTTTTGAGAATTTATAAATACAATGGTTGAGAGTATGTTCAGTTACTTTTTGCAAAATATAATATTACAATTATATCATAATTTCAATGTGACGTAATTTTTGTGATGTAAAATAATATTTGACAGTCAATTACTTGAAATGAACATAATGAAAGGACAGTTTCTCACTACACATTTTCTTCACCTTTGCAAGTAATGAACCAAAACTGTTTGATATAGCTGAATTTAACTTAAGGTGGATGCTAGGACCCATTGAGGATGAAGCATTAATAGTGGTCTCATGGCTTAGTGGGTAAGTCGTTGGGACACACAGTGCCGGCTTCGAATCCTGCAAGGGACTCGAAAAAAGTACAGATATTGTGATCCCAAGTACAACAATGTTTCATTTGTTCACTATCTAAATGACATACATGTATTTCTAATCACTAGTGCAGGTTTTGATGGGAATACTGCAATTCCTTGATAAATACTAAAGCAAAAAGACTTATGTAATTACAGAAGAACAGACATTGTTTCATGTACCTCTTAACAATGTCATAACTAACATAGAAATCTGTCTGTTCTGTCAATCTTTAAAGTAACAAGTTGTTTAATTTTGTCTCTGTCACTGAAAAACAAATCATAGATCTACTTAAACTTATATAAAGCAACTCTTACTAATCAAGTACGGTGCCGGCCTGTTAGCTTGTTATGAAGTGGGAATAAACAGACCACAGGATATGCCACAAAATAACAAACTCACTCAAGTCCAAAACAAGATGCTTGTCTGTGTGATGTATGACACCAATTTGTAATCAATCAAGAAATGTGTCTCGATAACAATTACTCTGTGAACTAACTGAACCGTGACCTATCTGTACAGGAATGTCTAGCCCAGGAAACAAGGAATCACTTCAACTACATCTCCCAAACAAGTCTGAAGTAATGTGTCTGTGTCTGTGACATTGAGAAAAACAAGTGGTTGCCACTAACGTGACAATGTCTCCTCTCTGTCGTGAATGAATCATACAGATACATTTACTTGTTTTTGTCCAAAGATGGTTCTTCACAATGGAGAAGTAAAAGATAATGAAACAAGGAAAAAACTGAGAACAGCTCACTTGCCCCTGACTGTAGTTTGATTGCCTTATCAGTATCAATAAATTGGAAAAATAATCTAGTCAATCATATCAATGAATAACAATGATTGCAATTAATTAACAGATTTTTCAAATTATTAGAATTGTGGAGTTTAAACCAATTAAAGTTACAACAGCACCATATAGGCAACATCCAAATTTGAAGTTTCCAAGTAAAATAATTTTCTAGTTATTCTAGGAACAACACACAATCCAAAAATCAGACCATTTTCGGTCAAAATTTAAAAAAGTATTTGGACATTGGAGTCTAGATCCATAGAAGGCATCAGGCATCAGAACAGCATTGGAAAAGTTTCCAAGGCCTATAGTTTTTGAGACATGCTCCTGAGTTCCCATAATGTCAAGTGTAAAGGTTTGAAAAGTGTTGACCTTACAAACTATGAGGGCTGCTTGTCTGTCAAGTGATACATTGTAAATGTTGTTGATTCTAAAAATGGAAACCATAATATTTTTTCTTGAAAGATTGTCTGGTCTTTCTTTAGTGAAGCAAACTAAAACTGTCATCGATTAAAAAATAAACATAAGAATACAAAAGTATATGATACAACATGACCAATGTCACTATCAAGACAATTTCTAGCACAATCTGCTCTGAGAGATGACAACTCCGGCTGTGTACAAACCAATCTTCTAAATAAGCAATTAAAATCTAAGTGTAACTCAGAAAATTACCAGATCTTTTGTTTTTCAATGTACAAACTCATTTTTTTTCAGCAGCTGCACCAAGTGCAGTTGACTATTCTTATCAGACTGCACCTGGTGAAACTGGCTGCACCTGAATTATCACATTAGTTTCATTCAATTATGAGACTGATTTGTATACTAAATATTTTTATTGAAGTGATTGAAAAGCCGAATAAAACATAGATGTCATGTTAAATGTTATTATGAGAGGATGCATTATAGATTAATGAATTTTATCATTTATGAGTGTTGAGGCACATCTAAGTATTGACATTCAAGTTCAACACAAACAACCTAGTAATTCATGTGACAACAGCACACATGGTTACTCAGTGTCAATCTGGACAACTCATGCAATTGATAATAATTCGAATACCTTTGGAAAGTCACTGTATGGTTTTTCATATGATGCTAACCAATATAAGCTCGTGTAAATAATGTTTTCAGTTTGATTTTCATGCATTTTTGAAGAATTTTCGACACACTGAACAAAACATTATTTTCGTCCTGTCATCATAAAGTAACCACTCTTCCTGTTTTCCATTCGCTACAAAACGAATTAGCTTTCGTTTTTTTGGCCTTTGGTTCAAAGTCAAGTTTTTTCTTTTCTTTTTCGTTTCTCGCTATCGACACTGCTCGTACTAGGTTTACAATTGTCTTCTACTGAAACATGTTTTGTGCTGCTACCACTTTTGACTGGTCATCATCACCTGCTTTGCTGTCTCTTTTAGCAAAATATTAAAAGATTGATGATTGCCCCTGTCCCGACATTTTAGTTGTTTACAAACATCGAACATGTGCAACAGCTGACACGAAGCCAGAAGACTTGGTTACTAAAAGACGACTTATTTTAACGAAGTTAAAAACTGATGCAAACGAGTTCTCATGTATATCCGAAGATACGAGATAACATTTGTGATTGGCTAATATCTGTGACGAAAATACAAATGATCAAATACCATATTTTGTTTAAAACTGTTTTTGTCAAATACGGAAGTAATCACTGTTTACGTTTCGTTAACATTTTAAAAGTTTTTGTGATGTTTTTTTTATCATTTGTTCTTATACAAAGTACCTTATTTATTCCAACTCTAGTAATGAATATAGGCTGCACAAGGCAATCTTCACCTGCACTGGTGCAGAATTTATAAGGCTAATTCGAACGCTCTTTTTGATCTGCAATTAGCACGAGATGGTCTTTTTCAGCTTGAAAATAATAACCTCATCTGAGTGATTTGGTGAAAAGAGATACACATGTAAAGTATCAAAGGACTATCATCTAAACGCGAGGTGTTGGTAAAGTCAGTGCTGATGGTTGCTGCCGGACACAAAGTTTGTGGGTTAGAATCTAGATCGTTCATGGAAACATAACTGTTCCTATTAGAGCACCACAATGGTAATTTGTATCAATTTAATTTACATATTCAAGGACAATAACTCGATGAAGAATATCATCTGGACTAACTGCAAACTAAATTTCATTTCTAGATGTAATAGTTTCCAGAAAACTTGTCTCAATTGGAGCATCACAGTAGTTATTAGTACCAATTTAGTTCAAGGTCAATTACAGATTCAAGGGCAGTTACTCTGTAAAATGAACATTTCGGAACTGGATTTTGAACTCGATGAGTGAGTGAGTGAGTTATTGTTTATCGCCGCTTCGGCATTATTGCAGCCATTAGCGGCGACAAACTCGATGAAGAGTATCGTCAGGACTACCTGCATGCTCACTTTCATTCACCTAGATGAAAATAGTTTCTGAGAAAACGTGTCCCAATTGGAGCATTACAGTAGTTATTAGTACCAAGTACATTTACATAATAGCAGAGCAGAGCAGCCCCAGGTCTCGCCTTTCCCTGTTCCGCCTTCTCCTCAGCATAAATAAAATGGGAATTTATTTGACAAAAATTTATTCATTATTCAAGTTATTCTAACAAGTTGAATCATCACTGGGGTCACTTTTCACAAGTTTGTTCATAAAACCTATTTCCCATTTCAAAATTGGATCAAAGGATTAACATGGCCTTAACCAATATCTCATGACCTTGACCTTTGACCTTCAAGGTCACCCCATCAATGATTACTTTTCATTGTGTATAACAATTATGCAGTGACTCAAAGTGTTCATAGTTCACATAAGGCATATTCACAATAGCATGCTAAAGTTGTGACCTCGCTGTGACCTTGACCATTGACAGATTTTAGGGAAAACAATTTCAAATCTTGGTCTTTCTCCATAGTTGATATATACCATATAAGAGACTAAGTCGGGGCTGATAATAACACTTTTGAACTCCATGGAGAGTATCATCAAGACTGCAAGCATGCTCACTTTCATTTACCTAGATGTATGAGAGAAAGTCAATTATAAGATACATAGTTGCGTTTGTAAACTTTCCGGGATTCATTGCTATTCAACACCCGCAAATTTAGTTTAAAACCGACGGCGTTAGCTGGAGATTTTAAACGCTGACATTTTTATCGATATTGTAACATGACCATTAGTTATCAGGCTGAAACGAACTCTCTTTTTGCGTACCTATCTCCGAGTGGAAAGGACTTTGCGACTGTTCCATTTTTGTGAGAGGTGTGGTCAGGTCAAAACAAATGTAAATTCTCGGCGTAATATGTCCATTAGCAACAATTTACACATAAGCTCAAACAGTGTCACTCAACTATGTTCACTTTACAATATTCACGTATCCTTTTAGATGGCGATAAACATTTATCTACCACATCATCACAGTAAAAGACCTAGGAACAAAAATTTTAAACTTGCCCTAACCCATTGTGACAATGATGCTAGCATTGTGACGTCAAAACAGTTGATCACTATGGCGCCAAACCATGGCAACAGCATTCGGTAATCAGAGCCGCATGGAAGAAGGTGTCAAACTTAGACAAATCTTACTAGTTAAAAACATTTTAGTAACTTGAAACTAATTAATTTTGAGAGTTATTTGTGACCTATACTGATATACACAAGTTAGAAAATGACAATGCCACCTGTCAAATTTGAGTAAGGAGCACATATTAAGAGAGAAAGAAAAATTATATTTTGAGTTGGGCTGAATCTTGTGGACATGATGTATATGTTCGCCGTGATTCGCCCTAAGTAATTTGCGGGCATCATTATCATTCAACCTAGGGCACACCAACCAATCAGAATCAAGGATACACCGAAATCATGTTACAATAACTTTATAGAACTCGATATAAAGCAGTTATGACTTTGCTTTTAATTTTTCAATATTGTCTCCCTGAACCTTGATACACTTAGACAGTCTCAAGGACAAATGGGCTATGTCCTTGAAATTGGTCTCTCAGCCATGCCACGGTTGCCGCCTTGAGAGCATCGTCATTGCCAGATCTTGTACCACACAGAAAATATAGCAAAACAGAAAATGTCATCGACAATCTTGTACCACGCAGATGTGACTTCAAATTGCGAAATAAATAGAGAATATCACCCAAGTGTCTTCTGATATTTAATATATCAACACGAGTTGAGTTTTGGGTGATAGATAGTAATCACTAGGAACCAGATCTGGACAAAAGATGATTCAGTCGCTGGAAACCACATTGTTGAAGTGCAGTCTGGGCAATACGATTCATGAAGAATCAGGACTCCCGGAGTCAACATGCCGTTGCACTTAGATTCTGCGGCACCCATCTTGCCGAAACCTTGGACTTCTGCAAGTGTTCATTTTTATTTCAGTGTTCAGTTATGGTGGACGCATTCACCCCTTCTATCGTGAGAAACTTGATAACTACACGGTCTTCCATTTTTGCACTTTCAATAATTTCAACAGGGCAGCTTTGTTCATCATGGCTGATCTTCCTATGTAAAGCGTTTTGACATCTAAAGAGTCACTCAATAGTGACCACAAAGACACCGCCTTCAGGCGATTAACGACACTCACTTCTATGAAGTTGATGACTTCCCCTCATAATAGTTTCTGAGAAAACTTTCCCCCATTGGAGCATCACAGCGTTTTTTGTATCAAGTTCAATTACAGATTCAAGAGCATTAATTCAGTGAAAATAATATTTTGGATCCCCCACTGCAAATTAATACTTTCAAATTGAAAAATAATGTCAAGGTCAGCAAACTGGTTGGCCCCTGATTCTTTCCTATTGGTGTAAAATAATAATGAGAATCCAATTAACAGTTCCGATGTGACCATCATCCCTACACTCAATCTCATTAGAAACAAGTGACATTTTCAATGTCCAATGTTGTGAGGGTAAAGAATTAGAGTTATCTGCCCCTTTCTTTAGTTAAAACTTAGGAAAAAAAAGACCTGAGGTGTGGATTTGAAACTGACGCGGGTGAAAATCAGAAACAAATTCTTTTTTTTTAGGCCTTATACACATCTAACCCATAAAAGGTCGTTATTGACAGGTGTACTAAGTAAGATAAAGCTATGGCACTTTGTAAATTGGGGGAAAATTCATTTTTCAATCAAGTCGGGTGATATTCTTTGAGTGCTTCAATTTGTTCACATCCAAATTGTTGCCATGGATCCGGAAAAAAACGAATATATAAACAAATTTAAAACTCAATAAACACAAATCTACAAGATACCGAGAAATGATATGCCAAAGTTGGTGAAGATTGGTCAACTACTGGTATTTTGTTTGGAGTTCTGTTAATATCATCGTAAACTCTAACAAAAACAATTATAGTTGTTGCTTCCTTGCGTGACTATCAGCATTACAAGGATAGAACAAAGCTTTAACTAGTGCTACACTGTGACTGTCAGAATAAGGTAACAAGATTAAGTTGACAACAAAATGAAACTCACCCAAGTTATCGCCATCTCTTCCTGGCCCAGCAGCTTCCACACATTCCGTCTCCTCGTGAGAGTACGCGTCACCATGCCCTGTCAGCGGTTCAGATTTTCTCACTTTCGTCTTCTCAGCATCTTTTTGAACTTGTGACTTTTGTTTCTCCGCTGCCTCTTGTTGAGGTGTCTTCTGCTTCTCAGCCTCTTTCTGGCTGTGAGTCTTCTGCTCCTTCAATATCTGCTGCTTCCTCATGTCCAACATCTCTCTCAGCTCGGCCAACTCATCCTGGTAGTCCTTCTTCTTTCTTTCCTTCAACTTTGTTGGGGCTTCCTTTTTAACAGTTGATTTAGACTCATAACTTGAAGAAACGTCAACATCTTTGTGCTGATTAGAGTCTGTTTTGAGCGGATTGTCTCCCCCTGATTCAAGGTCAACTGTGTCACCCTCCGTGGTGGACGAAGCTGAGGATGGGAGGTTTGCTTCTGGTGTGGAAGCTTTTTCACTTTGGAAATCTGACTTTTTCTTTTTCTTCTTTTTCTTACCTGCATACAAAATGTTATGGTTACTTGGTTTTAAACAACATGGTAACACTACTGTACCCCTGAGTTACCGGTTTACATGGGTTGCCTATTTTCGTGGTATTTACATCTGACGTTATTTTTCCCAAACTTCTCACTGGTTTCTGTCAGTTGGAACCTATTTCATCAATCAGTTGTTTTGCCTGGATCGAAGGGGCAAATCATCACTATCTAATCAATCAAATAAACTACACACTTCAGTAATGAAAATATATTGTAATTTCATCCTTTTCACATAATACACTTTGGGGACAATCTTTATTGATGATTTTAAAAAATATGTTCACAACTGAAGTTTTACAATGGCGATTTTCAGCCAGCTGACGAGACCCTTATTCCCAGTAACATGACCCCAAAAGAGTATCACTGTTTCATTATATTTTATCTAATGGAATAACATAATTTTTGGCCATTTTGTTGGATTTCCTAGTGCAAAAAAAGCGATGTATCGCTTGAAATGTTAAATTTCACTTGGATTTTCAGTGTAGAATTTTAGGTAATATTATATTCAAGCTGTTTGCCAACTAGAAATTTTCTGTTCCCAATCAAACAATTCTTATCTGAATGAATTCTTCAATTTATCCGAAATAAAGAGTTTGTGCTAATATTGGTGACATAGTTGCATAATTATATAGCAATGTAAAACATTTGACAATTTAAGTTAAAATTTAGTTGTACACTATATCCATCTGGGTTTGGAAATCAGTCAAATATAGCATTGTGGCATATTTTGTGTACATCTTTAATTGAAGAGTTGTGCGTTATATTAAACAAGTAGAAATTGTACAGTAAAATGCAATAGGTTTTAGCTTTTAGCAATATATCGCACCAAACAGTATGAAGTGAAATATATGTATATATATCATAAATATATCTTGTTTTAAGGATGCAGATTTTAAATGCAACAAAAGGTTCTTGATGTGGAAGAACATTTGTTGGACTGCATTGCAAGTGATGGTTGATCTTAGTCGCTTCATCAAAAAAATTACTTGTAAATTTTATACGTTAAACTGCATATAGAAGTATAAAAACATTGAAAATAAAGTTAAATCGATTTATCATCCTAACTATGTTCCACAGGGGATATCGCTTGTGTGTAGATTTTGCATCAGCTGCATGGCATGTCACTGCTTTTATAATAATACATATAATAAACATGATGACATCACAATGCTGTGGCATCACTGCATTGGAAGCGCTGTGCTTAGAGATGTACAATTTTAATTGAAGCGCAATGAAAAATGATTTTGGATGATAAATAGAATCTTGCCCTTGTGTCTCCTGTTATCAAATATATAAACATTTGTTCATAAAAGTAAAAATACCCTCTACAAGCCTTGAATATTTATAACTTTTATCAACTTGTGTTCATATATTTGATATTAGAAGACAATTGGATAAGATTCTCTATATATGGCAATATGGAGCTGTGCATGGCAATGTAACATGACTTGGTGCAAAATCCAGCCTACTAACCAAGTTCGATAACTGCCCGCGGCTGTGCTGACACCTTCCAGCGGTGCAGGGTGGAGTCGAACCCCCCCGACATGATCTCGTCTGGGTCCGTTCCGCTCCACGCCACACAGAGCAGGCGCTGGATGTGGCCCTCGAACTGCTGCAGGGCTTCTCCCGTCTTCACGTTCCAGATCTAGACAGGAGCGGAGAGGGTATTGAATTGTCAATGAAACATGCTGTTTATTTACATTATCAGTATATCTTGGTCAAGGGCGTCCTTGACCAAATGCATTCTGGAAATTGTAGCTGAAGAAAGATAAGCCTACATCAATGATCAAAATAAAAAATCACTTGGTAGAAATTGTTATGCTGTAATGAATTGAAATGAAGAAGAGGCAATCTTTGGTAATAAGCTAAGAATAATGTTGTAAATATTCAAATCAATTACTAAATCCGTTGAAGATAATGAATTAATCAAAGGTAATCCATTGCCTCCATCCATCCACTTACATAAGCAATGCTGTCGTACCCCACAGAGACAAGTCGTCCCTCCACGTGAGGACTCCAGGAGATCCCAGTCACTCGGATAGAGTGACCCTCTAGCTTACGCATACTCTCCGAGATACGTAACACAGCACCACCGGGAGACTCTGGAACACGCAAACAATAACAGGGAACCTTTTTAATCATGCCAAATGTTTTAAAAGGAGGACAAACTATTATACCACAAATCTGAACTACAAGGGATGTTTGGAGTTTATTAAAACCCTTAAAGGACAAAAATGAGATAGTTACAATCATCAATCAGCAGTTAATCAGGTTGATGAAAATAATTGAAGCATTCATAAAATGATCTGCACGACCTCAGTCCAGAGATAATTAAGAGTGTACAACATGTAACAATGCCAAAAGAAACCACTTTAACAATTGCAGGTTACAAAATTAGACCCACAAAAGATGAAACTCTCACCCAGAGCATTGGAGATGTTCACCACATGGACAGATGCATCGTTAGCCCCGGAGGCAAGCCAGTACTTGCACTCTGACCCCTGGGGGGCGTCGCCCGTGTAGAGGGGGTGCCACCGCAGACAGTTGATGAGCTTGCGGTGCACGTGCACCACACACAGCAGCTTGAAGGTTCCAGCCTCGTAGATCTCCACACACCTGCAACATTCGGTAGACAGTGATATCTTTATTATTCAAGCAAAGGTAAGGAGCTCAAAGGGTTTGCTGTGCACATCCCAACTGTTGAAGAGGCTTCCGACAGTCAATGGCAAGTCTTGTTTCATTACTGGCATCTTGATCTTGGTACAATTTACAGAGTAATTAAACTTTTAAAACAAACAGCAATACAAAAGCTTCCGAATTGTATTGTAATCGTGTACTTGTAAAGTATACAAAGTTGTAAGTAATTGAACATTAACAGTACTGTTTAAAGTGGGTATCATTTTGAATGAAAAACTAATCTCAAAATCTAAATATTACAGATCACCGTGATATAAGAGTTTGTAATTGGAGCACTCACCCGTCATCACTAGAGATGGCCACCACAGACTCATCCTGCCGCCAACACATGTCGCTCCTCATCGAGCTGTTGCTCTGTCGGGATAAACATCAAACAATCTCTAAGTACAGTGGTCACTTTGGGAAGGATTTTGGTTATATTGATATTCAAATTACATTATAAATACTGTCATGCCCTGGGAAACATTGTTGAAATGTATAATTCTTTGAAAACATCTTTTAAAATATCCTCAAAATACTACAGTGTCGGGCAACTAAGAGTTTTCTCCCTGAAAAGATACTCCTTAGAAAATCAAAATATGTGTTAACTGAATAACGAATACAAATCCAGAAATAGATTGATGAATATTGATGAATTTTTGCATTTCCTAAGACATCAAGTGAATTTAACATCTTACATGTTATAAGAAAGAAATTGACTTCCACAGTGTATGAAAAAGGTCTGAAAATATGATTCAGTCAAGTTTGATGGTAAAATAAAATTAATATCTCTGCTCCTTTTGATGACTGAAGTGTGTTCCGAACATCTGGTACATATGCCAAAAAGGTCCACACGTCAAGAACAGCGCTCGGAGCCGGTCCTTTCACTTAATGAATGTACCGGATGTTAGGCATCAATGGAGCAGGCTAATGTTACCAGTCCAGACAGAAACAAGTAACCAGTTTGCTGTTGGACGAGGCTTAGTTCATAAACTGTTTGTCATCATCTGATATACTCACAGATTTCCCGTTGACAAGTTCGATGAGTTTGTTGATGTTGACGGCGTCCTGACTGAGATCATGGAGCCTGTGTTCCAGCACCACCATGTCTCCCACACTGTACAAGCTTACCGCTCCACTCTCTCCGCTCTCGTCTGTACAGATACACATATGCGTTAGGCACTGAGTGACAGGGTATGAACATCCCTCCCCATCGCAACAACCCCACCCCTCCCCATCGCAACAACCCCACCCCTCCCCATCGCAACAACCCAACCCCTCCCAATCGCAACAAACCCACCCCTCCCCATCGCAACAACCCCACCCCTCCCCATCGCAACAACCCCACCCCTCCACATCGCAACATCCCCTCCCCTCCCCATCGCAACAACCCCTCCCCTCCCCATCCAAACAACCCCTGCCCTCCCCATCGCAACAACCCCACCCCTCCCCATCGCAACAACCAATCCCCTCCCCATCGCAACAACCCCACCCCTCCCCATCCCAACAACCCCACCCCACCCCTCCCCATCGCAACAACCCCGACCCTCTCCATTGCAACAAAACCCCACCCCTCCCCATCACAACAACCCCTACCCTCCCCTTCAGAACCAACCCTACCCCTCCCCATCACAACAACCCAACCCCTCCCCATCGCAACAAAACCCCAACCCTCCCCATCGCAACAACCCCACCCCTCCCCATCGCAACAACCCCTCCCCTCCCCTTCGCAACAACCCCACCACACCTCTCCCACTCAACCAACCTCACCTCTCCCTTCAAAAACCAAATAGTCTTCACAGGGTCTTAAAAAAACTATTACAACTCAAAATGCAGAACAATTTTGGATCTGCCAATGAGCACTTTCCCTTTAACCTCCAATTTAGATTTATCTTTCCAAACTAACACAACATAAGCAGTATCATCATTATTGTATGTGCATCAGTGTACCAAATTTCTTCAGGATTCAAATGCAGTAAAGGTTATGGTTTGATAAAGAAAATGTCTCCTTGATTTTGAAATTTGTTAATGGGTACTAGTGCAAAAACCACTATTGTGAATCAACCACAATCATTGTCCATAATGTCTACAAGCTGCTGCACAACCTACTACTTACACCTTCCGCCTAATGAGGCTCAGCATAATTAATTTTAATTAGTTAATTCATATACATGTATTTACACCATGTAATTTTATGTGTGACACGCTAACAAACAAATTAATTCATTCCTTCACTAAAGAATCAAGATACCCTTGGAGACAGAAGAGGGTCCGAAGGCCACAGCATACACAGTTCTGCGGTGGAACGTCGAGGAGAGCGTCGGAGGTCTGAAATCATTGAACAGAGCAAATGTAGCTCATCTGGATTTACATGACTTTTTATCTAAGGTTAAAATCATAGAATGTGCTGATTGATGTGTGAACATGTTTTGAAAGAAATATGCTTGGTTCAGTTAAAATGTTATCCTTTTTTCTCCAGTAAAAATCTCACATATAAATGGACTAAAGTTTCATATTCTAATCTAATCTGTTCATTTTGTATAGTGCTGAAAGTTCCAGGCTAACTGTCATGGCGCTGGTAACATAGTTACAGTAAAAGCACGAAATATACACAAAGCTTGTTGATTTCATATTCAATACAACAATAACAAGCAAGCAGTGAGAGAGCAGTTCCTTTTTCAAAATGATGTTTCAACAACTTATGTTCTGGATAAGGTGAAAAATTAAACTACAATATCTAAATATTTTGTTGAACTGATACAGACTATAACAATGAGCTTAGCAGACTCCAGAGCTAAATGGAAGAAACATCCTATAGGTTAGGCAGCGATTTAACAGATGAACTGAGCATGTAGCTGTGAGTTTCAACAGTTAAGGACTCAGGCAGTAGCCATGCATGATGAAACAACAGCTGATTTACAGAACAATTAGCATTTGACATCCTGAAAACTTACTTATTTGACATTACATCGAAGATACCAACTCGCCCATCATCGGTTCCAAATCCAAGTTGTCTCTCCTTCGTCGGGTGCCAACAGAGCTGAAAGTACTTAAAAATTACTACACAAAAACTGAGAAAATGTGCATAAATTCTGAAAATTAGAGTTAAACAAGAAGACATAGTCATCAACATCCCCCGCCAGAGCCAAGAAATTGGAAAAAGGGCAATAACTCGAAATAATTGTGCATTACTCATTTTCATTTCATCAAGGTATGTGTGCCCTCAAGCAACACACCAATTTTGGTTCTCCTATCTTAAATAGTTTCTGAGAAAAACTGTCGACTTTGGAAATATGATGAAAAAACGCCAGAAATACGGAACAAGGGCAATAACTTTGGAAAAAATATTTGCACACTTCTCATTTTCGAACTCCATCAAGGTATTTATGCCTTCAAACAACACACCAAATTTGATAACCCTATCTTAAACGGTTTCTGACAAAAGCTGTCCTCTTTGGAGATACCATGAACAAAGTCCAAAAATATGGATCAAGGGCAATAACTTAATAAAAAATAATTGCACGCTTCTCATTTTCGAATTCCATCAAGGAATGCATGCCTTCAAGTAACACATCAAATTTGGTAACCCTATCTTAAATGGTTTCTGAGAAAAGCTGTCCCCTTTGGAGATACCATGAACAAAGTCCAAAAATAGGGAACAAGGGCAATAACTCCGGAAAAAACAATTGCACGCTTCTCATTTTCGAACTCCATCAAGGTATTCATGCCCTCAAGCAACTCATTAAATTTGGTAAACCTATCTTAAACTGTTTCTGAGAAAAGCTGTCCCCTTTATCTCGGACTGACGGACGGACCGACGGAAACACGGACAGACGGACGGAGCCCAAACCTATATCCCCCTTCCACTTCGTGGCGGGGGATAATAAATACAAAAGGCTGATGAACACATCATAGTGATTATATGTATTAAGTTTCAAAACATTTGAACAATAAGTGTCAGAGTTATGAGTGGAACAAACAGTGTGACGGACAGATGGAAGCTTCGTAGCCACGGTATAAAAACACTAAAAATTATTTTCTTTTTCTTTTCTGAGGTTACTGTATTTCTAACATATCAACAACATATCAGTCAAAGGGAGACAACTCAGAGAACGCTTTTCTGTTATAACTGAACATGGTTTCAAGCCAACTTACTGCAGTAACTTTAGACTTGACTCCCTGCCATATTGTGTTGATGTCATACGGGTTGCTCTTGTTGTTTGTGTTCCATACTCGGATCATGTTGTCACCTACACCAATAGCTATTCGTCCTGGAAGTGACAAAAATATTTTTTAAATTGACAGATAAAAGAACACTGATAATAAAACATTTAACTTTACAAACAAAAAAACATTGTGCTTATAAACAACACAACATTTTTATAGCTACACGTAAACAACAAAATCAATGAAATGCAAAAGGCTTAAAAGTAAATACACATCAAAAGCATTGAGCATTGAAAAGCACCAACCAGGGTCTAGAGGGGAGACCTCCACCTTGTAGATGTGACCTCCGAGAGACGGGATGGACAGGAGGGAACTCTGTCTCTCCAGACTCCACAACACGATCTGAAGTAACAACACAAGATCTGAAGTAACATCACACAAACTGAGTGAGTGAATGAGTGAGTTATTGTTTGACACCGTTCCGACAGTATCGAACACAGAGTAACATCACACAAACTGAAGTAACAAACCTGAAAATAAAGTAACAACACAAACTGAAGTAACATAACAAACTGAAGTAACAAACCTGAAAATGAATTAACACAACACAAACAGAAGAAACACAACACAAACCGAAGTAACATAACACAAACTGAAGTTACATAGCACAAACAGAAGTAACATAACACAAACTGAAGTAACATAACACAAACTGAAGAAAAAAAAACTGAAAATGAAGTAACATAACAAAAAATGAAGTAACATACCACACACTGAAATAAATAACACGAGTTGAAGTAATATAACACAAACTGAAGTAAAAAAAACTGAAAATGTAGTAACATAACACAAAATAAAGTTACATACCACACACTGAAATAAATAACACGAGCTGGAGTAGCATAACACAAACTGAAGTAACATAACACAAAGTGAAGTAACATAACACAAAGTGAAGTAAAAACAACTGAAAATGAAGTAACATAACACAACTGAAGTAACATAACACAAACTGAAGTAACATACCACACACTGAAATAACATAACACAACTGAAGTAACATAACACAAACTGAAGTAACATACCACACAACTGAAATAACATAACACAACTGAAGTAACATAACACAAACTGAAGTAACATAACACAAACTGAAGTAACATACCACACAACTGAAATAACATAACACAACTGAAGTAACATAACACAAACTGAAGTAACATAACACAAACTGAAGTAACATACCACACAACTGAAATAACATAACACAACTGAAGTAACATAACACAAACTGAAGTAACATAACACAAACTGAAGTAACATACCACACAACTGAAATAACATAACACAACTGAAGTAACATAACACAAACTGAAGTAACATAACACAAACTGAAGTAACATACCACACAACTGAAATAACATAACACAACTGAAGTAACATAACACAAACTGAAGTAACATAACACAAAGTGAAGTAAAAACAACTGAAAATGAAGTAACATAACACAACTGAAGTAACATAACACAAACTGAAGTAACATACCACACACTGAAATAACATAACACAACTGAAGTAACATAACACAAACTGAAGTAACATAACACAAACTGAAGTAACATACCACACAACTGAAATAACATAACACAACTGAAGTAACATAACACAAACTGAAGTAACATAACACAAACTGAAGTAAAAAAAAACTGAAAATGAAATAACATAACACAAAATGAAGTAACATACCACAAACTGAAATAAATAACACGAGCTGAAGTAACATACCAGTAACACAAATTGAAGTAATAGAACACAAACTGAAATAATATAACACAAAATTAAGTTACATACCACACACTGAAATAAATAACATGAGTTGAAGTAGCATAACACAAACTGTAATAACATAACACAAACTGAAGTAATATAGCACAAACAGAGGTAATAAACCTGAAAATGAGGTAACAAAACACAAAATGAAGTTACATAACACAAAATGAAATTACACAAACTGAAGTAACATAACACAAACTGAAGTAGCATAACACAAAATGAAGTAGCACAAGGGAAACTGAAGTAACATAACACAAACTGAAATCACACAAACTGAAGTCAAATAACACAAACTGAAGTATCATAACACAAAATGAAGTAACATATAACACAAAATGAAGTAACATATAACAGAAACTGAAGTAACGTTCCACGTTATAGGCGCAGTTTAAACAGCTTCAAACTCTTTGCAAGTGCTTTAAAGAAAAGAAAATCATGTGATTTGTGCATTTCTCCTTATTTACATCAACTGTGTGATATGTTTAAATCAAAGCAAGACATCGGGTAAGATGACCAATAATATAACATTATCACAATGAAGTTACCGAGTACCAAAAATGAAGGTGAAAAAGGGAATGATGTCATTTATTCCATCAAGCATTCAATATTTAAACCCCTAATTACACCATGACAGTCATATCTATACCCTGTGGTTATTGTAAATTGTTAGCTTTGTATATTTTAGCTTTTTTATATCTTGTCACGTATTTATGTATTTCATTTGTGCTCAATTCACGAAATGCAAATAGTCTTCTCAGGGCAATAAAGATTTATCTTATGTTATCTTATTTAATAATCCATAAAAATATAGCAATTCTGTTAAGCTTCATTTATTTAATACATCATCATACAACACAATTCACTCTTGGTACCTGTATTTTGCAAGCAAATTTTACGAGCCTTCCTATCTTCTCAATATGTACACAAACAAACCTTTGAAAATTCCTGGAGTCGACAAAGCATGTACATTTTCTAACTCCCTGGATGAGCCCCCCTTGTACAATATGTGTACTTAGTCGACAACACATGTGTTCCTCTTACCATGCGATCCATGCCCACAGTGAAGAGGGTGTTCAGCTCCTCGCCCCCGGCACAGATGCTGAACACAACCCGGGAGTGAACTCGACTGTCTCCAGCCTGGAAGATCTCGCGGCTGTGTCCCACAGGGGACAGGTCCCACATGATCAGCTCACCGCTAGAGCAAAGAGAATAGAGGAGGATATATAGAGGTGAGGTGAGTTGGGGTTTAACGCAGCTTTCAAGAGTATTTCAAGGATATATAGAAATTATAGTTCAATACAACTATTTTCAGTACTATTTAAGCAAGTTTCGTTCTGAAGCTGACAGCGTTGGGATTTTGCTTCGAGAAAATAGCCATCATCATTAAACATGATGTCAGGTCATTAATAAATATCTGATAATAAATGAGGCTCATAATATTGGTGCCATGTTTATGACACGTGTCTAAAAAAATTATTTCTTGAGGGAAATTTGGGGATATACTGATGTTTGGGCACAAGGATGGAAAATATAGTATAACATAGGTAGTCATGATTATTTTTGAGTGAAGTAGTTGGATTGAAAAAATTATGCCAAAATAAACTTTCTTATGTTAAGAGATTATCATCATCATTGAAGATAAAGTCATGGGGAAATTGTGACGTCAAAGAATTTGATATGGAGTAAATCTCATGGTTTGATAACCTGGAATTCAAATCAAGTGTGACTGAGTAGTCGTAACTTTGACTCTATCATATGGAATCTTTTCACTCTGTGACAGATACCAACAGTCAAAGTGTCACACCAGCTCAGTGGATAGAGTAGGCAAATCAAAAACACAATCAAGAAGACTAACGCTATGCCCGGTTCAGGACCAACTTATTTGGAATCTGTCCTATGCTAAAGGCATACTCCAAATGCATCGGTTTGAAATGACTGGCAAAAGCGGTGTATAATGACAGACAAATGTTATCCTAACCCAGCTGCAACCATTATCCATATTTTTAAGACAACAATCTTATTCAACCAATGCTAATCTGCCGTACCTAAATGATGAAGAGATGAGCTGGGTGGGGTTATCACGAGGCCAGTACAAGGTTGTCCACACTTTGCCACGTCCCATCCCATCTGACACGTCTCGCCGGTGTCCGGTGTTCACTGGCAGCTTCTTTACCTGGAGTTGCTTCCCTTGGCTTGTATTCCATATTCGGATGGTGCGGTCTCGGGAACCAGATGCTATTAGGTAGGCATTGTTCTCATCTAGTGATTTGAAAGGAGCAAGTCTCAATCATATTCAACTATTGCATCTCTTAATTCTAGGTATTTTAGCATCTTGTAAAACGTATGTACAGCCCCCCTCAACTTTCTTATCTTTAGTTAGAACCCAACTCAAAGCTGGACGCTGTGACCTATGATCTAGCCAATCAAATAGTTATAAAATATTCACCTTTGAGGGGGGTCCAAACCCAGTGTAGGAAAGCGGAGCCAAAAAACGAGCACACTTCACTAATAGCTTCCGGCATTCATTTGCGATTTCTTTAATTTTACCTGTTATAAGATGGAGAACATTCCTACGGATGATTGCAAAATAAGTTTGGCATATTCTATATAACCTCATCAGATAAATACATTTGTATAAAGTGTTATGGATTTGTTCCCTCCCATTTCTCTGTGTGAACTGGTGCCTACCAGACTGAGAGTATGCCCCATCAGAGAGCACCTTGTCGCCCGGCACGGGGCACCACAGCACGCAGTGCACCTCGTCATCGTGCCCTCGCAGTCGGTGCACAATCCGTCCCTGGGCAGTGATGTCCAGGATCAGGACACTCCCAGACTTGTACCTGCAACATAACAGTTTGATTGCAACACATCAAGAGAAAAAGAGAAGGATATATGATAGTAGTTACAAGCAGAAGTATGTCCGTGTTTATACCTTTATCCTCTAAACCCACAGTGTTGTCCCATTTTGACATTTCTAGTTAAATATAGTGTATTAAAAAACCATCTTGATAATTGTTGTCATTTAGGTGTTTTAAACATTTTGTTTTTAACTAGTTTGATTTGAGCTTTTTTATAATTATAAATAATATCTACTCTTTTTTTTACATATAATACTTCACTTCCAGCACAGCACTATATAAATACTTAACTTTCAGCCTGCTGGATTGTTTTCAGGTTTTTACAGAGCATCATATTTTGTATCCTAAGTATTTAATCAAATGGGACTGTGTTCCACAAAAGCACATACCCGACTGCTAATAAAGATGAATTATGGTCACAGCATGCGAGGGTGTAGATGTGGTCCTTCTCATGACGGAAAGATTGCCGTTCATTGCTGGTGTATGACCATTTCACGATTGTTCCACGCTCGTCACCCGACACAATCAGATCACGCTGGCTTTGTGACCAGGATAAAGCTGTAATCTTATCCTGTAGCAAACACAAAGTCAAGATAATCAACTACAAGCCTTGATGATTTTTCAATTAAATTTAAGTTTTATTACAGTTTTTTTGTTGTATCTCTATACACTTGTTTCAGAGGTTTCCATGCCTTTTTTCAATGGAATCAATTTTTGGACTAATTTTCAAACTGTTTTCAGAAGCTGAGGGGAAAAAATGATTGCAGCAATGTACCCATTGACATTGGGTATGTGATTAGACAAACTGTTTGAAGACATCATTTGTAATGAGTTTCATCAATACGAGTAATTTGTGACTATTTTCTACCCCATCTCATCATTCTAGAAACGTTTACATTTTACAAAGTTTCTAATAATATCCTCAAAATCTTTCAAAGATGTAAAGGAAACAATGTATTACAAGATATCATAAATGCATTTAATTAGTTGAATTTTTTTTAGCATTGTCACAGCTTTAGAGCCTACTAAATTGCTATATAAATGACTTCTTTATATCCAATATATTAAAGGGACACTGCGTCGAGGATAAAAATGAGATCACTTTTATCTGCTTATGCTGATTAACTTGTCTGCTAACGAGTTATGCTTCGCTTCACTGTCTACATGCAGTAGTTTTATTACTAATTACTTCGATTGTCTGAAATTAGGGGTCTGTGACTCGTTACCAGACACGTTAATCAGCATAGGTAGATAAATCTGATCTTAAATTTATCCTCGACGCGGTGTCCCTTTAAGTAGTATCATTATTACATTGTGGTCTGTATGACTCTGAATTTCCACATGAGTCTTTATATCCCAAAGTTTAACTTTCAAGTCGTCAGAAGTGCTGCAGCACCAATGCAGCTGACTCAGTGTCTGACCAAGACAAACGGCTGTCACACGGTCTCTGTGGCCCGAGAACGAGTTAATGAATACAGGCGGCTTTGTTGGTACTTGGGAAATGTCAAAAACCACAACGTCGTGACGTGCCCCAAACACATAATAACCTCCTCTATTTGAATCACTAATTTTACTCAAATACCAATTGGGCGAAGTTGGTAGAACAATGTGAGCCATAATATGTTGTTTTAGTAAGCTGTTATCATTTCATACATGTAAAATGTCTAAGCTAAATAGCAAGTTGACGTTTTCCCTTCGATTGAAAAACGTGCCAATATTGTGCGTCAGTGCAAAACTTTCAAGACGAAATACGGATTTCAGATATTATAATATATATATTTTTGGTTGGCAAGCGTAATCCATTTAGATGTTCAATTTTTGTCCAACAGTTCAACAAAAATATATTCGAAACACATGGTGCGATCAAAGAGGCCTATTATTTATTAAAAAGTACTCAGTTCGTTTTAGACTACGGGTTGAAACTTTCGTATTTATCACACAACCCACTTTGCGGTATGTCGTTATGTGACAGATTAATTACGATTGGTTAGTTTATATTACATTGATATTCAAAAGTGACGAATTCCTTAAATTATTGGGTCCCATGTATAAAAGGCATTAATATTCTCTTTGACAGATGATCATCGTCATTACGACCTAACAAAAATGGTCAATGTCGTCAAGATGGTTTCCCTGACTTTACCATGTGAGTTTTCTGTCAAACTATCCATTAGTCAGTGATTAAATGTTTGTATCGTTTAAAAATTTGCATTATCAGTGATCAAACGTAGCACAATGAAGAGATTCTAGATGTATAAAATTGTACTCAAAATCTTAATTGATTACACAACCATTTGTTTTGGTTTTTCAGGTTTGAACATTTTGAGGACACGAACCTCGTTACTCAGGTAAGTTGAAGAAATATATTTTTAAAAGTAATTTTATATCGAATCAGTCCATTTACTTTGAAGATTTGCACAGGCCAAATTTTCAAAAACTGTTGCTACATACAAACAAAATATTGGTGTTGCAATGATGCCGCACTTTGGTCATTATCCCTCTCTGAATCGTCACCTCGAAATGCATGGTTAAAGTTGATATTTGCACAATATAACAAAGACGTTACAATGAATATAATATATTTTCGCACGAAATTGGACCCTTTGAACTAATAATAAATTATCAAATCATATCTCTTTCGTGAAATAAACCAGCGTATAACTGACAAGTTGTAGATTTTGGCATATTGAAATGACATTACAAGCAAACAGATTTGAGTAGAATGCAGTTTTATTTTGCAATATTGGTGTAAGCGTACAATCATATAATTTACATGTCTATTAGTATTATGTTTTATGATGTCTGTATTTCAATTCCAGGAATGTACTTCCATGCCTTTCTGCATCATCTGTTCACACTTGTCCAGTCTTACTGTCAGCCTTCCGGAACACAGATTTTGATAACAACATTGGAGTCAAGATGAAATCACGAAAATGGGAGAAGTTCAATAATATTGTATATCCTCCTCTTGAAGAAGGACAGGGAATTAGACCAGCGGTAATCTTATTGTTTTATTATCCTTCTTGTTAAAAAAATTCTGTAGTTACAATGTCATGAATCGAAGCATATCAATCTGTGTACATACATGTATTTCAAAGCTAAACCACATTTAAACCTTTAGAACAAGAACGAGTTAGATTTATCAAATTATAAAGTTTATTGCATTTCCAAACTGTATACATGTAAGCTTTCACACATTCTGGTCTTCTCTCCATATTTTTTTAGAAATCCTAAGTCACGATTATGAAATGTAACGATTATGCACAAAATGCATCTTGTGAAGTTGTTATATTGAAATGTACTCAAAGATTGAAAATATTTTTTTTTATATGTTTCATCATTTGAATGGTGGATGTTATGTTTGCGGTTGAATGAAAATTGATTTGCAGTTACTTTATTTTTACCCTGTATACATCCTTGTTTTCAGGAGGTGTGCCATTCAAGGTTCAATATCAAGTACAGTCCGCTGAAAATGTGGTATATATCTGCTATGGTAGGTTTGAGTTAGTTAGTCCATGAAAAGAAATCTATATTTCAGGTCGAAGTGAAAAATTTCAGTCACAAAGAAAAAGGTGCTGTATCATGTAACAAGTCACAGGGTTTTGTAAAATCATTAAAAAGTGGGGGGTTAGGGCATTTAGCTTTAAAGGGGCTGTAGCACGTTTTTGGCAAATTTTGTTTTTTCCAATTTTCCATTTATAATGATAGTTTATGTCATTTAAATCAACTTAAGAGGGTAAAACATCTTATAACACAAACCAATTATCCGTAGTGGTAAAAGTGATGTTGCATATGAAGCAAAAATTGCATGGCGGCCATTTTATTGTGAACACAATTTATTATTTCGAATATTAAAAACGATTCCCATGGCTTTACCGAACCATATATTCATGCATTTTCAACTTGATTTTTTGAAGAGAGAAGGGTGTTTTACTATTGGTGACATTATTTTTCAAATACATTTCATTGACTCATTTAAGCAAAAAAACGTGCTACTGCTCCTTGGAGAAAATCTAATTTTGCCTTCAAAATCCTGGAAAACTACTTTAATTTCATTGTCTTTGAAGGTGCTGTTTCTGTTTTGGAGGGTATCTGATGCAACACAAGTTTGGAGTTACTCCCCTTCAAATGGCTTCCATCCTGCTCCATCAAAATATTATAGATAAAGGATATAGTTTAATAAGTTTATTGTAGTGAATTCTCTTTTACATGCATTTTGAAACATTTTTCAGACAGTTGTAAATATATATATGGAGATATGGATATAAATTCACTTTCGTTACGAATTATTTGAATGCATTTCAGATTAGGGGGATGTCGATTGATGAAGCTATAAAACAACTCTCATTCTACAAGAGGAAAGGAGGAGCTATAGTGAAAGAGGTAACATGACGTTCTTTTTGATTTTGATTAAAAATCTAGTTTATAATGACAGACAAAATTTTTCATTAATATTATCAGTACTTCCTTTCATAAACGACTTTGGAATTTCACTTTCCAAGATGTATATTTTGTTATCCTATTTTCTATGTCATTACCTGGCTTGTATATTCAGGCTTGATTTATGCATATTTTTTTATAAAGATTTTAATTTTGTTTCTATGCATTCGTTCCTCCAAAGGTGACATTGCTCAGGCCCAAACAGCCATGGCTACCCTCTGAGTTGTTCTTATCGAAATTGTTTTAAGACTCATATCTCGCTGGTTAGGTTACGGATGTTGCCTCAATATTTTCCAATTGGCTTTGTTTCATCTAATATACATTGATCAAGACCATGAAAGGCAGCATGCTACCTTTTATCATATCTTTTTTACTTTGGTTTATGTATAGTTACATATGTCTCTTTTGTTGTGTTTGCTGTTTCCGTCCATCCATTACCATGTATATGTCAAAGTCCCTTCTTTCCGTTCATTAATCAAATATGTTTCCAGCTTTTTACACTGCTTACCATAATACTTATTTCCTTGCCTCATGTGCCAATTTTCATTTATCTTATGGGGATTCTCAGATTCGCATATATTCTCATCTTTCATTTGGCAATCATCCACTAAAGTGTTTTTTCCCATAATCTAAATTTCAGTTTCATTGTTCCCTGGCGCTCAGGGTTAGATCGGGGTGCGCTACTCCATCTACTTTTCAGTTCTCATGTATTCGTTACCACTGTGTCACTCTGGCGATCAGAGGTGTTATGCGGTGCGCTACCAATTGCACAGACACAGTGGGTAAAAGTTTGTCACCGCTAAATTCCTGCCGTGCAGGGTAAGCCTGGGTGCGCGACCCAGATTACTTTTAGCGGGTAGCAATGAGAATCCCCATCTCCAAACCTGTAATTAAAAGTATAATTTCATTAAAAATTTATTGGTAATTCATTTGTCTGTTGTCTGTGCATTATAAATGTTGAATATTACTACTTACTTTAAAGAATTATGAAATATCAATCAATAATTGCGTGGGTAAAATTCTTGAAAGTACGCAGAGTCTTTTTTTTCCATGCATTTTCAAGGAAACCATATACAAGCGAGCATGATGTTCATGGGTGAACTTCTCCAGCAAGGGATACCGGTACCCTACACCGGTCTCTATCACTACCTTAAAGGGGCAGTAGCACGTTTTTTTCGCTCAAATAAGTCGATGAAATTTAATTTGAAAAATAATGTCACCTATAGTAAAACACCTTTCTCTCTTCGGAACATTAAATTAAAATTGAGTGGACATGGTTCGGTAAAGCCATGGGAATCGTTTTTTGTACTTCACAATAAAATGGTTCCATGCAATTTTTGCTTTAAATGCAACATCATTATAACCACTATGGATAACTGGTTTGTGTAATGAGATGTTTTAACGTCTAAAGTAAATTAAAATGACAAACCATCAATATTAAAGAGAAATTTGAAAAAAATAAATTTTGCAAAATACGTGCTTCAGCCCCTTTAAGCCTTACTGCATTGTGTCTCCTTTGTTCTGCCAGCTGCACCTGGCAGTACAAACATAAGTCTCTGGCTAGAAAAAGGTATAAACTAAGCAGTTATAGAGACAGCATGAGTTATATCTTGCAACGGAAATTAGACAACAGTAAGATCCCTTGACAATATTGAATGATAACGCTACAGTAATTTTTTGTTGCGAATATGTTACTAAAAGCATCCCATCATAACCTACTGAATTGATTTTTAAGGTTCTAGAGGAAGCCCAGACGATTGCTGTACGAGATCACAACGTGGAATACAGGTCAAATCTCTGGATCGGTAAAACATTGCATCCTTCTACTTTGTGTACTCTGTGATTATTATTGTAATGGTAATGATTTATTCAGATTTTCTGTTGTCAGATTGTCAACTAACGATCATTGGAGGAAATAAGCTTAAAAACTAGTCAGCTTAATAATGTTATTTTGTCAATTTAAAATGTCAAATTAAAGAAATGTTTTTAAAATTTACCATTTCAAACCCAAAATTACCAGGTCCCCGGTTGTTTGAAATCGTATGAAATGATGACGATTTAAAATGCTGGTCCAGAATATTCCGGGACAGCCTTCTGTTAGCCAGTGGCCAAAGTTGGATTATTCCTTGTGGCTATGAATTGATTGATTCCTGTAAATTGAGAACTTAACGTTTTTCAGAAGTAATTATTTTTGTAAATGCTTTCCTTTCAGCTGATTCATACAGTGCAAAAGGTAAAGTTGTGAAAGGTTTCCGAAAGCATCGTGGTCCCAGGCGAGGACTGATACACTACAGATACTGTCATTACTTTGTGCGTCTTCAGGAGGGCCCCCCTCCGAAACATTACTACCCCCCTCCCCCTACCGGTCATGAGAAACTTGCGGAGTACATCAAAGATCAGAGAAGCAGGAGAATTATACACTCTTTGTAGGGGATTATGACTCTTTGTAGGGGATTATAACTCTTTGTAGGGGATTATAACTCTTTGTGATGGACTATAGTGTGTTATATGTGGTGGATAAAAGATGTATTATACATGACGTATGTGTTAGAGCAATGTATCAACATATTGTCTTGGTGGCCTTGATGATGTAGTGTGACTGTGATGATGTTATGAAAGGAGGGTGGCTGTGAGAGGCTAATCTTTAATGAATGGATATATTCTACGTTACAGTTTACTGCGACACTTGCAAATATATATCAGCAGATGAATGATTGTGTTACCTGAAGAAACTGATATTGCATAAATAATATATATAGAGATGAAACCTTTCTCAGCTGACAATGAAGTATGTCAAAGAACAGTCATTTGTTTGAAAATATACTTATTTCTACAAAATGTTTTTAAGAATGTAAATGTTGAGGATAAAGGTGTTGTTTAAACCAACACATTGTATTCTTTGCCTACTACATTGTTGAGTTTGTATGGATGTAGAGTGAAAGTTCGTTTGGAATAAATATGAAATTGATGGATTTTTTATCTTTTCCAACACAATATTGAAGTTGTGAGAAAATATAACTACCGGTATTGTAACATAAGAATGTCTTCAGTGTATTCTTGATTATGATTGTTTGATTCCTAAAAGCAATATTTAAGAAAGTAAAGACAGCAATTGTAGTCTCTCCAAGCAAGTCCCCACAATAGTTACTCAAGTCGTTTCCTCCCATGTAACCTCTGTTCTAATGCGAGCAATTACTTGGGCCGGCAATAGAAATTCCTCACTTGCTGCAATTAAAGTTAGCTGTGCAATGTCACATTATGTGTGATATTTCGAACTAAGCACTGTTTAAATATGACAATAGAGTTTACAGTGTGACGGGAAGATAGTTTAGTTAACCTCTGTGAAGAGAAAATGGTGATTGGTCTGCAGATTCTAAAGAACTTATTAATGATGATGTGAAAGACTTGAAATCTTATCTGCAAAGAGCTTACTTAGTTACATGATCTTGGCGATAATTGGCTATAAAAGAATTAGCAAATGTAACTTTTGTAACTTCTGTAAGAGAGATTTTTATAGACAAAGGAAAACCAAGTGTTACTGAGAGACATCTTCTTTATTGCAGTGGATGTTTTATTATCGTATAAACATATCATTGAAAGTCATGCGTCAACTGTGACACATCAGCTCAAATGAGATTTGTCAAATGTCAGTAAAACATGATATTAGAGGTTTAGGACCATGCAGTGAAATCACATGGTGACTTGAGTCATGTGGGGAACTTCATGTTTATATATGAAACAGAATACATTTCTCTTCATGAGAGACCGTGATATTAACATTTACTAAAATATTCATATGGCAATGAGTTCTATTAATAAAGGTAGCTGTTGACATTACACACACATTGTTGAGTTAGGAGATGTTAAGAGTTTATAGACATTGCAAACGTTGTTGCATGAGGAACTTGAAGTTATATTTATAGATAGCAGAGGTATTTAAATTGATTAAATGTATAAAAACAAGAGCTTACCGGTATATAAAATATGGAAACAGTTTACATGTACAAGGTGACATAATGCAAGAGAAAGAAAACAAATTCTGGATTAATTCACCAATCCAAACAAATGCTTTAAACAAACTTAGTATATAACAAAATTAACGTTATATTGTTTAGACATCAAGATAAGACTACAAAAATAAAATAAAAAAGAAATTGGAAAACAATCAAAAACAGCACTCTTTCGTAAAAACATAATAGTACAAAGAATAAAAACACAAAGAAATACTGTAATTATAACACTCGGCATGTAAATTGTAAGAGTTGATGCAAATAAGTCTGAATCAGTTAAAGATCCCTTTTCAAAGGCATTGATGCATCTGGTATATCTAGAATGATTTGTGATTGTTCATTGAGTTTGTTAGACACACAGTGAATGTATCAATTGAATATGGATTTAAGCAGTCGAACAAAGGACCTGCAAACACTGAAATAGAAAGGTGGAGAAATTCTCAACATAGAATAAAGGAAGCTGAACATAGAATAATACATACAGGATTACGGTAAGACAAAACATCAAAACTAACAATATATACACAAGCTGATGCAAGAAATACAGAAAATTGCTGAACATATACAACAACACTCCAAATGGGACTCCGGTCAACATGACATATCAAAAAGCACTCAAAGATTTTTAAACAAAATAAATCCATTTAGGTGTGTTTCAAATCAACAGAAGTTCCTGTCATTTTAACCCTGACATCCACTCTAATAGACCGGACTTTCAACAAGATTCAAATCAACCTTCAATCTGGTCCCATTAACACCCTGGGTTCCATTCAAACAGACATAATGACATTCAACATGATCACTGTTTGGTATCTTCAACTAAACAACAAAGTTGGTCCCATTAACTCCTTGGGTTCTTATCTAATAGACCGAACATTCAACATGGTTCCAATAAACAAGTTAACATTCAAGCTGGTCTCAATCAAACCCTGGGTTCCAGCCTACCGGTAATGGAGACAACCTTCAAGCTGGTCCTAATCAAACCCTGGGTTCCAATAAACAACAAATCAACCTTCAAGCTGGTCCCAATCAAATCCTGGGTTCCAGTCTAAAAGAGAACCTCCAACCCGGTCCCAATCAAACCCTGGGCTCCAGCCTGATGGAGAGAGGAACATCCAAGATGGTGGCTCTGTTTGGAATCTTCTTCCTGCTGATCACTTCCTGCACTACTTTCTTCTTGTACTTGCTCCACCGCAGGTTCGCTTGCAAACGTCGGTGTAAGGAGTAGTTGTTGGGCAGTATTTCCTGGCGTTTCAGAGCCATTTCTGCAAGCTCTTGCTTCTTTGCAAATATTTCAAACTGGACTGAATTCAGAGTTAGACATTTTACATTCTCCTTTGCAACAATGTAGATATCTCGGAGATCCTCGCCTACAAATAAAACGTTAACCATTACTGGAAGGTATGCATAGTCTGACATTTTCCAGGAGTTCTTTGAATTAACAGAAAACATTCTGTGGTAGCTTTATGCAAAGTCATATTCAAGAGTTCTTAAAATTAACAGGAGACATCCTGTGGGAGCCTATGATCGTATGCGACAACTTTGTACTTTGTAATATTATTTGATTACCAAACTACAATAATCAAATAATTGAGTTTGTACACGGTTTTTTCATGTTTGAAGACATTTCTGACATACTTAAACTTTTGACATAGAAAAATATCGCATCACCATTATCCAAAAATCACTCACCAACTCCCATGTAATCCCCGTCGGTGAGTTCAGTGACGGTCAGGTTGTGGGTGTCGGTGTGGTGGAGACGGTTGTTCACGCCGTACGTCTTGTTGAGGAAGCTGCTTCTGTCTGTGACGTGTGGCAGTTGGTATAGAGAGGGCTGGTAGGGTGACTTGAGTCGGGCGAGGGACACCTGCTTGATGACCCGACACGTTCCACTCATGACGAAGTAGATGACGGGGGACACGCCACTCAGGTTCCCAAGGATCACCTGAAGGGGAGACATTTGTACAAGCACCTGCAGCCAGCAATGGGAAACGTATAGCCCGGGTCGGAGTTTTATGGAGTAGGAATTCAACAAGACATTCCGTGTTATACCTTGATGTCATTCACATGATTAGTATATGGTTAAATACCTTCTATTCGAACTAGTCCTGGAATTAATGTCATTTTTTTGTAACTATATATCCACCAATTAAATGCTTTAACTCATATATATTGAAATTTACCTCTGATAATTTACAGGAAGTTGGTTACTTCATGAAGAAGGGTCCAATATTCGCAAATTCAATTTCTTTTTATTCTTGTTTGCTTTTAACGTTAGCAGCAAAACGAGCAACTAAACAGGGAAGACAACGTCCCAAATACTAGTGGTATCTTTGAAATATGGCAATCTAAAGGTCAATATATGAGTTAAAGTTCCGTCATCATTCGTTTTGTGACATGATACAATCAGACAGTGGCTTCAGCAGTTCCTATCAGTTACTATCATTATGGTGGAACAGAGAAATATGTGTTTGGCATGATATTAGTCTAATAGGCCTACGTTATTTGTTTTAATGTCATGTGATTTTTTTCTGGTTCCGCAGTTACTTCATTAAAACTGTCAAGAAAGTAATACAACACCGCGTACATCATTATCGATGTAGTCACAAGTTCTACTAAGGTCGGCAGCCAATTCCAGTTGCTCTTCCGTCCAGGACCGGAAATATGGGGACTGCTGAAGAAAGTCGAGACGTATACGACATTCTCTCTCCCACGTTTCACGTAAGACGTCATTGAAGTCGTCACGTGACAGCATCAACAGCTCGCAACCAGCTGGAAATGAAGCACCATTTGTCCGATAAAAGCAAACGTAGGATGACGCATTCAAATATTCAAATATTTGAAGGAAGTTTATTTAATGAACAGTTCTAGCCTTCGGGACATTACTATGGTACTATTAGTCTTACCTTATAACGGACATTGTAAAGCATCGCCGACCACACTAACATGAACATGCTTCTTCATAAAGTTCAGTAGAAAATTCAAGTAAGGGTGTCATTGCGACGTTTACCATAACGTACACCAACATCAGAAACAACAACAACAACGTGGTTAAAGACATTTGCAGCAACCTATAGATTGATTTCTCATGAATATTTAATTGAATCATTGCCAACATCACATATTCGACGTCATATCCTGATTAAATAGTTTCGTGGTTTTATTTGTAGGCAGTTGCAACCACCATTGGTTTGATAAGTGTGTTAGCATCTACACCGAACCGTCGAATTCCTATAATAACGAAGTTGTAAATCCACAGAAATTGTTTCTCCTTCATCTAACCAACCTATAAATGCCTTTTAAACAAGTTGCAACCAGTGTTTATAATAGAAACCGGCCCGTCGTACTTTTACATTTCACGGTGGCTGTTCTCTTGATGTCACGGACAAGCGCCAGCTCTCCGAACGTTGTCCCATCCTTCAGATCAGGGAGATATGTTACAAACTCCTCTCCTGCAAGAAAAACTTCATTTATATGTTAAGTATACACAACAATACTTATCGTTATCAATTAAGGAAGTGCATGTCAAATCTCCGTTACCAAAGTACTGGTACTACATAGTTTTATGTTATCAATAATTGTGGGGTTTTGTTCATCTCGCAACGTTCATCAACGTCTTTTATATCAATTCAAATATAGTTTTTCAAGTGAAAAATTACATCAATCATATATCATAAACATTGAAATCATAAATGATTGTGTTCCATTTCCTTTGTTGAAATATCCGACACAATTGTGACAGGTATCAAACAACACTGACATTGTAAAGAACCACAGGGAATATATAACTGTTGAAAACAAAGGACGAACACGTATATGAAATCGACGAGCTAGCCCATAGTACTATAATAAATAGAGGATATATGTCTTTTCTTGACAAATACCATGTTTATCTCATCGAGTGAGGTAGAGAAGTAGATATTTCACGAGTGGCGCAACCACGAGTGAAACACATTAACTGTTCTACCTCACGAGATGAGACAAACATGGTATTTGTCAAGGAAAAACAGATATATTTATTACATCATTATTTCTGTGTTTTATGTTGACGTGGGGTGATTTCAACGGTAAACGTACATCCTTCGCAAGCTGACAATATGACGTCATAGTATAACTCTGTGGAGTCATTGGTTCTGGAGAAGAAGTCGAAAAAGCGAAAAGTTTACGGATGGATGGACGGATGGACGGACGCCGGACGCAATGCCATGCAATAAGCCCATCGGGCCTTTCAGGCCTGATGAGCTAAAAATGCATCAAATTTAATTCAGGATTAAATATGATATCATATCGATAAAGAGAATTGTTCACATCACGTTCCCTACTTCAATTGTCTACCTTTGTATTCCCTTTTCTCCTTTGTTTTCTAATCAAACTTTATCTAAATATCATAAAGGGTTTATATAATTTATCGTCACTCAGTAGAGTGGCGATAAAGGTTATCGCCACTATAACTTGATAGAGGGTTTATTTCAATGATATAACTGAGTATCTCACTTCAAATTATACACTAAAAAAGTTTTTAAAAGTTCTTTTCGCGCACCTGTTCTGGGGTCAACCTCGGACAGTCGACAATTGAGAGTACCGGACACCACGTAGTACATGTTGCATCCCTTCTGACCCTGCTTGACCACCACTCGGCCCGCCTGGATCCGATCATACACCACTCGATCAGCCAGGGCTTCCTTCACCTGTTTGTTGTGTTTAGAGAGCACTGGCACCCGCTCTATCACCTCCTGCAACACGACAGTGAGAACGGGCACCTGCAGATGTTTTTTTGATATTTGAACTAACCTTAAAGGGGCATTTCGCTGAAATAAGTTGATGAAATGTATTTGAAAAATAATGTTACCATTAGTAAGTCACCCTTCTCTCTTCGGAAAATCAAGTTAAAAAATGAGTGTGCATGGTTCCGTATAGCCATGGGAATAGTTTTGGTCATTCGAAATAATAAAATGTATTCATAATAAAATGGCCGTCATGCAACTTTTGCTTTATACACGCAACACCGTTATTACCACTACGTAGTTTGTATAATAAGATGTTTTACCCTCTAAAGTAAATATAAATGACATAAACTATCATTATAAATGGGAAATTCGAAAAAACAATTTGCAAAAAACGTGCTACTGCCTTTTTAACACCCAATGGCCTCTACTGCTTGGGTGGGTATAGCGTCTCATGTTCAAGGTCTCCCTTCATGCAGAAAGCACGAATGTGTTCGTAAATCACGGCTGACCTTAGCAATGAGGTGTATTTTTAAAACGCATTTAAAACTATTTTTGATTTGATTTGAACAAAATGAAGTGACAAACTGCGGTAATCATTTCTGAAAAACACAAGATTAGTGGAACTTTAAAGAAGTAAAGTTAAACTTAACCTTCGTAGAGGTAACGCTATGTGAAAGGAGACCCTGGCCATTTAAAACTTTCTGGGTGATCTGCATGTCACTACTGGATATAATTATTCAACGTTTATCCCTAAATATGATTGATAAATATTTCATTCAATCAATCGTTCATTGCACTGAAGAGCTCACATGTATAGAGTCATGTCTTTCCTAAATGTGGAAATACAGAAACAAGGAAAATCGGTATAGATGTCCGCTACCAGCATGGGTTATCAATATAAATTCAAAATTAGTGGAATGAAGAATCTACTATTTCCTGATTTAATTATCATGTCGTTATCAAACTAGGAATACGTGCCAGTTGAAATTCAATATTCAAGTACAAAACGGTTGACAGCATTACTCATAAATACATATATGCCTTGATAGATCTCAACACCACCTAGACGATCATGCTCGCCTCGGTCAAGCTCCACTACGCTGGGCTACGCTCCGCTGTTACCAAACGGGAAACGGGGGTTTACCGGAGATAGTCACGGCGAGCATTACATCGTCTTAACAACACCCAGTGCTGATACACGTGTTGTGCGTGTTGTACACAAGGAACCCACCAGTAGACAAGCGATTTCGTCTCCGTTCCTGTACCCCGGCCTCTTCTCCAGGGCCCGCTGTGCTCGTCTCGGTAACCGAGCTCGAGTCTTGGTCGCCACCAGGTAGTCATGGGGGTCAAAGGTCAACACCTCGCCATCTTCAATGATTTCAAAAACTTTGTCCTTATCCCTGAATTCAGTGGTGAGCTGCCTGCACGTGCATCTAAAGAGGAGAACTATGTTGTAGATCTTTCTGAAGAATTTGACGAGTCTTGGAGCAATGTCCATGTAACGGATAGGCCCTTTCTCTTCATCTGCAGCTGCAATGCTTTGTTCAACGGGAATTTTGCTTAAACGCGCTCTTGGTGACCTGCTCCTAACGCTTGACTTCCTACGACGTTTCTACAGAAAGAGAAAATCATGTAAGGTAAAACACAGCTATAGAAAATCAAAGAAAGAATAAATATAATGAGCTGAAAGAAATCAACATTCATATCTTGGTTACTTTCATCGTCCTCAATATAACCACCGTCGTCCTGGTCCCCATGCTGTGTAAGACATGCATACTACAACCACGTGTAAACTACATTCATATTCATGTTGTCACATTTCCAGACATCTCAGATATCTCAGCGCTTAGATAGTCATAAGGCATTGGTAATGAATGGGGCTACCAACTATCTGAACAGTAACTAGAGAACTTGTCTTGTTTTACTCTCTACATTTACAACTGATAGCCTCGTCGTCTTGTTTTACTCTCTACGTTTACAACTGATAGCCTCGTCGTCTTGTTTTACTCTCTACGTTTACAACTGATAGCCTCGTCGTCTTGTTTTACTCTCTGCGTTTACAACTGATAGCCTCGTCGTCTTGTTTTACTCTCTACGTTTACATCTGATAGCATCGTCGTCTTGTTTTACTCTCTACGTTTACAACTGATAGCCTCGTCGTCTTGTTTTACTGTCTACGTTTACAACTGATAGCCTCGTCGTCTTGTTTTACTGTCTACGTTTACAACTGATAGCCTCGTCGTCTTGTTTTACTCTTTACGTTAACAACTGATAGCCTCGTCGTCTTGTTTTACTCTCTACGTTTACAACTGATAGCCTCGTCGTCTTGTTTTACTCTCTACGTTTACAACTGATAGCCTCCTCGTCTTGTTTTACTCTCTACGTTTACAACTGATAGCCTCGTCGTCTTGTTTTACTCTCTACGTTTACAACTGATACCCTCGTCGTCTTGTTTTACTCTCTACGTTTACAACTGATACCCTCGTCGTCTTGTTTTACTCTCTACGTTTACAACTGATACCCTCGTCGTCTTGTTTTACTCTCTACGTTTACAACTGATAGCCTCGTCGTCTTGTTTTACTCTCTACGTTTACAACTGATAGCCTCGTCGTCCTGTTTTACTCTCTACGTTTACAACTGATACCCTCGTCGTCTTGTTTTACTCTCCACGGTTAGTAGCAAAAGGAACAATTTCAACACTAGGTCTAACCACACACCAAGTGTCGTAAAAAATAAGATTTTGAGATATAGGCTGCAAAATGTTCCCACCCCTATTGCACTAAGTTCAAACCGTTTCCATGGAAACCAGAAAAATATATGAATATCAGAATAGCCTAAGTAGCAAAATGCACCATTCCACGACTAGGTCTAACCACAAATCAATTTTCGTAAAAAAAATAGTGAACGATTTTTTAGATATGGTGCAGAAACGACCGAAAAGACGGATTCACGAAATCACGGAATAACAGACGGAGGCGAAAACAGTATGTCTCCCGCAAAGCATTGCGGTAACTGTTTTGCCTTTATTAAGCCCATCGAACGGTGACTTGCCTTTCCAAGATGCAAAATAAGACTAGTTTCCTGAATGTCACAGTTAGTATTGTTGAAGAATTATTGGTTAATTTATTTTTAAAAGTTTAATCTTCTTATTGAACTTTTCTCAGCCACTTAATTAGTAGTTTTGAAATAGAAAACTACATTTTAACTTTAGTGTGACATAGTTAAATGTTACCGTCGCAGCTTTAAGACACCTCTTTGAAACGTTGAGTTGGATATTTCCATGTTCATCAATGTGTGCCGGGCTTGGAGTGTTGAGGTCCTGTTCGGGTACAAGAAGACTTTGCCTTTTATTTGTCTGTGTAGGTGGGACGATTACCCCCGTACTGGGCCTCTTGCAGTCCGGGTCGGTGCCAGACACTTCAAGAGATTCACTGACGACTCCGTAGTACGATAGTTTGGAGGAGCACGGCTCACTGTGCCGATCCCTTGAGCTCCACAAGCTGATCCTGAATGGATCTTCCACTGACAGACGGGATGAACGCCGACTGAATCGACTTTTCTGACTGTCGACACGTATCTCACACACACTGCCCTCCGACAGGGTCTTCCTCTGTTCTGATGGTGGGTGAGTCGTGACATTCTCAACAGAGACACATTTCGCTTTGTTTTCATTGTTCTCTTTGGCATCAAAAAGGTTTTCATCTGTTGCTAAGTTTTCTTCTTGGTGACCATAACCGGGTAGATGATAAATAGTTGTTGGAATGTTATCAAACTGAATTCGCCGTAAAATTCCAGGATAACTAGAAATCAATCGCGAAATGCCATTTCTGTTATCCTCTCTCACTCCATTCACCCAATTTTCCAATCGTTTTGCCGCTTTCCTCCTTGCTTTATCGTATCTGTCCTTCCGCAATGACATCGCGGCCCAAACACGTGCTATTGTTTACGTCTGGGAGGTGAAAGGTCACGTTTCGCCCATGCGCATACGCTGCCATTATCACGACTTCCGCTTCCGTTACAAACGCATGTTGTGAGTGACCTTCCACCGGCAAACTTGACATCGTTTCGGGTAATTCGTTTCAATTTTTATTATAGTTTTCTTATAGCGATCTAATCAAATTAAATCGTCGAATATATGACACAAACTGACAGTTTGTCAAATAGATTGAAGCGGTAAACATTAATCAACAGTTGCATGATCACGATATTTTGAACTGTCAACTGGACTGGAACAAAATCGCTCTCTACTAGAGACTCTAGTCTCAGTGGTGGATGGTAATGGCATATTTTCATTGACGGTTTTAATGAATAGAATCTAACGTTCACGCAGGAATATTGTTTGTAATAAAATGAAGTACACCTCTTCTAATTAATAATTTTTAGCTTACTACATGATGAAAACTAACTATCATTGCATCAGGCAGTGGAATAAAATTATTGTTGAAAATATCTCATTATTATTACAGTAGGCCTATTTATCTGAATTCACTTTTATAACATAACTTAGTGATTGTTAATAAATGTTTGATAGGTGACCAATATCAGCCCAGCACTTTGTTTTTTGCAAAAACAGAAAATTTAAATGTTGTAGTTGTACCGTTTTGTCCATTGGCATACAATTGATTATTGATTGAATAACAATTTCTCTGATTAAAATTTCAATTCTGTTGAAGTCTTTCCACATCATAAAAGTAAAATATGAAGGATTGCTTGAGGCATTTGAAAGTTGGGATTATGCTTAACATTGCTTATAGAGAATCTAGGGCGGATCTATATCAAAACGTCGCCATTGTTAAATAAAGAAGTTGATAATCCATAAATATCCCTGTCTTTTCAATAATAATAATGATGTATAAAAATACAGTATTATACATTGATATTATTTTTTTATTACCAGATTCACTGCAAATTGCCATAACCCGCACATCAAATACAAGATGTCATTCGACACCAGTAGCTTGCCATCAGGCGAGGGAGCCGACCCGGAACTACAGAGCTTTATCCAGATGGAATCCCAGAGAGCTCAGCTCCAGGCTCAGATTCACAAACTCTCCGATATCTGCTGGGACACGTGCATGGACAAACCACGTGATAAACTCGACAGTCGCACCGAGACCTGCATGACCAACTGTGTGGACAGATTTATTGACACTTCTTTACAAATCACGAACAGGTTTCAACAACTTCTAATGAGAGGAAATCAATGATAACTGAAACCAGACAATTCTTGTATTTCTTAGAGACATTGGTGAAGAAGGTTCATGAATTTTCTCAAATATCCATGAAGTGTGCTGTATCCTTGTTTTGAGTCCTTGGATTCCATTGGAAATAAGAAATACAACTCATGTATTTGATAGGATGGACATTTTCATGGACATTTTCATTATAAACATTTGCCACATTAGTTTATATAATACTGTGTGAGTGGTATTAAACAGAATTGGATTTGATCAAACTGTAGTGTGTACCAATTGTAGAGATCAAATATCTGGATTATAACATATATACTTGTTAAAAATCAATCAAGTGAAATAGTTGTTATTACTAAAATGCTAATGCAGTCCTTTTTTGGACAGCAAATTTTGGCTCTTTTATGTTATTAGATGAGAGAGTAAATTAAGAGGTGTTACTTTGATGTTGATTTTATATTTGATGAGAAGATTTAACTGTATGGATGTCATCAAATCATTGTTAATCATTGTCTACAAAAGTAGATTAATTGTTATCTGAAAATATGCTTTTGAAATTATATTAGGAAATGTCCAAACTTTCAGTATCAACAAAACCAACAATATAAGTAAGCATTAAAGAATAATTTTGTTTTGATACAATTTATGAAAATGTTTTGTTTGTAAACATAACAGCATTCATATTAAATGATTTAGATAATCACTCAATGTTTAAGATTACTGAGTAATCTTCATCACAGTTCGCCACTAGCATTTCCTGTATCAGTGAATAAATGAATAAACACCTCAACATAGTTTTTTGTTTAATTGTTATGCTTGACTTTCCAATGGACGTTTCAGGGGATTCAATACCCTCGATTTGAAATTCGACGGACCCAAAGGTAACCCCCCTTTTTATCCCACCGGTATGTTATACCGTGGGATATAGTCATCACCCCAGCCGTGGCGTCTGTCCGTCCGTCCGTCTGTCCGTCCGTCCGTAATCATTTCGTTTCCGGAGCAGAACTCGAAAACCATCATGATATCTGTCTCTGAAACTTTCCATGTGTATTACCCACCAACTGAAGTGGTGCCTTTTGATATTTTAAGATTTCTGAAAATTTTATTTTTGGTCGTTTCCATAGAAACATGTTGAAGTTGGACTTTGTTCAGAGACAAGTTCGTTTCCGGTGCACAGCTCCAAAACCGTTCATCATATCTTCCTGAAACTTTGCATGTGTATTACCCACTAACTGAAGTGGTGCCTTTTGATATTTTCAGATTTTTTCTGAAAAATTTATTTTTTTCTGTTTCCATAGAAACGTGAGAGGGATGTTGGTTGTTGTTTATTTTGACTGCTTCTGGAGCAGAAGTCTAAAACCCTTAACATACCTGAAACTCAGCATCCGTAATACCCTCTAACTGAAGTACGGTAGTAGATACACAAGTATCTGTCAATACTGCCGAAGCGGCGTTAAACAATAACTCGCTCACTCACTCAAGTATCTGTCAAAGATGTGTTTTACAAATGTTGTGGAACCGGTGGGATATGTCATCTTCTGATGACTCTTGTCTAAAAGTAACCCACCTAACCTTTGAACATTTCTGTATCCGCCACTTTTTGATGTAGCTATCACCTTTTCCATCCATAATCATTTTTTTGTAGAGCTGAACTTTACTGAAGTAACTTTGGCTATCTTCAGATTATATAAAAAACTGTTTATAAGTTCAGGCATTCACAACACCAAGGCATGCACCAACAATGATTGGTTTTCAATGTTTTCAAGGTTAGATATGAGCACTCAAGAGAATGAATCATTGATGGACTGAGGATTTTACTAGGCTATAGTCAAATTAACTAGCGCAGTTGTTGGCGTGTTCGGCTTCGGGTCTGGGGTTTGAATCCCGCCAGGGGCACGGCAACTTTGTCTGCAGCAGATAACTGTACTACACGCAGTAAGGTTTGGGTGCAATGCTACACTGAATTTCATTGTAGTACCACCCATGGTTCGCTAGTTCCAGCTGTTAATCACAGGTTTCACCGCAATACATAGCCACATGGTGTTGCAGACTTTCTCCCTGCAATGATACAAGCAGCTGTGGGATAAGTTAAATACTCTTGAAAGCGATGTAAACCCCAAATCACCTCACCTCAAGTTAGCTACTGCCAAAACATTCCACTGCAGAGCTGCCAAGCCCAGTTAGTTGCACTTCATGAAAATCTATGGGCTTAGTTTGAAGACAACTGTCCCTCACACTTAGTTAGGATTAGAAGGTGGAAGGCACAGATGGGAGGGAATTATTGCAGGGGTTGGGGAGGGCCTGTACATAATATATATACACCTATATTTGATGCCATCTAATGCAATTTGACAATACTTTAAACCATGTTTTCCTTGTGAATTTCTTTTACATTTTCAAGGTGAGATAGTAAATCATGTAAATCATGTGCTTCAGAGCTAATGGTTTATTTTTATATTTCATGTGTCTTTTTTGATGAACATGAGTTTAGATTAGAGTAGTAGTTGTAGTAGGATATATTTTCAAGAGAAAACTTGAAAACCATGATTGGCAACAGAATTCTGTTCTTAGTTAAGAACAATTGCTTTTGACTTTGTCTTAAATATCTTCATTTACTCAGATTTAAATTTGTTTCAATTCTGGGTTATATATTCCAGGTTTTCACTGGGGAAATTTACAGCTAAGTTGCATATTTTATGAATGCTTGAATTAGTGGAAGTAAAGGAAGCATCATAAAATCCTCATCACAGGGACAGTTTCACTCATCTGTTTAATCCAAGATGGTGAGTTAGTGAGTTATTGTTTAACGCCGCTTCGGCAGTATCTCAGCCATTAGCGGCGATTAATCTATGATGGAGTAAGTCAATTCATAAATAGAGGATATTATATGAGTGTCTATGTCATGCTATGTTTACGACACGAGTGCCTGATTATTAGTATTTCCCGAGCGATAAACAATGCTATGACGTCACGCCTCGTCTATGACGTTGCGTTCCAAATGCGGCGACGGCGGGTCGCTAGACTATGGTTGAAAGTGTTATTAATTTACGACTTCGGTAATAAACAGAATATTATATTTGTGTCTACATTATACTATGTTTAGGGCACTCTTGCCTGAATATCAGTATATCCCTCGCTTTCGCTCGGGAAATACTAATATTCAGGCACTCGTGTTTTAAACATAGTCAACATATTTGTCTTCTTCATAGTATGTCATAGACACTCCTATAATATCCTCTATGTGACATTAATGTAGGACACTTCTTGATGGACTTAAAACGCTGACCTGCACAGCACACAAATGAAATGGTAAGGAAATGCAGCAAGGATTGAATCAGATCGAGACTGGCGCAGGTTGTGATTTCTGGGGAAGTTTATGTCATGGGAAGATGGGGTGCTTGTTGAATTTTAGGTTTACTGTATTATTTCAAAATTCAAGAAAACACTCAACAAAGTGCTGCAAATTTATGTCATTTGAAGAGCAAAGTGATGTGTCAAATCTAAAACATAAATGATATATATGTCGCCTGAGCATATACATTTTTGAAGGTTATTAAAAATGTTTAATTTCTTCCAGCAGAATAATACAAGCTGCTTTACATTTCCATTTGTTTATGATAATGAGTAATCAGTTATTATGAAAACGGATGTTCCAAAAACGATTAAATACTTAAAGTTAACTGTATTCATTACTCGTGTCGATTTTTTTTAGCCTTTTCAAGCGATTTCATTTATATTTCAAATATCTTATTCATTCACCTTATACATTTGGGATAACACTACTTTTAGTAATATATATTCTTGTTCTCGAACCCACACCCTCAGAGTAAGGTAAATTTTTTTTACAAGAATTGGTACTATTGAAGGAAGTGCTATCCCAAATGTACCCATGTTATATTTGTTCACTATCTAAATGGCATGTATTTCTATCTTATTTATAGTACTAAACATCTGCCAGATCGCCAACACGAAGCATATCGGCTAATTTGCGTGATCAAGAGTTATATTTCTGTCCCGATAAACGTCTGGGTTAATGTGAAAATAACTTGGATGCTACTGTTAATAGTGAATTATCTCTCTCTAATTTGTCAGAATTCTCAGAAGTCTAAAACCCTTAACATACCTGAAACTCAGCATCTGTAATACCCACTAACTGAAGTAAGGTAGTAGATACACAAGTATCTGTCAAAGATGTGTTTTACAAATTTTGTTGAACCGGTGGGATATGTCATCTTCTGATGACTCTTGTCTTAAAGTAACCCACCTTACCTTTGAACATTTCTGTATCCGCCACTTTTTGATGTAGCTATCACCTTTTCCATCCATAATCATTTTTTTGTAGAGCTGAACTTTACTGAAGTAACTTTGGCTATCTTCAGATTATATAAAAAAACTGTTTATAAGTCCAGGCATTCACAACATCCAAGGCATGCACCAACAATGATTGCTTTTCAATGTTTTCAAGGTTAGATACGAGCACTCAAGAGAATGAATCATTGATGGACTGAGGATCTTACTAGGCTGTAGTCAAATTAACTAGCGCAGTTGGTGGCATGTTCGGCTTCGGGTCTGGGGTTTGAATCCCGCCAGGGGCATGGCAACTTTGTCTGCAGCAGATAACTGTACTACACGCAGTAAGGTTTGGGTGCAATGCTACACTGTATATCAGCATAGTACCCATGGTTCGCTAGTTCTATCGCCGCTAATGGCTGCAATACTGCCGAAGCGGCGTTAAACAATAACTCACTCACTCACTTGCTAGTTCTAACCGGTGCTCGCAGGTTTCACCGCAATACATAGCCACATGGTGTTGCTGGCTTTCTTCTTGTAAAGATACTAGCAGCTGTGATATAAGTGAAATACTCTTGAAAGCGGCCTAAACCCCAAATCACCTCACTTCAAGTTAGCTACTACCAAAACATTACACTGCAGAGCTGCGAAGCCCAGTTAGTTGCACTTCATGAAAAGCTATGGGCTTAGTTTGGAGACAACTGTCCCTGACACTTAGTTAGGATTAGAAGGTGGATGGCACAGATGGGAGGGGATTATTGCAGGGGTTGGGGAGGGCCTGTACATAATATATATACACCTATATTTGATGCCATCTAATGCAATTTGACAATACCTAAACCATGTTTTCCTTGTGAATTTATTTTACATTTTCAAGGTGAGATAGTAAATCATGCAAATCCTATGTGCTTCAGAGGTAATGGTTTATTTTTATATTTCATGTGTCTTTTTTGATGAACATGAGTTTAGATTAGAGTAGTAGTTGTAGTTGGATATATTTTTCAAGAGAAAACTTGAAAACCATGATTGGCAACAGAATTCTGTTCTTAGTTAAGAACAATTGCTTTTGACTTTGTCTTAAGTACCTTCATTTACTCAGATTTAAATTTGTTTCAGTTCTGGGTTATATATTCCAGGTTTTCACTGGGGAAATTTACAGCTAAGTTGCATATTTTATGAATGCTTGAATTAGTGGAAGTAAAGGAAGCATCATAAAATCCTCATCACAGAGACAGTTTCACTCATCTGTTTGATCCATGATGGTGAGTTAGTGAGTTAATGTTTAACGCCGCTTCGGCAGTATCACAGCCATTAACGGCGATTAATCTATGATGGAGTAAGTCAATTCATAAATAGAGGATATTATATGAGTGTCTATGTCATACTTTGTTTACGACACGAGTGCCTGAATATTAGTATTTCCCGAGCGATAAACAATGCTATGAAGTCACGCCTCGTCTATGACGTTGCGTTCCAAATGCGGCGACGGCGGGTTGCTAGACTATGGTTGAAAGTGGATTTTAGCGTGTTATTAATTTACGACTTCAGTAATAAACAGAATATTATATTTGTGTCTACTTCAAAGTTCAAGTTAAACTGTAGTATAAATGCCGTCGACAAGCTCCGGCATTTATACCAGTTTAACTTGCACCTTTCAAACCGTTTATAAGCCAGTGAACAAACACATTATGAAATCTATTTCTTAAATATGCTGCAAATTTATGTCATTTGAAGAGCAGAGTGATGTCTCAAATCTAAAACATAAATCATATATATGTCGCCTGTTTATTACAGTAAGCATATACATTTTTGAAGGTTATTAAAAATGTTTAATTTCTTCCAGCAGAATAATACAAGCTGCTTTACATTTCCATTTGTTTATGATAATGAGTAATCAGTTATTATGAAAACGGATGTTCCAAAAACGATTAAATACTTAAAGTTAACTGTATTCATTACTCGTGTCGATTTTTTTAGCCTTTTCAAGCGATTTCATTTATATTTCAAATATCTTATTCATTCACCTTATACATTTGGGATAACACTACTTTTAGTAATATATATTCTTGTTCTCGAACCCACACCCTCAGAGTAAGGTAAAATTTTTTTACAAGAATTGGTACTATTGAAGGAAGTGCTATCCCAAATGTACCCATGTTATATTTGTTCACTATCTAAATGGCATGTATTTCTATCTTATTTATAGTACTAAACATCTGCCAGATCGCCAACACGAAGCATATCGGCTAATTTGCGTGATCAAGAGTTACATTTCTGTCCCGATAAACGTCTGGGTTAATGTGAAAATAACTTTGATGCTACTGTTAATAGTGAATTATCTCTCTCTAATTTGTTCCGTAGATATTTATGGCACTCGCCCCGGCCGTCATCTCCGTCTACTAATTACTTTACACCTGACATGACGGAATTAGCCCGACACATGAACGTGAGACTATTTCCAGTCCAGTGTCTCATGTCTCTTCTATAGATACAGCTACATTTGATTTCTTTTTGCTGACTCAACACTTACAACTTTTGACATCTGGCCCACGTTCTATTTCGCCAAACACTACATCTACAATTAGTTTGCATGTCAACTAAAGCCATTGATTTATAAAATTATTTCTGGTTCCATTGAATCGACACACCTTACATTCACGTAAGAGGTGCTTTACATTCAATACCACCCGTCATAAAGATAGTAAACATAGCTTATTACTTGAGGAAGGCTGTCTTATGGCTTTTACGAAACGAGTGTGAAATCTTCTGTTTCCGCGAGTTTCGGAAAGGTTATATGGAATATTTCATAATAATCATGATAATTTCTTTATTCATTTTATTGTCAATTTTATTACATTGGAATCGCGTAAAAGTAGCCGATAAAACGGCCCACTTCTCTTGCTACGACGAACTATTGTATTTGACGTCACAGACTCGGGCTGAAATATTGGTTGTCCTCTTATTGAAATTATATGTATACATATGGTATTATTTTCAACCATATCGGTTATGATAACCAGTATTACCTTTATGATAGGATTATTAGCAGCCCCGACTAGGTAAGTGTTTGTGCACTTTCCGTCGCCGCCGCACTCTGTTTTGAACTTTTCTTATGATAGGTTTTCAACAACTCGTATATATATATATATTCATACTATAACCCCTGAGCAACTGTTTTGGCATGTTCATATTCAAGGTTAATGGTCAAGGTCAAGGTCACGAGTTATAAAATCACTGAAAAAATGCTTGTAAACGCGCTAGCTTTAACACTTCTATGTGGCTTATATTTGGTATATATCATGTATGGAGAAGTACCAAATTTCTATCAAGTTTCCATTAATATCCGTCAAATGTCAAGGTCAAATTGAGGTCACGGTTTGGACATGATGTGCAAACATGCTGTATCTTAGTTATTTTCTCTTTAAATCATCATAAAATAGTTATTCACAATGAAAGGTTATCAATGAGTTTGTGACCTTGAAGGTCAAAGGTTAAGAACACGAGATATGGTCAAGGTTACCAGTTCTGAAATCACTGAATAACTTTTTTCCAAGAAGGTTTTGAGAACTCATATACATAACGTCTTACTTATTACCCTAGGGAATTCTTTTGACATGTTCACATTTAAGGTCAAAGGTCAAGGTCACAAGTTTTGAAATCTCAACCAAAAAATCCTTGTAAACATAATAACCTAAAAACAAATTATGCTATCAGGCTCTTACTAATTTGAAAAGGTTTTCGCCAAAATCTTTCAAAGGTCAAAGTCACATCAAGGTCACAACTTAAACTTTCTATTGCGAAAAATGCCTTATTACAACTATTAACACTTTGAATCATGACATAATTGTTATACACAATGGAAAGTGATAATTGACTGTGTGACCTTGAATATCAAAGGTTATGGTTAATTCTGAAATCACGAAATTACTTTTTTCCAAAAAGGAATTACACCTCATATACATATTTTTTTCTCATACACCTGGGGAATTATTTTGACATGTTCACATTCAAAGTCAAAGGTCAAGGTCATGAGTTCTGAAATCACTATAAAAAAATTATTGTAGAGACGAAAATTTCAAACATTTTGGTGCTCTCATGGTCTTATTTGGTATATATCCACTATGGAGAATGACCAAGATTTGAAGAGGTTCAAGGTCACATCGATGTCACAACTTAAGCATGCTTTTGTGAATATGTCTTATTTTAACTATGAACACTTTGAGTCAGTGCATGATTGTTATACACAATATAAAGTGATCATTTATGGTGTGACCTTGAAGGTCAAAGGTCAAAGTTATGAGATATTGGTTAAGGCCACGTTAACCCTTTGCTCCAAGTTTGAAATCACAAATGGGTTTTAAGAACAAACTTGTGAAAATGAACCCTATGATGATTCAACTTGTAAGTTATAACTCCAATAATGAAAAAAAAATTGTTTTAAAAAATCCCATTTTTATTGATGCCGAGGAGATGGCGGGACAGGGAAAGGAGAGACCCTAAGTTTCGGGGCTGCTCTGCTTTTGCGATCTCCCGAAAACGCTCATCTATTTATCATTCTGTATTATATTTCAAACATGGATTTGAAAAGGAGCAAAGTGGTAAACGAGTCGAAGCTTAAATAGGATTTGGGAAAATAGACCAAATAATAAATCGGTTATTATATAATTTGAGATGAGATACTCAATTATATCAGTGAAATAAACCCTCAATCAAGCTACACTGGCGATAACCTTTATCACCACTCTACTGAGTGACGATAAACTATATCGCCACTCGCGTGATGTCATCGGGACAATGTTATGACGTCATATTGTCAGCTTGCGAAAGGATGAACTCACTCCGTGTCAACATAAAACACTGAAATAATGATAATAAATAAAGTATCTGTTTTCCTTGACAAATATCATGTTTATCTCATCTCTTGAGTTAGAAAAGTTAATATATTTCATTGCTGGCTGTGCCACTCGTGAACTATCTACTTTTCTATCTCACTCGATGAGATAAACATGATATTTGTCAAGAAAAGACAGATATTCTCTATTTAACGGTATCATAATGTATTTATCTAAACTAAAAGAGATGTATTTTTGGCAAGATACATGGCTTGATTCAAACCCTTTATATTTAAATAAAGCTTGATTAGAAAACAAAGGAGAAAAGGGAATACAATAAAGTATTAAAGTAGGGAACGTGATGTGAACAATTCTCTTTATCGATATGATATCATGAATTAAATTTGATGTATTTTTTGCAAGATACAAGACTGAATCCAACTATGAAGTCAATGTTGAATTGCATGGTCTGTATTGGACCTTTTTGATGAGGACCCTTGATTAGAAAACTACAAAGGAGAAAGTTCGCAGGAAATGCAAAGGAAAACAATGTTGTCCATACCAGTCCTTGAAGAGCGGAGATGGCGATGTTTTAGAGCATCGCAATTTTCTTTTCTTTGTAGTACATAAACCATTATTTACAAACATGAATAGTTAGTGCAGTGATCAAAATTGCAAACATTTGTGAAGATAGCGTTCCTAAAATATGTAAAATAGAAGTGATAAAACTAATTACATAACGGTCTCCGGAGAATGGAACAAAGGGACAGTATAGACCACCACTAAACAACTACATTATCATAAATGAATAATTTAATGCACCGACAAAAGTTGCAAGTATGTGTAGAGATACCAGTCTCTCAGATGTATAATGACAGTATGAAACATAATTTAAACATTATTTCGTTGTACGAAATACTAAACAATATTAATAATTTTAAAGATCTGAGTAACAAAAGTATTAGAATAGGATGATTTCTTTGATTCTTGTGATTGTGTTAGTTAGAGTATATCTATTCATTGTGAAGTCGTGTATCAATTAACATGAAACAATATACAAAAACATATATTTTAAAATATTAGTCTGAACTCCACTATGTTGGTAAAAAGAAACCAATATCTAAAATATGTGTGTCAGTGAAAAATCTTGTGAATATGCGAAAAACGATTATAAAATTGGCGTTTTTATTTAAAAAGAGCTTAATTGAAAAACATTTCCCTCAACAGTGTAATTAATGTTCAAAATATAGACTTGCTATGTATTCACATATGTGATTAAATTGTATAGGAAAGTATTCAGATTTTAATTATTGAAAGAGCGCTTTATTTAAAAGGGTGAAATCGGTAAAAAATATATCGCAATTTGGTGACAGGGGTATTACTATTAATGCCGGTAACTCTTTAAATCATTCGGTGACCCCCAAATTTTCTTTCATTTTTGGTTAAAAGACATAATAAACTTGCTATTTTGAAAAAATAAGCGAATTCTAAAATATTTTATTTCATGGACCCATCTCTCCTTAAGTGGTTCAACCGTTGAATCCATCCAATGAGCAAATAGGAGAATTGCTTTCTACAGTGAAATCAATATGGTTAGCTCCATGAAGGCAAATTCAATAGTACATGTACTGCCAAAATCATTACATTTTCAATAATAGACATTATATTTACATATAAATATGTGCATATCAATTAAAATTCAGTTATCGTTCAGGTAAGTTATCGTTTATGTTTTGTAAACTGATTTTAACCCCTGGGTGAAGCCGAGGAGGGTTTGTGTCGAGCTGCATTCCGTCCGTCAACACGTTCTAACAATGATACCTATGTTGTGAAAACAACTCCTCCCCCGATTTTTGGGCAATTGTTTTGAAACTTTATACATGCTTTGGATATACATCGGTAATCCGCATGTGCTTTTTAAGGACCAACCGGATGAAGTTGGTGGCACGTGGTCCTGTGCATAGCTCAGTCGACCGCTATCAGTTAAGTTCAGCAACAACGGGCGTGGCTCGCTGGATGGGTAGGTTACCCGCCTCATTGCTGAATGAAAACTGAGAGTTTGAAGGGTGATTCCCTGCCCCACACTGAGACATGAGTTGAGAGGCTCGTGGTGTCACCTTGGGCAAGGGACTTTATTCGAAATGTGCCTCTGTTCACTCAGCAGTACAATTGAGTACCTGGTTTGGAAGTGCAGGCAATGTGACAGATAACCTTCGAGCGCCTTAATTGGCAGCCCAGGTTGCATACTCCAAAGGGAGTTGAGAATGAAAAAGGAACGATGTTGGTCCTTACACCAGGGTAATAATGTGTGTAGCGCTTTGAGCATGGCCCTTTGTGTTGTGGAGTTCAGCGCGATATAAGTATCCTCATTATTATTATTATTATCAGAGTTATGATCTTTGACATACGGTGCTTGACTTTCCTGAATGCGACTGACAGTACTTGTTCTCCTACAGTTTTTGATGAACCTTTCTGAAACTTTCACATGCTTTGGACATAAATCAGTGCCAATTAATCAGAGAATATGAATGAGTTATGATCCTTGAGTTAAAGTGCTTGATTTTCCTATTTCAGACTAAGGGTTAAACTTACCTATAGTCAAACTTTCAAACTTAAAATAAACTCATATTATTTTACCTACTAACCTTGACCATAATGAAAGACACATTTTTGGATTTATAATCGTGACAATAACTTTTAATTTGACGGCATAGCTTTTGAAAACGTGATGCTTCCAATTCACATAATGAGTTAATAACCATTGACCTTGTGACCTTTACCTTGGCGTAGACCATTTATGAAGATGAATTTTCTTAAAAACGTAACCATGGCCATAGTTTCTGATTGATCAGTGTTAGGTCTTCGTTCAGTAAACTTAGTTCAATAGCAATTGGACTGATAGAGCACACTTCGCATACAAACTGCTATTTTTCTCACAGAGTGTAGCTTTTCTTGTTTATTCTAAAATGTATTCATCAAGTTTAGTACCAATCAATCACTATATAGTTAGAGAACATTCATGATTTTTAAATGAAATTTGTGAAAGGATATAAAAAAGACACTGTGCAAACAGTCCAGACCAGACAACAGCTAATTAGAATACACGATAAATTGACTAGTGTGCTTTACTATCTTGATCTATCTATTATTGATTTCTTTATATTATAAAAGTAACACTCAATAACAAGTGTTGAAAAATTACATTTTACAACTTCGATTAAATAGTTTTTGAAAATTAGTTATATTTGTGTCAATAGTAGTTACATCAAACTCATCACAAACTTGTCACATCAAGCTATTGCTTAAGTGTACTCGTATCTCTGAACAGTCAAGAAAAGTAGTATTGAGTAGAAAACATTCCATTTATCTCCAAACTAATTATTTAAAATGCACTCTTAAAACATTTCCAATCTTGAAACAACCAATTGCCAATTTGGAGTTTTCATGAACTTGTGGTTTTAATTTACATGTACAGTGTTACAGTATTCATAAATTTCCATTTACTATATTTAGTGAACAGTAAGTATTTTAACAAGTAGGATCGTCAGGACAATTAATCAATAGACGTATAATCATTTACTCTTAGTGTCAGCCTACTAATTGAGTCTGAAACTTTCAACAATGGAGTCTTATTGCAGGAGACTCCAGGTAACTAGCTCCATAGACATATGTTGTAGTGCTTGTCCATATGTTAATAACACTTTTAATTCATTTCCAATTGTAGCAAGTTTCTAACCATCAGTAAGGACAGTCTTATCGAACTGACAGTGGAACAACGGCATAAATTGTTGTTCTTACACATTCTTGTTTTTAATGGATTTCTGTGATTAAGCATTTATCTAAAAAGTCAAGTTTTGGGACGGAACTACAGCGAAACCCCACTTGATTGGCTTTCAGTTAATTTCCAATTCACATATTTCAATGCAATTATTCACGTGGATATAAATATCAATGTATATAAAGACGGCTCACATGGATATAAATCAATGTCGTTGTTTAAGTCTTCTGAAGACGAATTCAGTAATGCGAGAGCTTCCAACATTTAGAACGAGACGCATATGATTTAATATAATTAATCCTAGGCTTTTCGGTGGAAACAGTATTCAGAAAACAAATCAGAAAAGTAGTGTTAATTTAAAGTTTGTTTTTAAAGTTTACTTGCTGAAAAGGGAACTGTCAACTGAAACCACTATGTAAATGTCATTGGCCTAAATAAGTCATCGTTCCAGTATCAGCTCCCAGACTCCCCAGTCTCTGCATCCAGTGATAAAGCATGACGGATTGCTTCATGGGATGTTCTCTAAACTTTTGGTGTGGATGTCATCAAAGATGTCAAAAGATAACCAACTGCATAAGTAAATTGAAATTCAATAAAAAGTTAATACCAAAGGAGGTTTCTTAGAAACTTGATGAAAGGAGATTTCATGCAGCATATGTGTTTTCATTGTTTGCTTAGAATGCTGTCGCCATATCACAAGCAGATATCATTGTACTAAAACCTGTATTCAACCTCGACAACACGAAAGAACCATCTCACACAGTGTTATAACAATGTAAAACAAACTTATAAATATTTGTCAATATATCAACACCAAAACGGAACAAATGCTATTGTTCAGAATGATGTATTGTGGTCAAGAATTTGGTAAGAGTTTTGAACATTTTAAAAATAAGTACATGTACATGCCTTATGTGTGAGGTAGAGTTATCCCAAATATAACCATGTTATATTTCTCACTATCTAAAAGGCAAGTATTTCTAAATCAAGAATATAAAACATATTGAGTTTTATACGATTGTATAATAGGTGTATTTATCTACATTGTCACTATTACTTTGATAGACAAGTTATTAACGATTATGTTTTAAAATTTGAACGGCTTCGCGTTGTCGTCGTTGTTAGTATTTAAGACAAATATGGCTGCCAACAGTAAAATATGAACAGTTCCGGAAACAAAAATGTTCATGAATCCATAAATAACCTGATATACCTAATCATCAACAAGAGACATCTGAAAATAATGAACAATATATGTACTATTCTCGTTGTTTCTGAAAAGAAGAAAAAGAAATATATGATTCACTTGAGGAATTGGAGAAATTTCGTTGGATGGAAGAAGAGATACTTAAAGAAATAAATGAACTTAAGGTCAGGCAACTGGAAATTAATAAATAACAGAGGGAATAATGATTAGAGCTAAATCAAATTGGCAGGACAAAGGGTAATACTTTCTTTCTTTAGAAAAACATAAATTTGTCAACAAGGCAATAACCAAATTGAAGGATGATAATACTCTAATCACTGATACTATACCTATAATTAAACATGTTCATGCTTACTACAAAAAAGTGTACTCTACTCAAGGTGCAAAAGATATCAACCTTCAAGAATTATTCAAAAAATTATCGACTGAAAATTCTACATTATTTGAAGGAGAAGTCCAACATGAAGTCCTTAATGCTAAAAAATATGAAGAATGATAAAACTCCTGGACCATCTGGATATACAACCGAAATTTTTAAAATTCTTTTTAAAGGACATCCATGCAGCTGAATCAATTGTTCATTTTTTCTTTGAGTGTGGCAGCAATTAGTCAACTGGATTGAATATGACACAGGTACAAGACTAATTCTCAATGAAAAACATATACTCTTTGGATTAAAAGAAAAACGAAATGATGTTCTAAGTTTAATCTTCATTGCAACGAAATATGAGTTACATGGTCTGTATTGAACCTTTTTGATGAGGACCCTTGATTAGAAAACTACAAAGGAGAAAGTTTGCAGAAAATGCAAAGGACAATTTTTTTGTCGATACCAGTCCCTGAAGAGCGGAGATGACGAAGTTTTAGAGCATCGCAATTTTCTTTCTTTGTAGTACATAAACTATTATTTACAAACATGAATGGTTAGTGCAGTGATCATAATTGCAAACATTTGTGAAGATAGCATTCCTTAAAGATGTAAAATAGAAGTGATAAAATTAATTACATAATGGTCACCGCAGAATGGAATAAAGGAACGTAATTAACATAAATGAATAATTTTAAGCACTGACAACAGATGCAAATTTGAAGTATGTGTAGAGATACCAATCTTTTCAGATGTATAATGACAGTATTAAACATAATTTAAACATTATTACTTTGTACGAAATACTTAATAATATTAATAATTTTATAGATCTGAGTAACAAAAGTCTCAGAATAGGATGATTTCTTTAATTCTTGTGATTGTGTGAGTTCAAGTATATATCTATTCATTGTATAGTCGTGTATCAACTAAAATAAAACAATATACAAAAACATATTTTTAAAAAATATTAAAACTCCACTATGTTGGTAAAAATAAATGTACAGTTGTCAACGTGACCTATAGGGTGTAATTCAATTCATTTAACATCCATTTTTTATGCACAAATAACCCAATAACACTTACTGTTGCTTAAGTGAGCTACTTTCAATAGTACAGATTATTTTACATTTTCCGGCCGAGTTCCTTGCAGGATTCGAACCCACACCCTCAGAGTAAGGCAACTATCGCCAACATTGAGCCTGAAACTTTATAAATTTGATCTGTCCATGTATTCAAATCTGATCTGTTTCAATCCAAATATCTTTTACGTACATGGCTTACACTGAATAAGTTTTCACATATAATGTTCACGGTCTTCTTGATATAAACTTAATAATATCATATATAGCTACTCTTGCCTTAACACAATCTTCAACGATGTATCTTGCCAGATAATGCCAATGATGGTATTGTCTCCCAAAGTTCTCAGTGTAATAGGTCAACCCTGAGTGTGTTAAATGAGACGGGTAAACGTTGTTATGTGTTTATATATGATGGATGTAACTTCTTGCTGTTTGTGGTAAAGTAATCCTGTTATAAAGAATCAGTTTCGCCCCGAAAATATATATCCGTGCGAAAGGTTCAAACTGATAAAGGGTCTGGAAAGACGGAAGAAATAAAGACTTTAAAGAGGCAGTATCACGTTTTATTTTCGCTCAAATAAGTCTATGAAATGTCACCAACAGTAAAACACCCTTCTCTTTTTGGAAAATCAAATTAAAAACGAGTGTACATGTTTCGATAAAGCCATGGGCATGGATTTTGTAATTCGAAATAATAAAATGTATTCACATTAAAATGGTTGCCATGCAATTTTTGTTTTAAACGCAACACCGCTATTATCACCACGGATACTTTGTAGTTTTGTGTAATTAGATGTTTTACCCTCTAAAATATATTTAAATAACATAACCTAATCAGTATAAATGGGAAATTTGAAAAAATAAAGTTGGCAAAAAACGTGATACAGCCCCTTTAATCCTGCTCCATCATGCTATTTGTATCCGCAATAATACTACAAACCCCTGATGGTCTAATGTTTGCCTCGACACATTCAACAATTGATTATTCACAGAATTCATAGCATAGCTATTTATAACAGTTAGTTTTGTCAGCCATTGAAATGCTGTCATTTGAACTTTAATGGTCATTCGTTGGCCTTGCCATCCGGGCACTGCCAACTTTGTTCAATTTTTAGGCATATCACTGGATGGTTATGAAAAGCAGATACGAGGCACACACGTTGAATAGATAAGAGAATGGAGGTAACCTACAAATATATATATATATATATATATATATATATATATATATATATATATATATATATATATATATATATAATGTTACTAAGCATAGCATTTATATAAATGTCTCAACACTTTTGTAAAACAATATTGCTATATGCGTGAATAGATTGCAAACATATATACACCAAGATACGAGCCACAACACCCCCAGTCCAAAACCCATATGCTATCTCTGTTTCATCACACGAGGCACGCAGATACCAGTGTGTGATAACCATATGGTCTGAAGCTTCTAATTAACAAAACAACTCTGCCTGTGTAGTAGAGATACTTCCTTTTCTTCCCCGATGAGAGAGTAGCAACTGCTAAATGTGATTAGCCCGTGGACTTGAAGTTCTTGTTTCTCAAGATGGACTCTCTTCTATTTTCAATTGGATGTCTTTTCAATTTCACCATTGACCTTTTCCGGGTACAGGATACATGTATTGTCTTCAAACACAAGCGATAACTGATATGTGTTTGGACAAAAACAGCTGCATCCCGGAAGTTGCTCAACTGTACCTATGTATCTAACTTTCCTGTAATATACTTTTCTAATATGCATCATAGCATGTGAAAACGAAATCGGTGATTTTGTTTTATTTCAGAAATGACGATTGGATATGCAATAACACTTTACTACCCATAGAATTGAAAATAATCGAGTTAATATTATTGATATGACTTCATGTGCACATGTCACATTTGCCTAGCAACCATAGTTTCACCGTGACATCACTGTAGCTTGTCGCATCATGAGAAGTGGGCAGTTTCCTGGCTAATTTTATGCGAATCAAATCGAATAAAATGAGTAATAAAGAAATTATTACACTCGAAAGTGTGACATATGACTTTTACGAAACTCGTGCAGATTTATATATAACCCTCGCTCTCTCAATTCAAAAATCCACACTCGTTTCGTAAAAGTCATATGACACACATCCTCGGTTAATAATCTCTATCTAATTTCTATGTTCACAGTTGACCGTGACACTTCTGGTAGCTTGTAAAGGTGACCAGGGAAGACATTATATTTCGCTTTTTATCATATTATATTTCGATCATTAACCAATTTATATTTGTATACAATATTTACTGCAAATACCATTTCAATCAGCAACTGGGCCAATATGGCCAAACTGGGCCAATACAGGAAAAACAGAGACAAACGAGACAAACTAGACCAATGCGAAAACTTGCAAAGCTATCACTCAAATCTTTGACCAGCGCCAATCTTGATTATAATTATTATTTCAATCGAAATGACATTTTTACTATTCTGTAAATAGAATTAAATGTGGTTAGTTAATAAAATATCAATAATTAAGTATTGCAGTATTAGCACAGTAATAGACCTCGGACCTATAATTGGGCCAATACGGAAATATTTAATAAATAGAGATTATTAACCAAGTGTGTTTCCGTATCATTAATATCATATTTTTGGAATAAAAATTTTATTATGCGAGCCTCTGGCGAGCATAATACATTATTTTTTATTCCAAATATATGATATTAATGATACGGAAACACACGAGGTTAATAATCTCTTTATCATATGTGTCATTATTAAAATAAGCGTGTTTTTGTAGTAAAAGTGGAAAGAGAATTGACCTAGTTTTAGCGGAGTAATATCACAGACGGTACATCAAAGTGATGGTCACCACATCGGCTGTGAAGTGCCTAAAATAGTTCTTAATTAAAACAATTTAAAAACACATGTGCGCGATTCTTTAAAAAATCAACATTTGGTCCCTGGTTTCCTGTTCATGGAGATATTTTCAATCAGTTCATAAGCATCTATCTAAAGCACTCATAAATAATTTGGTCACGTTGCTAGAACAAGGGAAGTAACTCTAGTTTCAACGTTTTGGAAGCTGCGTTGCCGGGTTGATTCGGATTGCTGCATAACAGTATCTTTCGCACTTAAACGGTAATTATTTGTGAGGTGGGGTTGTTTCCTTTGTTTATGACAACAAGTACCTATTAATGTACCCAATACCGTATGCTCAGCCCTCAAGGTCTGCCAAAATGCTAGTGCGATCGACGAGGCGCGTCGGTAGGTCACACTCTGACGCATCAAGATTCATTTTGTACACAGGACACTGCAGCTACTTGCTGATGCTGTTGGTTAGCGCACTGAAGTTTTGAATGATGTTTAAAACAAATCTACTATTATCTTGACTTTGTTAACACTATAAATACACATAGTGTACCATATCAGATGATTTTGTGTTTCGAATATCCATTCTTTCAAGCGGAAATACTCGGGTCAACTCCCGGTTACGCTTTTCAATGATAAGTAAACAGTTTTAGGATTCGCATGAAAAGAGTGGAATTCTGCGAAAGTAGTTCGTGTATTTGACCTTTGACCTGTTTTGCATATTTATCAGATTTGGATACCAAGTTTATCAGATTGCTTTATTGTATCGATAACACCCTCCATTATATGATACATAAAATTAGAGTATAACATACCGAAAGTTAACATATATATATATTTATTTTTTATTTTTTATAAAGTTCTTATTGTACAAGGTGTTTGCACTTAAAAAGGTGGAAAATAAGAAATGTAAGTTGAAGTCTTTGTAGATCTTTGTAGAAATTATGCTTAAACACTGCTTGATAAAGAAGGTATTTAGAATTGACACACGAGGAAGTCCGTATGTTTTCCCAAACCAACGTTTCACTTCGATAGATGCTGCAGATTTCCCCCAGGAAGGTAATTAAACACTGGCTCTACCCTCATCAAACATTTATCGGCGAACAGTTTATTTGAAACAAACCACAATTAACTTGAGCTGAAAATATGTTTCTGGGGCTAAACAAAGACTGGATGGAGTTTTTACTAACTACACATTAACTTTCCCCTGTGGATAAACCAGGGGGATTTAAAAAACCTAATCTAATTTTCCTTGTACTTTGACTTCAAAGTGGTTAAAAGATGTGCTTGTCAATCTAGACAACTGAGTAAGGGGTTCAACCTTGAATCCATTCAATGAGCAAATAGGAGAATTGCTTTCCACAGTGAATCAATATGTTTAGCTCCATGAAGGCAGATTCAATAGTATGCGTACTACCAAAAGCATCAAATTTTCAACAAAAGACATTGCACATACATGTAGATATAAATAGTGCATATCAATTAAAATTCAGTTATGGTTTATGTTTTGTAAATTGATTTTTAACCCCTGGGTGAAACCGAGTAGGGGTTTGTGTCGAGGTGCATTCCATCCGTCCACACGTCCAAATAAGGTTACCTATGTTCTGAAAACAACTCCTCCCCCGATTTTTGGACAATTGTTTTGAAACTTTACACATGCTTAGGATATACATCGGTAATCCGTATGTGTTTTTTGGGGACCAATTGGATTTGATGAATCTTTCTGAAACTTTACACATGCTTTTGATATAAATAAGTGCCAATTAATCAGAGAATACATTTAGAGTTGTTATCCTTGAGTTAAAGTGCTTGATTTTCCTATTTCAGACTAAGGGTTAAACTTAGCTTGATGCAAACTTTCAAACTTAAAATAAAGTCATATTATTTGACCTACTAACCTTGACCATAATGAAAGACAGATGTTTGGAACTATAACCGTGACAATAACTTTTAATTTGACGGCATAGGCCTTTGAAAAATGTTATGTTTCCGATGTCAAATAATGAGTTAATAACCATTGACCTTGTGACCTTTACCTTTTGGCGTAGGACCTTTATGAAATTGAATTTTCTTAAAAACGTAACTATGGCCATAATTTCTGATTGAACAGGGTGAGGTCTTCGTTGAGTAAACTGAGTTCAATAGCAATTGGACTGACAGAACACACTTCGGACTGTTGCATATAAACTGCTATTTTTCTCACAGAGCGTAGCTTTTCTTGTTTATTCTAAAATGTATTCATCAAGTTTAGTACTGAATCAATCACTATATAGCAAGACAATATCTATGATTTTTAAATGAAATTTGGGAAAGGATATAAAAAAGACACTGTGCAAACAGTCAAGACCAGACCACAGCTATTTAGAATACATGATATATTGACTAGTGTGCTTTACTATCTGATCTATCTATTATTGGTTTCTTTATGTTATAAAAGTTAAACTCAATAACAAGTGTTGAAAAATTACATTTTACAATTTCGATTAAATATTTTTTGAATTTCAAAAAATTAGTTATATTTGTATCAATAGTAGTTTCATCAAATTCTATGTGACCTTGATTTCATTTCTTATAACATATCAAATAACAAATACAATTCATTATTAATCACTTTCCTGACATCTCATGTTCACCTTTAATTTCAGCTCATTGCACTACTGTTATTGTCTGCGATCCCACTGAGACAGGTGCAGAGATACTGCAGACTGACTGATTTGTCGCTCTGTCACATACATTAACGTTTTCATTGACAAGCAATTTCTATAGTTTATAAATAATCTTTTTTTTCCGATATTAGCCAATTTAGAGTCGATTCTTCTGTGTCAAGAAAACAAGTCAACAACAATGTGATTAATTATCAAAGGTTGAAACGCCAACGTCTTTTAGAAATATTAATGTAGATTAAAATATCTGTTACTAAATATTGCTGACAGAGTGTCATATTAATATAGACAACGAGTTATATTGACGTTCACGTTGACGAAGTGACATCAAATGATGTCCAGCTATAATCGACCTGACTTGTACTAGCTGTAGTATTGTCACATCAAGCTACTGCTTTAGTATACACTTATCATTTAACATTCAAGATAAGAAGTATTGAGTAGAAAATATTCCATTTATCTCCAAACTTATATTTTTCAATTTCGATTAAATATTTTTTGAAAATTTAGTTATATTTGCATCAATAGTATTTACTAGTTACATTAAACTAATATGTGACCTTGATTTCAGTTCACATACCATATCAAATAACAAATAAAATTCATTATAAATCACCTTCACGACATTGCATGTTCACTTTCAATTTCAGCTCATTGCACTACTGTTATTGTCTGTTATTGTCTTACTGGGATACATGCATACATCACATACATCAACGTTTTCTTTGAAAACCAATGGTCTATATCGTAGTCTTGTCAGATCAAGCTACTGCTTTAGTGTACATATATTTCAGCACCCCAAGTGTAAAAATAGTATTATAGTCTGATGTATGAAGTTGCGGATACCTCTTAACAAATCATGTCCCTATGAAAATCGTTCAAAATCAACTTTTTCCGACAGCAGTATTTCGAATTTTAAACTGTTGAAAATGTGGCGACGTTTTTTTTGCGGTTGAGTGTATACTGCACCTGACTTGTACTACCTGTCACATCAAGCTACTACTTTAGTGTACACTTATCATTGAACATTCAAGAAGAATAGTATTGAGTAGAAAACATTCTATTTATCTCCAAAATAATTATTTCAAATGCACTCTCAAAACATTTCCAATCTTGAAACAATCAAATTGCCTATTTGGAAGAACCTGAGTTTTCATGAACGTGTGGTTTTAATTTACATGTACAGTGTTACAGTATTCATAAATTTCCATTTACTACATTTAGTGTACACTAAGTAGTTTAACAAGTAGGATCTTCAAGATAATTAACCAATAGCCGTATAATCATTCACTCTTTGTGTCAACCTACTAATTGAGTCTGCAACTTTCAATAATGGCGTCTTAATGCAAGAGATTCTAGGTAACTGTTGTAGTGATTGTCCATATGTAAATAAACTTTTAATTCTTTTTCAATTCAATTTCAAGTTTCGAACCACCAGTAAGGAGTTTTCACACAGACATCTGTCTTATCGTACTGTCCGTGGAACAACCGCATATATTGGTGTTCTTACACATTCTAGTTTTTTAATGGATTTCTGTGATTAAGCATTTATCTCAAAAGTCAAGTTTTGGGACGGAACTACAGCGAAACCTCAGTTGATTGGCTTTCTGTTAATTTTCAATTCACATATTTCAATGCAATTATTCACATGGATATAAATATCAATGTATATTGTTATGAGTATCACCCATAATGTATGTTTTATCAACAATTACTCTATTATATCTATTACTTTATCATATCTATATAACATGCAATAGATTTTACCTTTCACTACTGGCTTGTAAGTAACTCCATAATACCCAAAGCAATCAATTACCTTAGCTCACTTTGTAACCTTGTTGAATAGCCCTGTCCAGCTTGTTCTTAAGTAATGCTATCAACTGCAAGCTTCACTACCTTTAAGATAGCTTTTTAACATGCATCCTGGGAGACAGATATTATATCTTTACAGTGGTCAGATGTGACGTTTGCCCATGTCGGGAATATAGCCATGTCGGCTCTATTATGGATTATTCATGCCATGTCGGCAACTTGGAATTATATTGTGTTTATTCGTGGACTTAACAAGTAAGACATTATTAAAACCTGATATTACTGCTGTGCTAGATTTTATTTGTTAGACTGCCATAAAACATGTATACCTTCATATCTTAATTGTAAATAAATCTGTATATTATTTTACTTGTTGTGTCTTACCCGTCTTTTTGTTATGTCTGGTTAACACCACTTGTAACAATATAAAGACGGCTCACATGGATATAAATCAATGTCGTTGTTTAAGTCTTCTGAAGACAAATTCAGTAATGCGAGAGCTTCCAACATTTAGAACGCGACGCATTTGATATAATATAATTAATCCTAGGCTTTTCAGTGGAAATAGAAAACAAATCAGAAAGTGTTAATTTAAAGTTTGTTTTTAAAGTTTACTTGTTAAAAAGGGAACTGTCAACTGAAACCACTTTGTAAATGTCATTGGCCTAAATAATTCATCGTTCCAGTATCAGCTCCCAGACTCCCCAGTCTCTGCATCCGGGGATAAGGCATGATGGATCGGCTTCATGGGATGTTTTCCAAACTTTTGGTGTGGATGTCATCAAAGATGCCAAAAGATAACCAACTGCATAAGTAAATCGAAATTCAATAAAAAGTTAATACCAAAGGAGGTTTCTTAGAAACTCGATGAAAGAAGATTTCATGCAGCATATGTGTTTTCATTGTTTGCTTAGAATGATGTCGCCATGTCACAAGCAGATATCATTGTACCAAAACCTGTATTCAACCTCAACACGACAGAACCATCTCATACAGTGTTACAACTATGTAACAAAAACTTATATACATTTGTCAATATTTCAACCCAAAAAAGGAACAAATGCTTTTGTTCAGAATGATGTATTATGGTCATGAATGTGGTAAGAGTTTTGAATATTTCAAAAATAAGTACATGCACGTATTATGTTTGAATATGATTATCAAAATTTTTGTATCTATGTTCTTGTTTCGTTGAAAGCATATTTAGGTCTCTTTTCAAATGTATGCTTCCTAGTTTCAAGTTAACAATTCTCGCTAAGGAAATGTTGTTCTAATTGCTGATAAAATAGGAGGAGTTTCGGTTACGACTCGGCCATGTCTCCGGGAAATAAATTGATGTTAAAACTGACACTCAAGGTATCAAGAGAGGGAGAAAACATTTACTTTTAAGCAATCCACTTTTAATGATATTTAAGTTAATCGAGTTTGTCTTTTATATTATCATACAAGTGCTATCTTATGATGCAAAGTGAATTCCGGTAACTTATTATCATTAGAAAATGTCAATTTGAGAGTGGAATAAACATGTTCGGTCTTCTGTAGTGAATACACGAGGCTACAAACTGAAAATGAAATGCATTTCACTTGTTGCATAACTAATGGTGCAATCTTCTTTAAACCTTCTTGCGACAGACACATTGTCTATTCGAGAAAAAAAGCTTTATTTCATAGGTCACTTAATTCTTTTCTGTTTCATCATTTCGCTTGTTAACGTTAGAAGTCTTGCAAGTGGCCACTGGTTGTCTGCTGGGACGGATGCTAACCTATTTGACACTAATAAAAAAGAGCTTTACTGTTGATAATGAGAGTAAATCAACTGCATTAGAAACCCTAACATGTCTACTTTAAGAACTTAATGGTTTAAAAGTTGGTGATGGTCTGAGGCAATGTAATGAAGGCTCGTTGATGGTTTAAAGAGACGAGCCTATAAAGCCTTAACTGCAGTTGTTTCATTGAGCATGCAACGATCTATGTAAATTGCATCTGTGCAGTAGTTTGTGTAACCATACCCATCCAGCCAAGTACATTCCAGACATATTTGCTCAACTGAACAAGGTATTGAAATAGTGTTACCATAGTAGTTACATCTAAATTGTATTTGTGTTGAATATACTGACTGGTTAATTACGGAAGAATAGCCAACAGTTTCTATTCCATGAAATGCTCTTTGGACCCCAACGTGTACGAATAAAATCACGCTGCAATGTTTTGCAGGTTAGGTTTTATTGATTCAGATTTACCAAAGCAATGTAGAAGTGCTTGAGTTTATTCAGAACATGCACCAAATATCGACAGATGATGCATACAAAACTGAGAGGTCAAAACAATTTTGAAGGACTTTGTGAGCTTAGGTCCATGTCAATCTCACTCACAGATAACCAGTGTTGTATGTTAATCTTGCAAAAAGATCGTAATTGGGTCACTGTAGGTCGGGGAACTAGTTTTTTTAATTATTGATTGTGATTAAACAATGCAATTTCTCAGCTCGTGTCTTTGATCAGAACATGCACGTGACTTGACTGCCCTCTGGCGGCAGATGAAGGAACTATCAATCTATCTAGATCTGGAAGTTTTTAACTTCAGGCTGGGTTCAACTCCACAATACTGCTTAAATGATTACAGTGATACGAGTAGGGCAGATTAAAACATTCAAACAGTTATTCTTCCCCCCTCTTTCAGGCTGAAGTGGGGTACAGGCTGAAGAGAACTGTTAGAATGTAGGGGGTTCAGGAGCGACCCCCTATTCCTCACCACCTCACCTTTGCACGTACACCTGATGGGCTCCAAGCTAAAGCTAAAATGATCTAAAACTTACATTTTTTAAATATGAAGGTGTAACCATCCTCCTTGCATTGTTAATGACGTCACATCACAATGACAAAGAAGAATATGAACCTCCATATGATTGCCCTCGTAGGTAAAGAACAAAGGTATTCTGTCCATGTGTTCACATCTGTTGCAATAACAATATCTTTTGACGAACATGGATTACACTGAATAAGTTTTCACAAAAAAACTACTCGGTCTTCTTGATGTAAACTTAATAATATCATATACAGCTACTCTTGCCTTTACACAATCTTCAACGATGTATCTTGCTAGATAATGACAATGATGGTATAACCAAGTGGTGAAGGACGAGAAACAAACGATACATGATCTCACAATGCAGTTAGAATCATTTATTGATCCACCACAAAAACGTTTTTCTTGTCTCTCCAGGTTCTCAGTGTATTAGGTCAACCCTGAGTGTGTTCAATGAGACGGGTAAACGTTGTTATGAAATCGTGTGTTTATATATGATGGATGTAACTTCTCGCTGCTTGTTGGCAAAGTAATCCTGTTATAAAGAATCAGTTTCGCCCCGAAAATATATATCCGTGCGAAAGGTTCAAACTGATAAAGGGCCTGTAAAGACGGAAGAAATAAAGACTTTAAAGAGCCAGAAGCACGTTTATTTTCGCTCAAAAGTCTATGAAATGTCACCAACAGTAAAACACCCTTCTCTCTTCGGAAAATCAAATTAAAAACGAGTGTACAAAGTTCGATAAAGCCATGGGCATCGATTTTGTAATTCGAAATAATAAAATGTATTCAAATTAAAATGGCTGCCATTCAATTTTTGCTTTAAACGCAACACCACTATTATCACTACGGATACTTTATAGGTTGTGTAATTAGATGTTTTACCCTCTAAAATATATTTAAATGACATAAACTATCAGTATAAATGGGAAATTTGAAAAAATAAATTTGGCAAAAAACGTGATACAGCCCCTTTAATCCTGCTCCATCATGCTATTTGTATCCGCAATAATACTACATTCCCCTGCTGGTCTACTGTTTGCCTCGACACATTCACCAACTGATTACTCACAGAATTCATAGCATAGGTATTTTTAACTGTTAGTTTTGTCAGCCATTGAAATGTTGTGATTTGAACTTTGATGGTGATTCGTTGGCCTTCCCACCCGGGCACTACCATCTTTGCTAGATTTTATGCATATCATTGGCTGGTTATAAAAAGCGGATTCGAGGCACACACGTTGAATAGATCAGGGAATGGACGCAACCTACACATATCTTGATATGTGGAATATCAAATGCAATTATATAATTCATCTAGGCTTCAATATATCCAAATATAGCATTTATATAAATGTCTCAACACTTTTGTAAAACAATATTGCTATATGCGTGAATAGATTGCAAACATATATACACCAAGATACGAGCCACAACACCCCCAGTCCAAAACCCATATGCTATCTCTTTTTCATCACATGAGGCACGCAAATACCAGTGTGTGATAACCATATGGTCTGAAGCTTCTAATTAACAAAGCAACTCTGCCTGTGTAGTACAGATACTTCCTTTTCTTCCCCAATGAGAGAGTAGCAACTGCTTAATGTGATTAGCCCGTGGACTTGAAGTTCTTGTTTCTCATGATGGACTCTCTTCTATTTTCAATTGGATGTCTTTTCAATTTCACCATTGACTTTTTCCAGGTACAGGATACATGTATTTTCTTCAAACACAAGCGATAACTGATATGTGTTTTTTTGTGGAAAAAAAACAGATGCATCCCGGAAATTGCTCAACTGTACCTATGTATCTAACTTTCCTGTAATATACTTTTCTAATATGCATCGTAGCATGTGAAAAAGAAATCGGTGATTTTGTTTTATTTCAGAAATGACGATTGGATATGCAATAACACTTTACTACCCATAGAATTGAAAATAATCGAGTTAATATTATTGATATGACTACATGTGCACATGTAACATTTGCCTATCAACCATTGTTTCACCGTGACATCACTGTAGCTTGACGCCGCAAGAGAAGTGGGCAGTTTCCTGGCTAATTTTATGCGAATCAAATCGAATAGAATGAGTAATAAAGACATTATTAAAATAATAAATAATAATTATTTTAAATAATTTCTATGACCGTGACACCTCTCGTAGCTTGTAAAGGGGACCAGGGATGACATTATATTTCGCTGTTTATCATATTATTTTTCGATCATTAACCAATTTATATTTGTATACAATATTTACTGCCAAGACCATTTCAATCAACAATTGGGCCAATATGGCCAAACTGGGCCAATATAGGAAAAACAGGGCCAAACGAGACAAACTAGACCAATATGAAAACTTGCTAAGCTATCACTCAAATCTTTGACCAGCGCCAATCTTGATTATAATTATTATTTCAATCGAAATGAGGTGTTTATTATCCTGTAAATAGAATAAAATGTGGTTAGTTATTATAAATAATTAAGTATTGCAGTATTAGCACAGTTACTTTCAATAGACTTCGGACCTATAATTGGGCCAAAACGGACATATTTAATCAATAACATTAGAGTATAACATACTGACGAAAGTTAACTTTCAGAATAGTTTTCATAAAGTTCTTATTGTACAAGGTGTGTGCACTTAAAGAGGTGGATAATAAGAAATGTAAGTTGAAGTCTTTGTAGATCTTTGTAGAATTTATGCTTAAACGCTGCTTGATAAAGAAGGTATTTAGAATTAACACACGAGGAAGTCCGTATGTTTTCCCAAACCAACGTTTCACCTCGATAGATGCTGCAGATTTCCCCCAGGAAGGTAATTAAACACTGGCTCTACCCTCATCAATCATTTACCTGCAAACAGTTTCTTTGAAACAAACCACAATTATCTTGAGCTGAAAATATGTTTCTTGGGCTAAACAAAGACAGGATGGAGTTTTTACCAACTACACATTAACTATCCCCTGTGGATAAACAAGGGGGATTAAAAAAACCTAATCTAATTTTCCTTGTACTTTGACTTCAAAGTGGTTAAAAGTTGTGCTTGCCAATTTAGACAACTGAGTAAGCGGTTCAACCGTTGAATCCATTCAATGAGCAAATAGGAGAATTGCTTTCCACAGTGAATCAATATGTTTAGCTCCATGAAGGCAAATTTAATAGTACACGTAATACCAAAATCATCAAATTTTCAATAAAAGACGTTGCATATACATGTACATATAAATATGTGCATATCAATTAAAATTCAGTTATCGTTTATGTTTTGTTAATTGACATTTAACCCCTGGGTGAAACCGAGTAGGGGTTTGTGTCGAGGTGCATTCCATCCGTCCACACGTCCCAATAAGGTTACCTATGAGGGGCGTTCAATAAGTGTTGCAAGCGGGGCATTGGTGTTTACATAAACAGTGTCAGCTTATAGCAGGTGTTACTATAGTCGAAACATAACATTGACACATGTCAAAACAATTTCTAGACATAACAATTATTTAGATATAATAGCTGCGCTGACCTAGGGGTCTCCATAATCATGGAATCTCTCAAACATGAACAACGCGCTGTGATCAAGTTCCTTACTAAAGAGGGATGCAAAGCTACAGAAATACATAATCGTATGTGTAATGTGATGAGTAAGGATGCTCCTAACTTTTCAACAGTTTGTCGCTGGTCTCTTCAGTTCAAGCGGGGCAGGGAGTCCTTAGACGATGACCCACGGTCAGGCAGGCCATCTGAAGTCACCCGACCGGAAGTTATTGCCGCTATCGAAAGACGAATTTTAGCTGACCGCCGTGTTAAAGTTTCTGAACTGTCTTTGGAATTCCAGATATCAGTTGGAAGTGTTGAAAAAATAATTCATGACCATATTGGTATGTCCAAGGTATCTGCAAGATGGGTACCCAGAAACCTCACAGCACAAGATCGCCAGAAAAAAACCGAAAGTTGCATGGAGCTCCTGGATCGGTTTAATGCGGATGAAGCCAGGTTTTTGTCTCGTCTGGTGACAGGTGACGAAACCTGGATCCACCACTGGGACCCGGAAACTAAACTGGAATCCAAGCAATGGAAGCACCCGAGTTCACCGCCTCCCCTGAAGTTTCGCACTCAACCATCAGCTGGCAAGGTTATGGCGACAATCTTTTGGGATGCAAAAGGCATATTATTAATTGATTACTTGCCAACCAAAACTACAATGAATGGTCAATATTATGCAACCCTAATGCAAGAATTGCGAAAGACAATTCGACAGAAACGCCGTGGAATGTTGACACGTGGTGTTCTGATTTTTCATGACAATGCTCCAGCCCACAAGTCAAGAGTTGCACAGGCCGCTATATGTGATTGTGGATTCGAACAGCTTAACCACCCACCCTACAGCCCAGACCTATCCCCCAGTGACTACTTCCTGTTCAGAAACCTGAAATCCGCCCTACGTGGAAGGCACTTCCGGGATGACGAAGACGTCAAAGCTGCCACAGAGGCGTGGTTAGGGGGGCAAACAGAAGACTTCTACAAAAGCGGCATCAAAAGCCTTCAAGAGAAATGGAATAAGTGTATTGAGGTGAAGGGTAACTATATTGAAAAATAAAAGTAAACAATTGACTACGGGAGTTGGTTTTATATTGAAGTTGCAACACTTATTGAACGCCCCTCGTATGTTCTGAAAACAACCTTTACCTTGGCGTAGGACATTTATGAAGATGAATTTTCTTAAAAACGTAACTGTAACAATGGCCATAACTTCTGATTGGACAGGGTTAGGTCTTCGTTCAGTAAACTGAGTTCAATAGCAATTGGACTGATAGAGCACACTTCGCATATAAACTGCTATTTATCTCACAGAGCGTAGCTGTTCCTGTTTATTCTAAAATGTATTCATCAAGTTTAGTACTGAATCAATCACTATATAGCAAGACAATATCCATGATTTTTAAATGAAATTTGGGAAAGGATATAAAAAGGCACTGTGCAAACAGTCCAGACCAGACAACAGCTAATTAGAATACATGATATATTGACAAGTGTGCTTTACTATCTGGATCTATCTATTATTGATTTCTTTATGTTATAAAAATAAAACTCAAGTGTTGAAAAAGTACATTTTACAATTTCGATTAAATATTTTTTTAATTTGAAACATTAGTTGTATTTGTATCAATAGTAGTTTCATCAAATTCTATGTGACCTTGATTTCAGTTCATATAACATAACAAATACAATTCTGGAGCGGCGTTGAAATAAGCCTATGGCTTGTTCGCCCATCCAGATTTCTTTTTGGAAATAAAAATATGTTTAAACCAAATACAATTAATTATTAATCACTTTCATGACATTGCATGTTCATCTTCAATTTCAGCTCATTGCACTACTGTTATTGTCTGCGTTCCCACTGAGACAGATGCAGAGACACTGCAGACTGACTGATTTGTCCCACTGTCACATACATCAACGTTTTCATTGACAAGCAATTTCTATAGTTTGTAAATAAATTGCACTTTAAAACATTTCCAATCTTGAAACAATCAAATTGCCTATTTGGAAGAACCAGAATTTTCATGAACGTGTGATTTTAATTTACATGTACAGTGTTACAGTATTCATAAATTTCCATTTACTTCATTTAGTGTACAGTAAGTAGTTTAACAAGTAGGATCGTCAAGACAATTAACCAATAGACGTATAATCATCACTCTTAGTGTCAGCCTACTAATTGAGTCTGAAACTTTCAACAATGGAGTCTTACTGCAGGAGACTCCAGGTAACTGCTGTAGTGGTTGTCCATATGTAAATACAACTTTTAATTCATTTTCAATTGTAACAAGTCTTTAACCACCAGTAAGGACATTTCAAACCGACGCCTGTCTTATCGTACTGGCCGTGAAACAACGGCATAAATTGATGTTCTTACATGTTCTTGTTTTTAAATGGAATTCTGTGATTTAGCGATTTTCTAAAAAGTATAGTTTTGGGACAGAACTACAGCAAAAACCCCAGTTGATTGGCTTTCTGTTAATTTCCAATTCACATATTTAAATGCAATTATTCACGTGGATATAAATCAATGTCAATGGATTTAACTCTTTCTCATGGGTATACATATCAATGTATATAAAGCAGCTCACGTGGATATAAATCAATGTCGTTGTTTAAGTCTTCTGAAGACGAATTCAGTAATGCGAGAGCTTCCAACATTTAGAACGAGACGCATATGATATAATATAATTAATCCTAGGCTTTTCGGTGGAAACAGAGTTCAGAAAACAAATCAGAAAAGTAGTGTTAATTTAAAGTTTGTTTTTAAAGTTTACTTGTTGAAAAAGGAACTGTCAACTGAAACCACTTTGTAAATGTCATTGGCCTAAATAATTCATCGTTCCAGTATCAGCTCCCAGACTCCCCAGTCTCTGCATCCAGTGATAAAGCATGACGGATCGCTTCATGGGATGTTCTCCAAACTTTTGGTGTGGATGTCATCAAAGATGCCAAAAGATAACCAACTGCATAAGTAAATCGAAATTCAATAAAAAGTTAATACCAAAGGAGGTTTCATAGAAACTCGATGAAAGGAGATTTCATGCAGCATATGTGTTTTCATTGTTTGCTTAGAATGCTGTCGCCATGTCACAAGCAGATATCATTGTACAAAAACCTGTATTCAACCTCAACACGACAGAACCATCTCATACAGTGTTCCAACTATGTAACAAAAACATTTGTCAATATTTCAACCCAAAAAAGGAACAAATGCTTTTGTTCAGAATGATGTATTATGGTCATGAATTTGAACATTTTAAAAATAAGTACATGCACGTATTATGTTTGAATAAGATTATCAAATTTTTTGTATCTATGTTCTTGTTTCGTTGAAAGCATGTTTAGGTCTCTTTTCGAATGTATGCTTCCTAGTTTCTAGTTAACAATTCTCGCTAAGAAAATGTTGTTCTAATTGCTGATAAAATAGGAGGAGTTTCGGTTACGACTCGGCCATGTCTCCGGGAAATAAATTAATGTTAAAACTGACACTCAAGCTATCAAGAGAGGGAGATTACATTTACTTTTAAGCAATCCACTTTTAATGATATTTAAGTTAATCGAGTTTGTCTTTTATAATATCATACAAGTGCTATCTTATGATGCAAAGTGAATTCGCGGTAACTTATTATCATCAGAAAATGTCAATTTGAGAGTGGAATAAACATGTTCGGTCTTCTGTAGTGAATACACGAGGCTACAAACTGAAAATGAAATGCATTTCACTTGTTGCATAACTAATGGTGCAATCTTCTTTAAACCTTCTTGCGACAGACACATTGTCTATTCGAGAAAAAAAGCTTTATTTCATAGGTCACCTAATTCTTTTCTGTTTCATCATTTCGCTTGTTAACGTTAGAAGTCTTGCAAGTGGCCACTGGTTGTCTGCTGGGACGGATGCTAACCTATTTGACACTAATAAAAAAGAGCTTTACTGTTGATAATGAGAGTAAATCAACTGAATTTGAAACCCTAACATTTCTACTTTAAGAACTTAATGGTTTAATAGTTGGTGATGGTCTGAGGCAATGTAATGAAGGCTCGTTGGTGGTTTAAAGAGACGAGCCTATAAAGCCTTTACTGCAGTTGTCTCATTGAGCATGCACCGATCTATGTAAATTGCATCCGTGCAGTAGTTTGTGTAACCATACCCATCCAGCCAAGTACATTCCAGACATATTTGCTCAACTGAACAAGGTATTGAAATAGTGTTACCATAGTAGTTACATCTAAAATTGTATTTGTGTTGAATATACTGAATGGTTAATTACGGAAGAATAGCCAACAGTTTCTATTCAATGATATGCTCTTTGGACCCCAACGTGTAGGAATAAAATCACGTTGCAATGTTTTGCAGGTTAGGTTTTATTGATTCAGATTTACCAGAGCAATGTAGAAGTGCTTGAGTTTATTCAGAACATGCACCAAATATCGACAGATGATGCATACAAAACTGACAGGTCAAAACAATTTTGAAGGACTTTGTGAGCTTAGGTCCATGTCAATCTCACTCACAGATAACCAGTGTTGTATGTTAATCTTGCAAAAAGATCGTAATTTGGTCACTGTAGGTCGGGGAACTAGTTTTTTTAATTATTGATTGTGATTAAACAATGCAATTTCTCAGCGCGTGTCTTTGATCAGAACATGCACGTGACTTGACTGCCCTCTGGCGGCAGATGAAGGAACTATCAATCAATCTAGATCTGGAAGTTTTTAACTTCAAGCTGGGTTCAACTCCACAATACTGCTTAAATGATTACAGTGATACGAGTAGGGCAGATTAAAACATTCAAACAGTTTTTCTTCCCCCCTCTTTCAGGCTGAAGTGGGGTACAGGCTGAAGAGAACTGTTAGAATGTGGGGGGTTCAGGAGCGACCCCCTATACTTCACCACCTCACCTTTGCACGTACACTTGATGGGCTCCAAGATAAAGCTAAAATGATCTAAAACTTACATTTTTTAAATATGAAGGTGTAACCATCCTCCTTGCATTGTTAATGACGTCACATCACAATGACAAAGAAGAATATGAACCTCCATATGATTGCCCTCGTAGGTAAAGAAGAAAGGTATTCTGTCCATGTGTTCACATCTGTTGCAATAACAATATCTTTTGATGAACATGGTTTACACTGAATAAGTTTTCACAAAAAAACTACTCGGTCTTCTTGATGTAAACTTAATAATATCATATACAGCTACTCTTGCCTTTACACAATCTTCAACGATGTATCTTGCTAGATAATGACAATGATGGTATAACCAAGTTGTGAAGGACGAGGAAAAAACGATACATTATCTCAGAAAGCAGTTATATCATTTATTGATCCACCACAAAAACGTTTTTCTTGTCTCTCCAGGTTCTCAGTGTAATAGGTCAACTCTGAGTGTGTTCAATGAGACGGGTAAACGTTGTTATGAAATCTTGTGTTTATATATGATGGATGTAACTTCTCGCTGCTTGTTGGTAAAGTAATCCTGTTATAAAGAATCAGTTTCGCCCCGAAAATATATATCCGTGCGAAAGGTTCAAACTGATAAAGGGTCTGGAAAGACGGAAGAAATAAAGACTTTAAAGAGGCAGAAGCACGTTTATTTTCGCTCAAATAAGTCTATGAAATGTCACCAACAGTAAAACACCCTTCTCTCTTCGGAAAATCAAATTAAAAACGAGTGTACAAGGTTCGATAAAGCCATGGGCATCGATTTTGTAATTCGAAATAATAAAATGTATTCACATTAAAATGGCTGCCATGCAATTTTTGCTTTAAACGCAACACCACTATTATCACTACTGATACTTTATAGTTTGTGTAATTAGATGTTTTACCCTCTAAAATATATTTAAATGACATAAACTATCAGTATAAATGGGAAATTTGAAAAAATAAATTTGGCAAAAAACGTGATACAGCCCCTTTAATCGTGCTCCATCATGCTATTTGTATCCGCAATAATACTACATTCTCCTGCTGGTCTAATGTTTGCCTCGTCACATTCACAAACCGATTACTCACAGAATTCATAGCATAGGTATTTATAACTGCTAGTTTTGTCAGCCATTGAAATGTTGTGATTTGAACTTTGATGGTGATTCGTTGGCCTTCCCACCCGGGCACTACCATCTTTGCTAGATTTTATGCATATCATTGGCTGGTTATAAAAAGCGGATTCGAGGCACACACGTTGAATAGATCAGGGAATGAAGGTAACCTACAAATATCTTGATATGTGGAATATCAAATGCAATTATATAATTCATCTAGGCTTCAATATTACCAAATATAGCATTTATATACATGTCTCAACACTTTTGTAAAACAATATTGCTATATGCGTGAATAGATTGCAAACATATATACACAAAGATACGAGCCACAACACCCCCAGTCCAAAACCCATATGCTATCTCTTTTTCATCACATGAGGCACGCAAATACCAGTGTGTGATAACCATATGGTCTGAAGCTTCTAATTAACAAAGCAACTCTGCCTGTGTAATACAGATACTTCCTTTTCTTCCCCTATGAGAGAGTAGCAACTGCTTAATGTGATTAGCCCGTGGACTTGAAGTTCTTGTTTCTCACGATGGACTCTCTTCTATTTTCAATTGGATGCCTTTTCAATTTCACCATTGACTTTTTCTGGGTAACGATACATGTATTGTCTTCAAACACAAAGCGATAACTGATATGTGTTTTTGTGTAATATGCTCTTCTAATAGGCATCGCAGCATGTGAAAACGAAATCGATGATATTGTTTTATTTCAGAAATGACGATTGGATATGCAATAACACTTTACTACCCATAGAGTTGAAAATAACCGAGTTAATATTATTGATATGAGTACATGTGCACATATCACATTTGCCTAGCAACCATTGTTTCACCGTGAAATCACTGTAGCTTGCCGCCGCAAGAGAAGTGGGCAGTTTCCTGGCTAATTTTATGCGAATCAAATCGAATAGAATGAGTAGTAAAGATATTATTAAAACAATAAATAATAATTATTATAAAATAATTTCTATGTTCACACTTGACCGTGACACTTCTTGTAGCTTGTAAAGGGGACCGAGATGACATTATATTTTGCTGTTTTTCATATTATTTTTCGATCATTAATCAATTTATGTTTGTACACAATATTTACTGCCAATACCATTTCAATCAGCAATTGGGCCAATATGGCCAAACTGGGCCAATACAGGAAAAACATGGCCAAACGAGACAAACTGGACCAATACGAAAACTTGCTAAGCTATCACTCAAATCTTTAACCAGCGCCAATCTTGATTATAATTATTATTTCAATCGAGATGAGATGTTTACTATTCTGTAAATAGAATTAAACGTGGTTAGTTAATAAATTATCAATTAGTAAGTATTGCAGTATTAGCACAGTTACTTTCAATGGACCTCGAACCTATAATTGGGCCAATAAGGAAATATTTAATCAATAACATTAGCGTATAACATACCGAAAGTTAACTTTGAGAATAGTTTTCATAATGTTCTTATTGTACAAGGTGTTTGCATTTAAAGAGATGGAAAATAAGAAATGTAAGTTGAAGTCTTTGTAGATCTTTGTAGAAATTATGCTTAAACGCTGCTTGATAAAGAAGGTATTTAGAATTGACACACGAGGAAGTCCGTATGTTTTCCCAAACCAACGTTTCACTTCGATAGATGCTGCAGATTTCCCCCAGGAAGGTAATTAAACACTGGCTCTACCCTCATCAATCATTTACCTGCAAACAGTTTCTTTGAAACAAACCACAATTAAGTTGAGCTGAAAATATGTTTCTGGGGCTAAACAAAGAGTGGATGGAGTTTTTACTAACTAAACATTAACTATCCCCTGTGGATAAACCAGGGGGATTTAAAAAACCTAATCTAATTTTCCTTGTACTTTGACTTCAAAATGGTTCAAAGTTGTGCTTGCCAATTTAGACAACTGAGTAAGCGGTTCAGTTGAATCCATTCAATGAGCACATAGGAGAATTGCTTTCCACAGTGAATCAATATGTTTAGATCCATGAAAGCAAATTCAATAGTACACGTACTACCAAAAGCATCAAACTTTCAATAAAAGACGTTGCATATACATGTACATATAAATATGTGCATATCAATTAAAATTCAGTTAACGTTTATGTTTTGTAAATTGATTTCTAACCCCTGGGTGAAACCATGGGGTTTGTGTCGAGGTGCATTCCATCTGTCCATACGTTCCAATAAGGTTACCTATGTTCGGAAAACAACTCCTCCCCCGATTTGTGGACAATTGTTTTGAAATTTTACAAATGCTTAGGATATACATCGGTAATCCATATGTGTTTTTTGGGGACCAATCGGATGAAGTTTTCAGAATTATGATTTTTGACATACGGTGTTTGACCTAAATGCGACTGACAATACTTTTGTTCTGCAATGAATTCCTCTTATAGATTTTGATGAATCTTTCTGAAACTTTACACATGCTTTGGATATAAATCAGTGCCAATTAATCAGAAAATACATTTAGAGTTGTTTTCCTTGAGTTAGAGCGCTTGATTTTCTTATTTCAGACTAAGGGTTAAACTTACCTTTACTCAAACTTTCAAACTTAAAATAAAGTCATATTATTTGACCTAATAACCTTGATCATAATGAAAGACAGACGTTTGGAACTATAACCGTGACACTAACTTTAAATTTGACGGCATAGGCCTTTGAAAAATGTTATGTTTCCGATGTCAAATTACGAGTTAATAACAATTGACCGTGTGAGATTTACCTTGGCGTAGAACATTTATGAAGATGAATTTTCTTAAAAACGTAACTGTAACCATGGCCATAATTTCTGATTGAACAGTGTTAGGCCTTCGTTGAGTAAATTGAGTTCAATAGCAATTGGACTAATCGAGCAAACTTCGGACTGTTGCATACAAACTGCTATTTTTCTCACAGAGCTTAGCTTTTCTTGTTTATTCCAAAATGTATTCATGAATTTTAGTACTGAATCAATCACTATATAGCAAGACAACATTCATGATTTTTAATTGAAATTTGTGAAAGGATTTTAAAAAGACACTGTGCAAACATTGTCCAGACCAGACAACAGCTAATTAGAATACACGATATATTGACTAGTGTGCTTTACTATCTGGATCTATCTTTTATTGGTTTCTTTATGTTATAAAAGTAAGACTCAATAACAAGTGTTAAAAAAATAAATTTGAAAAATTAGTTTTACTTGTATCAATAGTAGTTTCATCAAATTCTATGTGACCTTGATTTAAGTTCATATAACATAACAAATACAATTCATTATTAATCACTTTCATGACATTGCATGTTCATCTTTAATTTCAGCTCATTGCACTACTGTTATTGTCTGCGATCCCACTGAGACAGATGCAGAGACACTGCAGACTGACTGAAAACAAGTCAACAACAATGTGACTTATTATGAAAGGTTGAAACGCCAACGTCTTTTAGAAATATTAATGTAGATTAAAATATCTGTTACTAAATATTGCTGACAGAGTGTCATATTAATATAGAAAACGAGTTATATTGACGTTCACGTTGACGAAGTGACATTAAATGATGTCCGGCCATACTAAACCTGACCTGTACTACCTGTAGTATTGTCACGTCAAGCTACTGCTTTAGTGTACACTTATCATTTAACATTCAAGATAAGAATTATTGAGTAGAAAATATTCCATTTATCTCCAAACTTATATTTTTCAATTTCGATTAAATATTTTTTTAAAATTTAGTTATATTTGCATCAATAGTAGTTACTAGTTACATTAAACTAATATGTGACCTTGATTTCAGTTCACATAACATATCAAATAACAAATAAAATTCATTATAATTCACCTCCACGACATTGCATGTTCACTTTCAATTTCAGCTCATTGCACTACTGTTATTGTCTGCGATCCCACTGAGACAGATGCAGAGACACTGCAGACTGACTGAAAACAAGTCAACAACAATGTGACTTATTATGAAAGGTTGAAGTAGGATCTTCAAGATAATTAACCAATAGCCGTATAATCATTCACTCTTAGTGTCAACCTTCTAATTGAGTCTGCAACTTTCAACAATGGAGTCTTAATGCAAGAGATTCCAGGTAACTGTTGTAGTGGTTGTCAATATTTAATTAAAAAAATTAATTCTTTTTCAATTCAATTTCAAGTTTCGAACCACCAGTAAGGACATTTCACACAGACATCTGTCTTATCGTACTGTCCGTGGAACAACGGCATAAATTGATGTTCTTACACGTTCTTGTTTTCAATGGATTTCTGTGATTAAGCATTTATCTAAAAAGTCAAGTTTTGGGACGGAACTACAGCGAAACCTCAGTTGATTGGCTTTCTGTTAATTTTCAATTCACATATTTCAATGCAATTATTCACGTGGATATTCATATCAATGTATATTGTTATGAGTATCACCAATAATGTATATTTTATCAACAATTACTCTATTATATCTATTACTTTATTATATCTATATAACATGCACTAGATTTTACCTTTCACAACTGGCTTGTAAGTAACTCCATGATACCCAAAGCAATCAATTACCTTAGCTTACTTTGTAACTTTGTTCAATAGCCCTGTCCAGCTTGTTCTTATGTAATGTTATCAACTACAAGCTTCACTACCTTTAAGATAGCTTTTTAACATGCATTCTGGGAGAGAGATATTATATATTCACAGTGGTCAGATGTGACGTTTGCCCATGTCGGGAATATAGCCATGTCGGCTCTATTATGGATTATTCATGCCATGTCGGCAACTTGGAATTATATTGTGTTTATTTGTGGACTGAACAAGTAAGACATTATTAAAACCTGATATTACTGCTGTGCTAGATTTTATTTGTTAGACTGCCATAAAAACATGTATACCTTCATATCTTAATTGTAAATAAATCTGTATATTATTTTACTTGTTGTGTCTTACCCGTCTTTTTGTTATGTCTGGTTAACACCACTCGTAACAATATAAAGACGGCTCACATGGATATAAATCAATGTCGTTGCTTAAGTCTTCTGAAGACGAATTCAGTAATGCGAGAGCTTCCAACATTTAGAACGCGACGCATTTGATATAATATAATTAATTATAGGCTTTTCAGTGGAAATAGAAAACAAATCAGAAAGTGTTAATTTAAAGTTTGTTTTTAAAGTTTACTTGTTGAAAAAGGAACTGTCAACTGAAAACACTTTGTAAATGTCTTGGCCTAAATAATTCATCGTTCCAGTATCAGCTCCCAGACTTCCTAGTCTCTGCATCCGGGGATAAAGCATGACGGATAGCTTCATGGGATGTTCTCCAAACTTTTGGTGTGGATGTCATCAAAGATGCCAAAAGATAACCAACTGCATAAGTAAATCGAAATTCAATAAAAAGTTAATACCAAAGGAGGTTTCTTAGAAACTAGATTAAAGGAGATTTCATGCAGCATATGTGTTTTCATTGTTTGCTTAGAATGCTGTCGCCATGTCACAAGCAGATATCATTGTACTGAAACCTGTATTCAACCTCAACACGACAGAACCATCTCAAACAGTGTTACAACTATGTAACAAAAACTTATATATATTTGTCAATATTTCAACCCAAAAAAGGAACAAATGCTTTTGAATGATGTATTATGGTCATGAATTTGGTAAGAGTTTTGAACATTTTAAAAATAAGTACATGCACGTATTATGTTTGAATAAGATTATTAACATTTTTGTATCTATGTTCTTGTTTCGTTGAAAGCATGTTTAGGTCTCTTTTCAAATGTATGCTTCCTAGTTTCTAGTTAACAATTCTCGCTAAGAAAATGTTGTTCTAATTGCTGATAAAATAGGAGGAGTTTCGGTTACGACTCGGCCATGTCTCCGGGAAATAAATTGATGTTAAAACTGACACTCAAGGTATCAAGAGAGGGAGAATACATTTACTTTTAAGCAATCAACTTTTAATGATATTTAAGTTAATCGAGTTTGTCTTTTATAATACCATACAAGTGCTATCTTATGATGCAAAGTGAATTCCGTATGCGGTAACTTATTATCATTAGAAAATGTCAATTTGAGAGTGGAATAAACATGTTCGGTCTTCTGTAGTGAATACACGAGGCTACAAACTGAATATGAAATGCATTTCACTTGTTGCATAACTAATGGTGCAATCTTCTTTAAACCTTCTATCGACAGACACTTTGTCTATTCGAGAAAAAAAGCTTTATTTCATAGGTCACTTAATTCTTTTCTGTTTCATCATTTCGCTTGTTAACTTTAGACGTCTTGCAAGTGGCCACTGGTTGTCTGCTGGGACGGATGCTAACCTATTTGTAACTAATAAAAAAGAGCTTTACTGTTGATAATGAGAGTAAATCAACTGCATTAGAAACCCTAACATGTCTACTTTAAGAACTTAATGGTTTAATAGTTGGTGATGGTCTGAGGCAATGTAATGAAGGCTCGTTGGTGGTTTAAAGAGAAGAGGCTATAACACCCTTTACTGCAGTTGTCTCATTGAGCGTCCAACGATCTATGTAAATTGCATCTGTGCAGTAGTTTGTGTAACCATACCCATCCAGCCAAGTACATTCCAGACATATTTGCTCAACTGAACACGGTATTGAAACAGTGTTACAATAGTAGTTACATCTAAAATTGTATTTGTGTTGAATATACTGAATGGTTAATTACGGAAGAATAGCCAACAGTTTCTATTCCATGATATGCTCTTTGGACCCCAACTTGTAGGAATAAAATCACGCTGCAATGTTTTGCAGGTTAGGTTTTATTGATTCAGATTTACCAAAGCAATGTAGAAGTGCTTGAGTTTATTCAGAACATGCACCAAATATCGACAGATGATGTATACAAAACTGAGAGGTCAAATAATTTTTGATGGACTTTGTGAGCCTAGGTCCATGTCAATCTCACTCACAGATAACCAGTGTTGTATGTTAATCTTGCAAAAAGATCGTAATTGGGTCACTGTTGGTCGGGGAACTAGTTTTTATTATTATAATTGATTGTGATTAAACAATGCAATTTCTCAGCTCGTGTCTTTGATCAGAACATGCACGGTACTTGACTGCCCTCTGGCGGCAGATGAAGGAACTATCAATCAATCTAGATTTGGAAGTTTTTAACTTCAAGCTGGGTTCAACTTCACAATACTGCTTAAATGATTACAGTGATACGAGTAGGGCAGATTAAAACATTCAAACAGTTATTCGTCCCCGCTCTTTCAGGCTGAAGTGGAGTACAGGCTGAAGAGAACTGTCAGAGTGCGAGGGGGGTTCAGGAGCGACCCCCTATACTTCACCACCTCACCTTTGCACGTACACCTGATGGGCTCCAAGATAAAGCTAAAATGATCTAAAACTTACATTTTTTAAATATGAAGGTGTAACCATCCTCCTTGCATTGTTAATGACGTCACATCACAATGACAAAGAAGAATATGAACCTCCATATGATTGCCCTCGTAGGTAAAGAAGAAAGGTATTCTGTCCATGTGTTCACATCTGTTTCAATAACAATATCTTTTGACGAACGTGGTTTACACTGAATAAGTTTTCACAAAAAAACTACTCGGTCTTCTTGATGTAAACATAATAATATCATATATAGCTACTCTTGCCTTTACACAATCTTCAACGATGTATCTTGCCAGATAATGCAAATGATGGTATAACCAAGTGGTGAAGGGCGAGAAACAAACGATACATGATCTCACAATGCAGTTAGAATCATTTATTGATCCACCACAAAAACGTTTTTCTTGTCTCTCCAGGTTCTCAGTGTAATAGGTCAACCCTGAGTGTGTTCAATGAGACGGGTAAACGTTGTTATGAAATCGTGTGTTTATATATGATGGATGTAACTTCTCGCTGCTTGTTGGTAAAGTAATCCTGTTATAAAGAATCAGTATCGCCCCGAAAATATATATCCGTGCGAAAGGTTCAAACTGATAAAGGGTCTGGAAAGACGAAAGAAATAAATACTTTAAAGAGGCAGTAGCACGTTTTATTTCGCTCAAATAAGTCTATGAAATGTCACCAACAGTAAAACACCCTTCTCTCTTCGGAAAATCAAATTAAAAACGAGTGTACATGGTTCGATAAAGCCATGGGCATCGATTTTGTAATTCGAAATAATAAAATGTATTCACATTAAAATGGCTGCCATGCAATTTTTGGTTTAAACGCAACACCACTATTATCACTACGGATACTTTATAGTTTGTGTAATTAGATGTTTTACCCTCTAAAATATATTTAAATGACATAAACTATCAGTATAAATGGGAAATTTGAAAAAATAAATTTGGCAAAAAACGTGATACAGCCCCTTTAATCCTGCTCCATCATGCTATTTGTATCTGCAATAATACTACAAACCCCTGCTGGTCTAATGTTTGCCTCGTCACATTCACAAACTGATTACTCACAGAATTCATAGCATAGGTATTTATAACTGTTAGTTTTGTCAGCCATTGAAATGTTGTGATTTGAACTTTGATGGTGATTCGTTGGCCTTCCCACCCGGGCACTACCATCTTTGCTAGATTTTATGCATATCATTGGCTGGTTATAAAAAGCGGATTCGAGGCACACACGTTGAATAGATCAGGGAATTGGCGTAACCTACACATATCTTGATATGTGGAATATCAAATGCAAGTATATAATTCATCCAGGCTTCAATATTACCAAATATAGCATTTATATAAATGTCTCAACACTTTTGTAAAACAATATTGCTTTATGCGTGAATAGATTGCAAACATATATACACCAAGATACGAGCCACAACACCCCCACTCCAAAACCCATATGCTATCTCTTTTTCATAACATAAGGCACGCAAATACCAGTGTGTGATAACCATATGGTCTGAAGCTTCTAATTAACAAAGCAACTCTGCCTGTGTAAAACAGATACTTCCTTTTCTTCCCAAATGAGAGAGTAGCAACTGCTTAATGTGATTAGCCCGTGGACTTGAAGTTCTTGTTTCTCACGATGGACTCTCTTCTATTTTCAATTGGATGTCTTTTCAATTTCACCATTGACCTTTTCCAGGTATACGATACATGTATTGTCTTCAAACACAAAGCGATAACTGATATGTGTTTTTGTGTAATATGCTCTTCTAATAGGCATCGTAGCATGTGAAAACGAAATCGTTGATATTGTTTTATTTCAGAAATGACGATTGGATATGCAATAACACTTTACTACCAATAGAGTTGAAAATAACCGAGTTAATATTATTGATATGAGTACATGTGCACATATCACATTTGCCTAGCAACCATTGTTTCAGCGTGACATCACTGTAGCTTGCCGCCGCAAGAGAAGTTGGCAGTTTCCTGGCTAATTTTATGCGAATCAAATCGAATAGAATGAGTAGTAAAGAAATTATTAAAATAATAAATAATAATTATTATAAAATAATTTCTATGTTCACACTTGACCGTGACACTTCTTGTAGCTTGTAAAGGGGACCGAGATGACATTATATTTTGCTGTTTTTCATATTATTTTTCGATCATTAATCAATTTATGTTTGTATACAATATTTACTGCCAATACCATTTCAATCAGCAATTGGGCCAATATGGCCAAACTGGGCCAATACAGGAAAAACATGGCCAAACGAGACAAACTGGACCAATACGAAAACTTGCTAAGCTATCACTCAAATCTTTGACCAGCGCCAATCTTGAATATAATTATTATTTCAATCGAGATGAGATGTTTACTATTCTGTAAATAGAATTAAACGTGGTTAGTTAATAAATTATCAATTAGGAAGTATTGCACTATTAGCACAGTTACTTTCAATAGACCTCGAACCTATAATTGGGCCAATACGGAAATATTTAATCAATAACATTAGCGTTTAACATACCGAAAGTTAACTTTGAGAATAGTTTTCATAAAGTTCTTATTGTACAAGGTGTTTGCATTTAAAGAGGTGGAAAATAAGAAATGTAAGTTGAAGTCTCTGTAGATCTTTGTAGAAATTATGCTTAAACGCTGCTTGATAAAGAAGGTATTTAGAATTGACACACGAGGAAGTCCGTATGTTTTCCCAAACCAACGTTTCACTTCGATAGATGCTGCAGATTTCCCCCAGGAAGGTAATTAAACACTGGCTCTACCCTCATCAATCATTTACCTGCAAACAGTTTCTTTGAAACAAACCACAATTAAGTTGAGCTGAAAAAATGTTTCTGGGGCTAAACAAAGAGTGAATGGAGTTTTTACTAACTAGACATTAACTATCCCCTGTGGATAAACCAGGGGGATTTAAAAAACCTAATCTAATTTTCCTTGTACTTTGACTTCAAAATAGTTCAAAGTTGTGCTTGCCAATTTAGACAACTGAGTAAGCGGTTCAACCGTTGAATCCATTCAATGAGCAAATAGGAGAATTGCTTTCCACAGTGAATCAATATGTTTAGATCCATGAAAGCAAATTTAATAGTACACGTACTACCAAAAGCATCAAACTTTCAATAAAAGACGTTGCATATACATGTACATATAAATATGTGCGTATCAATTAAAATTCAGTTATGGTTGTTTTTTTTTGTAAATTGATTTTTAACCCCTGGGTTTAAACCATGGGGTTTGTGTCGAGCTGCATTCCATCTGTACACACGTCCCAATAAGGTTACCTATGTTCAGAAAACAACTCCTCCCCCGATTTTTAGACAATTGTTTTCAAACTTTTCACATGCTTTGGATATACATAGGTAATCCGTATGTGTTTTTTGGGGACCAATCGGATGAAGTTTTCAGAATTAAGATTTTTGACATACGGTGTTTTACCTAAATGCGACTGACAATACTTTTGTTCTGCAATGAATTCCTCTTATAGTTTTTGATGAATCTTTCTGAAACTTTACACATGCTTTTGATATAAAAAAGTGCCAATTAATCAGAGAATACATTTAGAGTTGTTATCCTTGAGTTTAAGTGCTTGATTTTCCTATTTCAGACTGAGGGTTAAACTTAGCTTGATGCAAACTTTCAAACTTAAAATAAAGTCATATTATTTGACCTACTAACCTTGATCATAATGAAAGACACATGTTTGGAACTATAACCGTGACAATAACTTTGACGGCATAGGCCTTTGAAAAATGTTATGTTTCCGATGTCACATAATGAGTTAATAACCATTGACCTTGTGACCTTTACCTTGGCGTAGGACATTTATGAAGATGAATTTTCTTAAAAACGTAACTGTAACCATGGCCATAATTTCTGATTGAACAGTGTTAGGTCTTCATTGAGTAAATTGAGTTCAATAGCAATTGGACTAATCGAGCACACTTCGGACTGTTGCATACAAACTGCTATTTTTCTCACACAGCGTAGCTTTTCTTGTTTATTCTAAAATGTATTCATGAATTTTAGTACTGAATCAATCACTATATAGCAAGACAATATTCATGATTTTTTAATGAAATTTGGGAAAGGATTTAAAAAAGACACTTTGCAAACATTGTCCAGACCAGACAGCAGCTAATTAGAATACACCATATATTGACTAGCGTGCTTTACTATCTGGATCTATCTTTTATTGGTTTCTTTATGTTATAAAAGTAAGACTCAATAACAAGTGTTCAAAAATTACATTTTACAATTTCGATTAAATATTTTTTTAATTTGAAAAATTAGTTTTACTTGTATCAATAGTAGTTTCATCAAATTCTATGTGACCTTGATTTCAGTTCATATAACATAACAAATACAATTCATTATTAATCACTTTCATGACATTGCATGTTCATCTTCAATTTCAGCTCATTGCACTACTGTTATTGTCTGCGTTCCCACTGAGACAGATGCAGAGACATTGCAGACTGACTGATTTGTCCCACTGTCACATACATCAACGTTTTCATTGACAAGCAATTTCTATAGTTTGTAAATAAACTGCACTTTAAAACATTTCCAATCTTGAAACAATCAAATTGCCTATTTGGAAGAACCTGAATTTTCATGAACGTGTGGTTTTAATTTACATGTACAGTGTTACAGTATTCATACATTTGCATTTACTACATTTAGTGTACAGTAAGTAGTTTCTCAAGTAGGACCGTCAAGACAATTAACCAATAGACGTATAATCATCACTCTTAGTGTCGGCCTACTAATTGAGTCTGAAACTTTCAACAATGGAGTCTTATTGCAAGAGATTCCATGTAACTGCTGTAGTGGTTGTCCATATGTAAATAAAACTTTTAATTCATTTCCAATTGTAGCAAGTCTTTAACCACCAGTAAGGACATTTCAAACCGACGCCTGTCTTATCGTACTGGCCGTGGAACAACGGCATAAATTGATGTTCTTACACGTTCTTGTTTTTAAATGGAATTCTGTGATTTAGCGATTTTCTAAAAAGTATAGTTTTGGGACAGAACTCAGCAAAAACCCAAGTTAATTGGCTTTCTGTTAATTTCCAATTCACATATTCCAATGCAATTACTCACGTGGATATAAATCAATGTCAATGGATCTAACTCTTCTTATGGATATACATATCAATGTATATAAAGTAGCTCACGTGGATATAAATCAATGTCTTTGTTTAAGTCTTCTGAAGACGAATTCAGTAATGCGAGAGCTTCCAACATTTAGAACGAGACGCATATGATATAATATAATTAATCCTAGGCTTTTCGGTGGAAACAGAGTTCAGAAAACAAATCAGAAAAGTAGTGTTAATTTAAAGTTTGTTTTTAAAGTTTACTTGCTGAAAAAGGAACTGTCAACTGAAACCACTTTGTAAATGTCATTGGCCTAAATAATTCATCGTTCCAGTATCAGCTCCCAGACTCCCCAGTCTCTGCATCCAGTGATAAAGCATGACAGATCACTTCATGGGATGTTCTCCAAACTTTTGGTGTGGATGTCATCTGAAAAGATAACCAACTGCATAAGTAAATCGAAATTCAATAAAAAGTTAATACCACAGGAGGTTTCCTAGAAACTCGATGAAAGGAGATTTCATGCAGCATATGTGTTTTCATTGTTTGCTTAGAATGCTGTCGCCATATCACAAGCAGATATCATTGTACCAAAACCTGTATTCAACCTCAACACGACAGAACCATCTCATACAGTGTTACAACTATGTAACAAAAACATATAAACATTTGTCAATATATCAACCCCAAAACGGAACAAATGCTATTGTTCAGAATGATGTATTGTGGTCAAGAATTTTATAAGAGTATGAACATTTTAAAATAACTACATGCACATGTTTTATGTATGAATGAGATAATTAAGATATTCGATGTCTTTCTTCATTGTAAATTTTAATGTTTATTCAAAATTGACATATCTTAAAAATCTTTATTCTTTTCAATATGGTTTCGGGTATGCTTGACTGAGCCAAGAAATTGGAAACGTGGATTCCTTTATGTATCTCTTTAAGCTGAGGCTAGGAGAGAACTTAAAATAGTCTTGGTACTCTTCAATAAGTGCATCTTCTAACTGCTAAATGTTGAAAGATATTTGTGTTGTGATATTCCTTTGAATTTAAGAATTGCTATATCAAGGTTCAGATGTAGTAAGTTTAATATTGCTGTTGAATAAAGCGGGTATAGTGATATTGAATATAAAGAAAGAAAATGTCCTTTCTGTAATATAATAGGTCGAGTTTATAAAGAAAATGAATTTCATGTATTATTTATCTGTAAAACTTATGATAAACTTAGAGCTAAATATCTACAAAAGAATTACCAAAACAACATATTTGAAGCATTCCATTGTCTATCTGTTGCAAAAATAAGAATGGCGATATTATATATAGTGTTGATTTGTACCTTTATCATGTCCAGAAATGTATGAACTACAGGATTTAGAGCTAAAATGACTTGCTGCGCACATTGTTCTTCCCATGTTATATGCCTGTATTATGGGCCTAAGGCCATCAAATGAATATAAAACTGTCTGTCTGTATATCAATGATCTTTATTATATGTGTAAGAATGCATCTTCTTATCTTTCAATCTGAACTAGTTAACAAGTTAATTGTGTAAGTAATAGCCATAACAACCTAACTTGGAACTTCACGACGATACTTGAATTAGAAGGACTCATTCAGGAATATGTACTTTCTTACAACTAATTTGTAACCTGGTGTGATCATTTTCTTTCGGATGTTACATTTCAGAAAAGTGAATTTATCATCAATATCAGGATATAACACTTGCGTGTATCAACAGATAAATATAAGTTTCTTGGCAAACGCATAAATAGTGAGTTGAATTGTTGATTCTGTTACCTCAACAAATATCAAGTTTCATATACATGAACGTGTATTCCCTGCTATCATTGTTTCGTTGAAAGCATGTATACGTCTCGTTTCAAATGTAAGGTTCCTAATTTCTAGTAAACAATTCTCGCTAAGAAAATGTTCTTCTAATTGCTGATAAAATAGGAGGAGTTTCGGTTACGACTCGGCCATATCTCCGGGAAATAAACTGGTAAAGGTAATTATCACCGGTATTCAAAAGAGGGAGAATTACATTTACTTTTAAGCAATCAACTTTTAATGATATTCAAGTTAATAGATTGTGTCTTTTAATATATCATAAAAGAGCTCTGTAACGATGCAAAGTGAATTCCGTATGAGGTAACTTATTATCATCATATAATGTCAATTTGTCATGACTGTTCATGCACGTCGTTGGGTGTGTATGCATATACAGAGATGGATAAACATGTTCAGTCTTCTGCAGTGAATACACGAGGCTGAACTGAATATGAAATGCATTTCACTTGTTGCATAAGTAATGGTGCAATCATCTATAAACCTTCTTTCAACAGACACATTGTCCATTCGAGAAAAAGAGCTTTATTTCATAGGTCACTTAATTCTTTTCTGTTTCATCATTTCGCTTGTTAACGTTAGAAGTCTTGCAAATGGCCACTGGTTGTCTGCTGGGACGGATGCTAACCTATTTGACACTAATAAAAAAGAGCTTTACTGTTGATAATGAGAGTAAATCAACTGCATTAGAAACCCTAACATGTCTACTTTAAGAACTTAATGGTTTAATAGTTGGTGATGGTCTGAGGCAATGTAATGAAGGTTCGTTGGTGGTTTAAAGAGAAGAGCCTATAAAACCTTTACTGCAGTTGTCTCATTGAGCATTCAACGATCTATGTAAATTGCATCTGTGCAGTAGTTTGTGTAACCATACCCATCCAGCCAAGTACATTCCAGACATATTTGCTCAACCGAACAAGGTATTGAAACAGTGTTACCATAGTAGTCGCATCTTCAATTGTATTTGTGTTGAATATATTGAATGGTTAATTACGGAAGAATTGCCAACAGTTTCTTTTCCATGATATGCTCTTTGGACCCCAAAGTGTAGGAATAAAGTCATGCGGCATTGTTTTGCAGGTTAGGTTTTATTGATTCAAATTTACCAAAGCAATGAAGAAGTGCTTGACACTTAACATTGAAAATTAAGATCATGCCAAAATAACAATTATTTAAACTCATAGCATACTTTAGGAGGCATTAGTTTGTCTCATTTTACCACGAAAATAGCACGCTGTTCATTTGCATATATCAATATGAATGAATGAATGTCTTTATTTCCTCCATAATCAATCGAAGATTACAAAGATAAAACATCAATTAATTATATACATGCACAGAGAATATTTACATAGAATATTTAAGACATTGCAATACAAATTACACAATCAAAAATAGGTCATCAAAGCATCCTTCATTTCAAATACATAGTTGGAAAATGCACGTATGATAAATTGCCATGAACCGTCATTAAGTCCCGGGATGTCTAGTTTGGCACCACAAAACAGTGCAAGAGCATCATCATCATGTAACATTTCAATATTTACAAAGGTATCTACGTCAAGTTGGTCAAGTAATGCCATATAGAAAGTGTTTCGTTTATGCATAAAGAATTCGCAATGTAAAATGATATGGGAATCATGGTCAAAACAGTGCTTTGAACAAAATGTGCATTCCTTTGAGAATTTTGCTATTGAGCCTAATTGAACAATAAGTTGTAGTTGGGCTTTATATTCCGGATATACATCTATTAAACGATAAAGTTTATGAACACACAGTGTTTGGTGGATAACAGCATATCTGGACATATCTTCTCTCATGGAGAGTCTCAATTTCCACTGATACTCTTCACTAGAGAAGATAGATTTAACAACTTTCCTGCGTCACACTTCCTTCGATGGAAAGGTGCCAGTTTGTACAAAATGTTGTATATATTCAAACAGATCATATTTTCGTGCTCTACATAATAGCGTGTTGCAGATACTGCGTGAGTTTGTACATACATTGTAGTTTATTGTTAAACATGCACAAAACAAGGTTTTCGTTGATGAATAACAATGATTATTACACAGTCTTCCAAAGAATAATAATCTACATTTATCAATATATCCGACCATTGTCCAGAGACCAAGATTGGCACAAGCTGAATCTGTGGACATACGTCTGTTAAATCCTTGAATACAACAGGCAAAAAAACGTTGGGTATTTTCCACTAAATATAGGTCTTTACCAAACAATGTTGGCAATGTTTCACAGCCATAGAAGCTGGTAGGTAGAATCATTCGCTTCTATATATTAACACATGTAATTGGATGCAAATCATTGTTGTTAAAACCCAGAGGACGTAGGGAATTTATAGTTTGCCTTGCCTTTTGACAGCTAGCAGTTACTCTATCTTTACAAGATAGATTTGATGATAGTAGAATACCGCCATATTTTACTGATGAACTTATAGGTAAAACTGTGTTACAAAATGAGAATGAGAGCTCGGGATAGGTTTGCCTCCCTTTTCGTAAAACCAAAACAGTGCTTTTTGATGCATTATATGTTAACCGCCATCGGGAAGCATATTCTGAAACAATGTTTAGTGAGTTTTGAAGGCCAGATGGGGTGGTACTTAGAAGTGTGGTATCATCTGCTAACAGGACTGAAGGTACATCGATTCCATATATACATAAACCACTGTTGGCATATCTAAATTCAGTTAGCAAATCATTGATAAAGACTAAGAAAAACCATGAAGACAGGACCCTGTCCTACCCCTTGTTTTACTTCAAACGTATCGGAGCTATTTCCATTGTACATAACAAAGGGAGAACTACAAGTGTAACTATGGTATAGAAGATTCCACATTTTACCCCTTATACCTAGTTTGTAAAGTTTTAAACTTTGAAATTAATGTTGTCAATCTGTTTTGCTCAAAATGAATGAAGAATGACATTGTCTGATAAAGAAGTTATCATGCTCGTGTGTTTTGGGATGTTAAATATCCAAGGTTCGCAAAATACAATGTTTATTACCTAATGCAGGATATTGACCATCCCAAAACTAACTCTCATGGTAACCTCTATACAGCTTCTTGTACTTTTTGGGCTGAGTCACTCCACACCCTAAGAGTATGGCAACTATATCGCCGGCACTGTCTGAGCCTGAAACTGTAAGGAAGGGTTTTGTATAATATTCTGTTTATTACCGAACTCATGAAATTAATTAAGATATGCTGAAATCCACTTTCAACCATAGGCTGGCGACCCGCCGTCACTGCATTTGGTACATATAGACAAATTATTGACGATTATGTTTTAAAATTTCAACGGCTTTGCGTTGTCGTCGTTGTTTGTATTTTAAACAAACATGGCTGCCAACAGTAAAATATGAACAGTTCGGGAACCAGACTTCATGCAGCATATGTGTTTTCATTGTTTGCTCAGAATGCTGTCGCCATGTCACAAGAAGATATCATTGTACCAAAACCTGTATTCAACCTCAACACGACAGAACCATCTCATACAGTGTTATAACAATGTAACAAAAACTTATAAACATTTGTCAATATATCAACCAACAAATGCTATTGTTCAGAATGATGTATTGTGGTCATGAATTTGGTAAGAGTTTTGAACATTTTAAAAATAAGTACATGTACATGCATTATGTGTGAATAAGATTATTAATTTTTACATTCAATAACCCTCCGATAGACGTAAATTGGCGCAGCTCCCTTGGCTGAATGCATTTGAACTACTTGCCATTTAGATAGTGAGAAATATGGTTATATTTGGGATATCAATAGGCTACCTTCAATAGATTTTTAGCTTAACTATCGATTGTTGGACCTCGATTTTACTCGATGCGAAATGGTCGTGTGGTAAGCTGTACAGTCAATGCTGGCTATAGTGGCCTTACTTCAGGGCGTGGGTTCGAATTGCCCATGGGACTCTGCCCGAAAAAGTACAATAATGTGTACTATTGAAGGTAGAGGGATCCCAAATATCACCATGTTATATTTCTCACTATCTAAAAGGCAAGTACTTCTAAATCAAGAATATAAAACATATTTACTTTTATTATACGTTCTATATACGATTTTATAATAGGTGTATTTATCTACATTGTCACTATTACTTTAATAGACAAGTTATTAACGATTATGTTTTAAAATTTGAACGGCTTCGCATTGTCGTCGTTGTTAGTATTTAAGACAAATATGGCTGCAAACAGTAAAATATGAACAGTTCCGTAAACAAAAATGTTCATGAATCCATAAATAACCTGATATACCTAATCATCAACAAGAGACATCATCTGAAAATAATGAACAATATATGTACTATTCTCGTTGTTTCTGAAAAGAAGAAAAAGAAATATTGATTCACTTGAGGAATTTGAGAAATTTCGTTGGATGGAAGAAGAGATACTTAAAGAAAGAAATGAACTTAAGGTCAGGCAACTGGAAATTAATAAATAACAGAGGGAATAATGATTAGAGCTAAATCAAATTGGCAGGACAAAGGGTAATAATTTCTTTCTTTAGAAAAACATAAATTTGTCAACAAGGCAATAACCAAATTGAAAGATGATAATACTCTAATCACTGATACTAAACCTATAATTAAACATGTTCATGCTTACTACAAAAAAGTGTACTCTACTCAAGGTGCAAAAGATATCAACCTTCAAGAATTATTCAAAGAATTATCGACTGAAAATTCTACATTATTTGAAGGAGAACTCCTTAATGCTCAAAAATATGAAGAATGATAAAACTCCTGGACCATCTGGATATACAACCGAAATTTTTAAAATTCTTTTTAAAGGACATCCATGCAGCTGAATCAATTGTTCATTTTTTCTTTGAGTGTGGCAGCAATTAGTCAACTGGATTGAATATGACACAGGTACAAGACTAATTCTCAATGAAAAACATATACTCTTTGGATTAAAAGAAAAAAGAAATGATGTTGTAAGTTTAATCTTCATTGCAACGAAATATGAGTTACATGGTCTGTATTGAACCTTTTTGATGAGGACCCTTGATTAGAAAACTACAAAGGAGAAAGTTTGCAGAAAATGCAAAGGACAATTTTTTTGTCGATACCAGTCCCTGAAGAGCGGAGATGGCGAAGTTTTAGAGCATCGCAATTTTCTTTCTTTGTAGTACATAAACTATTATTTACAAACATGAATGGTTAGTGCAGTGATCATAATTGCAAACATTTGTGAAGATAGCATTCCTTAAAGATGTAAAATAGAAGTGATAAAATTAATTACATAATGGTCACCGCAGAATGGAATAAAGGAACGTAATTAACATAAATGAATAATTTTAAGCACTGACAACAGATGCAAATTTGAAGTACGAGTATGTGTAGAGATACCAATCTTTTCAGATGTATAATGACAGTATTAAACATAATTTAAACATTATTACTTTGTACGAAATACTAAATAAAATTAATAATTTTAAAGATCTGAGTAAGAAAAGTCTCAGAATAGGATGATTTCTTTGATTCTTGTGATTGTGTGAGTTCAAGTATATATCTATTCATTGTAAAGTCGTGTATTAACTAAAATAAAACAATATACAAAAACATATTTTAAAAAATATTAAAACTCCACTATGTTGGTAAAAATAAATGTACAGTTGTCAACGTGACCTTTAGGGTGTAATTCAATTCATTTAACATCCATTTTTTATGCACAAATAACCCAATAACACTTACTGTTGCTTAAGTGAGCTACTTTCAATAGTACAGATTATTTTACATTTTCCGGCCGAGTTCCTTGCAGGATTCGAACCCACACCCTCAGAGTAAGGCAACTATCGCCAACATTGAGCCTGAAACTTTATAAACTTCCTCTGTCCATGTATTCAAATCTGATCTGTTTCAATCCAAATATCTTTTACGTACATGGCTTACACTGAATAAGTTTTCACATATAATGTTCACGGTCTTCTTGATGTAAACTTAATAATATCATATATAGCTACTCTTGCCTTAACACAATCTTCAACGATGTATCTTGCCAGATAATGCCAATGATGGTATAACCAAGTTGTGAAGGAAAGGAACAAACGATACACGATCTCAGAATGCAGTTATATCATTTATTGATCCACCATAAAAACGTTTTTCTTGTCTCCCCAGGTTCTCAGTGTAATAGGTCAACCCTGAGTGTGTTCAATGAGACGGGTAAACGTTGTTATGAAATCGTGTGTTTATATATGATGGATGTAACTTCTTGCTGTTTGTTGGTAAAGTAATCCTGTTATAAAGAATCAGTTTCGCCCCGAAGATATATATCCGTGCGAAAGGTTCAAACTGATAAAGGGTCTGGAAAGACGGAAGAAATAAAGACTTTAAAGAGGCAGTAGCACGTTTTATTTTCGCTCAAATAAGTCTATGAAATGTCACCAACAGTAAAACACCCTTCTATTTTCGGAAAATCAAATTAAAAACGAGTGTACATGGTTCGATAAAGCCATGGGCATCGATTTTGTAATTCGAAATAATAAAATATATTCACATTAAAATGGTTGCCATGCAATTTTTGCTTTAAACGCAACACCGCTATTATCACCACGGATACTTTATAGTTTTGTGTAATTAGATGTTTTACCCTCTAAAATATATTTCAATAACATAACCTAATCAGTATAAATGGCAAATTTGAAAAAATAAAGTTGGCAAAAAACGTGATACAGCCCCTTAAATCGTGCTCCATCATGCTATTTGTATCCGCAATAATACTACATTCCCCTGCTGGTCTACTGTTTGCCTCGTCACATTCACCAACTGATTACTCACAGAATTCATAGCATAGGTATTTATAACAGTTAGTTTTGTCAGCCATTGAAATGTTGTCATTTGAACTTTAATGGTCATTCGTTGGCCTTCCAATCCGGGCACTGCCAACTTTGTTCGATTTTTAGGCATATCATTGGCTGGTTATGAAAAGCAGATACGAGGCACACACGTTGAATAGATAAGAGAATGGAGGTAACCTACAAATATATGTATATATGTTACTAAGCATAGCATTTACATAAATGTCTCAACACTTTTGTTAAATAATATTGCTATATGTGAATAGATTGCAAACATACATGCACCAAGATACGAGTTAAAACACCCCCAGTCCAAAACCCATATGCTATCTCTGTTTCATCACACGAGGCACGCAAATACCAGTGTGTGATAACCATATGGTCTGTAGCTTCTAATTAACAAAGCAACTCTGCCTGTGTAATAGAGATACTTCCTTTTCTTCCCCTATGAGAGAGTAGCAACTGCTTAATGTGATAAGCCCGTGGACTTGAAGTTCTTGTTTCTCAAGATGGACTCTCTTCTGTTTTCAATTGGATGTCTTTTCAATTTCACCATTGACCTTTTCCGGGTACAGGATACATGTATTGTCTTCAAACAAGCGATAACTGATATGTGTTTTTTGTGGACAGAAACAGCTGCATCCCGGAAGTTGCTCAACTATACCTATGTATCTAACTTTCCTGTAATATACTTTTCTAATATGCATCATAGCATGTGAAAACGAAATCGGTGATTTGTTTTATTTCAGAAATGACGATTGGATATGCAATAACACTTTACTACCCATAGAATTGAAAATAATCGAGTTAATATTATTGATATGACTACATGTGCACATATCACATTTGCCTAGCAACCATAGTTTCACCGTGACATCACTGTAGCTTGTCGCATCATGAGAAGGGGGCAGTTTCCTGGCTAATTTTATGCGAATCAAATCGAATAAAATGAGTAATAAAGAAATTATTACACTCGAAAGTGTGACATATGACTTTTACGAAACTCGTGCAGATTTATATATAACCCTCGCTCTCTCAACACAAAAATCCACACTCGTTTCGTAAAAGTCATATGACACACATCCTCGGTTAATAATCTCTATCTAATTTCTATGTTCACAGTTGACCGTGACACTTCTGGTAGCTTGTAAAGGTGACCAGGGATGACATTATATTTCGCTTTTTATCATACTATTTTTCGATCATTAACCAATTTATATTTGTATACAATATTTACTGCCAATACCATTTCAATCAGCAACTGGGCCAATATGGCCAAACTGGGCCAATACAGGAAAAACAGGGACAAACGAGACAAACTAGACCAATGCGAAAACTTGCAAAGCTATCACTCAAATCTTTGACCAGCGCCAATCTTGATTATAATTATTATTTCAATCGAAATGACATTTTTACTATTCTGTAAATAGAATTAAATGTGGTTAGTTAATAAAATATCAATAATTAAGTATTGCAGTATTAGCACAGTAATAGACCTCGGACCTATAATTGGGCCAATACGGAAATATTTAATAAATAACATTAGAGTATAACATACCGAAAGTTAACATATATATATATATTTTGAAAAAAAAAAGTTCTTATTGTACAAGGTGTTTGCACTTAAAGAGGTGGAAAATAAGAAATGTAAGTTGAAGTCTTTGTAGATCTTTGTAGAAATTATGCTTAAACGCTGCTTGATAAAGAAGGTATTTGGAATTGACACACGAGGAAGTCCGTATGTTTTACCAAACCAACGTTTCACTTCGATAGATCCTGCAGATTTCCCCCAGGAAGGTAATTAAACACTGGCTCTACCCTCATCAAACATTTATCTGCGAACAGTTTATTTGAAACAAACCACAATTAACTTGAGCTGAAAATATGTTTCTGGGGCTAAACAAAGACTGGATGGAGTTTTTACTAACTACACATTAACTATCCCCTGTGGAAAAACCAGGGGGATTTAAAAAACCTAATCTAATTTCCTTGTACTTTGACTTCAAAGTGGTTAAAAGTTGTGCTTGTCAATTTAGACAACTGAGTAAGGGGTTCAACCTTGAATCCATTCAATGAGCAAATAGGAGAATTGCTTTCCACAGTGAATCAATATGTTTAGCTCCATGAAGGCAGATTCAATAGTATGCGTACTACCAAAAGCATCAACTTTTCAATAAAAGACATTGCACATACATGTAGATATAAATAGTGCATATCAATTAAAATTCAGTTATGGTTTATGTTTTGTAAATTGATTTTTAACCCCTGGGTGAAACCGAGGAGGGTTTGTGTCGAGGTGCATTCCATCCGTCCACACGTCCAAATGAGGTTACCTATGTTCTGAAAACAACTCCTCCCCCGATTTTTGGACAATTGTTTTGAAACTTTACACATGCTTAGGATATACATCGGTAATCCGTATGTGTTTTTTGGGGACCAATCGGATTTGATGAATCTTTCTGACACTTTACACATGCTTTTGATATAAATAAGTGCCAATTAATCAGAGAATACATTTAGAGTTGTTATCCTTGAGTTAGAGCGCTTGATTTTCCTATTTCAGACTGAGGGTTAAACTTAGCTTGATTCAAACTTTCAAACTTAAAATAAAGTCATATTATTTGACCTACTAACCTTGATCATAATGAAAGACACATGTTTGGAACTATAACCGTGACAATAACTTTTAATTTGACGGCATAGGCCTTTGACAAATGTTACGTTTCTGATGTCACATAATGACTTAATAACCATTGACCTTGTGACCTTTACCTTGGCGTTGGACCTTTATGAAGATGAATTTTCTTAAAAACGTAACTATGGCCATAATTTCTGATTGAACAGTGTTAGGTCTTCGTTGAGTAAACTGAGTTCAATAGCAACTGGACTGATAGAGCACACTTCGGACTGTTGCATACAAACTGCTATTTTTCTCACAGAGCGTAGCTTTTCTTGTTTATTCTAAAATGTATTCATCAAGTTTAGTACTGAATCAATCTCTATATAGCAAGACAATATCTATGATTTTTAAATGAAATTTGGGAAAGGATATAAAAAAGACACTGTGCAAACAGTCCAGACCAGACCACAGCTAATCAGAATACACCATATATTGACTAGTGTGCTTTACTATCTGATCTATCTATTATTGGTTTCTTTATGTTATACAAGTTAAACTCAATAACAAGTGTTGAAAAATTACATTTTACAATTTCGATTAAATATTTTTTGAATTTCAAAAAATTAGTTATATTTGTATCAATAGTAGTTTCATCAAATTCTATGTGACCTTGATTTCATTTCTTATAACATATCAAATAACAAATACAATTCATTATTAATCACTTTCCTGACATCTCATGTTCACCTTTAATTTCAGCTCATTGCACTACTGTTATTGTCTGCGATCCCACTGAGACAGATGCAGAGACACTGCAGACTGACTGATTTGTCGCTCTGTCACATACATTAACGTTTTCATTGACAAGCAATTTCTATAGTTTATAAATAATCTTATTTTTTCGATATTTGCCAATTTAGAATCGATTCTACTGTGTCAAGAAAACAAGTCAACAACAATGTGATTAATTATCAAAGCTTGAAACGCCAACGTCTTTTAGAAATATTAAAGTAGATTAAAATATCTTTAACTAAATATTGCTAACAGAGTGTCATATTAATATAGAAAACGAGTTATATTGACGTTCACGTTGACGAAGTGACATCAAATGATGTCCGGCTATACTCGACCTGACTTGTACTACCTGTAGTATTGTCACATCAAGCTACTGCTTTAGTGTACACTTATCATTTAACATTCAAGATAAGAAGTATTGAGTAGAAAATATTCCATTTATCTCCAAAGTAATTATTCAAAATGCACTCTTAAAACATTTCCAATCTTGAAACAATCAATTTGCCTATTTGGAAGAACCTGAGTTTTCATGAACGTGTGGTTTTAATTTACCTGTACAGTGTTACTGTATTCATACATTTCCATGTACTACATTTAGTGTACAGTAAGTAGTTTCTAAAGTAGGATCGTCAAGACAGTTAACCAATAGACGTATAATCATCACTCTTAGTGTCAACCTACTAATTGAGTCTGAAACTTTCAACAATGGAGTCTTAATGCAAGAGATTCCAGGTAACTGTTGTAGCGGTTGTCCATATGTAAATACAACTTTTAATTCGTTTTCAATTCAATTTCAAGTTTCTAACCACCAGTAAGAACATTTCACACAGACACCTGTCTTATCGTACTGGCCGTGGAACAACGGCATAAATTGATGTTCATAATGTCTTGTTTTTAATGGATATCTGTTATTTAGCATTTATCTTAAAAGTCAAGTTTTGGGACGGAACTACAACGAAACCCAAGTTGATTGGCTTTCTGTTAATTTCCAATTCACATATTTAAATGCAATTACTCACGTTGATATAAATCAATGTCAATGGATTGAACTATTTCTCATGGATATACATATCAATGTATATAAAGATGGCTCACATTGATATAAATCAATGTCGTTGTTTAAGTCTTCTGAAGACGAATTCAATAATGCGAGAGCTTCCAACATTTAGAACGAGACGCATATGATATAATATAATTAATCCTATGCTTTTCGGTGGAAATAGAAAACAAATCAGAAAAGTGTTAATTTAAAGTTTGTTTTTAAAGTTTACTTGTTGAAAAAGGAACTGTCAACTGAAACCACTTTGTAAATGTCATTGGCCTAAATACGTCATCGTTCCAGTATCAGCTCCCGGACTCCCCAGTCTCTGCATCCAGTGATAAAGCATGACAGATCGCTTCATGGGATATTCTCCAAACTTTTGGTGTGGATGTCATCAAAGATGTCAAAAAATAACCAACTGCATAAGTAAATCGAAATTCAATAAAAAGTTAATACCACAGGAGGTTTCCTAGAAACTCGATGAAAGGAGATTTCATGCAGCATATGTGTTTTCATTGTTTGCTCAGAATGCTGTCGCCATAGCACAAGCAGATATCATTGTACCAAAACCTGTATTCAACCTCGACAACACGAAAGAACCATCTCATACAGTGTTATAACAATGTAACAAAAACTTATAACCATTTGTCAATATATGAACACCAAAAAGGAACAAATGTTATTGTTCAGAATGATGTATTGTGGTCAAGAATTTGGTAAGAGTTTTGAACATTTTAAAAATAAGTACATGTACATGCATTATGTGTGAGGTAGAGTTATCCCAAATATAACCATGTTATATGTCTCACTATCTAAAAGGCAAGTATTTCTAAATCAAGAATATAAAACATATTTAGTTTTATACGATTGTATAATAGGTGTATTTATCTACATTGTCACTATTACTGTAATAAGACAAGTTATTGACGATTATGTATTAAAATATCAACGGCTTTGCGTTGTCGTTGTTGTTTGTATTTAAAACAAACATGGCTGCCAACAGTAAAATATGAACAGTTCAAGAAACGAGAATGTTCATGAATCCATAAATAACCAGATATACCTAACTATCAACGAGAGACATCATCAGAAAATAATGAACAATATATGTACTATTCTCGTTGTTTCTGAAAAGAAGAAAAAGAAATATATAATTCACTTGAGGAATTGGAGAAATTTCGTTGGATGGAAGAAGAGATACTTAACAAAATAAATGAACTTAAGGTCAGGCAACTGGAAATTAATAAATAACAGAGGGAATAATGATTAGAGCTAAATCAAATTGGCAGGACAAAGTGGAATATCTTCTTTCTTTAGAAAAACATAAAGTTGTCAACAAGGCAATAACCAAATTGAAAGATGATAATACTCTAATCACTAATTAATAAAATTATTATTATAATTACATGATAATTAAACATGTTCATGCTTACTACAAAAAATTGTACTCAACCTTCAAGAATTATTCCTAAATTATCCACTGAAAATTCTAAATTACTTGAAGGAGAACTCCAACATGAAGAAGTCCTTAATGCTCTAAAAAATATGAAGAAGGATAAAACTCCTGGACCATCTGGATAAACAACCGAAATTTTTTAAATTCTTTTTGAAGGACATCCATACAGCTGAATCAATTGTTCATTTACTCTGTGAGAGCGGCAGCAATTAGTCAACTGGATTGAATAAGACACAGGTACAAGACTAATTCTCGATTAAAAACATATACTCTTTGGATTTAAAGAAAAAAGAAATGATGTTGTAAATTTAATCTTCATTGCAAAGAAATGCTTAATATATGTGAAAAAAAATTCAAATTCGCTTCCAAACTTTGTTGGATTGAAAAATTACCTTATATGAAATTGAGAAATTAACTGCCTTTTCAAACTGTAACTTCGGAAAATTCTTCACTTTTTGGTCATCGTGCCACAACCTCTTCCCATAACTATTTGTATAATAAACAGTTTCTACCATCTGTCCAAAATAATATGTATAAATGTATAACTGACTCATGTAACCAATGCCCAATGAATTGATGTACCCATGACAAGAAATAAAGTGATAAAAAAATAATTTTAGAGCCTAAATGTCAGACTACATTATATTGGGAACAATCTATCTCACTCTTCAACATGAAATAATATAATCCCTGATGAGCTACAGAGCCCATGGCTCTATTTCTTTCATAGCAGTCAGAAGAAAAAACCCAGAAAACAGACCACTTATTTTTGCTACGGCCAGCTACAATGAACTATTGTTTTTGACATCACAGACGACGGAACATGTGAACTCTGTAACATAATACATTAGTTGCTTGGAAAACTTGATATGTGCTCGTATTAAGAATGATAATGACCGATATTATTTTCAACGATATGGTTATAATAACCAGTATTACCTTTATGATGGGATTATTATCATTTATATTTCAAAAATGGATTTGAAAAGAAGCAAAGTGGTAAACGAGTCCAAGTTTTAAATACGATTTGAAAAACAGACTGATGAATAAAGCACTTTATCGATATCGTAATATATTTATCATGAATTAAATGTGATGTATATTTTACAAGATACATGACTTGATCCAAACCCTTTATGAAATTTAGATAAAGCTTGAATAGAAGACACCAAAGGAGAAAAGGGAACACAAAGATAGTCGATTGAGCAGGGAACGTGATGTGAACAATTCTCCTTATCGATATGATATTGTATTTAATCCTGAAATGTTTTTTATGTATTGCAAGATACAAGACTGAATCCAACTATGAAGTCAATGTTGAGTTGCATGGTCTGTATTGAACCTTTTTGATGAGGACCCTTGATTAGAAAACTACAAAGGAGAAAGTTTGCAGGAAATGCAAAGAAAAAAATTGTCCCTGAAGAGCGGAGATGGCGATGTTTTAGAGCATCGCAATTTTCTTTTCTTTGTAGTACATAAACCATTCTTTACAAACATGAATAGTTAGTGCAGTGATCGTAATTGCAAACATTTTTGAAGATAGCATTCCTTAAAGATATAAAATAAAGTGATAAAATTAATTACATAATGGTCACCGCAGAATGGAATAAAGGAACGTAATTAACATAAATGAATAATTTTCAGCACTGTCAACAGATGCAAATTTGAAGTATGTGCAGAGATGCCAATCTTTTCAGATGTATAATGACAGTATTAAACATAATTTAAACATTATTACTTTGTACGAAATACTAAATAATATTAATAATTTTAAAGATCTGAGTAACAAAAGTCTCAGAATAGGATGATTTCTTTGATTATTGTGATTGTGTGAGTTCAAGTATATATCTATTCATTGTATAGTCGTGTATCAACTAAAATAAAACAATATACAAAAACATATTTTAAAAAAATATTAAAACTCCACTATGTTGGTAAAAATAAATGTACAGTTGTCAACGTGACCTATAGGGTGTAATTCAATTCATTTAACATCCATTGTTTATGCACAAATAACCCAATAACACTTACTGTTGCTTAAGTGAGCTACTTTCAATAGTACAGATTATTTTACATTTTCCGGCCGAGTTCCTTGCAGGATTCGATCCCACACCCTCAGAGTAAGGCAACTATCGCAAACATTGCGCCTGAAACTTTATAAACTTCCTCTGTCCATGTATTCAAATCTGATCTGTTTCAATCCAAATATCTTTTACGTACATGGCTTACACTGAATAAGTTTTCACATATAATGTTTATGGTCTTCTTGATGTAAACTTAATAATATCATATATAGCTACTCTTGCCTTAACACATTCTTCAACGATGTATCTTGCCAGATAATGCCAATGATGGTATAACCAAGTTGTGAAGGAAAGGAACAAACGATACACGATCTCAGAATGCAGTTATATCATTTATTGATCCACCATAAAAAACGTTTTTCTTGTCTCCCCAGGTTCTCAGTGTAATAGGTCAACCCTGAGTGTGTTAAATGAGACGGGTAAACGTTGTTATGTGTTTATATATGATGGATGTAACTTCTTGCTATTTGTTGGTAAAGTAATCCTGTTATAAAGAATCAGTTTCGCCCCGAAAATATATATCCGTGCGAAAGGTTCAAACTGATAAAGGGTCTGGAAAGACGGAAGAAATAAAGACTTTAAAGAGGCAGTAGCACGTTTTATTTTCGCTCAAATAAGTCTATGAAATGTCACCAACAGTAAAACACCCTTCTCTTTTCGGAAAATCAAATTAAAAACGAGTGTACATGGTTCGATAAAGCCATGGGCATCGATTTTGTAATTCGAAATAATAAAATGTATTCACATTAAAAAGGTTGCCATGCAATTTTTGTTTTAAACGTAACACCGCTATTATCACCACGGATACTTTATAGTTTTGTGTAATTAGATGTTTTACCCTCTAAAATATTTTTAAATAACATAACCTAATCAGTATAAATGGGAAATTTGAAAAAATAAATTTGGCAAAAAACGTGATACAGCCCCTTTAATCGTGCTCCATCATGCTATTTGTATCCGCAATAATACTACATTCCCCTGCTGGTCTAATGTTTGCCTCGTCACATTCACAAACTGATTACTCACAGAATTCATAGCATAGGTATTTATAACTGTTAGTTTTGTCAGCCATTGAAATGTTGTGATTTGAACTTTGATGGTGATTCGTTGGCCTTCCCATCCGGGCACTACCATCTTTGCTAGATTTTATGCATATCATTGGCTGGTTATAAAAAGCGGATTCGAGGCACACACGTTGAATAGATCAGGGAATGAAGGTAACCTACACATATCTTGATATGTGGAATATCAAATGCAATTATATAATTCATCTAGGCTTCAATATTACCAAATATAGCATTTATATAAATGTCTCAACACTTTTGTAAAACAATATTGCTATATGCGTGAATAGATTGCAAACATATATACACCAAGATACGAGCCACAACACCCCCAGTCCAAAACCCATATGCTATCTCTTTTTCATCACACGAGGCACGCAAATACCAGTGTGTGATAACCATATGGTCTGAAGCTTCTAATTAACAAAGCAACTCTGCCTGTGTAGTACAGATACTTCCTTTTCTTCCCCAATGAGAGAGTAGCAACTGCTTAATGTGATTAGCCCGTGGACTTGAAGTTCTTGTTTCTCAAAATGGACTCTCTTCTAGTTTCAATTGGATGTCTTTTTAATTTCACCATTGACCTTTTCCGGGAACAGGATACATGTATTGTCTTCAAACACAAGAGATAACTGATATGTGTTTTTGTGGACAAAAACAGCTGCATCCCGGAAGTTGCTCAACTATACCTATGTATCTAAGTGAAACTTTCCTGTAATATGCTATTCAAATAGGCATCGTAGCATGTGAAAACGAAATCGATGATATTGTTTTATTTCAGAAATGACGATTGGATATGCAATAACATAAAGTATTACCCATAGGGTTGAAAATAATCGAGTTAATATTATTGATATTAGTCTATGTGCATATCACATTTGCCTTGCAACCATTGTTTCACCCTGACATCACTGTAGCTTGTCGCCGCAAGAGAAGTGGGCAGTTTCCTGGCTAATTTTATGCGAATCAAATCGAATAGAATGAGTAATAAAGACATTATTAAAATGATAAATAATAATTATTATAAAATAATTTCTATGTTCACACTTGACCGTGAAACTTCTGGTAGCTTTTAAAAGGGACCAGGGATGTCATTAAATTTCGCTGTTTATCATATTATTTTTCGATCATTAACCAATTTATATTTGTATACAATATTTACTGCCAAGACCATTTCAATCAGCAACTGGGCCAATATGGCCAAACTGGGCCAATACAGGAAAAACAGGGCCAAACGTGACAAACTGAACCAATACGAAAACTTGTTAAGCTATCACTCAAATCTTTGATCAGCGCCAATCTTGATTATAATTATTATTTCAATCGAAATGAGTCGTTCACTATTCTGTAAATAGAATTAAATGTGGTTAGTTAATAAATGTTCAATAATTAAGTATTGCAGTAGTAGTACAGTTACTTTCAATAGACCTCGGACCTATAACTGGATCAATACGGAACTATTTAATCAATAACATTGCAGTATAACATACCGAAAGTAAACTTTGAGAATAGTTTTAATCAAATCCTCATTGTACAAGGTGTTTGCACTTAAAGAGGTGGAAAATAAGAAATGTAAGTTGAAGTCTTTGTAGATCTTTGTAGAAATTATGCTTAAACGCTGCTTGATAAAGAAGGTATTTAGAATTGACACACGAGGAAGTCCGTATGTTTTCCCAAACCAACGTTTCACCCCGATAGATGCTGCAGATTTCCCCCAGGAAGGTAATTAAACACTGGCTCTACCCTCATCAATCATTTACCTGCAAACAATTTCTTTGAAACAAACCACAATTAAGTTGAGCTGAAAATATGTTTCTGGGGCTAAACAAAGACTGGATGGAGTTTTTACTAACTACACATTAACTATCCCCTGTGGATAAACCAGGGGGATTAAAAAAACCTAATCTAATTTTCCTTGTACTTTGACTTCAAAGTGGTTAAAAGTTGTGCTTGTCAATTTAGACAACTGAGTAAGGGGTTCAACCTTGAATCCATTCAATCAGCAAATAGGAGAATTGCTTTCCACAGTGAATCAATATGTTTAGATCCATGAAGGCAGATTCAATAGTATGCGTACTACCAAAAGCATCAAATTTTCAATAAAAGACATTCCATATACATGTAGATATAAATAGTGCATATCAATTAAAATTCAGTTATGGTTTATGTTTTGTTAATTGATTTTTAACCCCTGGGTGAAACCGAGGAGGGGTTTGTGTCGAGGTGCATTCCATCCGTCCACACGTCCAAATGAGGTTACCTATGTTCAGAAAACAACTCCTCCCCCGATTTTTTGACAATTGTTTTGAAACTTTACACATGTTTAGAATATACATCGGTAATCCGTATGTGTTTTTTGGGGACCAATCGGATTTGATGAATCTTTCTGACACTTTACACATGCTTTTGATATAAATAAGTGCCAATTAATCAGAGAATACATTTAGAGTTGTTATCCTTGAGTTAGAGCGCTTGATTTTCCTATTTCAGACTGAGGGTTAAACTTAGCTTGATTCAAACTTTCAAACTTAAAATAAAGTCATATTATTTGACCTACTAACCTTGATCATAATGAAAGACACATGTTTGGAACTATAACCAATAACAATAACTTTTAATTTGACGGCATAGGCCTTTGAAAAATGTTATGTTTCCGATGTCACATAATGAGTTAATGACCATTGACCTTGTGACCTTTACCTTGGCGTAGGACCATTATGAAGATGAATTTTCTTAAAAACGTAACTATGGCCATAATTTCTGATTGAAACAGGGTTAGGTCTTCGTTGAGTAAACTGAGTTCAATAGCAATTGGACTGATAGAACACACTTCGGACTGTTGCATATAAACTGCTATTGTTCTCACAGAGAGTAGCTTTTCTTGTTTATTCTAAAATGTATTCATCAAGTTTAGTACTGAATCAATCACTATATAGCAAGACAATATCTATGATTTTTAAATGAAATTTGGGAAAGGATATAAAAAAGACACTGTGCAAACAGTCCAGACCAGACCACAGCTAATTAGAATACACCATATATTGACTAGTGTGCTTTACTATCTGGATCTATCTTTTATTGGTTTCTTTATGTTATAAAAGTTAAACTCAATAACAAGTGTTGAACAATTACATTTTACAATTTCGATTAAATATTTTTTGAATTTCAAAAAATTAGTTATATTTGTATCAATAGTAGTTTCATCAAATTCTATGTGACCTTGATTTCATTTCTTATAACATATCAAATAACAAATACAATTCATTATTAATCACTTTCCTGACATCTCATGTTCACCTTTAATTTCAGCTCATTGCACTACTGTTATTGTCTGCGATCCCACTGAGACAGATGCAGAGACACTGCAGACTGACTGAAAACAAGTCAACAACAATGTGATTTATTATGAAAGGTTGAAACGCCAACGTCTTTTAGAAATATTAATGTAGATTAAAATATCTGTTACTAAATATTGCTGACAGAGTGTCATATTAATATAGAAAACGAGTTATATTGACGTTCACGTTGACGAAGTGACATCAAATGATGTCCGGCTATACTAAACCTGACCTGTACTACCTGTAGTATTGTCACGTCAAGCTACTGCTTTAGTATACACTTATCATTTAACATTCAAGATAAGAAGTATTGAGTAGAAAATATTCCATTTATCTCCAAACTTATATTTTTCAATTTCGATTAAATATTTTTTGAAAATTTAGTTATATTTGCATCAATAGTAGTTACTAGTTACATTAAACTAATATGTGACCTTGATTTCAGTTCACATAACATATCAAATAACAAATAAAATTCATTATAAATCACCTTCACGACATTGCATGTTCACTTTCAATTTCAGCTCATTGCACTACTGTTATTGTCTGTTATTGTCTTACTGGGATACATGCATACATAACATACATCAACGTTTTCTTTGACAACCAATGTCTATATCGTAGTCTTGTCACATCAAGCTACTGCTTTAGTGTACATATATTTCAGCACCCCAAGTGTAAAAATAGTATTATAGTCTGATGTATGAAGTTGCGGGTACCTCTTAACAAATCATGTCCCTATGAAAATCGTTCAAAATCAACTTTTTCCGACAGCAGTATTTCGAATTTTAAACTGTTGAAAATGTGGCAACGTTTATTTGCGGTTGAGTGTATACTGCACCTGACTTGTACTACCTGTCACATCAAGCTACTACTTTAGTGTACACTTATCATTGAACATTCAAGAAGAATAGTATTGAGTAGAAAACATTCTATTCATCTCCAAACTAATTATTTAAAATGCACTCTTAAAACATTTCCAATCTTGAAACAATCAAATTGCCTATTTGGAAGAACCTGAGTTTTCATGAACGTGTGGTTTTAATTTACATGTACAGTGTTACAGTATTCATAAATTTCCATTTACTACATTTAGTGTACACTAAGTAGTTTAACAAGTAGGATCTTCAAGATAATTAATCAATAGCCGTATAATCATTCACTCTTAGTGTCAACCTACTAATTGAGTCTGCAACTTTCAACAATGGAGTCTTAATGCAAGAGATTCCAGGTAACTGTTGTAGTGGTTGTCCATATGTAAATAAAACTTTTAATTCTTTTTCAATTCAATTTCAAGTTTCGAACCACCAGTAAGGACATTTCACACAGACATCTGTCTTATCGTACTGTCCGTGGAACAACGGCATAAATTTATGTTCTTACACGTTCTTGTTTTCAATGGATTTCTCTGATTAAGCATTTATCTCAAAAGTCAAGTTTTGGGACGGAACTACAGCGAAACCTCAGTTGATTGGCTTTCTGTTAATTTTCAATTCACATATTTCAATGCAATTATTCACGTGGATATACATATCAGTGTATATTGTTATGAGTATCACCCATAATGTATATTTTATCAACAATTACTCTATTATATCTATTTCTTTATTATATCTATATAACATGCAATAGATTTTACCTTTCACAACTGGCTTGTAAGTAACTCCATAATACCCAAAGCAATCAATTACCTTAGCTTACTTTGTAACTTTGTTCAATAGCCCTGTCCAGCTTGTTCTTAAGTAATGCTATCAACTACAAGCTTCACTACCTTTAAGATAGCTTTTTAACATGCATTCTGGGAGACAGATATTATATCTTCACAATGGTCAGTTGTGACGTTGCCCATGTCGGGAATATAGCCATGTCGGCTCTTATATGGACTATTCATGCCATGTCGGCAACTTGGAATTATATTGTGTTTATTCGTGGACTGAACAAGTAAGACATTATTAAAACCTGATATTACTGCTGTGCTAGATTTTATTTGTTAGACTGCCATAAAAACATGTATACCTTCATATCTTAATTGTAAATAAATCTGTGTATTATTTTACTTGTTGTGTCTTACCCGTCTCTTTGTTATGTCTGGTTAACACCACTTGTAACAATATAAAGACGGCTCACATGGATATAAATCAATGTCGTTGTTTAAGTCTTCTGAAGACGAATTCAGTAATGCGAGAGCTTCCAACATTAAGAGCTTCCAACATTAAGAACGCGACGCATTTGATATAATATAATTAATCCTAGGCTTTTCAGTGGAAATAGAAAACAAATCAGAAAGTGTTAATTTAAAGTTTGTTTTTAAAGTTTACTTGTTAAAAAGGGAACTGTCAACTGAAACCACTTTGTAAAAGTCATTGGCCTAAATAATTCATCGTTCCAGTATCAGCTCCCAGACTTTCCAGTCTCTGCATCCAGTGATAAAGCATGACGGATCGCTTCATGGGATGTTCTCCAAACTTTTGGTGTGGATGTCATCTGAAAAGATGTCAAAAGATAACCAACTGCATAAGTAAATCGAAATTCAATAAAAAGTTAATACCAAAGGAGGTTTCTTAGAAACTCGATGAAAGGAGATTTCATGCAGCATATGTGTTTTCATTGTTTGCTTAGAATGCTGTCGCCATATTACAAACAGATATCATTGTACAAAAACCTGTATTCAACCTCAACACGACAGAACCATCTTATATACATTTGTCAATATTTCAACCCCAAAAAGGAACAAATGCTTTTGTTCAGAATGATGTATTATGGTCATGAATTTGGTAAGAGTTTTGAACATTTTAAAAATAAGTACATGCACGTATTATGTTTGATATAAGATTATTAAAATTTGTGTATCTATGTTCTTGTTTCGTTGAAAGCATGTTTAGGTCTCTTTTCAAATGTATGCTTCCTAGTTTCTAGTTAACAATTCTCGCTAAGAAAATGTTCTTCTTATTGCTGATAAAATAGGAGGTGTTTCAGTTACGACTCGGCCATGTCTCCGGGAAATAAATTGATGTTAAAACTGACACTCAATGTATCAAGAGAGGGAGAATACATTTACTTTTAAGCAATCCACTTTTAATGATATTTTATTTAATCGAGTTTGTCTTTTATAATATCATACAAGTGCTATCTTATGATGCAAAGTGAATTCGCGGTAACTTATTATCATTAGAAAATGTCAATTTGAGAGTGGAATAAACATGTTCGGTCGTCTGTAGTGAACACACGAGGCTACAAACTGAATATGAAATGCATTTCACTTGTTGCATAACTAATGGTGCAATCTTCTTTAAACCTTCTATCGACAGACACTTTGTCTATTCGAGAAAAAAAGCTTTATTTCATAGGTCACTTAATTCTTTTCTGTTTCATCATTTCGCTTGTTAACGTTAGAAGTCTTGCAAGTGGCCAGTGGTTGTCTGCTGGGACGGATGCTAACCTATTTGACACTAATAAAAAAGAGCTTTACTGTTGATAATGAGAGTAAATCAACTGCATTAGGAACCCTAACATGTCTACTTTAAGAACTTAATGGTTCAATAGTTGGTGATGGTCTGAGGCAATGTAATAAAGGCTCGTTGGTGGTTTAAAGAGACGAGCCTATAAAACCTTTACTGCAGTTGTCTCATTGAGCATTCAACGATCTATGTAAATTGCACCTGTGCAGTAGTTTGTGTAACCATACCAATCCAGCCAAGTACATTCCAGACATATTTGCTCAACTGAACCAGGTATTGAAACAGTGTTACCATAGTAGTTACATCTAAACTTGTATTTGTGTTGAATATACTGAATGGTTAATTACGGAAGAATAGCCAACCGTTTCTGTTCCATTATATGCTCTTTGGACCCCAACGTGTAGGAATAAAATCACGCTGCAATGTTTTGCAGGTTAGGTTTTATTGATTCAGATTTACCAAAGCAATGTAGAAGTGCTTGAGTTTATTCAGAACATGCACCAAATATCGACAGATGATGCATACAAAACTGAGAGGTCAAATAATTTTTGATGGACTTTGTGATAACCAGTGTTGTATGTTAACTCGCAAAAAGATCGTAATTGGGTCACTGTAGGTCGGGGAACTAGTTTTTTTTATTATTGATTGTGATTAAACAATGCAATTTCTCAGCTCGTGTCTTTGATCAGAACATGCACGTGACTTGACTGCCCTCTGGCGGCAGATGAAGGAACCATCAATCAATCTAGATCTTGAAGTTTTTAACTTCAAGCTGGGTTCAACTCCACAACCCTGTTTAAATGATTATAATGATACGAGAAGGGCAGATTAAAATATTCAAAATCGTTCTTTCAGGCTGAAGTGGGGGTACAGGCTGAAGAGAACTGTTAGAGTGCGAGGGGGGTTCAGGAGCGATCCCCTATACTTCACCACCTCACCTTTACACGTACACTTGATGGGCTCCAAGGTAAAGCTAAAATGATCTAAAACATACATTTTTTAAATATGAAGGTGTTACCATCCTCCTTGCATTGTTAATGACGTCACGTCACAATGACAAAGTGAAGAATGAAGAATATGAACCTCCATATGATTGCCCTCGTAGGTAAAGAAGAAAGGTATTCTGTCCATGTGTTCACATCTGTTGCAATAACAATATCTTTTGACGAACATGGTTTACACTGAATAAGTTTTCACAAAAAACTACTCGGTCTTCTTGATGTAAACTTAATAATATCATATATAGCTACTCTTGCCTTTACACAATCTTCAACGATGTATCTTGCCAGATAATGCCAATGATGGTATAACCAAGTGGTGAAGGACGAGAAACAAACGATACATGATCTCACAATGCAGTTAGAATCATTTATTGATCCACCACAAAAACGTTTTTCTTGTCTCTCCAGGTTCTCAGTGTAATAGGTCAACCCTGAGTGTGTTCAATGAGACGGGTAAACGTTGTTATGAAATCGTGTGTTTATATATGATGGATGTAACTTCTCGCTGCTTGTTGGTAAAGTAATCCTGTTATAAAGAATCAGTTTCGCCCCGAAAATATATATCCGTGCGAAAGGTTCAAACTGATAAAGGGTCTGGAAAGACGGAAGAAATAAAGACTTTAAAGAGGCAGAAGCACGTTTATTTTCGCTCAAATAAGTCTATGAAATGTCACCAACAGTAAAACACCCTTCTCTCTTCGGAAAATCAAATTAAAAACGAGTGTACAAGGTTCGATAAAGACATGGGCATCGATTTTGTAATTCGAAATAATAAAATGTATTCACATTGAAATGGCTGCCATGCAATTTTTGCTTAAAACGCAACACCACTATTATCACTACGGATACTTTATAGTTTGTGTAATTAGATGTTTTACCCTCTAAAATATATTTAAATGACATAAACTATCAGTATAAATGGGAAATTAGAAAAAATAAATTTGGTAAAAAACGTGATACAGCCCCTTTAATCCTGCTCCATCATGCTATTTGTATCCGCAATAATACTACATTCCCCTGCTGGTCTAATGTTTGCCTCGTCACATTCACAAACTGATTACTCACAGAATTCATAGCATAGGTATTTATAACTGTTAGTTTTGTCAGCCATTGAAATGTTGTGATTTGAACTTTGATGGTGATTCGTTGGCCTTCCCACCCGGGCACTACCATCTTTGCTAGATTTTATGCATATCATTGGCTGGTTATAAAAAGCGGATTCGAGGCACACACGTTGAATAGAGCAGGGAATGGACGCAACCTACACATATCTTGATATGTGGAATATCAAATGCAATTATATAATTCATCTAGGCTTCAATATTACCAAATATAGCATTTATGTAAATGTCTCAACACTTTTGTAAAACAATATTGCTATATGCGTGAATATATTGCAAACATATATACACCAAGATGCGAGCCACAACACCCCCAGTCCAAAACCCATATGCTATCTCTTTTTCATCACATGAGGCACGCAAATACCAGTGTGTGATAACCATATGGTCTGAAGCTTCTAATTAACAAAGCAACTCTGCCTGTGTAAAACAGATACTTCCTTTTCTTCCCCAATGAGAGAGTAGCAACTGCTTAATGTGATTAGCCCGTGGACTTGAAGTTCTTGTTTCTCACGATGGACTCTCTTCTATTTTCAATTGGATGTCTTTTCAATTTCACCATTGACCTTTTCCAGGTATACGATACATGTATTGTCTTCAAACACAAAGCGATAACTGATATGTGTTTTTGTGTAATATGCTCTTCTAATAGGCATCGTAGCATGTGAAAACGAAATCGATGATATTGTTTTATTTCAGAAATGACGATTGGATATGCAATAACACTTTACTACCCATAGAGTTGAAAATAACCGAGTTAATATTATTGATATGAGTACATGTGCACATATCACATTTGCCTAGCAACCATTGTTTCAGCGTGACATCACTGTAGCTTGTCGCCGCAAGAGAAGTGGGCAGTTTCCTGGCTAATTTTATGCGAATCAAATCGAATAGAATGAGTAGTAAAGAAATTATTAAAATAATAAAATAATTTCTATGTTCACACTTGACCGTGACACTTCTTGTAGCTTGTAAAGGGGACCGAGATGACATTATATTTTGCTGTTTTTCATATTATTTTTCGATCATTAATCAATTTATGTTTGTATACAATATTTACTGCCAATACCATTTCAATCAGCAATTGGGCCAATATGGCTAAACTGGGCCAATACAGGAAAAACATGGCTAAACGAGACAAACTGGACCAATACGAAAACTTGCTAAGCTATCACTCAAATCTTTGACCAGCGCCAATCTTGATTATAATTATTATTTCAATCGAGATGAGATGTTTACTATTCTGTAAATAGAATTAAACGTGGTTAGTTAATAAATTATCAATTAGTAAGTATTGCAGTATTAGCACAGTTACTTTCAATAGACCTCGAACCTATAATTGGGCCAATACGGAAATATTTAATCAATAACATTAGCGTATAACATACCGAAAGTTAACTTTGAGAATAGTTTTCATAAAGTTCTTATTGTACAAGGTGTTTGCATTTAAAGAGGTGGAAAATAAGAAATGTAAGTTGAAGTCTTTGTAGATCTTTGTAGAAATTATGCTTAAACGCTGCTTGATAAAGAAGGTATTTAGAATTGACACACGAGGAAGTCCGAATGTTTTCCCAAACCAACGTTTCACTTCGATAGATGCTGCAGATTTCCCCCAGGAAGGTAATTAAACACTGGCTCTACCCTCATCAATCATTTACCTGCAAACAGTTTCTTTGAAACAAACCACAATTAAGTTGAGCTGAAAATATGTTTCTGGGGCTAAACAAAGAGTGGATGGAGTTTTTACTAACTACACATTAACTATCCCCTGTGGATAAACCAGGGGGATTTAAAAAACCTAATCTAATTTTCCTTGTACTTTGACTTCAAAATGGTTCAAAGTTGTGCTTGCCAATTAAGACAACTGAGTAAGCGGTTCAACCGTTGAATCCATTCAATGACCAAATAGGAGAATTGCTTTCCACAGTGAATCAATATGTTTAGATCCATGAAAGCAAATTTAATAGTACACGTACTACCAAAAGCATCAAACTTTCAATAAAAGACGTTGCATATACATGTACATATAAATATGTGCATATCAATTAAAATTCAGTTATGGTTTATGTTTTGTAAATTGATTTCTAACCCCTGGGTGAAACCATGGGGTTTGTGTCGAGCTGCATTCCATCTGTCCACACGTCCCAATAAGGTTACCTATGTTCAGAAAACAACTCCTCCCCCGATTTGTGGACAATTGTTTTGAAATTTTACAAATGCTTTGGATATACATAGGTAATCCGTATGTGTTTTTTGGGGACCAATCGGATGAAGTTTTCAGAATTATGATTTTTGACATACGGTGTTTGACCTAAATGCGACTGACAATACTTTTGTTCTGCAATGAATTCCTCTTATAGTTTTTAATGAATCTTTCTGAAACTTTACACATGCTTTGGATATAAATCAGTGCCAATTAATCAGAGAATACATTTAGAGTTGTTTTCCTTGAGTAAGAGCGCTTGATTTTCTTATTTCAGACTAAGGGTTAAACTTACCTTTACTCAAACTTTCAAACTTAAAATAAAGTCATATTATTTGACCTAATAACCTTGATCATAATGAAAGACAGATGTTTGGAACTATAACCGTGACACTAACTTTAAATTTGACGGCATAGGCCTTTGAAAAATTTTATGTTTCCGATGTCAAATAATGAGTTAATAACTATTGACCTTATGACCTTTATCTTGGCGTAGGACATTTATGAAGATGAATTTTCTTAAAAACGTAACTGTAACCATGGCCATAATTTCTGATTGAACAGTGTTAGGTCTTCATTGAGTAAATTGAGTTCAATAGCAATTTGACTAATCGAGCACACTTCGGACTGTTGCATACAAACTGCTATTTTTCTCACACAGCGTAGCTTTTCTTGTTTATTCTAAAATGTATTCATGAATTTTAGTACTGAATCAATCACTATATAGCAAGACAATATTCATGATTTTTAAATGAAATTTGGGAAAGGATTTAAAAAAGACACTGTGCAAACATTGTCCAGACCAGACAACAGCTAATTAGAATACACCATATATTGACTAGCGTGCTTTACTATCTGGATCTATCTTTTATTGGTTTCTTTATGTTATAAAAGTAAGACAATTTCGATTAAATATTTTTTTAATTTGAAAAATTAGTTTCACTTGTATCAATAGTAGTTTCATAAAATTCTATGTGACCTTGATTTCAGTTCATATAACATAACAAATACAATTCATTATTAATCACTTTCATGACATTGCATGTTCATCTTCAATTTCAGCTCATTGCACTACTGTTATTGTCTGCGTTCCCACTGAGACAGATGCAGAGACACTGCAGACTAACTGATTTGTCCCACTGTCACATACATCAACGTTTTCATTGACAAGCAATTTCTATAGTTTGAAAATAAATTGCACTTTAAAACATTTCCAATCTTGAAACAATCAATTTGCCTATTTGGAAGAACCTGAGTTTTCATGAACTTGTGGTTTTAATTTACATGTACAGTGTTACAGTATTCATAAATTTCCATTTACTACATTTAGTGTACAGTAAGTAGTTTAACAAGTAGGATCGTCAAGACAATTAATCAATAGACGTATAATAATCACTCTTAGTGTCGGCCTACTAATTGAGTCTGAAACTTTCAACAATGGAGTCTTATTGCAAGAGATTCCAGGTAACTGCTGTAGTGGTTGTCCATATGTAAATAAAACTTTTAATTCATTTCCAATTGTAGCAAGTCTTTAACCACCAGTAAGGACATTTCAAACCGACGCCTGTCTTATCGTACTGGCCGTGGAACAACAGCATAAATTGATGTTCTTACACGTTCTTGTTTTTAAATGGAATTCTGTGATTTAGCGATTTTCTAAAAAGTATAGTTTTGGGACAGAACTACAGCAAAAACCCAAGTTGATTGGCTTTCTGTTAATTCCAATTCACATATTCCAATGCAATTACTCACGTGGATATAAATCAATGTCAATGGATTTAACTCTTTCTCATGGATATACATATCAATGTATATAAAGCAGCTCACGTGGATATAAATCAATGTCGTTGTTTAAGTCTTCTGAAGACGAATTCAGTAATGCGAGAGCTTCCAACATTTAGAACGAGACGCATATGATATAATTTAATTAATCCTAGGCTTTTCGGTGGAAACAGAGTTCAGAAAACAAATCAGAAAAGTAGTGTTAATTTAAAGTTTGTTTTTAAAGTTTACTTGTTGAAAAAGGAACTGTCAACTGAAACCACTTTGTAAATGTCATTGGCCTAAATAAGTCATCGTTCCAGTATCAGCTCCCAGACTCCCCAGTCTCTGCATCCGGGGATAAAGCATGACGGATCGCTTCATGGGATGTTCTCCAAACTTTTGGTGTGGATGTCATCTGAAAAGATAACCAACTGCATAAGTAAATCGAAATTCAATAAAAAGTTAATACCACAGGAGGTTTCCTAGAAACTCGATGAAAGAAGATTTCATGCAGCATATGTGTTTTCATTGTTTGCTCAGAATGCCGTCGTCATGTCACAAGCAGATATCAGTGTACCGAAACCTGTATTCAAACTCGGCAACACGAAAGAACCATCTCATACAGTGTTATAACAATGTAACACAAACTTATAAACATTTGTCAATATATCAACCCCAAAACGGAACAAATGCTATTGTTCAGAATGATGTATTGTGGTCAAGGATTTTATAAGAATTTTGAACATTTTAAAATAACTACATGCACATGTTTTATGTATGAATGAGATAATTAAGATATTCGATGTCTTTCTTCATTGTAAATTTTAATGTTTATTCAAAATTGACATATCTTAAAAATCTTTATTCTTTTCAATATGGTTTCGGGTATGCTTGACTGAGCCAAGAAATTGGAAACGTGGATTACTTTATGTATCTCTTCAAGCTGAGGCTAGGAGAGAACTTAAAATAGTCTTGGTACTCTTCAATAAGTGCATCTCCTAACTGCTAAATGTTGAAAGATATTTGTGTTGTGATATTCCTTTGAATTTAAGAATTGCTATATCAAGGTTCAGATGTAGTAAGTTTAATATTGCTGTTGAATAAAGCGGGTATAGTGATATTGAATATAAAGAAAGAAAATGTCCTTTCTGTAATATTATAGGTCGAGTTTATAAAGAAAATGAATTTCATGTATTATTTATCTGTAAAACTTATGATAAACTTAGAGCTAAATATCTACAAAAGAATTACCAAAACAACATATTTGAAGCATTCCATTGTCGATCTGTTGCAAAAATAAGAATGGCGAGATTATATATAGTGTTGATTTGTACCTTTATCATGTCCAGAAATGTATGAACTACAGGATTTAGAGCTACAATGACTTGCTGCGCACATTGTTCTTCCCATGTTATATGCCTGTATTATGGGCCTAAGGTCATCAAATGAATATAAAACTGTCTGTCTGTATATCAATGATCTTTATAATATGTGTAAGAATGCATCTTCTTATCTTTCAATCTGAACAAGTTAACAAGTTAAATGTGTAAGTAATAGCCATAACAACCTAACTTGGAACTTCACGACGATACTTGAATTAGAAGGACTCATTCAGGAATATGTACTTTCTTACAACTAATTTGTAACCTGGTGTGATCATTTTCTTTCTGATGTTAAATTTCAGAAAAGTGAATTTATCGTTAATATCAGGATATAACACTTGCGTGTATCAACAGATAAATATAAGTTTCTTGGCATAGCATAAATAGTGAGTTGAATTGTTGATTCTGTTAACTATACATCAGCAAATTTCAAGATATTGTTATAAATGAAGGTGTATTCCCTGCTATCATTGTTTCGTTGAAAGCATGTATATGTCTCGTTTCAAATGTAAGGTTCCTAATTTCTAGTTAACAATTCTTGCTAAGAAAATGTTCTTCTAATTGCTTATTAAATAGGAGGAGTTTCGGTTACGACTCGGCCATATCTCCGGGAAATAAACTGGTAAAGGTAACTATCACCGATATTCAAAAGAGGGAGAAATACATTTACTTTTAAGCAATCAACTTTTAATGATATTCAAGTTAATAGATTGTGTCTTTTAATATATCATAAAAGAGCTCTGTAACGATGCAAAGTGAATTCCGTATGAGGTAACTTATTATCATCATATAATGTCAATTTGTCATGACTGTTCATGCACGTCGTTGGGTGTGTATGCATATACAGAGATGGATAAACATGTTTAGTCTTCTGCAGTGACGAGGCTGAACTGAATATGAAATGCATTTCACTTGTCGCATAAGTAATGGTGCAATCTTCTATAAACCTTCTTTCGACAGACACATTGTCTATTCGAGAAAAACAGCTTTATTTCATCGGTCACTTAATTCTTTTCTGTTTCATCATTTCGCTTGTTAACGTTAGAAGTCTTACAATTGGCCAATGTATGTCTGTTTGGACCGATGCTAACCTATTTGACATTAATAAAAGAGCTTTACTGTTGATAATGAGAGTAAATCAACTGCATTAGAAACCCTAACATGTCTACATAAAGAACTTAATGGTTTAATAGTTGGTGATGGTCTGAGGCAATGTAATGAAGGCTCGTTGGTGGTTTAAAGAGAAGAGCCTATAAAACCTTTACTGCAGTTGTCTCATTGAGCGTCCAACGATCTATGTAAATTGCATCTGTGCAGTAGTTTGTGTAACCATACCCATCCAGCCAAGTACATTCCAGACATATTTGCTCAACTGAACAAGGTATTGAAATAGTGTTACCATAGTAGTTACATCTACTGACTGGTTAATTACGGAAGAATAGCCAACAGTTTCTATTCCATGATATGCTCTTTGGACCCCAACTTGTAGGAATAAAATCACGCTGCAATGTTTTGCAGGTTAGGTTTTATTGATTCAGATTTACCAAAGCAATGTTGAAGTGCTTGAGTTTATTCAGAACATGCACCAAATATCGACAGATGATGCATACAAAACTGAGAGGTCATATAATTTTTAAAGGACTTTGTGAGCTTAGGTCCATGTCAATCTCACTCACAGATAACCAGTGTTGTATGTTAATCTTGCAAAAAGATCGTAATTGGGTCACTGTAGGTCGGGGAACTAGTTTTTTTTAAATAATTGATTGTGATTAAACAATGCAATTTCTCAGCTCGTGTCTTTGATCAGAACATGCACGTGACTTGACTGCCCTCTGGCGGCAGATGAAGGAACTATCAAGCAATCTAGATTTGGAAGTTTTTAACTTCAAGCTGGGTTCAACTTCACAATACTGCTTAAATGATTACAGTGATACGAGTAGGGCAGATTAAAACATTCAAACAGTTATTCGTCCCCGCTCTTTCAGGCTGAAGTGGAGGTACAGGCTGAAGAGAACTGTTAGAGTGCGAGGGGGGTTCAGGAGCGACCCCCCTATAATTCACCGCCTCACCTTTACACGTACACTTGATGGGCTCCAAGGTAAAGCTAAAGTGATCTAAAACTTACATTTTTTAAATATGAAGGTGTAACCATCCTCCTTGCATTGTTAATGACGTCACATCACAATGACAAAGAAGAATATGAACCTCCATATGATTGCCCTCGTAGGTAAAGAAGAAAGGTATTCTGTCCATGTGTTCACATCTGTTGCAATAACAATATCTTTTGACGAACATGGTTTACACTGAATAAGTTTTCACAAAAAAACTACTCGGTCTTCTTGATGTAAACTTAATAATATCATATATAGCTACTCTTGCCTTTACACAATCTTCAACGATGTATCTTGCCAGATAATGCCAATGATGGTATAACCAAGTGGTGAAGGACGAGAAACAAACGATACATGATCTCACAATGCAGTTAGAATCATTTATTGATCCACCACAAAAACGTTTTTCTTGTCTCTCCAGGTTCTCAGTGTAATAGGTCAACCCTGAGTGTGTTCAATGAGACGGGTAAACGTTGTTATGAAATCGTGTGTTTATATATGATGGATGTAACTTCTCGCTGCTTGTTGGTAAAGTAATCCTGTTATAAAGAATCAGTTTCGCCCCAAAAAAATATATCCGTGCGAAAGTTTCAAACTGATAAAGGGTCTGGAAAGACGGAAGAAATAAAGACTTTAAAGAGGCAGAAGCACGTTTTATTTGTGCTCAAATAAGTCTATGAAATGTCACCAACAGTAAAACACCCTTCTCTCTCCGGAAAATCAAATTAAAAACGAGTGTACAAGGTTCGATAAAGCCATGGGCATCGATTTTGTAATTCGAAATAATAAAATGTATTCACATTAAAATGGCTGCCATGCAATTTTTGCTTTAAACGCAACACCACTATTATGACTACGGATACTTTATAGTTTGTGTAATTAGATGTTTTACCCTCTAAATATATTTAAATGACATAAACTATCAGTATAAATGGGAAATTTGAAAAAATAAATTTGGCAAAAGACGTGATACAGCCCCTTTAATTGTGCTCCATCATGCTATTTGTATCCGCAATAATACTACATTCACCTGCTGGTCTAATGTTTGCCTCGTCACATTCACAAACTGATTACTCACAGAATTCATAGCATAGGTATTTATAACAGTTAGTTTTGTCAGCCATTGATATGTTGTGATTTGAACTTTGATGGTGATTCGTTGGCCTTCCCACCCGGGCACTACCATCTTTGCTAGATTTTATGCATATCATTGGCTGGTTATAAAGAGCGGATTCGAGGCACACACGTTGAATAGATCAGGGAATTGGCGTAACCTACACATATCTTGATATGTGGAATATCAAATGCAATTATATAATTCATCTAGGCTTCAATATTACCAAATATAGCATTTATATAAATGTCTCAACACTTTTGTAAAACAATATTGCTATATGCGTGAATAGATTGCAAACATATATACACCAAGATGCGAGCCACAACACCCCCAGTCCAAAACCCATATGCTATCTCTTTTTCATCACATGAGGCACGCAAATACCAGTGTGTGATAACCATATGGTCTGAAGCTTCTAATTAACAAAGCAACTCTGCCTGTGTATTAGAGATACTTCCTTTTCTTCCCCTATGAGAGAGTAGCAACTGCTTAATGTGATTAGCCCGTGGACTTGAAGTTCTTGTTTCTCAAGATGGACTCTCTTCTATTATCAATTGGATGTCTTTTCAATTTCACCATTGACCTTTTCCAGGTATACCATACATGTATTGTCTTCAAACACAAAGCGATAACTGATATGTGTTTTTGTGTAATATGCTCTTCTAATAGGCATCGTAGCATGTGAAAACGAAATCGATGATATTGTTTTATTACAGAAATGACGATTGGATATGCAATAACCCTTTACTACCCATAGAGTTGAAAATAACCGAGTTAATATTATTGATATGAGTACATGTGCACATATCACATTTGCCTAGCAACCATTGTTTCAGCGTGACATCACTGTAGCTTTCCGCCGCAAGAGAAGTGGGCAGTTTCCTGGCTAATTTTATGCGAATCAAATCGAATAGAATGAGTAGTAAAGAAATTATTAAAATAATAAATAATAATTATTATAAAATAATTTCTATGTTCACACTTGACCGTGACACTTCTTGTAGCTTGTAAAGGGGACCGAGATGACATTATATTTTGCTGTTTTTCATATTATTTTTCGATCATTAATCAATTTATGTTTGTATACAATATTTACTGCCAATACCATTTCAATCAGCAATTGGGCCAATATGGCCAAACTGGGCCAATACAGGAAAAACATGGCCAAACGAGACAAACTGGACCAATACGAAAACTTGCTAAGCTATCACTCAAATCTTTGACCAGCGCCAATCTTGATTATAATTATTATTTCAATCGAGATGAGATGTTTACTATTCTGTAAATAGAATTAAACGTGGTTAGTTAATAAATTATCAATTAGTAAGTATTGCAGTATTAGCACAGTTACTTTCAATAGACCTCGAACCTATAATTGGGCCAATACGGAAATATTTAATCAATAACATTAGCGTATAACATACCGAAAGTTAACTTTGAGAATAGTTTTCATAAAGTTCTTATTGTACAAGGTGTTTGCATTTAAAGAGGTGGAAAATAAGAAATGTAAGTTGAAGTATTTGTAGATCTTTGTAGAAATTATGCTTAAACGCTGCTTGATAAAGAAGGTATTTAAAATTGACACACGAGGAAGTCTGTATGTTTTCCCAAACCAACGTTTCACCTCGATAGATGCTGCAGATTTCCCCCAGGAAGGTAATTAAACACTGGCTCTACCCTCATCAATCATTTACCTGCAAACAGTTTCTTTGAAACAAACCACAATTATCTTGAGCTGAAAATATGTTTCTTTGGCTAAACAAAGACAGGATGGAGTTTTTACCAACTGCACATTAACTATCCCCTGTGGATAAACCAGTGGGATTTAAAAAACCTAATCTAATTTTCCTTGTACTTTGACTTCAAAGTGGTTAAAAGTTGTTCTTGCCAATTTAGACAACTGAGTAAGCGGTTCAACCGTTGAATCCATTCAATGAGCAAAAGGAGAATTGCTTTCCACAGTGAATCAATATGTTTAGCTCCATGAAGGCAAATTCAATAGTACACGTACTACCAAAAATCATCAAATTTTCAATAAAAGACATTGCATATACATGTACATATAAATATGTGCATATCAATTAAAATTCAGTTATCGTTTATGTTTTGTTAATTGATATTTAACCCCTGGGTGAAACCGAGTAGGGGTTTGTGTCGAGGTGCATTCCATCCGTCCACACGTCCCAATAAGGTTACCTATGTTCTGAAAACAACTAACCCGCCCCCGCCTAACCCGATGAATCTTTCTGAAACTTTACACATGCTTTGGATATGTGCCAATTAATACATACACAGAAAATACATTTAGAGTTATGATCCTTGAGTTGGAGTGCTTGATTTTCCTATTTCAGGGTTGAACTTAGCTTGACTCAAACTTTCAAACTTAAAATAAAGTCATATTATTTGACCTACTAACCTTGACCATAATGAAAGACACATGTTTGGAACTATAACCGTGACAATAACTTTTAATTTGACCGCATAATGAGTTAATAACCATTGACCTTGTGACCTTCACCTTGGAGTAGGACCTTTAGGAAGATGCATTTTCTTAAAAACGTAACTATGGCCATAACTTCTGATTGAACAGTGTTAATTCTCAATTCTTTTATTTCGGTTTGTAGGCCATAGGCCCATGTACAATATGTAAAAAAACATTCCATTGTTTTAAGAGTAGACAAATTTGTACAAAGTTAATGTATTACATCGCTAATGAGCTAACCTTTTTCGATGAGCAAGCGCTTCTCTTATAAAATTTGACAAACTTACAAGAGTATGTTTACATTAACTGGTTAATATATTGTTAAATTGAGAAAGTATATTTAGCTTACCATTTACATGAATATATCTGTCTCTAAATACATCATAAGCATTACATTCAAACAAAAAAATGAATTATAGATTCATTCACACCACTTTCACACATTTTACAACACATATCTACATTCACACCTCTTATACAAGTACGTAAAGGGAGAGAATTTAATCTTAAAAGACAAATATTTCTTCTAACTGCTCTAAGATTGATAAAATTAACCTAAAATTCAACATGCAAAAGGGACTTAATTTCTTTAAAATACACCAAATGAGACGACTGATTAATCCTACCAAGAATACGTTGTTTATCGCAATCAATTACTCTATTTTTAAAACTGTTGAGAAATAAAGTGACATCACCCACATCTTGATTGAACCAAACAAAGCCAAACCCATAGGAGCCTAGTAAATGTTTAACAGAAGTAGCCCATGTTACTCTACCAGCTAAATCTAACTTCCTCATATGTAAATACGATTGTTTAGGATAACGAGCATCGGACATCCTAAATAATTTACACCAATAAGTAATGCATCTTACATAATAATCAACATATACATTTAATCTACCGCATTCTGCTAAAACTCCATTACTCCATTGATACCTGCTTACCACCACCAAGAACATATTTACAAAAGTTAGTGTGAAACATTTCAACTGATTTCCTCTCCCCGAACCCCCAAATTTCAGACCCATATAATAAAACAGGTTTAACTTTACTATCAAACAACTTAAACATAAGCTTTTTGGGAATACTAGGATATTTAATAAACAAGGATTTCAAAGCAAACAGAGCCTTACTAGCTTTACCAACAAGAGTATGAGTACATTTTGTCAACGATAATCTATTTGAAAATAAAACTCTAAGATAACTATAATATGTTGAGACTGTAACCGGAATACCGTTATAAAACCATTTTTCATACCCACGAAGAATACCACCATTACGAAAAACCATTACCTGCGTTTTAGCCATATTTACCTCTAAACCCCTAGATCTGCAATATTTATGTAATAAATCTATCTTCCTCTGCAAACCTACAACAGTATCATCAAATAAGTTAAGATCATCTGATCAGTTACAATAAATCCATGTCATCCGAACCAATAAAAATGCCCCTGAGACCTGATTGCTGTAACATATCCTGAAATTCCGAAATGAACATCGCAAAAAGAAACGGACTTAAAACACAACCTTGCCGAACGCCACTAACTGATTCAAAATAGTTCCCAACCGACGAATGAGATAACCGAACATAAGCCAAAATTTTAGAATACATATTCCTTAAAACAGCAAATAATCTGCCACGAACACCTTGCTTGAAAAGCGGGTACCACAATAATGTTCTATTAACTGAATTGAACGCCTTTCGAAAGTCAACAAATAAACAATAAAAACGACCACCATATTTTGAAAGATATTTCTGAACAAGACACTGTAAAGTAAAAATGTTATCAATAGTGCTATAACCTTTACGAAATCCAGCTTGAGCCTCTGGAATCTTATCATAACAATCTGCAAACATGCGTAATCGATTATTGATGACAATGCAAAATAACTTTCCAAAAACATTCATCAGAGATATACCACGGTAATTATCAACACTATTTACATTTCCCGTCTTGTGAAGGGGTACTATAATGCCTTTCGCCCATTCCTGAGGATACACACCCGAGCTGAGAACATGGTTATAAATCAATACCAGATATGGCGATAATAGGCGAACACAGCAAGTGATCATTTCAGTCTTAAAACCATCGGGCCCGGCAGCTTTCCCACACTTTAAGTCTTTTACGGCTGCTTCAATCTCTTCTTGAGAGATATCACAGTTTAACATACAGTCAACATCATTATCGTTATAAGAATCACAATCAGATTGATCAATATTGTCAAACAATTCTTCAGCTTCATCAATCAACTCATCATCAACAGTTGTATTAGTAATATTACACACGCTCTTGAAATAGTCTGTCCACTGTGTTGATGTGATAGTATTAGTTAGCCTCGCGGAGCCTAAAAGCGATTTAACTTTACTCCAGAAGGATTTGCTGTCATTTTTAGAGCACAGGTTTACTAGATCATTTACTTCATTATTGTCATGTTCTGTTTTCTTATGTCTACACAGCGATCTGTAGCTGTTCCTCACTCTACAGTATTCGCGTAATGTGTCTCTATTTCCTGTCAGTCTAAATTCGTTTAGATTTAACATTTTCTTCTTCTTTAAATGTTCGCAGTCAACATCATAACCACAGATTCGCTTTTGGTTGATATTTCGGGTTCTGCTTCGATTGCAATCAACTGTTTACAGCACACCTTTGTAGAGTTGTTGTCAGTTTGTCTACTGCAGTGTCTATATTCATGTTTAGGAGATCAGAGCACTGTTCTAGACTGAACTCCTGTAGTAAGTCGCTAACATGCTCTACAAACGACTCCCTACTTTCCACCTTCCAGCGAAATTTGGGAATGTGGTACACCTCCTCGTCTTCAGCACTGTCAATACCCGGGGTTACAAGACATGCAATACTCGCACTTAGAGGGAAGTGATCTGACTCGTCTCTTGTATGTACAGTAAATTCTACAATGTTAGTAAACAAACAAGTAGAACACAATATATAACCTACAAGACTACAACCATTCTCATTAAAACATATATAGGATCCATATTTATCACCCGGAAATCTCCCATTCAGCATATGCACACCGAATGTATAACAGAGATTAATGAGATCTTCTCCGTATATGTTCATGACATCATCTCTGGAATGTCTAGGTATGTTGAAAGATTTGGAGGAATAATCCATGTCTTCGATACTTGGAATATGTTTGTTGTTGTCATCTATGATGTAGTCAAATAAATGACCCGTCCTTGCGTTGAAGTCACCTTCAAGTATGACGTCACAATCTGGATATTCGTTAAGTATTTCTATTAGGCATTGTTCAACATAATCCATACCTTTACATGATCTCATGTCAGTGGCACTTGAAGAGGTGATTGGATGGACATAGACAAAGTTTAACAGTACATGTCTCTGTAGATTAAAAACAGTTTTATTTAACACGATGGAAATCATGTCGGTATAATTGGTAAAGACCCGTAGTACACCGTGTTGTAAGGAACGACGAACTCCCACAGCTACAACGCCTCTGTGATTGTAGTCTCGGTAATTGGTATGTATCAAGTGGTCAGGAAATTTGTCTTCAATATCAACTTGTGTACAGTTATCCCATATCTCTAACAATCCAAAAACATCAAAGGATGCGACAAAATCTATAAATTCACAGTTAATAAGTTTCCTTATTAGTCCATTGACGTTCCAGCATACTGTTGATACTGTATTGATGTTGTCTATTTCGTTGTCACTCTGGGCCAAGCCACGCCCCTATTGACTCTCGAGGTCGTCACGTGCACGGAGATCAGGCCCTCCGATTGGTCGTTCTTTCAAAACTATAACAGTGTCACTGTCAAGATCCCACGTGTACAAAGAGTTGTTCACAATAAGTTTATCGAAACGAAGATATGTACGTTTATCATCGTTTCTTGCTTCCAACATCATAGGTTTCAACTTTCTGCGTTTCTCCCTAACAATCCTTGAGAAATCTTCACCAATCCATAAATCTGACCCTTTTAGTTTCTTAGAGTTTGTAAATATATCACGTCTGTGATGATCGTCAGGTACAAGTGCAATGATAGCTTTGCCGTTCATTATTCTATGAGCTCGATTTATTGTTATTTCTGAGTCATCCAATTCCAGTTTTTCTCGAATAACCTCTCGAACAACTGACTCGCAATCGGCCCAAGTCTCGTTACTTTTCACTTTCGGAATTCCATGAAATATAACATTTGATCGTCTGCTTTGATTTTCGAGATAATCAATCTTATCTTCCATTCTAGAAACACAGTTCTTCAAAGCTACATTTTCACTCTCCAACTCCAAACATTTAGTCTCTACATCGTTTATTTTCTCATTAATGTTCTGTAACGATAAATCAACAGCGTCCAACTTACTATGCAAATCTTTGTTTGATTTCACGATGTCCTCAAATTTCGTTGTGAGTGATTGAATGGCGTCCAACACCGAGGCTTCTTTCGACTGTTTCGGGTCGGGCCATTTCAAACGTTGTTGTTTTCCTGTCGCTGTACTCCTCGTTCTTCTAGTATCTTCATCGTTGTTGTCTGTGGGTCCGGGGTTGGACTCCACACCCGCTCGGAGCAGCAACATGAGTATCAAGTTGAGCACGGTGATGCGGGTGGCCATGCTAGACATGGCGTGCATACGTGGTATGCGAGACGATACAGATTTCCGACTTTTCCTGGTCAAGATCAGAATCAAAACAGTGTTGAAACATCCGGTCTGACTTCTGTGCTGTTCATTAGTGATGCCCATCGTTTAACAAGGACTTTGATTAACTTTTTACAGCGCTTTTTGAAAATTTTCGACAGAGCGAGAGATTGCCATGTCACACGTCAAGGGAAGCTACTCATGTCTAGGTGTTAGTGTTAGGTCTTCGTTGAGTAAATTGAGTTCAATAGCAATTTGACTGATAGAGCACACTTCGGACTGTTGCATATAAACTGCTATTTATCTCACAGAGCGTAGCTGTTCCTGTTTATTCTAAAATGTATTCATCAAGTTTAGTACTGAATCAATCACTATAAAGCAAGACAATATCCATGATTTTTAAATGAAATTTGGGAAAGGATATAAAAAGGCACTGTGCAAACAGTCCAGACCAGACAACAGCTAATTAGAATACACGATATATTGACTAGTGTGTTTTACTATCTGGATCTATCTATTATTGATTTCTTTATGTTATAAAAATAAAACTCAATAACAAGTGTTGAAAAATTACATTTTACAATTTCGATTAAATATTCTTGAATTTAAAAAAATTAGTTATATTTGTATCAATAGTAGTTTCATCAAATTCTATGTGACCTTGATTTCAGTTCATATAACATATAACATATCAAATAACAAATACACTTCATTATTAATCACTTTCCTGACATCTTATGTTCACCTTTAATTTCAGCTCATTGCACTACTGTTATTGTCTGCGATCCCACTGAGACAGATGCAGAGACACTGCAGACTGACTGATTTGTCGCTCTGTCACATACATTAACGTTTTCATTGACAAGCAATTTCTATAGTTTGTAAATAATCATTTTTGTTGATATTTGCCAATTTAGAATCGATTCTACTGTGTCAAGAAAACAAGTCAACAACAATGTGATTAATTATCAAAGGTTGAAACGCCAACGTCTTTTAGAAATATTAATGTAGATTAAAATATCTGTTACTAAATATTGCTGACAGAGTGTCATATTAATATAGACAACGAGTTATATTGACGTTGTTCAGGTTGACGAAGTGACATCAAATGATGTCCGGCTATACTCGACCTGACTTATAGTATTGTCACGTCGAGTTACTACTTTAGTGTACACTTATCATTAAACATTCAAGAAAAGAAGTATTGAGTAGAAAATATTCCATTTATCTCCAAACTAATTATTCAAAATGCACTCTCAAAACATTTCCAATCTTGAAACAATCAAATTGCCTATTTGGAAGAACCTGCGTTTTCATGAACTTGTGGTTTTAATTTACATGTACAGTGTTACAGTATTCATAAATTTCCATTTACTACATTTAGTGAACAGTAAGTAGTTTAACAAGTAGGATCGTCAAGACAATTAATCAATAGACGTATAATCATCACTCTTAGTGTCAGCCTACTAATTGAGTCTGAAACTTTCAACAATGGAGTCTTAATGCAAGGGATTCCAGGTAACTGTTGTAGTCATTGTCCATATGTAAATAAAACGTTTAATTCATTTCCAACTGTAGCAAGTCTCTAACCATCAGTAAGGACATTTCACACAGACATCTGTCTTATCGAACTGACAGTGGAACAACGACATAAATTGATGTTTTACACATTCTTGTTTTTTAATGGAATTCTATGATTAAAAAGTCAAGTTTTGGGACGGAACTACAGCGAAACCCCAGTTGATTGGCTTTCTGTTAATTACCAATTCACATATTTAAATGCAATAACTCACGGGGATATACATCAATGTCAATGGATTTAACTATTTCTCATGGATATACATATCAATGTATATAAAGACGACTCACATTGATATTAAACAATGTCGTTGTTTAAGTCTTCTGAAGACGAATTCAGTAATGCCAGAGCTTCCAATATTTAGAACGAGACGCATATGATTTAATATAATTAATGCAGGGTTTTTCGGTGGAAACAGTATTCAGGAAACAAATCAGAAAAGTAGTGTTAATTTAAAGTTTGTTTTTAAAGTTTACTTGTTGAAAAGGGAACTGTCAACTGAAACCACTTTGTAAATGTCATTGGCCTAAATAAGTCATCGTTCCAGTATCAGCTCCCAGACTCCCCAGTCTCTGCATCCGGGGATAAAGCATTACGGATCGCTTCATGGAATGTTCTCCAAACTGCAGAAGTAAATCGAAATTCAAAAACAAGTTAATACCACAGGAGGTTTCCTAGAAACTCGATGAAAGAAGATTTCATGCAGCATATGTGTTTTCATTGTTTGCTCAGAATGCTGTCGCCATGTCACAAGCAGATACCATTGTACAAAAACCTGTATTCAACCTAAACATGACAGAACCATCTCATACAGTGTTATAACAATGTAACAAAAACTTATAAACATTTGTCAATATTTCAACCTAAAAAAGGAACAAATGCTATTGTTCAGAATGATGTATTGTGATATTCGATGTCTTTCTTCATTGTAAATTTTAATGTTTATTCAAAATTTACATATCTTAAAAATCTTTATTCTTTTCAATATGGTTTCGGTTATGCTTGACTGAGCTAAGAAATTGGAAACGTGGATTACTTTATGTATCTCTTCAAGCTGAGGCTAGGAGAGAACTTAAAATAGTCTCGGTACTCTTCAATAAGTGCATCTCCTAACTGCTAAATGTTGAAAGATATTTGTGTTGTGATATTCCTTTGAATTTAAGAATTGCTATATCAAGGTTCAGATGTAGTAAGTTTAATATTGCTGTTGAATAAAGCGGGTATAGTGATATTGAATATAAAGAAAGAAAATGTCCTTTCTGTAATATTATAGGTGGAGTTTATAAAGAAAATGAATTTCATGTATTATTTATCTGTAAAACTTATGATAAACTTAGAGCTAAATACATTGTATCTACAAAAGAATTACCAAAACAAAATATTTGAAGCATTCCATTGTCGATCTGTTGCAAAAATAAGAATGGCGAGATTATATATAGTGTTGATTTGTACCTTTATCATGTCCAGAAATGTATGAACTACAGGATTTAGAGCTACAATGACTTGCTGCGCACATTGTTCTTCCCATGTTATATGCCTGTATTATGGGCCTAAGGCCATCAAATGAATATAAAACTGTCTGTCTGTATATCAATGATCTTTATAATATGTGTAAGAATGCATCTTCTTATCTTTCAATCTGAACTAGTTAACAAGTTAATTGTGTAAGTAATAGCCATAACAACCTAACTTGGAACTTCACGACGATACTTGAATTAGAACTTTCTTACAACTAATTTGTAACCTGGTGTGATCATTTTCTTTCGGATGTTAAATGTCAGAAAAGTGAATGTATCATCAATATCAGTATATAACACTTGCGTGTATCAACAGATAAGTATAAGTTTTTTGGCAAAAGCATAAATAGTGAGTTGAATTGTTGATCCTGTTAACTATACATCAACAAATTTCAAGTTTGATATAAATGAACGTGTATTCCCTGCTATCATTTTCATGAAAACGTCGCGTTTCAAATGTAAGGTTCCTAATTTCTAGTAAAAATTCTCGCTAAGAAAATGTTCTTCTACTTGCTGATAAAAAAGGAGGAGTTTCGGTTACGACTCGGTAATATCTTCGGAAAATAAACTGATAAAGGTAATTATCACCGAGTTTCATAATCAAAAGATGGAGAAATACATTTACTTTTAAGCAATCAACTTTTAATGATATTCAAGTTAATAGATTGTGTCTTTTAATATATCATAAAAGAGCTCTGTAACGATGCAAAGTGAATTCCGTATGAGGTAACTTATTATCATCATATAATGTCAATTTGTCATGACTGTTCATGCACGTCGTCGGGTGTGTAGGCATATACAGAGATGGATAAACATGTTCAGTCTTCTGCAGTGACGAGGCTGAACTGAATATGAAATGCATTTCACTTGTTGCATAAGTAACGGTGCAATCATCTATAAACCTTCTTTCAACAGACACATTGTCTATTCGAGAAAAACAGCTTTATTTCATAGGTCACTTAATTCTTTTCTGTTTCATCATTTCGCTTGTTAACGTTAGAAGTCTTACAAGTGGCCACTGGTTGTCTGTTTGGACCGATGCTAACCTATTTGACATTAATAAAAGAGCTTTACTGTTGATAATGAGAGTAAATCAACTGCATTAGAAACCCTAACATGTCTACATAAAGAACTTAATGGTTTAATAGTTGGTGATGGTCTGAGGCAATGTAATAATGCTTCCTTGGTGGTTCAAACGAGAAGAGCCTATAAACCGTTATTGCAGTTGTCTCATTGAGCGTCCAACGATCTATGTAAATTGTATCTGTGCAGTAGTTTGTGTAACCATACCTATCCAGCCAAGTACATTCCAGACATATTTGCTCAACTGAACAAGGTATTGAAACAGTGTTACAATAGTAGTTTCATCTAAAATTGTATTTGTTATTGAATATATTTAATGGTTAATTACGGAAGAATAGCCAACAGTTTCCATTCCATGATATGCTCTTTGGACCCCAACTTGTAGGAATAAAATCACGCTGCAATGTTTTTCAGATTAGGTTTTATTGATTCAGATTTACCAAAGCATTGTAGAAGTGCTTGAGCTTATTCAGAACATGCACCAAATATCGACAGATGATGCATACAAAACTGAGAGGTCATATAATTTTTGATGGACTTTGTGAGCTTAGGTCCATGTCAACCTCGCTCACATATAACCAGTGTTGTATGTTAATCTTGCAAAAAGATTGTAATTGTAATTGGGTCACTGTAGGTCGGGGAACTAGTTTTTTTTTATTATTGATTGTGATTAAACAATGCAATTTCTCAGCTTGTGCCTTTGATCAGAAGATGCACGTGATTTGACTGCCCTCTGGCGGCAGATGAAGGAACTATCAATCAATCTAGATTTGGAAGTTTTTAACTTCAAGCTGGGTTCAACTTCACAATACTGCTTAAATGATTACAGTGATACGAGTAGGGCAGATTAAAACATTCAAACAGTTATTCGTCCCCGCTCTTTCAGGCTGAAGTGGAGGTACAGGCTGAAGAGAACTGTTAGAGTGCGAGGGGGGTTCAGGAGCGACCCCCTATACTTTACCGCCTCACCTTTGCACGTACACCTGATGGGCTCCAAGGTAAAGCTAAGTGATCTTAAACTTACATTTTTTAAATATGAAGGTGTAACCATCCTCCTTGCATTGTTAATGACGTCACATCACAATGACAAAGAAGAATATGAACCTCCATATGATTGCCCTCGTAGGTAAAGAAGAAAGGTATTCTGTCCATGTGTTCACATCTGTTGCAATAACAATATCTTTTGAAGAACATGGTTTACACTGAATAAGTTTTCACAAAAAAACTACTCGGTCTTCTTGATGTAAACTTAATAATATCATATATAGCTACTCTTGCCTTTACACAATCTTCAACGATGTATCTTGATAGAACATGCCAATGATGGTATAACCAAGTGGTGAAGGACGAGAAACAAACGATACATGATCTCACAATGCAGTTAGAATCATTTATTGATCCACCACAAAAACGTTTTTCTTGTCTCTCGAGGTTCTCAGTGTAATATGTCAACCCTGAGTGTGTTCAATGAGACGGGTAAACGTTGTTATGAAATCGTGTGTTTATATATGATGGACGTAACTTCTCGCTGCTTGTTGGTAAAGTAATCCTGTTATAAAGAATCAGTTTCGCCCCGAAAATATATATCCGTGCGAAAGGTTCAAACTGATAAAGGGTCTGGAAAGACGGGAGAAATAAAGACTTTAAAGAGGCAGAAGCACGTTTATTTTCGCTCAAATAAGTCTATGAAATGTCACCAACAGTAAAACACCCTTCTCTCTTCGGAAAATCAAATTAAAAACGAGTGTACATGGTTCGATAAAGCCATGGGCATCGATTTTGTAATTCGAAATAATAAAATGTATTCACATTAAAATGGCTGCCATGCAATTTTTGCTTTAAACGCACCACCACTATTATCACTACGGATACTTTATAGTTTGTGTAATTAGATGTTTTACCCTCTAAAATATATTTAAATGACATAAACTATCAGTATAAATGGGAAATTTGAAAAAATAAATTTGGCAAAAAACGTGATACAGCCCCTTTAATCGTGCTCCATCATGCTATTTGTATCCGAAATAATACTACATTCCCCAACTGGTCTAATGTTTGCCTCGTCACATTCACAAACTGATTACTCACAGAATTCATAGCATAGTTATTTATAACTGTTAGTTTTGTCAACCATTGAAATGTTGTCATTTGAACTTTAATGGTCATTCGTTGGCCTTCCCATCCGGGCACTGCCAACTTTGTTCGATTTTTAGGCATATCATTGGCTGGTTATGAAAAGCAGATACGAGGCACACACGTTGAATAGATAAAAGAATGGAGGTAACCTACAAATATATTTATATATATATATATATATATATATATATATATATATATATATATATATATATATATATATATATAATGTTACTAAGCATAGCATTTATATAAATGTCTCAACACTTTTGTAAAACAATATTGCCATAAACGTGAATAGATTGCTAACATATATACACCAAGATACGAGCCAAACACCCCCAGTCCAAAACCCATATGCTATCTCTGTTTCATCACACGAGGCACGCAAATACCAGTGTGTGATAACCATATGGTCTGAAGCTTCTAATTAACAAAGCAACTCTGCCTGTGTAGTACAGATACTTCCTTTTCTTCCCCTATGAGAGAGTAGCAACTGCTTAATGTGATTAGCCCGTGGACTTGAAGTTCTTGTTTCTCACGACAGACTCTCCTCTATTTTCAATTGGATGTCTTTTCAATTTCACCATTGACCTTTTCCAGGTACAGGATACATGTATTGTCTTCAAACACTGATATGTGTTTTTTGGACAAAAACAGCTGCATCTCGGAAGCTGCTCAACTATACCTATGTATCTAAGTGCAACTTTCCTGTAATATGCTGTTCTAATAGGCATCGTATCAGGTGAAAACGAAAGCGATGATTTTGTTTTATTTCAGAAATGATGATATGATGTGCAATAACATAATTTATTACCCATAGGGTTGAAAATAATCGAGTTAATATTATTGATATGAGTATATGTGCACATATCATGTTTGCCTAGTAACCATTGTTTCGCCGTGACTTACTGTATTTCTTCATTTGTGACGTCATAGAATCGTTGTTTGTGTCGTCACTGTAGCTTGCCGCCGCAAGAGGAGTTGACAGTTTCCTGGCTAATTGTATGCGAATCAAATTGAATAGAATGGGTAATAAAGAAATTATTACACTTAAAAGTGTGCCATATTGCTTTTACGAAATTCGTGAAGATGTATGTTTAACCCTCGCTCCCCCTCGGGCAATAAAAAAATCGACATTTGTTTCGTAAAAGTCATATGACACACTGCCTCGTTTAATAACCTCTATCTAAATTTGACCGTGACACCTCTGGTAGCTTGTAGAGGGGACCAGGGATCACATAATATATTATATATATATTATACTGGGCCGCTGTGGCAAAACAGGGACAAAACAGGAAAAAACAGGGCCAAAACGAGACAACTGGGCCAATACGAAAACTTGCGAAGTAGGACATCATAGTAAAAGATATTGCTCAAATCTTGACCAGTGCCATCTGATCGACAACCTTGTTTATATTATATGATTTCAATGGAAATGAGATGTTTATTATTCTGTAAATTGAATAATATGTGGTTAGTTATTATCAATAATTACAGATCTCATTGTATAAGGTGTTTTCACTTAAAGAGGTGTAAAATAAAAAAAAATTAAACTTGAAGTCTTTGTAGATCTTTGTGGAAATTATGCTAAAAGTCTGTTTGAGTAAAAAGGTATAGAGTTGACACACGAGGAAGTCAGTATGTTTTCCCAAACCAACGTTTCACCTCGATAGATGCTGCAGATTTCCCCCAGGAAGGTAATCAAACACTGGCTCTACCCTCATCAATCATTTACCTGCAAACAGTTTCTTTAAAACAAACCACAATTACCTTGAGCTGAAAATATGTTTCTGGGGCTAAACAAAGCCTGGATGGAGTTTTTACTAACTACACATTAACTATCCCTGTGGATAAACCAGGAGGATTTAAAAAACCTAATCTAATTTTCCTTGTACTTTGACTTCAAAGCGGTTAAAAGTTGTGCTTGCAAATTTAGATAAGTGATTAAGCGGTTCAACCGTTTAATCCATTCAATGAGCAAATAGGAGAATTGCTTTCTACAGTGAATCAATATGTTTAGCTCCATGAAAGCAAATTCAATAGTACACGTACTACCAAAAGCATTACATTTTCAATAATAGACATTACATATACATGTACATATCAATATGTGAATATATATTAAAATCCAGGTATCGTTTATGTTTTGTAAATCGATTTTTAACCCCTGGGTGAAACCGAGGAGGGGTTTGTGTCGAGGTGCATTCCATCCGTCCACACGTCTCAAAAAGGTTACCTATGTTCTGCAATTAAAACCTTTTTTGACAATTGTTTTGAAACTTTACACATTCTTTGGATATACATCGGTAATCCGTATTGTGTTTTTGGGGACTAATCGGATGAAGTTTTCAGAATTATGATTTTTGACATACGCACCCCCTGGAACCCTGTACTGCAGGGTTCCAGTGATAGTGATTTTGTACAGCGAGAGATGCAGTGATAGTGATCGGATTAGTGAGGATTTTTGCTGTATGTGTATACAAAATGCAGCTGTAAAGCAACATATGGGTAATACACAGTACATGCTTATGACTGATGGCAAGCTGAATCTTTGGCCCGTTCATAAGTGTATTTACTTTAACCTTTTAACGATGCATATGTTTGTGGTCATGTGGTTTATTAGCCGGGGCCGTCACAATAAAACCTTTTTTGAATATGTATGCAAATACTACGCACCATATCGACCAAATTATAGAATTAACACGAACTTTAGCCTTCAGAAACTACATTGTATAATTTTGGGAGATATGTACTTATTCTGTGAAAAGTTATTGTGAAAATATTATACTGTACATACCTCACAGTGACCGTGATCAGTACCGATCAGTGATCGTCTTGTGGATTAATCTGCAGTGATCGTGATTTTCTGTACGAAATTAGTTAATACTTCAACTTGAGCATCAGAAACGATGATTAATTGAATTTAAAAAGAGGAATTTGTAATCAATTTCCAGTCAGGCGTCCTGGAAACTACCATAGGATGTGGATATTGTTCTGTAATGGATACTTTCAAAGAAACTAGTATACAATTCTACAGAGACACCAAATTTAAGATACTGACTGTAAACTATTATGAAAGTAGAAGCAGATATTTAAATCTTCCTTCACAGACAATGTACCATGAAACCCTGACAAATTTAAGATGACATTAAGTTTTTAATCGACCAAATTTATCAATAAAAGAAACTGTATCACGTCAGATTGACAATATCTTTCTTCACGTGTAAGAAAGATTGATGGGTAGAACTGTTAATAATGTTTCTTTCAGCAACAATCATTTCAACTGGTTATGTTGTCAAAATCATAAAAATGTCCTTTCTTCTCAGCATGCCAAGAATAAACATCGCATTATTATTACCACATTTACCAAAATGAAATGTGCTACACTTAAATGCATTATAAATGTTGATAATTGCAACTGAATTGGGTAATACACAATTTAAGCGTTTAAAATATTGATTTGTGAATAAATTGTTATAGATCATTTTGGCAATTCTTTAGTTTAGTTGTGTTGTGTTGTGTTGTTGGTAAGTGTTTGACAGTTTCCTAATCATAAGCAGCTTGGAGTTGAATATTGTGCCACCCAAACGTCAAATAGACAAATCTCAAATAGAAGCTAAAATGGTGACAACACTAGGATGGTTTTAGTACAAATGGCAGCTTGTTATGGTGTGACTTCTCAAACGCACTTTCATGTTACATGTTTGTGATATATGGTTACAGATTGTACTTCATGGTTGTTCTTTTCAAAGGAATCAACTACTTTTTCGTTTCCTTTGCTAACGAAGCTCATATTCAAGAGTTCAATGTCAGTTATTTTCATTACTTTGAAGCCTTTGAAAGCATATAATCATGACCCTAATTCCGATCACAGCAACCAAAAAACACGATCACTGAAGACATGTACAGAACATGTACAGTCAGACGATCACGATCACTTCATCAACTATTTTTAATAAATTCACTAAAAGTATTGAAGTAAACAACTAAAGACTTTGCCCAAATGATCACCTAACTTAAACAATTACGACTTAATTTTCAAATGTTTTTTTAATCGATTATTGTTTACATACTGGCTATACCTCTCTGTTTAACAAAATGCTACCAAAGTAACTTGCCGATAACTTTCTCAATATTTAACTTACCAACATTAGAAAAAATATAGGGATTCAATGATGTCTCAACATGCATGAACTATGCTTACATGGAAGTAATGATTTGTTTATGTCGATGGATTTAGATATTTTCATCAACTGATGCACTAACGTCCATAATCTCCGATCACTATCACTACACCTCTCGCTGTACAAAATCACTATCACTGGAGCCCTGCAGTACAGGGTTCCAGGGGGTGATACGGTGCTTGACCTTAATGCGACTGACACTACTTTTGTTCTGCAATGAACTCCTCTTATAGTTTTTGATGAATCTTTCTGAAACTTTATAAATCAGTGCCAATTAATCAGAGAATACATTTAGAGTTATGATCCTTGAGTTAGAGCGCTTGATTTTCCTATTTCATACTGAGGGTTAAACTTAGCTTGACTCAAACTTTCAATCTTAAAATAAAGGCATATGATTTGACCTACTAACCTTGATCATAATGAAAGACACATTTTTGGAATATAACCGCGACAATAACCTTTAATTTGACGGCATAGGCCTGAAAACATGTTGTTTCCAATTCACATAATGAGTTAATAACCATTGACCTTGTGACCTTCACCTTGGAGTAGGACCTTTATGAAGATGAATTTTCTTAAAAGCGTAACTATGGCCATAATTTCTGATTGGACAGTGTTAGGCCTTCGTTGAGTAAATTGAGTTCAATAGCAATTGGACTGATAGAGCACACCTCGGATTGTTGCATACAAACTGCTATTTATCTCACACAGCGTAGCTGTTCTTGTTTATTCTAAAATGTATTCATCAAGTTTAGTACTGAATCAATCACTATATAGCAAGACAATATCCATGATTTTTAAATGAAATTTGGGAAAGGATATAAAAAGGCATAGTGCAAACAGTCCAGACCAGACAACAGCTAATTAGAATACACGATAAATTGACTAGCGTGCTTTACTATCTGGATCTATCTATTATTGATTTCTTTATGTTATAAAAGTAAAACTCAATAACAAGTGTTGAAAAATTACATTTTACAACTTCGATTAAATATTTTTTGAATTTAAAAAAATTAGTTTTATTTGTATCAATAGTAGTTTCATCAAATTCTATGTGACCTTGATTTCATTTCTTATAACATATCAAATAACAAATACAATTCATTATTAATCACTTTCCTCACATCTCATGTTCACCTTTAATTTCAGCTCATTGCACTACTGTTATTGTCTGCGATCCCACTGAGACAGGTGCAGAGACACTGCAGACTGACTGATTTGTCGCTCTGTCACATACATTAACGTTTTCATTGACAAGCAATTTCTATAGTTTATAAATAATCTTTTTTTTCGATATTAGCCAATTTAGAGTCGATTCTACTGCGTCAAGAAAACAAGCCAACAATGTGATTAATTATAAAAGGTTGAAACGCCAACGTCTTTTAGAAATATTAATGTAGATTAAAATATCTGTTACTAAATATTGCTGACAGAGTGTCATATTAATATAGACAACGAGTTATATTGACGTTGTTCAGGTTGACGAAGTGACATCAAATGTTGCCCGGCTATACTCGACCTGACTTGTACTATCTGTAGTATTATTATTATTATGTGATAAATTATCAAAGGTTGAAACGCCAACGTCTTTTCGAAATATTACAGTAGATTAGACATATCTGTTACTAAATAATGTTAACGGAGTGTCATATTAAAAATAAAATGACACAATATAGACAACGAGTTAATATATTGACGTTCACGTTGACGAAGTGACATCAATTGATGTCCAGCTATACTCGACCTGACTTGTACTACCTGTAGTCTTGTCACGTCAAGCTACTGCTTTAGTGTACACTTATCATTTAACATTCAAGAAAAGAAGTATTGAGTAGAAAACATTCCATTTATCTCCAAACTAATTATTTAAAATGCACTCTTAAAACATTTCCAATCTTGAAACAATCAAATTGCCTATTTGGAAGAACCTGCGTTTTCATGAACGTGTGGTTTTAATTTACATGTAAAGTGTTACAGTATTCATACATTTCAATTTACTACATTTAGTGAACAGTAAGTAGTTTAACAAGTAGGATCGTCAAGACAATTAACCAATAGACGTATAATCATCACTCTAAGTGTCAGCCTACTAATTGAGTCTGAAACTTTCAACAATGGAGTCTTAATGCAGGAGACTCCAGGTAACTAGCTCCATAGACATATGTTGCAGTGCTTGTCCATATGTTAATAAAACTTTTAATTCATTTCCAATTGTAGCAAGTTTCTAACCATCAGTAAGGACATTTCACACAGACGTCTGTCTTATCGAACTGACAGTGGAATAACGGCATAAATTGTTGTTCTTACACATTCTTGTTTTTTAATGGATTTCTGTGATTAAGCATTTATCTAAAAAGTCAAGTTTTGGGACGGAACTACAGCGAAACCTCAGTTGATTGGCTTTCTGTTAATTTTCAATTGACATATTTCAATGCAATTATTCACGTGGATATAAATATCAATGTATATTGTTATGAGTATCACCCATTATGTATATTTTATCAACAATTACTCTATTATATCTATTACTTTATTATATCTATATAGCAGGCAATAGATTTTACCTTTCACTACTGGCTTGTAAGTAACTCAATAATACCCAAAGCAGTCAATTACCTTAGCTTACTTTGTAACTTTGTTGAATAGCCCTGTCCAGCTTGTTCTTATGTAATGCTATCAACTGCAAGCTTCACTACCTTTAAGATAGCTTTTTAACATGCATTCTGGGAGACAGATATTATATCTTCACAGTGGTCAGTTGTGACGTTTGCCCATGTAGGGAATATAGCCATGTCGGCTCTATTATGGATTATTCATGCCATGTCGGCAACTTGGTATTATATTGTTTTTATTCGTGGACTTAACAAGTAAGACATGATTAAAACCTGATATTACTGCTGTGCTAGATTTTATTTGTTAGACTGCCATAAAAACATGTATACCTTCATATCTTAATTGGAAATAAATCTGTATATTATTTTACTTGTTGTGTCTTACCCGTCTATTTGTTATGTCTGGTTAACACCACTTGTAACAATATAAAGACGGCTCACATGGATATAAATCAATGTCGTTGTTTAAGTCTTCTGAAGACGAATTCAGTAATGCGAGAGATTCAAACATTTAGAACGCGACGCATTTGATATAATATAATTAATTATAGGCTTTTCAGTGGAAATAGAAAACAAATCAGAAAGTGTTAATTTAAAGTTTGTTTTTAAAGTTTACTTGTTGAAAAGGGATCTGTCAACTGAAACCACTTTGTAAATGTCATTGGCCTGAATAAGTCATCGTTCCAGTATCAGCTCCCAGACTCCCCAGTCTCTGCATCCGGGGATAAAACATGAAGGATAGCTTCATGGGATGTTCTCCAAACTTTTGGAGTGGATGTCATCTGAAAAGATAACCAACTGCAGAAGTAAATCGAAATTCAATAGTTAATACCACAGGAGGTTTCCTAGAAACTCGATGAAAGAAGATTTCATGCAGCATATGTGTTTTCATTGTTTGCTTAGAATGCTGTCGCCATATCACAAGCAGATATCATTGTACAAAAACCTGTATTCAACCTCAACACGACAGAACCATCTCATACAGTGTTACAACTATGTAACAAAAACTTATACACATTTGTCAATATTTCAACCCAAAAAAGGAACAAATGCTTTTGTTCAGAATGATGTATTATGGTCATGAATTTGGTAAGAGTTTTGAACATTTTAAAAATAAGTACATGCAAATATTATGTTTGAATACGATTATAAAAATGTGTGTATCTATGTTCTTGTTACGTTGAAAGCATGTTTAGGTCTCGTTTCAAATGTATGCTTCCTAGTTTCTAGTTAACAATTCTCGCTAAGAAAATGTTGTTCTTATTGCTGATAAAATAGGAGGAGTTTCGGTTACGACTCGACCATGTCTCCGGGAAATAAATTGATGTTAAAACTGACATTCAAGCTATCAAGAGAGGGAGATTACATTTACTTTTAAGCAATCCACTTTTAATGATATTTAAGTTAATCGAGTGTGTCTTTTATAATATCATACAAGTGCTATCTTATGATGCAAAGTGAATTCCGTATGCGGTAACTTATTATCATTAGAAAATGTCAATTTGAGAGTGGAATAAACATGTTCAGTCTTCTGTAGTGAATACACGAGGCTACAAACTGAATATGAAATGCATTTCACTTGTTGCATAACTAATGGTGCAATCTTCAATAAACCTTCTTGCGAAAGACACATTGTCTATTCGAGAAAAACAGCTTTATTTCATCGGACACTTAATTTTTTTCTGTTTCATCATTTCGCTTGTTAACGTTAAAAGTCTTGCAAGTGGCCACTGGTTGTCTGCTGGGACGGATGCTAACCTATTTGACACTAACAAAAAAGAGCTTTACTGTTGATAATGAGAGTAAGTCAACTGCATTAGAAACCCTAATATGTCTACGTTAATAACTTGATGGTTTAATAGTTGGTGATGGTCTGAGGCAATGTAATGAAGGCTCGTTGGTGGTTTAAAGAGACGAGCCTATACAACCTTTACTGCAGTTGTCTCATTGAGTGTCCAACGATCTATGTAAATTGCATCTGTGCAGTAGTTTGTGTAACCATACCCATCCAGCCAAGTACATTCCAGACATATTTGCTCAACCGAACAAGGTATTGAAATAGTGTTACCATAGTAGTTACATCTAAAATTGTATTTGTGTTGAATATACTGACTGGTTAATTACGGAAGAATAGCCAACAGTTTCTATTCCATGATATGCTCTTTGGACCCCAACTTGTAGGAATAAAATCACGCTGCAATGTTTTGCAGGTTAGGTTTTATTGATTCAGATTTACCAAAGCAATGTAGAAGTGCTTGAGTTTATTCAGAACATGCACCAAATATCGACAGATGATGCATACAAAACTGAGAGGTCATATAATTTTTGATGGACTTTGTTAGCTAAGGTCCATGTCAATCTCACTCACATATAACCAGTGTTGTATGTTAATCTTGCAAAAAGATCGTAATTGGGTCACTGTTGGTCGGGGAACTAGTTTTTTTAAATTATTGATTGTGATTAAACAATGCAATTTCTCAGCTCGTGTCTTTGATCAGAACATGCACGTGACTTGACTGCCCTCTGGCGGCAGATGAAGGAAGTATCAATCAATCTAGATTTGGAAGTTTTTAACTTCAAGCTGGGTTCAACTTCACAACCCTGCTTAAATGATTACAGTGATACGAGTAGGGCAGATTAAAACATCCAAACAGTTATTCGTCCCCGCTCTTTCAGGCTGAAGTGGAGGTACAGGCTGAAGAGAACTGTTAGATAGCGAGGGGGGTTCAGGAGCGACCCCCTATACTTCACCACCTCACCTTTGCTCGTACACCTGATGGGCTCCAAGGTAAAGCTAAAGTGATCTAAACTTACATTTTTTAAATATGAAGGTGTAACCATCCTCCTTAATCTAAGATGTGTAATAATAGTTGAGGTTCAATATTGTTTCAACGGTGCGACCCCCTATACTTCACCACCTTACCTTTGCTCGTACACCTGATGGGCTCCAAGGTAAAGCTAAAGTGATCTAAACTTACATTTTTTAAATATGAAGGTGTAACCATCCTCCTTAATCTAAGATGTGTAATAATAGTTGAGGTTCAATATTGTTTCAACGGTGCGACCCCCTATACTTCACCACCTTACCTTTGCTCGTACACCTGATGGGCTCCAAGGTAAAGCTAAAGTGATCTAAACTTACATTTTTTAAATATGAAGGTGTAACCATCCTCCTTGCATTGTTAATGACGTCACATCACAATGACAAAGAAGAATATGAACCTCCATATGATTGCCCTCGTAGGTAAAGAAGAAAGGTATTCTGTCCATGTGTTCACATCTGTTGCAATAACAATATCTTTTGACGAACATGGTTAACACTGAATAAGTTTTCACACAAAAACTACTCGGTCTTCTTGATGTATAATGACAGTATTAAACATAATTAAAACATTATTACTTTGTACGAAATACTAAATAATATTAATAATTTTAAAGAGTTGAGTAACAAAAGTCCCAGAATAGGATGATTTCTTTGTTTCTTGTGATTGTGTGAGTTCAAGTATATATCTATACATTGTATAGTCGTGTATCAACTAAAATAAAACAATATACAAAAACATATTTAATTTTTTTTTATTAAACTCCACTTTGTTGGTAAAAATAAATGTACAGTTGTCAACGTGACCTATAGGTTGTAATTCAATTCATTTAACATCCATTTTTTATGCACAAATAACCCAATAACACTTACTGTTGCTTAAGTGAGCTACTTTCAATAGTACAGATTATTGTACATTTTCGGGCCGAGTTCCTTGCAGGATTCGAACCCACACCCTCAGAGTAAGGCAACTATCGCCAACATTGAGCCTGAAACTTTATAAACTTCCTCTGTCCATGTATTCAAATCTGATCTGTTTCAATCCAAATATCTTTTACGTACATGGCTTACACTGAATAAGTTTTCACATATAATGTTCACGGTCTTCTTGATGTAAACTTAATAATATCATATATAGCTACTCTTGCCTTTACACAATCTTCAACGATGTATCTTGCCAGATAATGCAATTGATGGTATAACCAAGTGGTGAAGGACGAGAAACAAACGATACATGATCTCACAATGCAGTTAGAATCATTTATTGATCCACCACAAAAACGATTTTCTTGTCTCTCCAGGTTCTCAGTGTAATAGGTCAACCCTGAGTGTGTTCAATGAGACGGGTAAACGTTGTTATGAAATCGTGTGTTTACATATGATGGATGTAACTTCTCGCTGCTTGTTGGTAAAGTAATCCTGTTATAAAGAATCAGTTTCGCCCCGAAAATATATATCCGTGCGAAAGGTTCAAACTGATAAAGGGTCTGGAAAGACGGAAGAAATAAAGACTTTAAAGAGACAGAACCACGTTTATTTTCGCTCAAATAAGTCTATGAAATGTCACCAACAGTAAAACACCCTTCTCTCTTCGGAAAATCAAATTAAAAACGAGTGTACAAGGTTCCATAAAGCCATGGGCATCGATTTTGTAATTCGAAATAATAAAATGTATTCACATTAAAATGGCTGCCATGCAATTTTTTCTTTAAACGCAACTACGGATACTTTATAGTTTGTGTAATTAGATGTTTTACCCTCTAAAATATATTTAAATGACATAAACTATCAGTATAAATGGGAAATTTGAAAAAATAAATTTGGCAAAAAACGTGATACAGCCCCTTTAATCGTGCTCCATCATGCTATTTGTATCCGCAATAATACTACATTCCCCTGCTGGTCTAATGTTTGCCTCGTCTAATTCACAAACTGATTACTCACAGAATTCATAGCGCATAGGTATTTATAACTGTTAGTTTTGTCAGCCATTGAAATGTTGTGATTTGAACTTTGATGGTGATTCGTTGGCCTTCCCACCCGGGCACTACCATCTTTGCTAGATTTTATGCATATCATTGGCTGGTTATAAAAAGCGGATTCGAGGCACACACGTTGAATAGATCAGGGAATGAAGGTAACCTACACATATCTTGATATGTGGAATATCTAATGCAATTATATAATTCATCTAGGCTTCAATAGTACCAAATATAGCATTTATATAAATGTCTCAACACTTTTGTAAAACAATATTGCTATATGCGTGAATAGATTGCAAACATATAAACACCAAGATACGAGCCACAACACCCCCAGTCAAAAACCCATATGCTATCTCTTTTTCATCACATGAGGCACGCAAATACCAGTGTGTGATAACCATATGGTCTGAAGCTTCTAATTAACAAAGCATCTCTGCCTGTGTAATACAGATACTTCCTTTTCTTCCCCGATGAGAGAGTAGCAACTGCTTAATGTGATTAGCCCGTGGACTTGAAGTTCTTGTTTCTCACGATGGACTCTCTTCTATTTTCAATTGGATGTCTTTTCAATTTCACCATTGACCTTTTCTAGGTATACGATACATGTATTGTCTTCAAACACAAAGCGATAACTGATATGTGTTTTTGTGTAATATGCTCTTCTAATAGGCACCGTAGCATGTGAAAACGAAATCGATGATATTGTTTTATTTCAGAAATGACGATTGGATATGCAATAACACTTTACTACCCATAGAGTTGAAAATAACCGAGTTAATATTATTGATATGAGTACATGTGCACATATCACATTTGCCTAGCAACCATTATTTCAGCGTGACATCACTGTAGCTTGCCGCCGCAAGAGAAGTGGGCAGTTTCCTGGCTAATTTTATGCGAATCAAATCGAATAGAATGAGTAGTAAAGAAATTATTAAAATAATAAATAATAATTATTATAAAATAATTTCTATGTTCACACTTGACCGTGACACTTCTTGTAGCTTGTAAAGGGGACCGAGATGACATTATATTTTGCTGTTTTTCATATTATTTTTCGATCATTAATCAATTTATGTTTGTATACAATATTTACTGCCAATACCATTGCAATCAGCAATTGGGCCAATACAGGAAAAACATGGCCAAACGAGACAAACTGGACCAATACGAAAACTTGCTAAGCTATCACTCAAATCTTTGACCAGCGCCAATCTTGATTATAATTATTATTTCAATGTAGATGAGATCTTTACTATTCTGTAAATAGAATTAAACGTGGTTAGTTAATAAATTATCAATTAGTAAGTATTGCAGTATTAGCACAGTTACTTTCAATAGACCTCGAACCTATAATTGGGCCAATGCGGAAATATTTAATCAATAACATTAGCGTATAACATACCGAAAGTTAACTTTGAGAATAGTTTTCATAAAGTTCTTATTGTACAAAGTGTTTGAATTTAAAGAGGTGGAAAATAAGAAATGTAAGTTGAAGTCTTTGTAGATCTTTGTAGAAATTATGCTTAAACGCTGCTTGATAAAGAAGGTATTTAGAATTGACACACGAGGAAGTCCGTATGTTTTCCCAAACCAACGTTTCACTTCGATAGATGCTGCAGATTTCCCCCAGGAAGGTAATTAAACACTGGCTCTACCCTCATCAATCATTTACCTGCAAACAGTTTCTTTGAAACAAACCACAATTAAGTTGAGCTGAAAATATGTTTCTGGGGCTAAACAAAGAGTGGATGGAGTTTTTACTAACTAGACATTAACTATCCCCTGCGGATAAACCAGGGGGATTTAAAAAACCTAATCTAATTTTCCTTGTACTTTGACTTCAAAATGGTTCAAAGTTGTGCTTGCCAATTTAGACAACTGAGTAAGCGGTTCAACCGTTGAATCCATTCAATGACCAAATAGGAGAATTGCTTTCCACAGTGAATCAATATGTTTAGATCCATGAAAGCAAACTTAATAGTACACGTACTACCAAAAGCATCAAACTTTCAATAAAAGACGTTGCATATACATGTACATATAAATATGTGCATATCAATTAAAATTCAGTTTTGGTTTATGTTTTGTAAATTGATTTCTAACCCCTGGGTGAAACCATGGGGTTTGTGTCGAAGTGCATGAAAACAAAACAACTCCTCCCCCGATTTTTAGGCAATTGTTTTCAAACTTTTCACATGCTTTGGATATACATAGGTAATCCGTATGTGTTTTTTGGGGACCAATCGGATGAAGTTTTCAGAATTATGATTTTTGACATACGGTGTTTGACCTAAATGCGACTGACAATACTTTTGTTCTGCAATGAATTCCTCTTATAGCTTTTGATGAATCTTTCTGAAACTTTACACATGCTTTGGATATAAATCAGTGCCAATTAATCAGAGAATACAGAGTTGTTTTCCTTGAGTTAGAGCGCTTGATTTTCCTATTTCTAAGGGTTAAACTTACCTTTACTCAAACTTTCAAACTTAAAATAAAGTCATATTATTTGACCTAATAACCTTGATCATAATGAAAGACAGATGTTTGGAACTATAACCGTGACACTAACTTTAAATTTGACGGCATAGGCCTTTGAAAAATGTTATGTTTCCGATGTCAAATAATGAGTTAATAACCATTGACCTTGTGACCTTTACCTTGGCGTAGGACATTTATGAAGATGAATTTTCTTAAAAACGTAACTGTAACCATGGCCATAATTTCTGATTGAACAGTGTTAGGTCTTCATTGACTAAATTGAGTTCAATAGCAATTGGACTAATCGAGCACACTTCGGACTGTTGCATACAAACTGCTATTTTTCTCACACAGCGTAGCTTTTATTGTTTATTCTAAATTGTATTCATGAATTTTAGTACTGAATCAATCACTATATAACAAGACAATATTCATGATTTTTAAATGAAATTTGTGAAAGGATTTAAAAAAGACACTGTGCAAACATTGTCCAGACCAGACAACAGCTTATTAGAATACACCATATATTGACTAGCGTGCTTTACTATCTGGATCTATCTTTTATTGGTTTCTTTATGTTATAAAAGTAAGACTCAATAACAAGTGTTAAAAAAATACATTTTACAATTTCGATTAAATATTTTTTAATTTGAAAAATTAGTTTTACTTGTATCAATAGTAGTTTCATCAAATTCTATGTGACCTTGATTTCAGTTCATATAACATAACAAATACAATTCATTATTAATCACTTTCATGACATTGCATGTTCATCTTCAATTTCAGCTCATTGCACTACTGTTTTTATCTGCGTTCCCACTGAGACAGATGCAGAGACACTGCAGACTGACTGATTTGTCCCACTGTCACATACATCAACGTTTTCATTGACAAGCAATTTCTATAGTTTGTAAATAAATTGCACTTTAAAACATTTCCAATCTTGAAACAATCAAATTGCCTATTTGGAAGAACCTGAATCTTCATGAACGTGTGGTTTTAATTTACATGTACAGTGTTACAGTATTCATAAATTTCCATTTACTACATTTAGTGTACAGTAAGTAGTTTAACAAGTAGGATCGTCAAGACAATTAACCAATAGACGTATAATCATCACTCTTAGTGTCAGCCTTCTAATTGAGTCTGAAACTTTCAACAATGGAGTCTTATTGCAAGAGATTCCAGGTAACTGCTGTAGTGGTTGTCCATATGTAAATACAACTTTTAATTCATTTCCAATTGTAGCAAGTCTTTAACCACCAGTAAGGACATTTCAAACCGACGCCTGTCTTATCGTACTGGCCGTGGAACAACGGCATAAATTGATGTTCTTACACGTTCTTGTTTTTAAATGGAATTCTGTGATTTAGCGATTTTCTAAAAAGTATAGTTTTGGGACAGAACTACAGCAAAAACCCAAGTTGATTGGCTTTCTGTTAATTTCCAATTCACATATTCCAATGCAATTACTCACGTGGATATAAATCAATGTCAATGGATTTAACTCTTTCTCATGGATATACATATCAATGTATATAAAGCAGCTCACGTGGATATAAATCAATGTCGTTGTTTAAGTCTTCTGAAGACGAATTCAGTAATGCAAGAGCTTCCAACATTTAGAACGAGACGCATATGATATAATATAATTAATCCTAGGCTTTTCGGTGGAAACAGAGTTCAGAAAACAAATCAGAAAGTGTTAATTTAAAGTTTGTTTTTAAAGTTTACTTGTTGAAAAGGGAACTGTCAACTGAAACCACTTTGTAAATGTCATTGGCCTAAATAAGTCATCGTTCCAGTATCAGCTCCCAGACTCCCCAGTCTCTGCATCCGGGGATAAAGCATGACGGATCGCTTCACGGGATGTTCTCAAAACTTTTGGTGTGGATGTCATCTGAAAAGATAACCAACTGCATAAGTAAATCGAAATTCAATAAAAAGTTAATACCAAAGGAGGTTTCCTAGAAACTCGATGAAAGGAGATTTCATGCAGCATATGTGTTTTCATTGTTTGCTCAGAATGCTGTCGCCATGTCACAAGCAGATATCATTGTACAACAACCTGTATTCAACCAAAACATGACAGAACCATCTCATACAGTGTTATAACAATGTAACAAAAACTTATAACCATTTGTCAATATATCAACCCCAAAAAGGAACAAATGTTATTGTTCAGAATGATGTATTGTGGTCAAGAATTTGGTAAGAGTTTTGAACATTTTAAAAATAAGTACATGTAGATGCATTATGTGTGAATAGGATTATTAATTTTTACATTCAATAACCCTCCGATAGACGTAAATTGGCGCAGCTCCCTTGGCTGAATGCATTTGAACTACTTGCCATTTAGATAGTGAGAAATATGGTTATATTTGGTATATCAATAGGCTACCTTCAATAGATTATTAGCTTTACTATCGATTGTTGGACCTCAATTTTACTCGATGCGAAATGGTCGTGTGGTAAGCTGTACAGTCAATGCTGGCTATAGTGGCCTTACTTCAGGGCGTGGGTTCGAATTGCTCATGGGACTCTGCCCGAAAAAGTACAATAATGTGTACTATTGAAGGTAGAGGGATTCCAAATATCACCATGTTATATTTCTCACTATCTAAAAGGCAAGTATTTCTAAATCAAGAATATAAAACATATTTACTTTTATTATACGTTCTATATACGATTTTCTAATAGGTGTATTTATCTATATTGTCACTATTACTTTAATAGACAAGTTATTAACGATTATGTTTTAAAATTAGAACGGCTTCGTGTTGTCGTCGTTGTTAGTATTTAAGACAAATATGGCTGCCAACAGTAAAATATGAACAGTTCCGGAAACAAAAATGTTCATGAATCCATAAATAACCTGATATACCTAATCATCAACAAGAGACATCATCTGAAAATAATGAACAATATATGTACTATTCTCGTTGTTTCTGAAAAGAAGAAAAATAAATATATGATTCACTTGAGGAATTGGAGAAATTTCGTTGGATGGATCATGAAAAAGGAAAGAAGACATACTTAAAGAAATAAATGAACTTAAGCTCAGGCAACTGGAAATTAATAATAAAAGAAACAGAGGGAATAATGATTGAGAGCTAGATCAAATTGGCAGGAGAAAGGGGAATATTTTCTTTCTTTAGAAAAACATAAATTTGTCAACAAGGCAATAACCAAATTGAAAGATGATAATACTCTAATCACTGATACTAAACCTATAACTTAAGGTCAGGCAACTGGAAATTAATAAATAACAGAGGGAATAATGATTAGAGCTAAATCAAATTGGCAGGACAAAGGGTAATAATTTCTTTCTTAAGAAAAACATAACTTTGTCAACAACGCAATAACCAAATTGAAAGATGATAATACTCTAATCACTGATACTAAACCTATAATTAAACATGTTCATGCTTACTACAAAAAAAGTGTACTCTACTCAAGGTGCAAAAGATATCAACCTTCAAGAATTATTCAAAGAATTATCAACTGAAAATTCGACATTATTTGAAGGAGAACTCCAACATGAAGTCCTTAATGCTAAAAAATATGAAGAATGATAAAACTCCTGGACCATCTTGATATACAACCGAAATTTTAAAAATTCTTTTTAAAGGACATCCATGCAGCTGAATCAATTGTTCATTTTTTTCTTTGAGTGTGGCAGCATTTAGTCAACTGGATTGAATATGACACAGGTACAAGACTAATTCTCAATGAAAAACATATACTCTTTGGATTAAAAGAAAAAAGAAATGATGTTCTAAGTTTAATCTTCATTGCAACGAAATATGAGTTACATGGTCTGCATTGAACCTTTTTGATGAGGACCCTTGATTAGAAAACTACAAAGGAGAAAGTTTGCAGAAAATGCAAAGGACAATTTTTTTGTCGATACCAGTCCCTGAAGAGCGGAGATGGCGAAGTTTTAGAGCATCGCAATTTTCTTTCTTTGTAGTACATAAACTATTATTTACAAACATGAATGGTTAGTGCAGTGATCATAATTGCAAACATTTGTGAAGATAGCATTCCTTAAAGATGTAAAATAGAAGTGATAAAATTAATTACATAATGGTCACCGCAGAATGGAATAAAGAAACGTAATTAACATAAATGAATAATTTTAAGCACTGACAACAGATGCAAATTTGAAGTATGTGTAGAGATACCAATCTTTTCAGATGTATAATGACAGTATTAAACATAATTTAAACATTATTAATTTGTACGAAATACTAAATAATATTAATAATTTTAAAGATCGGAGTAACAAAAGTCTCAGAATAGGATGATTTCTTTGATTCATGTGATTGTGTGAGTTCAAGTATATATCTATTCATTGTATAGTCGTGTATCAACTAAAATAAAACAATATACAAAAACATATTTTAAAAAAATATTAAAACTCCACTATGTTGGTAAAAATAAATGTACAGTTGTCAACGTGACCTATAGGGTGTAATTCAATTCATTTAACATCCATTTTTTATGCACAAATAACCCAATAACACTTACTGTTGCTTAAGTGAGCTACTTTCAATAGTACAGATTATTTTACATTTTCCGGCCGAGTTCCTTGCAGGATTCGAACCCACACCCTCAGAGTAAGGCAACTATCGCCAACATTGAGTCTGAAACTTTATAAACTTCCTCTGTCCATGTTTTCAAATCTGATCTGTTTCAATCCAAATATCTTTTACGTACATGGCTTACACTGAATAAGTTTTCACATATAATGTTCACGGTCTTCTTGATGTAAACTTAATAATATCATATATAGCTACTCTTGCCTTAACACAATCTTCAACGATGTATCTTGCCAGATAATGCCAATGATGGTATAACCAAGTTGTGAAGGAAAGGAACAAACGATACACGATCTCAGAATGCAGTTATATCATTTATTGATCCACCATAAAAACGTTTTTCTTGTCTCCCCAGGTTCTCAGTGTAATAGGTCAACCCTGAGTGTGTTAAATGAGACGGGTAAACGTTGTTATGTGTTTATATATGATGGATGTAACTTCTCGCTGCTTGTTGGTAAAGTAATCCTGTTATAAAGAATCAGTTTCGCCCCGAAAATATATATCCGTGCGAAAGGTTCAAACTGATAAAGGGTCTGGAAAGACGGAAGAAATAAAGACTTTAAAGAGGCAGTAGCACGTTTTATTTTCGCTCAAATAAGTTTATGAAATGTCACCAACAGTAAAACACCCTTCTCTTTTCGGAAAATCAAAATAAAAACGAGTGTACATGGTTCGATAAAGCCATGGGCATCGATTTTGTAATTCGAAATAATAAAATGTATTCACATTAAAATGGTTGCCATGCAAATTTTGTTTTAAACGCAACACCGCTATTATCACCACGGATACTTTATAGTTTTGTGTAATTAGATGTTTCACCCTCTAAAATATATTTAAATAACATAACCTAATCAGTATAAATGGGAAATTTGAAAAAAATAAATTTGGCAAAAAACGTGATACAGCCCCTTTAATCGTGCTCCATCATGATATTTGTATCCGCAATAATACTACATTCCCCTGCTGGTCTACTGTTTGCCTCGACACATTCACAAACTGATTACTCACAGAATTCATAGCATAGGTATTTATAACAGTTAGTTTTGTCAGCCATTGAATTGTTGTGATTTGAACTTTAATGGTCATTCGTTGGCCTTCCCATCCGGGCACTGCCAACTTTGTTCGATTTTTAGGCATATCATTGGCTGGTTATGAAAAGCAGATACGAGGCACACACGTTGAATAGATAAGAGAATGGAGGTAACCTACAAATTTATTGATATATATATATATATATATATATATATATATATATAATGTTACTAAGCATAGCATTTATATAAATGTCTCAACACTTTTGTAAAACAATATTGCTATAAACGTGAATAGATTGCAAACATATATACCAAGATACGAGCCAAACACCCCCAGTCCAAAACCAATATGCTATCTCTGTTTCATCACACGAGGCACGCAAATACCAGTGTGTGATAACCATATGGTCTGAAGCTTCTAATTAACAAAGCATCTCTGCCTGTGTAATAGAGATACTTCCTTTTCTTCCCCGATGAGAGAGTAGCAACTGCTTAATGTGATTAGCCCGTGGACTTGAAGTTCTTGTTTCTCAAGATGGACTCTCTTCTATTTTCAATTGGATGTTTTTTCAATTTCACCATTGACCTTTTCCGGGTACAGGATACATGTATTGTCTTCAAACACAAGCGATAACTGATATGTGTTTTTTATGGACAAAAACAGCTGCATCCCGGAAGTTGCTCAACTATACCTATGTATCTAACTTTCCTGTAATATACTTTTCTAATATGCATCATAGCATGTGAAAACGAAATCGGTGATTTTGTTTTATTTCAGAAATGACGATTGGATATGCAATAACACTTTACTACCCATAGAATTGGAAATAATCGAGTTAATATTATTGATATGACTACATGTGCACATGTCACATTTGCCTAGCAACCATAGTTTCACCGTGACATCACTGTAGCTTGTCGCATCATGAGAAGTGGGCAGTTTCCTGGCTAATTTTATGCGAATCAAATCGAATAAAATGAGTAATAAAGAAATTATTACACTCGAAAGTGTGACCTATGACTTTTACGAAACTCGTGCAGATTTATATATAACCCTCGCTCTCTCAATACAAAAATCCACACTCGTTTCGTAAAAGTCATATGACACACATCCTCGGTTAATAATCTCTATCTAATTTCTATGTTCACAGTTGACCGTGACACTTCTGGTAGCTTGTAAAGGTGACCAGGGATGACATTATATTTCGCTTTTTATCATATTATTTTTCGATCATTAACCAATTTATATTTGTATACAATATTTACTGCCAATACCATTTCAATCAGCAACTGGGCCAATATGGCCAAACTGGGCCAATACAGGAAAAACAGGGACAAACGAGACAAACTAGACCAATGCGAAAACTTGCAAAGCTATCACTCAAATCTTTGACCAGCGCCAATCTTGATCATAATTATTATTTCAATCGAAATGACATTTTTACTATTCTGTAAATAGAATTAAATGTGGTTAGTTAATAAAATATCAATAATTAAGTATTGCAGTATTAGCACAGTAATAGACCTCGGACCTATAATTGGGCCAATACGGAAATATTTAATAAATAACATTAGAGTATAACATATCGAAAGTTAACACACATATATATATATATATATATATATATATATATATATATATATATATATATATATATATATATATATATATATATATATATATATATATATATTTTTAAAGTTCTTATTGTACAAGGTGTTTGCACTTAAAGAGGTGGAAAATAAGAAATGTAAGTTGAAGTCTTTGTAGATCTTTGTAGAAATTATGCTTAAACGCTGCTTGATAAAGAAGGTAGGAAGTCCGTATGTTTTCCCAAACCAACGTGTCACTTCGATAGATGCTGCAGATTTCCCCCAGGAAGGTAATTAAACACTGGCTCTACCCTCATCAAACATTTATCTGCGAACAGTTTATTTGAAACAAACCACAATTAACTTGAGCTGAAAATATGTTTCTGGGGCTAAACAAAGACTTGATGGAGTTTTTACTAACTACACATTAACTATCCCCTGTGGATACACCAGGGGATTTAAAAAACCTAATCTAATTTTCCTTGTACTTTGACTTCAAAGTGGTTAAAAGTTGTGCTTGTCAATTTAGACAACTGAGTAAGGGGTTCAACCTTGAATCCATTCAATGAGCAAATAGGAGAATTGCTTTCCACAGTGAATCAATATGTTTAGCTCCATGAAGGCAGATTCAATAGTATGTGTACTACCAAAAGCATCAAATTTTCAATAAAAGACATTGCACATACATGTAGATATAAATAGTGCATATCAATTAAAATTCAGTTATGGTTTATGTTTTGTAAATTGATTTTTAACCCCTGGGTGAAACCAAGGAGGGGTTTGTGTCGAGGTGCATTCCATCCGTCCACACGTCCAAATGAGGTTACCTATGTTCTGAAAACAACTCCTCCCCCGATTTTTGGACAATTGTTTTGAAACTTTACACTTGCTTAGGATATACATCGGTAATCCGTATGTGTTTTTTGGGGACCATTCGGATTTGATGAATCTTTCTGAAACTTTACACATGCTTTTGATATAGATAAGTGCCAATTAATCAGAGAATACATTTAGAGTTGTTTTCCTTGAGTTAGAGCGCTTGATTTTCCTATTTCAGACTGAGGGTTAAACTTAACTTGATTCAAACTTTCAAACTTAAAATAAAGTCATATTATTTGACCTACTAACCTTGATCATAATGAAAGACACATGTTTGGAACTATAACCGTGACAATAACTTTTAATTTGATGGCATAGGCCTTTGAAAAATGTTATGTTTCCGATGTCACATAATGAGTTGATAACCATTGACCTTGTGACCTTTACCTTGGCGTAGGACCTTTATGAAGGTGAATTTTCTTAAAAACGTAACTATGGCCATAATTTCTGATTGAACAGGGTTAGGTCTTCGTTGATTAAACTGAGTTCAATAGCAATTGGACTGATAGAACACACTTCGGACTGTTGCATATTAACTGCTATTTTTCTCACAGAGCGTAGCTTTTCTTGTTTATTCTAAAATGTATTCATCAAGTTTAGTACTGAATCAATCACTATATAGCAAGACAATATCTATGATTTTTAAATGAAATTTGGGAAAGGATATAAAAAAGACACTGTGCAAACCGTCCAGACCAGACCACAGCTAATTAGAATACATGACATATTGACTAGTGTGCTTTATTATCTGATCTATCTATTATTGGTTTCTTTATGTTATAAAAGTTAAACTCAATAACAAGTGTTGAAAAATTACATTTTACAATTTCGATTAAATATTTTTTGAATTTCAAAAAATTAGTTATATTTGTATCAATAGTAGTTTCATCAAATTCTATGTGGCCTTGATTTCATTTCTTATAACATATCAAATAACAAATACAATTCATTATTAATCACTTTCCTGACATCTACTGTTATTGTCTGCGATCCCACTGAGACAGATGCAGAGACACTGCAGACTGACTGATTTGTCGCTCTGTCACATACATTAACGTTTTCATTGACAAGCAATTTCTATAGTTTATAAATAATCTTTTTTTTTTCGATATTAGCCAATTTGGAGTCTAATCTACTGTGCCAAGAAAACAAGTCAACAACAATGTGATTAATTATGAAAGGTTGAAACGCCAACGTCTTTTAGAAATATTAATGTAGATTAAAATATCTGTTACTAAATATTGCTGACAGAGTGTCTTATTAATATAGAAAACGAGTTATATTGACGTTCACGTTGACGAAGTGACATTAATGATGTCCGGCTATACTCGACCTGACTTGTACTACCTGTAGTATTGTCACATCAAGCTACTGCTTTAGTGTACACTTATCATTTAACATTCAAGATAAGAAGTATTGAGTAGAAAACATTCCATTTATCTCCAAACTTATATTTTTCAATTTCGATTAAATATTTTTTGAAAATTTAGTTATATTTGCATCAATAGTAGTTACTAGTTACATTAAACTAATATGTGACCTTGATTTCAGTTCACATAACATATCAAATAACAATAAAATTCATTATAAATCACCTTCACGACATTGCATGTTCACTTTCAATTTCAGCTCATTGCACTACTGTTATTGTCTGTTATTGTCTTACTGGGATACATGCATACATCACATACATCAACGTTTTCTTTGACAACCAATGTCTATATCGTAGTCTTGTCACATCAAGCTACTGCTTTAGTGTACATATATTTCAGCACCCCAAGTGTAAAAATAGTATTATAGTCTGATGTATGAAGTTGCGGGTACCTCTTAACAAATCATGTCCCTATGAAAATCGTTCAAAATCAACTTTTTCCGACAGCAGTATTTCGAATTTTAAACTGTTGAAAATGTGGCGACGTTTTTTTTTGCGGTTGAGTGTATACTGCACCTGACTTGTACTACCTGTCACATCAAGCTACTACTTTAGTGTACACTTATCATTGAACATTCAAGAAGAATAGTATTGAGTAGAAAACATTCTATTTATCTCCAAACTAATTATTTAAAATGCACTCTCAAAACATTTCCAATCTTGAAACAATCAAATTGCCTATTTGGAAGAACCTGAGTTTTCATGAACGTGTGGTTTTAATTTACATGTACAGTGTTACAGTATTCATAAATTTCCATTTACTACATTTAGTGCACACTAAGTAGTTTAACAAGTAGGATCTTCAAAATAATTAATCAATAGCCGTATAATCATTCACTCTTAGTGTCAACCTACTAATTGAGTCTGCAACTTTCAATAATGGAGTCTTAATGCAAGAGATTCCAGGTAACTGTTGTAGTGGTTGTCCATATGTAAACAAAACTTTTAATTCATTTTCAATTCAATTTCAAGTTTCGAACCACCAGTAAGGACATTTCACACAGACATCTGTCTTATCGTACTGTCCGTGGAACAACCGCATACATTGGTGTTCTTACACTTTCTTGTTTTTAATGGATTTCTGTGATTAAGCATTTATCTCAAAAGTCAAGTTTTGGGACTGAACTACAGCGAAACCTCAGTTGATTGGCTTTCTGTTAATTTTCAATTCACATATTTCAATGCAATTATTCACATGGATATAAATATCAATGTATAATGTTATGAGTATCACCCATAATGTATGTTTTACCAACAATTACTCTATTATATCTATTACTTTATCATATCTATATAACATGCAATAGAGTTTACCTTTCACTACTGGCTTGTAAGTAACTCCATAATACCCAGAGCAATCAATTACCTTAGCTCACTTTGTAACTTTGTTGAATAGCCCTGTCCAGCTTGTTCTTAAGTAATGCTATCAACTGCAAGCTTCACTACCTTTAAGATAGCTTTTTAACATGCATTCTAGGAGACAGATATTATATCTTCACAGTGGTCAGTTGTGACGTTTGCCCATGTCGGGAATATAGCCATGTCGGCTCTTATATGGATTATTCATGCCATGTCGGCAACTTGGAATTATATTGTGTTTATTCATGGACTTAACAAGTAAGACATTATTGAAACCTGATATTACTGCTGTGCTAGATTTTATTTGTTAGACTGCCATAAAACATGTATACCTTCATATCTTAATTGTTAATAAATCTGTATATTATTTTACTTGTTGTGTCTTACCCGTCTTTTTGTTATGTCTGGTTAACACCACTCGTAACAATATAAAGACGGCTCACATTGATATAAATCAATGTCGTTGTTTAAGTCTCCTGAAGACGAATTCAGTAATGCGAGAGCTTCCAACATTAAGAATGCGACGCATTTGATATAATATACTTAATCCTAGGCTTTTCAGTGGAAATAGAAAACAAATCAGAAAGTGTTAATTTAAAGTTTGTTTTTAAAGTTTACTTGTTGAAAAAGGAACTGTCAACTGAAACCACTTTGTAAATGTCATTGGCCTAAATAATTCATCGTTCCAGTATCAGCTCCCAGACTCCCCAGTCTCTGCATCCAGTGATAAAGCATCGCTTCATGGGATGTTCTCCAAACTTTTGGTGTGGATGTCATCAAAGATGTCAAAAAATAACCAACTGCATAAGTAAATCGAAATTCAATAAAAAGTTAATACCACAGGAGGTTTCCTAGAAACTCGATGAAAGGAGATTTCATGCAGCATATGTGTTTTCATTGTTTGCTCAGAATGCTGTCGCCATATCACAAGCAGATATCATTGTACAAAAACCTGTATTCAACCTCAACACGACAGAACCATCTCATACAGTGTTACAACTATATAATTACAAAATGGTTTTGTTACACTAATTTCCGCGTTTCTGATTGGACGAGAGCTCTCAAAAACCTGCTGCCATTTCTCGATGAATGCAGATAAAATGTGCTACCATACCTCGTGCATTCGTACCTTGTGACGTCACAATCCATCAGAACAAACAGTCGTGTCAGTTGGTTCTCACAACTGAGCGTAACGTTTTGATGCAAAATAAGATATACACATGTCATTTCGTCTTCAAACCTACGCCAATAACTGGAATATCCATTCCATTTCCGAATGAGACAATTAATTTCACCGGGAACACTTCATTTTAGTCGATACAAGTCCTCAAGCTTGTTCATCCACTAGCGCTTTGCAAACGGTGGCCATGTTTGAACGTCGCGTGATATGCTAATGAGGGTTAATCACAAATTGCGTAAACCAGAAAAAACGAACCCTGATCGTATGCATGTGAATGCTGGGAAAACGAAATTGAATCCTCTGCCGTTTTAGATTAAGGATTCCTCAATTTTGCTTCAGCCATGTATTGTTGCGTGTAACCAGCTGCTGTCTCCCGTGATTAATGACAATATATTAGATTTGTGTAAATATTTAAAGAAAAACTTGTTGATTTTGTAATTATAAGGATAGTTTTACATGTTTTGTGCCTCTATCGAAGTATAACAGCAACAAATTTCGTATAACATCGCTCCGCTACGCTACGCGATGTTATACAATTTGTTGCTGTTATACTTCGATAGAGGCACAAAACATGTAAAACAATCCTTAAAGGCCCACTATGCTCCTGAATAAAACACTGGAAAGCGTAAATTCAATTAGTGGGAAAATGGAACTAGCGTTACTCCTACGCAGCTATGTTTCCGTTGCGCAGTGGCCTACTCGCCACGCCACTACTTGCCGTACAAGCGCGAATATGAATGCATTTTATTCGGAACAAATACTTCTAACTGTCTGTTTTGTTTTACATGGTAATTGTCTCTTATCATGATAAAAAAAAGAAGGGAATCGGCAAACTAGCTAAAGGACTTACGTATCGCTCTTCAAGAAACATGTATCTATATATCATTTTGTAAATAACAAAAGTACAATTGTGATGATTTTGCAAGTATTTCGCATGCGAATATAGCAATATACAATGATGACAAAGATTAGAATAACGAACCTGTTTTCTCCATGAACCTTATAATCCATGTACTATAATAATCGTCCTATGTCAGCGATAAGTTGTTCTTCAAATGCCAAATCTGCTTGTTGGAGGTTTTTCGCCAAAGAACACAGAATGCAAAGCTCATCCTATCCCTAAATTCCATTGGTGGAATATATGTTCCAACCTTTCAGTGAACGTTTAATTGGCTGACAAATATCTAGACTGACAGTCGCATTAATGTTATTTCATGATTGTTTGTGTGTCACCTAGACCAGACTTTTGACAATTAACATGACAATTGAAATGCCGCCGGTCACCGACATGCCATTCGTTATATAATTGAACCGGTCCAATAAACTTGTTATCTGTAAAAACATAATTACACTACTCAGCGTATATGACTTTGTTCAGCTTAATTGCGTAAACTAATTTGCTGTCACAACACTTCTCTCCTTTGAAGAAACATCTATATGGTATGTTAAATTGAGAATTTGTATTGGAGCTATCATCGAATTTACCCTACCATTACGTTTTCATTTACGAGAGTGTGTGTATTAGGCTGCATCTGGTAACATAATTCACTCATTCGATCGTGTTCTATAAATGTGTATAATCATATTGTATATATGTGCGTGTACAATGGTGCAATCTTAATGTTAATTTCACTGAGCTTGTTGAAAATCTTATACATAAAATATTTTGTTTATGGTTTGCATTACATTAAAATATATTGTTTGACACACTTATAATTATAGTAACCTTTTATATCTGATACACAATGTAACTTTATTACACTTATTGATATACTTTGTCACTGATATCAAACGTATATACAATCGTACAAGAGTAAACGAATGTTTCTTTACAACATGTTTCAATATAGCATCCATATTGCAAGGAAATGCTTGAGCAAAGAACCACGAAAATCGTGTACTGCTAAAATCCATCCAAAATGTTATCGTTAAATCTAAAAGATTTTCGGATTTTTCATAGATCAATCTTTGTTTCTTAATTATTTCTTATCATCTATTGCCTTGCTGTTATGTAACGTTCAACATCTTTACAAGTTTAACGCCTTCAATTGTGTCTTGTAATCTGGTACCATATACATGCCTGTTGGTTTAATATTTTATGATTGTTCAATGTATGCAACTTCTTTGTTTGTTTGGTGTGTTTGCAGTTTGTAGGGAGAGGCGTTTATGCAAGAATTTTTTTGCTTGTTTGCCGATTCCGTCACTTTTTCAGTGTTTTAATAGGTTTAAACTATATCAAGCGTTATAGCAACAAATAAAAAAACTTTAAATGAAATGTAAGATTAAACCTTGATATTTCGCCAAACACGGAGACATATTTTCAGGAAATCGATGTCACACTATTACCTCTCTTATGCATTCCTTGAAATCATCCAGTAGCATTTTAATTCTATTATTTGTATTATTAAGCACCTTGATAAACTACGGCTTTCTTTGTGAAATATCGTAATAAATTTGTTGAAACACAATCATGGATGAACATCACATGAAGTATGGTTATAATAAACAACATATACGCGTGTATATGTACTTGTAACCCTGTTTGTCAACCCATCTTTCCATGTAAGATCCTGAAATAAATGCCGTTTAAATTATATACGAGTACTTACATTTACATTTAATCCCGTATTTGAAGTTGTATTGTGGAAGAAGTCTCCGTAATATTGTATCAACAACCTGTCAATTAATTGCGAGTTGAAAATGGTTATATTAATTTTGTCTCATGATGATATAATATTATCAGTAATAATAATGTTAATACATATATAACAACTTACTCTTCAAATACGTCATCTGAAGCCTGAACAACTCAGGAAGAGTTGTACACATTGGTGTGTGGTGAGATGTTTTGGGTGTAAATTACTTTGTCGGCGACTTATCTTTTTCTCTTCACCAGCATTTTCTATTCGTCACATCTTTGCTGTTTTGTCAGACACATGATTGTTTCTATTTCACATTTTATGATGCTAATACAACCTGTACCCACACCGTTTTCTTATTGTACTAATTGTCTGCAAAGGTAAGGATAATAAATGAATCTAAATCTGAAATGTCTCGTTTGTTTGAACAACCAATCGTTCAGTTACCTACCAAACTATTTATTAATACATGCAAAGCAAAATATAACCTATATCCAGGCTTTTTAGTACGAGTTACGTTTTGATTACGAATCACGATTAAGACGAGTTTACTTTGGATACGAAAAGCCGGCGATCGCTCGCCTGCACCTAGTTTGCGTCACATGACCTCGTTACACATTGCGTAACGGTCTCTACCGCAGTCTCAAGATCGCTTAGGCCAGAGCTCCTTTAAGTAACAACAACTTATAAACATTTGTCAGTATATCAACCCCAAAAAGGAACAAATGCTATTGTTCAGAATGATGTATTGCGGTCAAGAATTTGGTAAGAGTTTTGAACATTTTAAAAATAAGTACATGTACATGCATTATGTGTGAGGTAGAGTTAACCCAAATATAACCATGTTATATTTCTCACTATCTAAAAGGCAAGTATTTCTAAATCAAGAATATAAAACAAATTTAGTTTTATACGATTGTATAACAGGTGTGTTTATCTACATTGTCACTATAACTTTAAAAGACAAGTTATTGATGATTATGTTTTAAAATTTCAACAGCTTTGCGTTGTCGTCGTTGTTTTTATTTAAACTAAACATGGCTGCCAACAGTAAAATATGAACAGTTCCTGAAACGAGAATGTTCATGAATCCATAAATCATCAGAAAATAATGAACAACATATGTACTTTTCTCGTTGTTTCTGAAAAGAAGAAACAGAAATATATGATTCACTTGAGGAATTGGAGAAATTTCGTTGGATGGAAGAAGAGATAGTTAAAGAAATAAATGAACTTAAGGTCAGGCAACTGGAAATTAAAAAAAAAAAGAAAAAAAGAAGGAATAATGATGAGAGCTAAATCAAATTGGCAGGACAAAGGGGAATATTTTCTTTCTTTAGAAAAACATAAATTTGTCAACAAGGCAATAACCAAATTGAAAGATGATAATACTTTAATCACTGATTAATAAACTTATTATTATTATTATATGATAATTAAACATGTTCATGCTTACTACAAAACATTATTTTTACATTCAATAACCCTCCGATAGACGTAAATTGGCGCAGCTCCCTTGGCTGAATGCATTTGAACTACTTGCCATTTAGATAGTGAGAAATATGGTTATATTTGGGATAACACTACCTTCAATAGATTATCAGCTTAACTATCGATTGTTGGACCTCGATTTTACTCGATGCGAAATGGTCGTGTGGTAAGCTGTACAGTCAATGCTGGCTATAGTGGCCTTACTTCAGGGCGTGGGTTCGAATTGCTCATGGGACTCTGCCCGAAAAAGGTACAATAATGTGTACTATTGAAGGTAGAGGGATCCCAAATATCACCATGTTATATTTCTCACTATCTAAAAGGCAAGTATTTCTAAATCAAGAATATAAAACATATTTACTTTTATTATACGTTCTATATACGATTTTATAATAGGTGTATTTATCTACATTGTCACTATTACTTTAATAGACAAGTTATTAACGATTATGTTTTATAATTTGAACGGCTTAGCGTTGTCGTCGTTGTTAGTATTTAAGACAAATATGGCTGCCAACAGTAAAATATGAACAGTTCCGGAAACAAAAATGTTCATGAATCCATAAATAACCTGATATACCTAATCATCAACAAGAGACATCATCTGAAAATAATGAACAATATATGTACTGAAGAAGACAAATATTTTATGGATGATCAACTTCTTTATTAACAATAGCGACGTTTCGGTATAGATCCTTATACCGTTATCAAGCATATGGAATGGATGGTGAAACAACAGATTATATACAGGATACATGTTGGTATGATAAAGAGATAACAAATACAACAAGATGAGGTAACAATGACATAAATGGTTGTACAAGTGAAGTTGTGATAACAAGGAAACCAGAGAGTAGTAAGTTAATTAGCCAGGGGGTGGCGGATGAGAGGACAAAGGCAGGATGAGGATACCAATTATTGGTGTAGGTGGAAGCCAGAGTGAGTAGATTGGATTAATCATTTGTGGATTAAGCGGTTGTAAGCTGATGGGATGAAATAGCCTTGATCCCTATTCATAGAGGGCTTATGTCTAACAATATGCACGGCTTCAGCTAAACGCCGGTGAGTGTAGTCATGTTTGTTGTTTGTGAGTGTTTTGACAGAGTCCCAATGGATGTTGTGTTGAGGATTTTTGGTGATGTGTTCCGAAATGGCTGATTTGTTGTCTCCCTTGATTGTTGATGTTTTGTGTTCTTTGATGCGTGTGTTGAGCGGTCTTGATGTTTCCCCAATGTAGTTGCTGCCGCAGTCGCAGCTAATATTGTAAACAACTCCTTTAGGTTGTTGTTGTTTTTGGGCATATTATTTCCTACCATTAGCCTTAATGATGGTTTTGAGTGGGGTGGCCGAGGAAAAATAAGTGTCTATGCCTACTTGTTGCTTGAGTAGACGACTGATGTGATGTGATGTTTTGCCAATGTAGGGCAGTGAGATGCGAATAGGGGCAGGGGCAGGCTTGCTAGTAGTGGGTTTGGGTGGTGGGTTTAGGGTGCAGTTGATGACACGGTCAACAAGTTTTGCTGGGTAGTTGTTAAGTTGGGTGAAAACATGCCGGAGGTGTTTAAGTTCAGAATCAGGGGTGACAGAGGATAGGTTGATGGCACGGCGGGTTAGAGTGGAGATGATGCCGGTTTTAGTTTTGAGTGGGTGGTTGGAGTCAAAGTGGAGATACTGGTCAGTGTGCGTGGGTTTGCGGTAAACAGAGGTTTGGATAGCATTGTCAGAGGTGCGGTTGACTAGGACGTCAAGGAAGGAAAGTTGTGAGTTGGTTTCAGTTTCAATGGTGAATTGGATGCGAGGGTGCTGTTGGTTAAGGTGCTGGAGGAGGGCAAGGGGGTCATTATTTTGAGGGAGTATGACAAAGGTGTCGTCAACCTTCCTGAACCAGCAGGTTGGTTGGATTAGTGAGGAGCTGAGGGCATGCTGTTCAAAGGAGGTCATATAGATTTCGGAGAGGATGGGAGAAAGAGGGGACCCCATGGGTAGACCATGGATTTGCTCGTAAAGGTCATCACCCCAGGTGAAGTAGGTGGAGGTGATGGAGTTAGAAATGAGCTGAATGATAGAGTCAGTAGTGAGGTTGGTGTCGAGGGGGGTGTCAAGGTTGTCATGGGAAGATGGGGTGCTTCCTGAATTTTAGGTTTACTGTATTATTTCAAAATTCAAGAAAACACTCAACAATATGCTGCAAATTTATGTCATTTGAAGAGCAGAGTGATGTCTCAAATCTAAAACATAAATCATATATATGTCGCCTGTTTATTGTCAATCAATCTTTATTCAATACTGAAAGGCAACAGGCCTATAGTACATTTTACAAAAATACAAAATACAAAATATATGGCAATCATGTCGACAATCATAACTAACATTTGGATTTCCTAATGTTCATGGCATGGTACACAAACATTGCAAGATTTTTTATAACATCATACTTATTACATTTCATTAAGGATGAAAATTTCTCCAACGAGGGATGAACATAATAAAATTCCTTAAGGTATTGTCTTCTGATTTTATAATATAACGGACACACGAGCAAGAAATGATATTCATTTTCTATTACATTTGTAGTACATGATTTACATAATCTATCGTCTCTTTTCATATTAAAATATCTGCCCTTTTCAATCAATAAATCGTGAGATGAACATCGGAAACGTGATAAACTTACTCTAAATTTCTTAATGGTAATACATGATAAATAGTACTCAGTGTAAATATATGGCTTAAAACCCAAATAAGTGTCACATTTTGAAGAAAGTGTAAGTTTACTGAGCCAGTTTTGTTGGTATATATCCTTTAGTCTTCGCGTAAAATCACTTATAAACTTCGAAGGACACTCAACAGTTTGTTCATACCACACATGATTAAAACCAGTTTTATATAACAGCTCTTTAATGTCCGATACCCAGTTTTTGTGTCCATGACCGTCATGTAGAATCATCATTTCATAACATTTTTTTGGTAAACGATAAGAGGGCATACTTAGGAGTCTCAGCCAGTATTTTACAACTTTCACCTGGGAGTTTATGATGAGCGGATATCTCCCGCATTCCCCATATATCTTTACGTATGGTGTGCTCATTTTCACCCCAAGAAACTTTTTACATGCCATTAGATGAATTCTCTCTCTCAACTTCGGTAATAAACAGAATGTTATATTTGTGTCTACATTATACTATGTTTAGGGCACTCGTGCCTGAATATCAGTATATCCCTCGCTCTCGCTCGGGAAATACTAATATTCAGGCACTCGTGTTGTAAACATAGTAAACATATTTGTCTTCTTCATAGTATGTCATAGACACTCCTATAATATCCTCTTTGTGACATTAATGTAGGACACTTCTTGTTGGACTCGAAACGCTGACCTGCACAGCACACAAATGAAACGTTAAGGAAATGCAGCAAGGATTGAATCAGATGGAGACTGGCGCGGGTTGTGATTTCTGGGGAAGTTTATGTCATGGGAAGATGGGGTGCTTCTTGAATTTTAGGTTTACTGTATTGTTTCAAAATTCAAGAAAACACTCAACAATATGCTGCAAATTTATGTCATTTGAAGAGCAAAGTGATGTGTCAAATCTAAAACATAAATCATATATATGTCGCCTGTTTATTACAGTAAGCATATACATTTTTGAAGGTTATTAAAAATGTTTAATTTCTTCCAGCAGAATAATACAAGCTGCTTTACATTTCCATTTGTTTATGATAATGAGTAATCAGTTATTATGAAAACGGATGTTCCAAAAACGATTAAATACTTAGCCTTTTCAAGCGATTTCATTTATATTTCAAATATATTATTCATTCACCTTATACATTTGGGATAACACTACTTTTAGTAATATATATTCTTGTTCTCCAACCCACACCCTCAGAGTAAGGTAATTTTTTTTTACAAGAATTGGTACTATTGAAGGTAGTGATATCCCAAATGTACCCATGTTATATTTGTTCACTATCTAAATGGCATGTATTTCTATCTTATTTATAGTACTAAACATCTGCCAAATCGCCAACACGAAGCATATCGGCTTATTTGCGTGATCAAGAGTTATATTTCTGTCCCGATAAACGTCTGGGTTAATGTGAAAATAACTTGGATGCTACTGTTAATAGTGAATTATCTCTCTCTAATTTGTTCCGTAGATATTTATGGCACTCGTCCCGGCCGTCAGCTCCGTCTACTAATTACTTTACACCTGACATGACGGAATTAGCCCGACACATGAAGGTGAGACTATTTCCAGTCTATTGGCTCATGTCTCTTCTATAGATACAACTACATTTGATTTATTTTTGATGACTCAACACTTACAACTTTTGACATCTGGCCCACGTTCTATTTCGCCAAACACTACATCTACAATTAGTTTGCATGTCAACTAAAGCCGTTGATTTATAAAATTATTTCTGGTTCCATTGAATCGACACACCTTATATTCACGTAAGAGGTGCTTTACATTCAAAACCACCCGTCATAAAGATAGTAAACATAGCTTATTACTTGAGGAAGGCTGTCTTATGGCTTTTACGAAACGAGTGTGAAATCTTCTGTTTCCACGAGTTTCGGAAAGGTGATATGGAACATTTCATAATAATCATGATAATTTCTTTATTCATTTTATTGTCAATTTTATTACATTTGAATCGCGTAAAAGTAGCCAATTAAACGGCCCACTTCTCTTGCTACGACGAACTATTGTATTTGACGTCACAGACTCGGGCTGAATATTGGTTGTCCTCTTATTGACATTATATGTATACATATGGTATTATTTTCAACCATATCGGTTATGATAACCAGTATTACCTTTATGATAGGATTATTAGCAGCCCCGACTAGGTAAGTGTTTGTGCACTTTCCGTCGCCGCCGCACTCTGTTTTGACTATAACTTTTTTTATGACAGGTTTTCAACAACTCGTATATATATATATTCATACTATAACCCCTGAGCAATTGTTTTGGCATGTTCATATTCAAGGTCAATGGTCAAGGTCAAGGCCACGAGTTATAAAATCACTGAAAAAATGCTTGTAAACGCGCTAGCTTTAATACTTCTATGTGGCTTATATTTGGTATATATCATCTATGGAGAAGTACAAAATTTCTATCAAGTTTCCATTAATATCCGTCAAATGTCAAGGTCAAATTGAGGTCACGGTTTGGACATGATGTGCAAACATGCTGTATCTTAGTTATTTTAGCTTTAAATCATCATAGAATAGTTATTCACAATGAAAGGTTATCAATGAGTTTGTGACCTTGAAGGTCAAGGTTACCAGTTCTGAAATCACTGAATAACTTTTTTCCAAGAAGGTTTTGAGAACTCATATACATAACTTCTTACTTATTACCCTAGGGAATTCTTTTGATATGTTCACATTTAAGGTCAAAGGTCAAGGTCACAAGTTTTGAAATCTCAACCAAAAAATCCTTGTAAACATAATAACCTAAAAACAAATTATGCTATTAGGCTCTTACTAATTTGAAAAGGTTTTCGCTAAAATCTTTCAAAGGTCAAAGTCACATCAAGGTCACAACTTAAACTTTCTATTGCGAAAAATGCCTTATCACAACTAGTAACACTTTGAATCATAACATAATTGTTATACACAATGGAAAGTGATCATTTACTGTGTGACCTTGAATATCAAAGGTTATGGTTAATTCTGAAATCACGAAATTACTTTTTTCCAAAAAGGAATTACACCTCATATACATATTTTTTTCTCATACACCTGGGGAATTATTTTGACATGTTCACATTCAAAGTCAAAGGTCAAGGTCATGAGTTCTGAAATCACTATAAAAAAATTCTTGTAGAGACGAAAATTTCTAACATTTTGGTGCTCTCATGGTCTTATTTGGTATATATCCACTGTGGAGAACGACCAAGATTTGAAGAGGTTAAAGGTCACATCGATGTCACTTAAAGGCGCTGTAGCACGTTTTTTGCAAAATTTATTTTTTCAAATTTCCTATTTATAATGATAGTTTATGTCATTTAAATTAACTTTAGAGGGTAAAACATCTTATTACACAAACCAATTATCTGTAGTGGTAAAAACTATGTTGCGTATAAAGCAAAAATTACATGGCGGCCATTTTATTGTGAACACAATTTATTATTTTGTATTACAAAAACGATTCCCATGGCTTTACCGAAACATGTACACTAATTTAAAACTTTATTTTCCGAAGAGAAAAGGATGTTTTACTATTGGTGAAATTATTTTGCAAATACATTTCATCAACTTTTTTGAGCGAAAAAACGTGCTACATGCTTTTGTGAATATGTCTTATTTTAACTATGAACACTTTGAGTCATTGCATGATTGTTATACACAGTATAAAGTGATCATTTATGGTTTGACCTTGAAGGTCAAAGGTCAAGGTCATGAGATATTGGTTAAGGCCACGCTGACCCTTTGCTCCAAGTTTGAAATCACAAATAGGTTTTAAGAACAAACTTGTGAAAAGTGAACCCTATGATGATTCAACTTGTAAGTTATAACTCCAATAATGAAAAAAAATTGTTTTAAAAAATTCCCATTTTTTGCTCATCAGGCCTGAAAGGCCCGATGGGCTTATGGCATGGGATGGCGTCCGTCCATCCGTCCGTCCGTCCGTCCGTCCGTTCGTCCGTCCGTCCGTAAACTTTTCACTTTTTCGACTTCTTCTCCAGAACCAATAACTCTAGAGAGCTGAAATTTTATGTACAGACTCCTTGGCCAATGGGGATTCTAAATTGTAGATTTGGTGACCCTGTGACTCCAAATAAGGGCCCCAGGGGTCATAACCTTAAAAGCTATTTTCATCTTCTTCTCCAGAACCAATGACTCCAGAGAGCTGAAATTATATGTACAGACTCCTTGGCCAATGGGGATTCTAAATTGTAGATTTGGTGACCCTGTGACCCCAAATAAGGGCCTCACTGGCCATTACCTAAAATCCTGTTTTCATCTTTTTCTCCGGAACAAAAAGATCTAGAAGGCTGTAATATTGTATGCAAACTCTTTAGCCAATGGGGATTCTAACTTGTAAATTTGGTGACCCTGTGACCCCAAATATGGGCCACAGCCTAAAAAACCTTTGAAAATGAATTTTGAACTGATATTTTATGTGCACTTCATTCACTTTATTTGAAATGTATGTCGACTTGAGATAACAATCTACATTGTGGACATGTTTGTCAAATTGATGTAATCAATGTGAAATGAGAACTATTGAATAGCCTATGAACTGAAAATTGTGACAAGTCATAAAGGACTAAATTGAAGAGGAGTTAAGAATTCTTTTATTTTACATGAGATATGTGAACTGCATATGACTGGTGATGAAATGATAAGATAAGATTATTTATATCTTCTCCTCCAGAACGAAAAGACCTAGAAGGTTGTCATGTTGTGTAATGAGTCTTTAGCCAATGGAGATTCTAAATTGTAGATTTGGTGAAGCTGTGGCCCCAAATAAGGGCCTCACAGGCCATTACCTAAAATCCTGTTTTCATCTTTTTCTCCCGAACAAAAAGATCTAGAAGGCTGTAATATTGTATGCAAACTCTTTAGCCAATGGGGATTCAAACTTGTAAATTTGGTGACCCTGTGACCCCAAATATGGGCCACAGCCTAAAAAACCTTTGAAAATGAATTTTGAACTGATATTTTATGACACTTCATTCACTTTATTTGAAATGTATACTTGAGATAACAATCTACATTGTGGACATGTTTGTCAAATTGATGTAATCAATGTGAAATGAGAACTATTGAATAGCCTATGAACTGAAAATTGTGACAAGCCACAAAGGACTAAATTGAAGAGGAGTAAAGAATTCTTTTATTTTACATGAGATATGTGAACTGCATATGACTGGTTATGAAATGATAAGATAAGATTATTTTCATCTTTTCCTCCAGAACGAAAAGACCTAGAAGGTTGTCATGTTGTGTAAAGAGTCTTTAGCCAATGGAGATTCTAAATTGTAGATTTGGTGACCCAGTGGCCCCAAATAAGGGCCTCACAGGCCATTACCTAAAATCCTGTTTTCATCCAGAACAAACTAGAAGGAATATTTTGTTCAGAATGTTTGGATGACAAGGCTTAGAACCGAGATTGTTTAGCCAAGGTGATTCTAAATTGTACTATGTACCATGAGATTCATCACATTGCCTGTTCTCTTTAAACCTTATACAGTTAGATCAGTGCTGCCAGTGTTTAGTGCAAGCAAGAGTCTATTACATAATTTGGCGGTAAAACACAAAAAACACAGCTGGCTTGTAACCAGAGCCAAGGGGTCAGAATATTGCATAATCTCCTGTGTGTTGACCTTGCTGAGTGCTCTCTCTCAATTTCAAGAATAAGATTTGTCAGGGTTAGGGATTGTACATTATATTGAGACAACATATTTCTGTCTTCATCATCAAACAAAATAAACTCTGATGAGCTACAGAGTCCATGGCTCTATTTTTATTGATGCCGAGGAGATGGCGGGACAGGGAAAGGAGAGACCTTAAGTTTCGGGGCTGCTCTGCTTTTGCGATCTCCCGAAAACGCTCATCTATTTATCATTCTGTATTATATTTCAAACATGGATTTGAAAAGGAGCAAAGTGGTAACACTACATGAAATAATGATATTTACAAAGGATTAAATATCTATTAAAGATGGTATTTACAAGCTATTTACAAATATTAAAATACTTCTTTACAAAAATAATAAAGGTAATAAATATCTATTAAAGATGGTATTTACAAGATATTTATTATTTTGTAAACATTTGTAAAGCTTTGTAAAGCTTTGTAAAGCTTTGTAAATATCATCTTTAATATCGTTGAAAAGTTTTGTAAATATCATCTTTGACTTTGAATAAAAAAAATATGACTTTTGATGAAAACAGCTAACTTTGATTAAAAAAAGAGAATTTAATGAAAAATAATAACTTTGATGAGAAAAATGACTTGAATGAAAAAAATAACTTTAATGAAAAAATGACTTTGATGAAGGAAAAATATGTTTGATGAAAAAATTGACTTTGATGAAAACATGACTTCTTTAATGGGAAAAATAAATTTGATGGAAAAATTATTTTGAATAAAAATCAGACTTGAATGAGAAAAATTAATTTAATGAAAAAAATGATTTTGATTAAAAACCGACTTTGATGGAAGAGACTTTGATGAATAAAGAATATCTTTGATGACAAAAATTGATATTGATAAAGACTTGACTCTGAATAAAAAAAACATGAATTTGATTTAAAAAATGATTTGATGAGAAAATTAACTTTAATGAAAAAAATGATTTTAATGGAAAACTTACTTTGGTGAGATGGAAAAATATGACTTTGATGAAGAAAAAATATCTTTTATGAAAAAAATTTACTTTGATGAAAACATGACTTTGAATAAGGAACAATGACTTTTGATGAAAAAAAGAAATTGTTGAAAAAATGTATTTGATTAAAAAATGACTTTGGTGAGAAAACTGACTTTGATAAAGAAAATGACTTTGAATGAGAAAAAATGAATTTGATGGAAAAATGATTTTGATTGAAAATCAGACTTTAATGAGAACAATTATTTTAAGGAAAAAAACTGATTTTGATTAAAAACCGACTTTGATGGAAGAAACTGACTTTGATGAATAACAAATATCTTTGATGAAAAAAATTTATATTGATGAAAACATGACTTCAATGACCGAAAAAAACTTAATTTCGATTAAAAAATAAGTTCGATGAAAAAAAATGAATTTGATTAAAATGACTATAATGAAATACTAATTTTAATGAAAAAATGACGTTGGTGAGAAAAAAACGACTTTGATGGAAAAAAATGACTTTGATGAAGAAAAAATATCTTTTATGAAAAAAATGACTTTGATAACAACATGACTTTGAATAAAAAAAAGAGAAGACTTTAATGAGAAAAACGACTTTGATGGAAAAAAACAATGACTTTGATGAAGAAAAAATATCTTTGATGAAAAGATTGACTTTGATGAAAACATGACTTTGAATTAAGAAAAATTACTTTTGATGAAAAAGTTAATTTGATTAAAAAAGACTTTGATAAGAAAAATTACTTTGATAAGAAAAATGACTTTAATAAAAAAAAATATTTTGATGTAAAAAAATGACTTTGATGAAGAAAATGACTTTGAATAATAAAAAAAGGCTTTTGATGAAAAGAAAACTTTGATGGAAAAATAAATTTGATTAAAAAATGAATATGATGAAACAATAATTTGATGAAAAACAATAATTTTAATGAGAAAATGAATTTCATTTTGATTTGAATTTGATTAAAAACCCGACTTTAATTTTTTTTAAATTACTTTGATTTTCAAAATGACTTTGATAATCCAAAATGACTTTGATGAAAACATGACTTAAATGAGAAAAATGAATTTAATGAAACAAAATTATTTTCATTAATTAATGATTTTGATTGAAAAACCGACTGTGATGGTAAAAACTTTGATGATAGCATGACTTTGAATTTTAAAAAATGGCCTTTGATGACAAAAATGTCTTTGATGACAAAAATGTATTTAATGAAAAAGACCTTGATAAATTGAAGTATTAATTTATTTGTCATTAATCAATTTTGCTCACTTATTTTTTATGTAGTTCGAGCAAGAATATTTTATGTATTTCAAAGTCACTAACGCTAATATACTCAAACTGGGTCTCCAATTTGATTACATATCATGTAAAGCGACTAAATCATGTTGTTGAGGTCACATGTATGTCAAATGTTAAAATTTGTGTTATTTAATTGAGATTGATCAACTTTAACCGAAAATAACCAGTTTAAGGTCAGTCAGTTAATTATAAAGAAAATACAATTATTCAAAGTCGTGGTCATGATCGAAAACAGGACATAGAACCCTGGCATGCTGCAGCCATTAAGTCAAATATATATTTGGAAACTTTCATGAAATGGATAGGAAGACAGATTTGCTCTTATAGCTTTTAATAGGTCTGATAACGAGTAGATACTGTATATGTCGGATACTACATGTGCATGTGACTGTTCCTTAGTTTCCATTGAAATATATATATATATAGTTGATAGAAAGTCGAGTAAGATGATATAACGTAACCCAGCACCTACTATAATATGTACATTTTAGAACCATATAAAGTATCATGCAAAATTGATTATGCATCTTTAAAAGAATACGTTTGCTTATGACCACATTGACAGGTAACGTTTCATTTCTAAGTATCCAACATCTCAATACCTTTACATATTATATTTTGGAACTATTTGCATGTACAAAAAGAGCACAGGTGTGTTCAAAGATAAAATAAATAACCGACCAGCCTGATGCTATCATAAGAAAAGATAACCATGTATAATATTATCACTATAACCATGTCTAAACACTACATGATCCTACAGGGGATTACCAATACTCCGGGCGTAATGTGGTTATCTTTGAAATGTAACTAATCACTGATAGAACAGGGTAAGGTGATACAATGTTTTATTTCATTCCTTAATTTCATTAGCTAACCATAAGTTAATAAGTTAATAACTTAAAAAGTAGGTCCTTCATACATAGTGTTTGACTGAATGATGGAACGACAGAGAGAATGAATGAAAGATTGGCATGTTCACCCAAGCAGTAGTGATCTAAATTATCATAAGTATACAGACATATCCCGAAAGATAATCTTATATTCATTCGGCCTGAATCACAAAAAATACATAGCATAACACCTGTGAAATGATGAGTTACATTAAGAACTAGAGCAAGCTTAAAACAACTTTTATTGACAAAGTAAGTTGTGTCAACTTGATGATAACCTATCTTACAGTATGTTTACTGCTCCACTACTGCTTCTTAACTTCCACATTTGATAATCAATTAAGTTCAATGACTGGTAGATTTTAGAAATATGTCTAAGTGTTTATCATAGGACTGCCTTTCAATTATCCTACATCAATTTACATATTATCAATCACAATAGATTGTTCACTTAACCTCTTAATTATTCATGTTATTGTTATGTGGGGTAATATCGGTTTCTTTACTACTAACAATTTCTTTTTCACTAAAAGCTTTGCAAAAACGATCGTATTGACCAGGTGTACATTTTAAAGAAGAAATATTCAAAGAGCATGTACATTTCTTTGACTGGCATTCTTTAAGTTAAGGTGATGAAGAAGAGATATACGATCATGTACATTAACATATGTCAGTTATGTCAAAGCTGTTCTCAACTGTTCACATCGACATTCACAGCAATGGGTAACTTGCAGTCATACTGTATTTTTATGTATAGAATGTTCCATAGTGACGTTTAGTATCTGACTAGATCAATTTTAGATTGATGGTTTCATACCTGTGACACTTGAAAACGATCGTCGTCTTTGATATAAACAGTACGAGGGTTATAAACCAATTAGCGATCATATGTCGGCATTATGCCGTCTGCACACACGATGTGTCCCAATGAATTACGTAATAGTTTCATCAAAGGCGGGCGCGGCCGCGCCCCCAGATATCACGCTGCAAAGCCTTTCAAGGTCATTGTTCGTGCTTACGCTCATTAACACAGAGAGAAAAGAAACTAACTACCAATTTGAAGTATGTTATATTAAAATCTATAATTAAAACATTTTAATTGCTGACTTTCTCATTCTTAAATATTTTTTGGTTACGATTTTAAATAAATGTATACTTCACTTGCCATAAGGCCAAATAACGTCTTTGTATATGGTGCTGAGACAACCTTATAGTTCTAATACCCGGAAAATAAAGGCAATGAGATTAAATATAGATTAAACAGTAAAGAAAGACAACTATAAGCCTGTTCTCATTGACAATTCCATCATAGAAGTTGTCCCAGAGTATAAGTATCTCGGCACTATTTTTTATGACAAATTCAAACACAGATAGCATCTACAAGAATGGCCAACAAAGATTGTGGTTTACGTTAAGTTAAAGCTTTAAATGTTAATACCTTTACACTTGTTCTTTATAACAAAAGTTTTATTTAAAACTTTCACTTACGAAATTAGCTATTTCCATGATGTTTCATCCGATTATTTTGACATAATCACTTCACAGTCTTATATTTAATGAATAGATGAAATGGTATCACGATTGTAATTTATCATAGGCCGATAGGCTCATAACAACTATCACACTACTAACTCTTATTAAAGTGTATACGTTTGAATGTTAATGATTAATGATAGAAATTCAACACATGTTGTTTAAGTGTATTAAATTAAAATACTAATACTTGTTGTTCCGGCTGTTCTTTATTTTTAAGATTGTATGCGGAAGAGTTTCTGTTATTGGAGGAAGTTTCATACTGCCATAATACAAATTAAATTTTGTATTGTTATGTCGCAAGCTAATGCAGCGGTGATCATGATGATAATGCTGTCAAGTTGTAACATTATATACATCTGTATTTCATTTTGCAATGACTCTTTTTGTCAATCTCCTTTTTGCTGAGCTTCACTGACGGCGGTCAACCAGGGACTCTGTAATCAGAGGGGAGTACCTGGCTATATGCAGGAGCAAGCGTCACGTGTAAATGCCTATCAGAACAACTTGTTAAACGATGCGTTCCGGTCGGTGTTATGTAACATGTGTATTCGCTGTATTCTAACGGGTCTCCTGGTGGACTGTTACACTTGATTCGGTTATCTTGTACTGCAGCCATATTCAGCTATTCATCTATCATCAATCGCTATAGACACTTTCATATGGGTATCTAAACTAATTGTTATGATGAAAAAGAGGTACCAGTATGCGCCTTTGTATCAACGTTCATTGCTTGAACATCAAATAGCTTTGCAATTTGACTTGATTAGGTAATTTATTGCTGTACACTAGCCCATGAATGTTTCATTATCTGTTAAAACAAAATTTGAATGTCGAATTGTAAAATTGCAATGACAATTACATGTTATAGATGTGAAAGGTATGACTATTTTCTAAACTACAAATAAAATTATTAAATAAAATATATAAACAATATAGACCTAGATAACTGTCCACAGTTGTGTAAACAACGATACTATAAGGTATGTATAGAAGTTGAACATGTATTACTACAAATCATAAAATCAAATGAAAACATAAAATAAGCACACATGTGCCAAAGTCTCGTGTTCCGGTTTAAAACAGTTTGGATGGGGTGATGTTTCATATTATCCTGCTCAAATAAATTCATGGATGGCGATTTATATATACATGGTCATAATTGCAGACTCGAATACCTACGCTAGATATATCTAGATATTTCATTTTCCTCTGCTTATGTCAATGACAATTCTTTGTGTATGTCAGAGTTGACGAATATACATCCGAATACACAACCACAGCTAGTCGCCCAGTCACCCAGACAATGTTAGCTTAATTGCCGGTCATAAACCAGGCGAGAAATTACGCGTAATACATTGAATATTTCGTAATTAAAAAATCGCTATGTATGTTACCTTAGGTCTTTGAGAGCATTTAGATGTTGTATTCATAAGAACAGGTAGATTTTCTGGATAACAACTTCTTTAGTATTTTGTTATTTCCTTACATTCCACCTGATGAAGGAGTGAGTAGGTACTCCGAAACGTCCTGTATTTTCACACTATAGAAGTTGTTATCCCGAAAATAATCCTGTTCTTATGTTACCTTAAATGAACAATGACAATTATCTTAAATTTTGCGTGTATTAGCTGTCCGTTAATACTGTAATGCTATATCTGTATCTTATAATCACTTATATTATTTACATTTTACTACAGATTCTTCTTCCTTCGAAGCTTTGGTTTATCAATTTAATCTTTGGAACTTAAACGTGTATACCCTGTAGTGGTATGCGTGATATGTAAACAATGTATCCATTCATACTAGTTGTTTTAAAACTTGTAAAAAGGTCTTCTCGGTTCATTACCCTGAATCGATACTGTTGATATGTTTGTAATGTCATTTATAAAATGTCTGGTAGGACAGACGGACGGTTAAATTAATGCATGTTTTATTGGTGTACATTTATGCACTAGCTATTTGTGAAAGGAGCACCTACAGACAGGTTTATTCAATATATAAGGCCCAAACAATCTGGCCCAAAGTACAATTCACGTTTCAGCATGACGGCTTGAGATGACGTTACTTCGATAATTATTTCCCCCGGAGTTTTCATCAAATCATGGCAACGTATTTTCAGATACATTATAAATTAGTAGATTATACATCCTTTATGGATTGCACGATCAGAAGAATCATTAGAACATCATAGATCATCCAGTATGTAATAGTCCTTCCTAAAATGTTGTATTTTTAAGGAGTGTAATGCGATTCTAAATTTTCATAGATTTCGTAAGAGTGACTTATCGCTAAGAAAACTTAAATACTAGTCTGGCCAAAGCCCTGATTTGAAATGATGTAATGACTTAAATAACTTGATGAATTAATTGTTTCGGACCAATTTGTATAAACATATCCTTTAAACATAAACAAATATATTTACCTGTCACCAACATTTTGATTCAACCAAATATAAGACAATCCACTTGACAATACATATTTCTCATATCAGCTAACTAATGCGCGTTAACGGGACATATTTAAGGATGCGTACTCGTTATTGAAAATGTATCTTTAAACTAATTTTAAGAAATCAAAGCTGTATACATGACAACTGTGAGCTTTTTGGATTTGTCTGCAACAATATGAAAACAAACATGATAAACTTTAATGTTCTGCATGTGACATTTCATACGAACTTGCCAGCTGTGTTTATTTGCATCAGTATGATATATATATTAAAGCTATTAGTAGGCCGTTTGCTGCGAACGTACTACATAGCACACGCATTCAGTTTTAATGTAATATGCTTCATAAACAAAGCATACATTTATACATTTTATCATTTACAAATACAAATTCATAATTTCTGTCACATCTTCAGTCGGTTTCAATTTATTTCCACAAACGATACATATCATCGTTATTTTCCGTTTTTTTATAATAATTCTAAATATCTAAAATCAGTAGACATACTCTTGCGTTATGTACACGTAAATATTTGATTGATTCCACCAGTTTTAATTTGTGATCCGAAAACGTGGAACGATGGACAGAAGATGACATATTTTATTATTTTTATTGAAAATATTAAAATACTTACAAATCACACCCCGACACAATTGCAAAACAGACAGTATATACATACGGGACAACAATAAAACAGAAAACCTATGTTAGCTATCTTGATAATACAATTTAATTTGTTGAAGAATGAATGCTTGTCCCATATACAGTGTATACGTGAATGCGTATTGGTCAAAGAAGAGACTACTCTCATCAGAGTTCACAAATACACAACCGAATATACATGTATGCGAAGTCGCGAATACATGCACGCTGTTGAGCCCATCTAAAGATAGCAATTGAGGGTCATAAAACATCCTGTGCAATACACGAGAATGGTTAGTAATTGAAAAATGTAATCTGTTCTTACTAACTGTAGTAACACTATCTCATATTTGTAAAAAATATGGTTTTATGTTATTTGTAATTTTATGAGTGTTTTGGGCTCGTATGTGTCATATGGCACTTTATCTAACATTATGAAATTTCCTTTTTCATATCTTACTGTTTTACAAAATAGTCATCACACATTTAACGTTGTCTACCTATTATCTGTGCATGACTCAATACCTATAGATAAAAAATTATTCAATCATTCTTGTTGTACTGTAATGATATGCGGATGGACATTTATTAAAATAATATTAATGTTAATCACGTAGTTAGTAATTAAGTGTCTCATAGGTCAAACCTGACGGGTTAGCACATGTTGTATGTTTATTCATATCCGTTTGTATGTTATAATTATGTTCAGTGACCCTACCCTTTTATAGTAAATGAGTTTGTTCTTCGCCTTCTACATTATGTGCATAGTAATAGGGTAGTGATAACGTTAGCGTGGGTTGCATATATATTTACCGGTACTGATTGCAGTGTGGTCGCTCTGGTATTCAACCATTGCCAAAACTTACTAAAAAAAGACGTACTCTTTTAAACTGAACTGATGTCTTTATATTGGAGAGAGAGAGAGAGAGAGAGAGAGAGAGAGAGAGAGGAGAGAGAGAGAGAGAGAGAGAGAGAGAGAGAGAGAGAGAGAGAGAGAGAGAGAGAGAGAGAGAGAGAGAGAGAGAGAGAGAGAGAGAGAGAGAGAGAGAGAGAGAGAGAGAGAGAGAGAGAGAGAGAGAGAGAGAGAGAGAGAGAGAGAGAGAGAGAGAGAGATCTCTAAGATAAAGAATATCATTAAAAAATGACACAATTATAATGACACCAAACAAATGTTTATTTACTTGCCTGTCTATAAATAGTGTTCTGTTTCTGTTATATGGTATATTAAAGTTCAATTATTTTATAGGTCCTCGGCCCATGTACAATGCATCTAAACATTACAATTTTGTTGAGTAAACAATAACATTTTACAAATACATTAATTAATTACTATGAATTGACATATTTTCTTTGCGCAAACGCTTCTCGTATGTAATAAGAAAAAATACAAGGGTGTTCCTACAATTACTAGTTAATACATTATGCTAATTAGAAACTAGATTTACCTGACCATTTACAGGAACATATAATGAAAGTGAATTAAACCGCAGTAGACAAATATTGTTAATGTGAAATATAGTTTTTGGGTTGGACTCAGCTCCATATGAATCACATCGTTATATGCTTATCTTATTTTATAATTAGAGGGAATATTAAACGCATTTAACTCTCCCTTGATTATCATTTTGCCTGTTTGTTGACTCTGTCTGTATTCGCTCACATATTTAAATTCGTTTATGTACAGTTATAAATGTTATATGCAAACATAAAATTAAGATATCTCTAAACAAGGCTACACGTGACTTAACATCAAAAGAGTTCATGTTTGAAAAGTAACACATTGGTAAAAGCAAAGTCGTTATTCTAATGTTTATATGAGGAATATGCTCCCAAAATGAAATAAACTAAATCTTAAGGAAGTACACATTTTGATTGAGACAGTATATCGAGTTCAAGTATTTGAACACATGCATTTTACAAATGGTTCTTATGTTATATAGCTAATATAGATTTTCAACACTGAAACACTGACATTTTTAATTTCTGCACAAACTTTACTAATATGAATAAGCAACAATTAATTTGGCAATGAAGCTAGCACTAATTCTGTAATTAATTTATTGCCACAATAAACAAGCTATCCAAAAGGATGTTTAGAATCTAGGCAGTTCACATTTCCGTTACAGATCGTTAATCACTGTTATCGGTACAAACAACTATTCCCTAATTAATTTATTGCCCCAATAAACTCGCTCTTCAAAAGGATCTACATAATCTATGAAGTTCACAATTCCAATAGGGTTCGTTAAATACTGTTATCCTTAACGATACTTGGTACATTTACAATATGGTAGTACAGCTTTGTATTTGAGAACAGAATGACATTGGAATGACATATACTATACAACTACTCACGCATAAAACGAGGGAAATAGTATGAAAAGACCATTTATATGGTTAATAATGATAATTATTAATCTTCCTATGTTAAGACTAATCACATTTACTATACATCAAGCTTTTATACGTATTTGTATAATAAATCTAGCATGCGTCTGTAATCTTTGAAATTATACAAGAATGCAATGTAGCACTTCGAAATTAAAATGATGTTTGAAACCCAAACATTGATCGCTAAATCTATGATACATCTTGACTATGACTATGTTTTACTGTATTTTGACCCTTATATAACTGTTGAATCACATGTCACACCGATAATCAACTATAAATTTCACTGAATACAACTATACGCTAAACAAACCATTTATGTGTTACATTTTATGTCTTAGTCATTGTCTATGTTCTCAGCATAGACATTTAAGCTCTCACCCCTTTGTCTACCGCTAGGCACATGTATCCCCAGCTCCCAGTATATCCCGTGACTGGCATTCTCCCTACATCAAATTCCCCATATCCAACCTGCCTTAGTCATCTTACATCAGTTATACAGTCAACATTCGCAAACTTACATACACATGCACTCCCCTCCAACCTTCCAACTCAACACAGGCAACGCCCGCCACAACTAACTCTAACCCAAAGCTACCTCCCATCACCCTCCAGTTATACACAGTCAACACCCGCAATCCCCAACTCGGCAGACACCCACCTCGCCAGTTTTACCCCCTCAAACATACATACAAATGCACTCGCCTATAACCCCCAACTCAACACAGGCAACGCCTGCCGCCCAACCCCATCCCTACAGACACACGCGCACTCATGCCTCTCGCCTTCCAGCTCAACACAGAAAAATGGTATACCCTACACCACCCCACAAACAAACGCCAACCAAAACGAAACCCCAGTCACCCTACTTCACAACTTAACCACCCTCACTTCCAACATACACTACCTCTTCTAACCCTCAATCTCTATTCAGTCCATATCAGTCACCCCAAACCTCCAACCCCTAACCAACAGACACCCCTCTCCCCTCCAATCCCTGCAGTCCACCAACCTCGACCCCGACCCAAAAAGAACCTGACCCAAAAAGACAAAATCCAAACCCGCACCTCCATCCTTCCCCCTACCCCCGCGCAGACTCTCCCCACTCACCCATCCCCCATGGTATCTGTCACCTTCACTAATTACTACATACATTAAGATGCTATCAACAAACTTACAGCATGATTAGAGATGATATTTACAAACCTTTACAACATTATTAAAGATGATATATACAAATAATTAAAACAGATTAAAGATGATATTTACAAATATTTAATACAGATTAAAGATGATATTTACAAATGTTTAATAATATTTACAAACATTTACAAACATTTACAAATATTTAATACAGATTAAAGATGATATTTACAAAGATTAAATATCTATTAAAGATGATATTTACAAAATAATAAATATTTGTAAAGGTAATAAATAGCTTGTGTTTTCCCAGTGAAACGAGTCGAAGCTTAAATAGGATTTGGGAAAATAGACCAAATAATAAATCGGTTATTATATAATTTGAGATGAGATACTCAATTATATCAGTGAAATAAACCCTCTATCAAGCTACACTGGCGATAACCTTTATCACCACTCTACTGAGTCACGATAAACTATATCAACACTCGCGTGATGTCATCGGGACAATGTTATGACGTCATATTGTCAGCTTGCGAAAGGCTGAACTCACTCCGTGTCAACATAAAACACTGAAATAATGATAATAAATAAAATATCTGTTTTCCTTGACAAATATCATGTTTATCTCATCTCTTGAGTTAGAAAAGTTAATATATTTCATTGTTTGCTGTCCCACTCGTGAACTATCTATTTTTCTATCTCACTCGATGAGATAAACATGATATTTGTCAAGAAAAGACAGATGTTCTCTATTTAACGGTATCATAATGTATTTATCTAAACTAAATGAGATGTATTTTTTGCAAGATACATGGCTTGATTCAAACCCTTTATGTTTAAATAAAGATTGATTAGAAAACAAAGGAGAAAAGGGAATACAATAAAGTATTAAAGTAGGGAACGTGATGTGAACAATTCTCTTTATCGATATGATATCATGAATTAAATTTGATGTATTTGAAGATACAAGACTGAATCCAACTATGAAGTCAATGTTGAATTGCATGGTCTGTATTGGACCTTTTTGATGAGAAAACTACAAAGGAGAAAGTTCGCAGAAATTGCAAAGGAAAAAATTGTTGTCCATACCAGTCTCTGAAGAGCGGAGATGGCGATGTTTTAGAGCATCGCAATTTTTTTCTTTGTAGTACATAAACCATTATTTACAAACATGAATAGTTAGTGCAGTGATCACAAAAATCTGAACTCAACTATGTTGGTAAAAAGAAACCAATATCTAAAATATGTGTGTCAGTGAAAAATCTTGTGAATATGCGAAAAACGATTATAAAATTGCCGTTTTTATTTAAAAAGAGCTTAATTGAAAAACATTTTCCTCAACAGTGTAATTAATTTTCAAAATATAGACTTGCTATGTATTCACATATGTGATTAAATAGGAAAGTATTCAGATTTTAATTGTTGAAAGAGCGCTTTATTTAAATAGGTGAAATCAACCGTTGAATCCATTTAATGAGCAAATAGGAGAATTGCTTTCTACAGTGAAATCAATATTGTTAGCTCCATGAAAGCAAATTCAATAGTACATGTACTGCCAAAATCATTACATTTTCAATAATAGACATTATATTTACATATAAATATGTGCATATCAATTAAAATTCAGTTATCGTTCAGGTAAGTTATCGTTTATGTTTTGTAAACTGATTTTAATCCCTGAGTGAAACCGAGGAGGGTTTGTGTCGAGCTGCATTCCGTCCGTCCACACGTTCTAACAATGATACATATGTTGTGAAAACAACTCCTCCCCCGAATTTTGGACAATTGTTTTGAAACTTTATACATGCTGTGGATATACATCGGTAATCCGCATGTGCTTTTTGGGGACCAACCGGATGAAGTTATCAGAGTTATGATCTTTGACCTACGGTGCTTGACTTTCCTGAATGCGACTGACAGTACTTGTTCTCCTACAGTTTTTGATGAACATTTCTGAAACTTTCACATGCTTTGGACATAAATCAGTGCCAATTAATCAGAGAATATGAATGAGTTATGATCCTTGAGTTAAAGTGCTTGATTTTCCTATTTCAGACTAAGGGTTAAACTTACCTATAGTCAAACTTTCAAACTTAAAATAAAGTCATATTATTTGACCTACTAACCTTGACCATAATGAAAGACACATTTTTGGATTTATAATCGTGACAATAACTTTTAATTTGACGGCATAGGCCTTTGAAAACGTGATGTTTCCAATTCACATAATGAGTTAATAACCATTGACCTTGTGACCTTTACCTTGGCGTAGAACATTTATGAAGATGAATTTTCTTAAAAACGTAACCATGGCCATAGTTTCTGATTGAACAGTGTTAGGTCTTCGTTCAGTAAACTGAGTTCAATAGCAATTGGACTGATAGAGCACACTTCGCATACAAACTGCTATTTTTCTCACAGAGCGTAGCTTTTCTTGTTTATTCTAAAATGTATTCATCAAGTTTAGTACCAATCAATCACTATATAGTTAGACAACATTCATGATTTTTAAATGAAATTTGTGAAAGGATATAAAAAAGACACTGTGCAAACAGTCCAGACCAGACAACAGCTAATTAGAATACACGATAAATTGACTAGTGTGCTTTACTATCTGCATCTATCTATTATTGATTTCTTCATATTATAAAAGTAACACTCAATAACAAGTGTTGAAAAATTACATTTTACAACTTCGATTAAATAGTTTTTGAAAACTTAGTTATATTTGTATCAATAGTAGTTACATCAAACTCATCACAAACTTATCACATCAAGCTATTGCTTAAGTGTACTCGTATCTCTGAACAGTCAAGAAAAGTAGTATTGAGTAGAAAACATTCCATTTATCTCCAAACTAATTATTTAAAATGCACTCTTAAAACATTTCCAATCTTGAAACAACCAATTGCCAATTTGGAAGAACCTGAGTTTTCATGAACTTGTGGTTTTAATTTACATGTACAGTGTTACAGTATTCATACATTTCCATTTACTATATTTAGTGTACAATAAGTAGTTTAACAAGTAGGATCGTCAAGACAATTAACCAATAGACGTATAATCATCACTCTTAGTGTCAGCCTACTAATTGAGTCTGAAACTTTCAACAATGGAGTCTTATTGCAAGAGATTCCATGTAACTGTTGTAGTGCTTGTTCATATGTAAATAAAACTTTTAATTCTTTTTCAATTCAAATTCAAGTTTATAACCATCAGTATAGACATATGTTGTAGTGCTTGTCCATATGTTAATAAAACTTTTAATTCATTTCCAATTGTAGCAAGTATCTAACCATCAGTAAGGACATTTCACACAGACGTCTGTCTTATCGAACTGACAGTGGAACAACGGCATAAATTGTTGTTCTTACACATTCTTGTTTTTTAATGGATTTCTGTGATTAAGCATTTATCTAAAATGTCAAGTTTTGGGACGGAACTACAGCGAAACCCCAGTCGATTGGCTTTCAGTTAATTTCCAATTAACATATTTCAATGCAATTATTCACGTGGATATAAATATCAATGTATATAAAGACGGCTCACATGGATATAAATCAATGTCGTTGTTTAAGTCTTCTGAAGACGAATTCAGAAATGCGAGAGCTTCTAACATTTAGAACGAGACGCATATGATTTAATATAATTAATCCTAGGTTTTTCGGTGGAAACAGAAAACAAATCAGAAAAGTAGTGTTAATTTACAGTTTGTTTTTAAAGTTTACTTGTTGAAAAGGGATCTGTCAACTGAAACCACTTTGTAAATGTCATTGGCCTAAATAATTCATCGTTCCAGTATCAGCTCCCAGACTTTCCAGTCTCTGCATCCAGTGATAAAGCATGACAGATCGCTTCATGGGATGTTCTCAAAACTTTTGGTGTGGATGTCATCTGAAAAGATAACCAACTGCATAAGTAAATCGAAATTCAATAAAAAGTTAATACCAAAGGAGATTTCCTAGAAACTCGATGAAAGGAGATTTCATGCAGCATATGTGTTTTCATTGTTTGCTCAGAATGCCGTCGCCATGTCACAAGCAGATATCATTGTACCAAGACCTGTATTCAACCTCAACACGACAGAACCATCTCATACAGTGTTATAACAATGTAACAAAAACTTATAAACATTTGTCAATATATCAACCCCAAAAAGGAACAAATGCTATTGTTCAGAATGATGTATTGTGGTCATGAATTTGGTAATAAGTACATGTACATGCATTATGTGTGAATAAGATTATTAATTTTTACATTCAATAACCCTCCGATAGACGTAAATTTGCGCAGCTCCCTTGGCTGAATGCATTTGAACTACTTGCCATTTAGATAGTGAGAAATATGGTTATATTTGGGATATCAATAGGCTACCTTCAATAGATTATTAGCCTAACTATCGATTGTTGGACCTCGATTTTACTCGATGCGAAATGGTCGTGTGGTAAGCTACAGTCAATGCTGGCTATAGTGGCCTTACTTCAGGGCGTGGGTTCGAATTGCTCATGGGACTCTGCCCGAAAAAGTACAATAGTGTGTACTATTGAAGGTAGAGGGATCCCAAATATCACCATGTTATATTTCTCACTATCTAAAAGGCAAGTATTTCTAAATCAAGAATATAAAACATATTTACTTTTATTATACGTTCTATATACGATTTTATAATAGGTGTATTTATCTACATTGTCACTATTACTTTAATAGACAAGTTATTAACGATTATGTTTTAAAATTTGAACGGCTTCGCGTTGTCGTCGTTGTTAGTATTTAAGACAAATATGGCTGCCAACAATAAAATATGAACAGTTCTGGAAACAAAAATGTTCATGAATCCATAAATAACCTGACATACCTAATCATCAACAAGAGACATCATCTGAAAATAATGAACAATATATGTACTATTCTCGTTGTTTCTGAAAAGAAGAAAAAGAAATATATGATTCACTTAAGGAATTGGAGAAATTTCGTTGGATGGAAGAAGAGATACTTAAAGAAATAAATGAAATTAAGGTCAGGCAACTGGAAATTAATAAATAACAGAGGGAATAATTATTAGAGCTAAATCAAATTGGCAGGACAAAGGGTAATAATTTCTTTCTTTAGAAAAACATAAATTTGTCAACAAGGCAATAACCAAATTTAAAGATGATAATACTCTAATCACTGATACTAAACCTATAATTAAACATGTTCATGCTTACTACAAAAAAAGTTTACTCTACTCAAGGTGCAAAAGATATCAATCTTCAAGAATTATTCAAAGAATTATCGACTGAAAATTCTACATTATTTGAAGGAGAAGTCCAACATGAAGTCCTTAATGCTCAAAAATATGAAGAATGATAAAACTCCTGGACCATCTGGATATACAACCGAATTTTTTAAAATTCTTTTTAAAGGACATCCATGCAGCTGAATCAATTGTTCATTTTTTCTTTGAGTGTGGCAGCAATTAGTCAACTGGATTGAATATGACACAGGTACAAGACTAATTCTCAATGAAAAACATATACTCTTTGGATTAAAAGAAAAAAGAAATGATGTTCTAAGTTTAATCTTCATTGCAACGAAATATGAGTTACATGGTCTGTATTGAACCTTTTTGATGAGGACCCTTGATTAGAAAACTACAAAGGAGAAAGTTTGCAGAAAATGCAAAGGACAATTTTTTTGTCGATACCAGTCCCTGAAGAGCGGAGATGGCGAAGTTTTAGAGCATCGCAATTTTCTTTCTTTGTAGTACATAAACTATTATTTACAAACATGAATGGTTAGTGCAGTGATCATAATTGCAAACATTTGTGAAGATAGCATTCCTTAAAGATGTAAAATAGAAGTGATAAAATTAATTACATAATGGTCACCGCAGAATGGAATAAAGGAACGTAATTAACATAAATGAATAATTTTAAGCACTGACAACAGATGCAAATTTGAAGTATGTGTAGAGATACCAATCTTTTCAGATGTATAATGACAGTATTAAACATAATTTAAACATTATTACTTTGTACGAAATACAGAATCTCAGAATAGGATGATTTCTTTGATTCTTGTGATTGTGTGAGTTCAAGTATATATCTATTCATTGTATAGTCGTGTATCAACTAAAATAAAACAATATACAAAAACATATTTTTAAAAAATATTAAAACTTAACTATGTTGGTAAAAATAAATGTACAGTTGTCAATGTGACCTATAGGGTGTAATTTAATTCATTTAACATCCATTTTATGCACAAATAACCCAATAACACTTACTGTTGCTTAAGTGAGCTACTTTCAATAGTACAGATTATTTTACATTTTCCGGCCGAGTTCCTTGCAGGATTCGAACCCACACCCTCAGAGTAAGGCAACTACCGCCAACATTGAGCCTGAAACTTTATAAACTTCCTCTGTCCATGTATTCAAATCTGATCTGTTTCAATCCAAATATCTTTTACGTACATGGCTTACACTGAATAAGTTTTCACATATAATGTTCACGGTCTTCTTGATGTAAACTTAATAATATCATATATAGCTACTCTTGCCTTAACACAATCTTCAACGATGTATCTTGCCAGATAATGCCAATGATGGTATAACCAAGTTGTGAAGGAAAGGAACAAACGATACACGATCTCAGAATGCAGTTATATCATTTATTGATCCACCATAAAAACGTTTTTCTTGTCTCCCAAAGTTCTCAGTGTAATAGGTCAACCCTGAGTGTGTTAAATGAGACGGGTAAACGTTGTTATGTGTTTATATATGATGGATGTAACTTCTTGCTGTTTGTTGGTAAAGTAATCCTGTTATAAAGAATCAGTTTCGCCCCGAAAATATATATCCATGCGAAAGGTTCAAACTGATAAAGGGTCTGGAAAGACGGAAGAAATAAAGACTTTAAAGAGGCAGTAGCACGTTTTATTTTCGCTCAAATAAGTCTATGAAATGTCACCAACAGTAAAACACCCTTCTCTTTTTTGAAAATCAAATTAAAAACGAGTGTACATGTTTCTGTAGCAGGGTCACTTGGGAAATGATAACAAGGGCTGCTGGTAGGTTCGACGGAGTTTATTCCAAACTAAGGTTATATGAAGATAACCAGATGGTAGAAACACCCTGTAACAATACATAAAATAGATAAGTAAAACATACACAAATGAGACATGTGATGCATCATACAATACATGCAAATATGAATTATATAAGTAGTTTTTATATTTCGATAAAGCCATGGGCATGGATTTTGTAATTCGAAATAATAAAATGTATTCACATTAAAATGGTTGCCATGCAATTTTTGTTTTAAACGCAACACCGCTATTATCACCACGGATACTTTATAGTTTTGTGTAATTAGATGTTTTACCCTCTAAAATATATTTAAATAACATAACCTAATCAGTATAAATGGGAAATTTGAAAAAATAAAGTTCCACCATAAAAACGTTTTTCTTGTCTCCCCAGGTTCTCAGTGTAATAGGTCAACCCTGAGTGTGTTAAATGAGACGGGTAAACGTTCTTATGTGTTTATATATGATGGATGTAACTTCTTGCTGTTTGTTGGTAAAGTAATCCTGTTATAAAGAATCAGTTTCGCCCCGAAAATATATATCCGTGCGAAAGGTTCAAACTGATAAAGGGTCTGGAAAGACGGAAGAAATAAAGACTTTAAAGAGGCAGTAGCATTTTCGCTCAAATAAGTCTATGAAATGTCACCAACAGTAAAACACCCTTCTCTTTTCGGAAAATCAAATTAAAAACGAGTGTACATGGTTCGATAAAGCCATGGGCATCGATTTTGTAATTCGAAATAATAAAATGAATTCACATTAAAATGGTTGACATGGAAATTTTGTTTTAAACGCAACACCGCTATTATCACCACGGATACTTTATAGTTTTGTGTAATTAGATGTTTTACCCTCTAAAATATATTTAAATAACATAACCTTATCAGTATAAATTGGAAATTTGAAACAATAAATTTGGCAAAAAACGTGATACAGGCCCTTTAATCCTGCTCCATCATGCTATTTGTATCCGCAATAATACTACAAACCCCTGCTGGTCTAATGTTTGCCTCGACGCATTCACAAACTGATTACTCACAGAATTCATAGCATAGTTATTTATAACAGTTAGTTTTGTCAGCCATTGAAATGTTGTCATTTGAACTTTAATGGTCATTCGTTGGCCTTCCCATCCGGGCACTGCCAACTTTGTTCGATTTTAAGGCATATCATTGGCTGGTTATGAAAAGCAGATACGAGGCACACACGTTGAATAGATAAGAGAATGGAGGTAACCTAGTAACATTATATATATATATATAATGTTACTAAGCATAGCATTTATATAAATGTCTCAACACTTTTGTAAAACAATATTGCTATAAACGTGAATAGATTGCAAACATATATCCCAAGATACGAGTTAAAACACCCTCACCCCAAAACCCATATGCTATCTCTGTTTCATCACACGAGGCACGCAAATACCAGTGTGTGATAACCATATGGTCTGAAGCTTCTAATTAACAAAGCAACTCTGCCTGTGTATTAGAGATACTTCCTTTTCTTCCCCTATGAGAGAGTAGCAACTGCTTAATGTGATTAGCCCGTGGACTTGAAGTTCTTGTTTCTCAAGATGGACTCTCTTCTTTTTTCAATTGGATGTCTTTTCAATTTCACCATTGACCTTTTCCGGGTACAGGATACATGTATTGTCTTCAAACACAAGCGATAACTGATATGTGTTTTTTGTGGACAAAAACAGCTGCATCCCGGAAGTTGCTCAACTATACCTATGTATCTAACTTTCCTGTAATATACTTTTCTAATATGCATCATAGCATGTGAAAACGAAATCGGTGATTTTGTTTTATTTCAGAAATGACGATTGGATATGCAATAACACTTTACTACCCATAGAATTGAAAATAATCGAGTTAATATTATTGATATGACTACATGTGCACATGTCACTTTGCCTGGCAACCATAGGTTCACCGTGACATCACTGTAGCTTGTCGCATCATGAGAAGTGGGCAGTTTCCTGGCTAATTTTATGCGAATCAAATCGAATAAAATGAGTAATAAAGAAATTATTACACTCGAAAGTGTGACATATGACTTTTACGAAACTCGTGCAGATTTATATATAACCCTCGCTCTCTCAATACAAAAATCCACACTCGTTTTGAAAAGTCATATGACACACATCCTCGGTTAATAATCTCTTTCTAATTTCTATGTTCACAGTTGACCGTGACACTTCTGGTAGCTTGTAAAGGTGACCAGGGATGACATTATATTTCGCTTTTTATCATATTATTTTTCGATCATTAACCAATTTATATTTGTATACAATATTTACTGCCAATACCATTTCAATCAGCAACTGGGCCAATATGGCCAAACTGGGCCAATACAGGAAAAACAGGGACAAACGAGACAAACTAGACCAATGCGAAAACTTGCAAAGCTATCACTCAAATCTTTGACCAGCGCCAATCTTGATTATAATTATTATTTCAATCGAAATTACATTTTTACTATTCTGTAAATAGAATTAAACGTGGTTAGTTAATAAAATATCAATAATTAAGTATTGCAGTATTAGCACAGTAATAGACCTCGGACCTATAATTGGGCCAATACGGAAATATTTAATAAATAACATTAGAGTATAACATATCGAAAGTTAACATATTTATATATATATATATATATATTTTTTTAAATTTCTTATTGTACAAGGTGTTTGCACTTAAAGAGGTGGAAAATAAGAAATGTAAGTTGAAGTCTTTGTAGATCTTTGTAGAAATTATGCTTAAACGCTGCTTGATAAAGAAGGTATTTCGAATTGACATACGAGGAAGTCCGTATGTTTTACCAAACCAACGTTGCACTTCGATAGATGCTGCAGATTTCCCCCAGGAAGGTATTTAAACACTGGCTCTACCCTCATCAAACATTTATCTGCGAACAGTTTATTTGAAACAAACCACAATTAACTTGAGCTGAAAATATGTTTCTGGGGCTAAACAAAGACTGGATGGAGTTTTTACTAACTACACATTAACTATCCCCTGTGGATAAACCAGGGGGGATTTAAAAAACCTAATCTAATTTTCCTTGTACTTTGACTTCAAAGTGGTTAAAAGTTGTGCTTGTCAATTTAGACAACTGAGTAAGGGGTTCAACCTTGAATCCATTCAATAAGCAAATAGGAGAATTGCTTTCCACAGTGAATCAATATGTTTAGATCCATGAAGGCAGATTCAATAGTATGCGTACTACCAAGAGCATCAAATTTTCAATAAAAGACATTGCACATATACATGTAGATATAAATAGTGCATAATTAAAATTCAGTTATGGTTTATGTTTTGTAAATTGATTTTTAACCCCTGGGTGAAACCAAGGAGGGGTTTGTGTCGAGGTGCATTCCATTCGTCCACACGTCCAAATAAGGTTACCTATGTTCTGAAAACAACTCCTCCCCCGATTTTTCGACAATTGTTTTGAAACTTTACACATGCTTAGGATATACATTGGTAATCCATATGTGTTTTTTGGGGACCAATCGGATTTGATGAATCTTTCTGAAACTTAACACATGCTTTTGATATAAATAAGTGCCAATTAATCAGAGAATACATTTAGAGTTGTTATCCTTGAGTTTCAGCGCTTGATTTTCCTATTTCAGACTGAGGGTTAAACTTAGCTTGATTCATACTTTCAAACTTAAAATAAAGTCATATTATTTGACCTACTAACCTTGATCATAATGAAAGACACATGTTTGGAACTATAACCGTGACACTAACTTTAAATTTGACGGCATAGGCCTTTGAAAAATGTTATGTTTCCGATGTCACATAATGAGTTAATAACCATTGACCTTGTGACCTTTACCTTGGCGTAGGACCTTTATGAAGATGAATTTTCTTAAAAACGTAACTATGGCCATAATTTCTGATTGAACAGGGTTAGGTCTTCGTTGAGTAAACTGAGTTCAATAGCAATTGGACTGATAGAACACACTTCGGACTGTTGCATATAAACTGCTATTTTTCTCACAGAGCGTAGCTTTTCTTGTTTATTCTAAAATGTATTCATCAAGTTTAGTACTGAATCAATCACTATATAGCAAGACAATATCTATGATTTTTAAATGAAATTTGGGAAAGGATATAAAAAAGACACTGTGCAAACAGTCCAGACCAGACCACAGCTAATTAGAATACATGATACATTTACATTTACTATCTGATCTATCTATTATTGGTTTCTTTATGTTATAAAAGTTAAACTCAATAACAAGTGTTGAAAAATTACATTTTACAATTTCGATTAAATATTTTTTTAATAAAACAAAATTAGTTATATTTGTATCAATAGTAGTTTCATCAAATTCTATGTGACCTTGATTTCATTTCTTATAACATATCAAATAACAAATACAATTCATTATTAATCACTTTCCTGACATCTCATGTTCACCTTTAATTTCAGCTCATTGCACTACTGTTATTGTCTGCGATCCCACTGAGACAGATGCAGAGACACTGCAGACTGACTGATTTGTCGCTCTGTCACATACATTAACGTTTTCATTGACAAGCAATTTCTATAGTTTATAAATAATCATTTATTTTTCGATATCAGCCAATTTAGAGTCGATTCTACTGTATCAAGAAAACAAGTCAACAACAATGTGATTAATTATGAAAGGTTGAAACGCCAACGTCTTTTAGAAAAATTAATGTAGATTAAAATATCTGTTACTAAATATTGCTGACAGAGTGTCATATTGATATAGAAAACGAGTTATATTGACGTTCACGTTGACAAAGTGACATCAAATGATGTCCAGCTATACTCGACCTGACTTGTACTACCTGTAGTATTGTCACATCAAGCTACTGCTTTAGTATACACTTATCATTTAACATTCAAGATAAGAAGTATTGAGTAGAAAATATTCCATTTATCTCCAAACTTATATTTTTCAATTTCGATTAAATATTTTTTGAAAATTTAGTTATATTTGCATCAATAGAAGTTACTAGTTACATTAAACTAATATGTGACCTTGATTTCAGTTCACATAACATATCAAATAACAAATAAAATTCATTATAAATCACCTTCACGACATTGCATGTTCACTTTCAATTTCAGCTCATTGCACTACTGTTATTGTCTGTTATTGTCTTACTGGGATACATGCATACATCACATACATCAACGTTTTCTTTGACAACCAATGTCTATGTCGTAGTCTTGTCACATCAAGCTACTGCTTTAGTGTACATACATTTCAGCACCCCAAGTGTAAAAATAGTATTATAGTCTGATGTATGAAGTTGCGGGTACCTCTTAACAAATCATGTCCCTATGAAAATCGTTCAAAATCAACTTTTTCCGACAGCAGTATTTCGAATTTTAAACTGTTGAAAATGTGGCGACGTTTTTTTGCGGTTGAGTGTATACTGCACCTGACTTGTACTACCTGTCACATCAAGCTACTACTTTAGTGTACACATATCATTGAACATTCAAGAAGAATAGTATTGAGTAGAAACATTCGATTTATCTCCAAACTAATTATTTAAAATGCACTCTCAAAACATTTCCAATCTTGAAACAAGCAAATTGCCTATTTGGAAGAACCTGAGTTTTCATGAACGTGTGGTTTTAATTTACATGTACAGTGTTACAGTATTCATAAATTTCCATTTACTACATTTAGTGTACACTAAGTAGTTTAACAAGTAGGATCTTCAAGATAATTAACCAATAGCCGTATAATCATTCACTCTTAGTGTCAACCTACTAATTGAGTCTGCAACTTTCAATAATGGAGTCTTAATGCAAGAGATTCCAGGTAACTGTTGTAGTGGTTGTCCATATGTAAATAAAACTTTTAATTCTTTTTCAATTCAATTTCAAGTTTCGAACCACCAGTAAGGACATTTCACACAGACATCTGTCTTATCGTACTGTCCGTGGAACAACCGCATACATTGGTGTTCTTACACTTTCTCGTTTTTAATGGATTTCTGTGATTAAGCATTTATCTCAAAAGTCAAGTTTTGGGACGGAACTACAGCGAAACCTCAGTTGATTGGCTTTCTGTTGCAATAACAATATCTTTTGACGAACATGGTTTACACTGAATAAGTTTTCATAAACAAACTACTCGGTCTTCTTGATGTAAACTTAATAATATCATATATAGCTACTCTTGCCTTTACAAATCTTCAACGATGAATCTTGCCAGATAATGCCAATGATGGTATAACCAAGTGGTGAAGGAGGAGAAACAAACGATACATGATCTCAGAATGCAGTTAGAATCATTTATTGATCCACCACAAAAACGTTTTTCTTGTCTCTCCAGGTTCTCAGTGTAATAGGTCAACCCTGAGTGTGTTCAATGAGACGGGTAAACGTTGTTATGAAATCATGTGTTTATATATGATGGATGTAACTTCTCGCTGCTTGTTGGTAAAGTAATCCTGTTATAAAGAATCAGTTTCGCCCCGAAAATATATATCCGTGCGAAAGGTTCAAACTGATAAAGGGTCTGGAAAGACGGAAGAAATAAAGACTTTAAAGAGGCAGAAGCACGTTTATTTTCGCTCAAATAAGTCTATGAAATGTCACCAACAGTAAAACACCCTTCTCTTTTCGGAAAATCAAATTAAAAACGAGTGTACAAGGTTCGATAAAGCCATGGGCATCGATTTTGTAATTCGAAATAATAAAATGGATTCACATTAAAATGGCTGCCATGCAATTTTTGCTTTAAACGCAACACCACTATTATCACTACGGATACTTTATAGTTTGTGTAATTAGATGTTTTACCCTCTAAAATATATTTAAATGACATAAACTATCAGTATAAATGGGAAATTTGAAAAAATAAATTTGGCAAAAAACGTGGTACAGCCCCTTTAATCGTGCTCCATCATGCTATTTGTATCCGCAATAATACTACAAACCCCTGCTGATCTACTGTTTGCCTCGTCACATTCACAAACTGATTACTCACAGATTTCATAGCATAGGTATTTATAACTGTTAGTTTTGTCAGCCATTGAAATGTTGTGATTTGAACTTTGATGGTGATTCGTTGGCCTTCCCATCCGGGCACTGCCAACTTTGTTCGATTTTTAGGGATATCATTGGCTGGTTATGAAAAGCAGCTACGAGGCACACACGTTGAATATATAAGAGAATGGAGGTAACCTACAAATATATATATATAGAATGGAATAGATTGCAAACATATATACACCAAGATACGAGCCACAACACCCTCAGTCCAAAACCCATATGCTATCTCTGTTTCATCACACGAGGCACGCAAATACCAGTGTGTGATAACCAGATGGTCTGAAGCTTCTAATTAACAAAGCAACTCTGCCTGTGTAAAACAGATACTTCCTTTTCTTCCCCAATGAGAGAGTAGCAACTACTTAATGTGATTAGCCCGTGGACTTGAAGTTCTTGTTTCTCAAAATGGACTCTCTTTTATTTTCAATTGTATATCTTTTCAATTTCACCATTGACCTTTTCCGGGTACAGGATACATGTATTGTCTTCAAACACAAGCGATAACTGATATGTGTTTTTTTGTGGACAAAAACAGCTGCATACTATACCTATTTATCTAACTTTCCTGTAATATACTTTTCTAATATGCATCATAGCATGTGAAAACGAAATCGGTGATTTTGTTTTATTTCAGAAATGACGATTGGATATGCAATAACACTTTACTACCCATAGAATTGAAAATAATCGAGTTAATATTATTGATATGACTACATGTGCACATTTCACATTTGCCTAGCAACCATAGTTTCAGCGTGACATCACTGTAGCTTGTCGCATCATGAGAAGTGGGCAGTTTCCTGGCTAATTTTATGCGAATCAAATCGAATAAAATGAGTAATAAAGAAATTATTACACTCGAAAGTGTGACATATGACTTTTACGAAATTCGTGCAGATTTATATATAACCCTCGCTCTCTCAATACAAAAATCCACACTTGTTTCGTAAAAGTCATATGACACACATCCTCGGTTAATAATCTCTATCTAATTTCTATGTTCACAGTTGACCGTGACACTTCTGGTAGCTTGTAAAGGTGACCAGGGAAGACATTATATTTCGCTTTTTATCATATTATTTTTCGATCATTAACCAATTTATATTTGTATACAATATTTACTGCAAATACCATTTCAATCAGCAACTGGGCCAATATGGCCAAACTGGGCCAATACAGGAAAAACAGGGACAAACGAGACAAATCTTTGACCTGCGCCAATCTTGATTATAATTAGTATTTCAATCGAAATGACATTTTTACTATTCTGTGAATAGAATTAAATGTGGTTAGTTAATAAAATATCAATAATTAAGTATTGCAGTATTAGCACAGTAATAGACCTCGGACCTATAATTGGGCCAATAGTGAAATATATATAATATATAACATACCGAAAGTTAACATATATATATATTTTTATTTTTTAAAGTTCTTATTGTACAAGGTGTTTGCACTTAAAGAGGTGGAAAATAAGAAATGTAAGTTGAAGTCTTTGTAGATCTTTGTAGAAATTATGCTTAAACGCTGTTGATAAAGAAGGTATTTAGAATTGACACACGAGGAAGTCCGTATGTTTTACCAAACCAACGTTCACTTCGATAGATGCTGCAGATTTCCCCCAGGAAGGTAATTAAACACTGGCTCTACCCTCATCAAACATTTATCTGCGAACAGTTTATTTGAAACAAACCACAATTAACTTGAGCTGAAAATATGTTTCTGGGGCTAAACAAAGACTGGATGGAGTTTTTACTAACTACACATTAACTATCCCCTGTGGATAAACCGAGGAGGGGTTTGTGTCGAGGTGCATTCCATCCGTCCACACGTCCAAATGAGGTTACCTATGTTCAGAAAACAACTCCTCCCCCGATTTTTGGACAATTGTTTTGAAACTTTACACATGCTTAAGATATACATCGGTAATCCGTATGTGTTGTTTGGGGACCAATCGGATTTGATGAATCTTTCTGAAACTTTACACATGCTTTTGATATAGATAAGTGCCAATTAATCAGAGAATACATTTAGAGTTGTTGTCCTTGAGTTAGAGCGCTTGATTTTCCTATTTCAGACTGAGGGTTAAACTTAGCTTGATTCAAACTTTCAAACTTAAAATAAAGTCATATTATTTGACCTACTAGCCTTGATCATAATGAAAGACACATGTTTGGAACTATAACCGTGACAATAACTTTTAATTTGACGGCATAGGCCTTTGAAAATGTTATGTTTCCGATGTCACATAATGAGTTAATAACCATTGACCTTGTGACCTTTACCTTGGCGTAGGACATTTATGAAGATGAATTTTCTTAAAACCGTAACTATGGCCATAATTTCTGATTGAACAGGGTTAGGTCTTCGTTGAGTAAACTGAGTTCAATAGCAATTGGACTGATAGAACACACTTCGGACTGTTGCATATAAACTGCTATTTTTCTCACAGAGCGTAGCTTTTCTTGTTTATTCTAAAATGTATTCATCAAGTTTAGTACTGAATCAATCACTATATAGCAAGACAATATCTATGATTTTTAAATGAAATTTGGGAAAGGATATAAAAAAGACAAAGTGCGAACAGTCCAGACCAGGCAACAGCTAATAAGAATACACAATATATTGACTAGTGTGCTTTACTATCTGGATCTATCTATTATTGATTTCTTTATATTATAAAAGTAAGACTCAAATTACATGTGTTAAAAATTACATTTTACAACTTCGAATAAATAGGTTTTGAAAAATTAGTTATATTTGTATCAATTGTAGTTTCATCAAATTCTATGTGACCTTGATTTCAATTCATATAAAATATCAAATAACAAATACAATTCATTATTCATGACATTGCATGTTCACCTTCAATTTCAGCTCATTGCACTACTGTTATTGTCTGCGATCCCACTGAGACAGATGCCGAGACACTACAGACTGACTGATTTGTCGCTCTGTCACATACATCAACGTTTTCATTGACAAGCAACTTCTATAGTTTGTGAATAAATATGGTTTCGATATTAGCCAATTTAGAGTCGATTCTACTGTGTCAAGAAAACAAGTCAACAACAATGTTTTTAATTATGAAAGGTTGAAACGCCAACGTCTTTTAGAAATATTAAAGTAGATAAAAATATCTTTTATTAAATATTGCTAACAGAGTGTCATATTAATATGGACAACGAGTTATATTGACGTTCTCGTTGACAAAATGACATCAAATGATGTCTGGCTATACTCCACTTATCATTTAACATTGAAACAAAGTAGTATTTAGTAGAAAACATTCGATGTATCTCCAAACTAATTATTCAAAATGCACTCTTAAAATATTTCCAATCTTCAAACAATCAAATTGCCTATTTTGAAGAACCTGAGTGTTCATGAAGGTGTGGTTTTAATTTACATGTACAGTGTTACAGTATTCATACATTTCCATTTACTATATTTACTATATGAACAGTAAGTAGTTTAACAAGTAGGATCGTTAAGACAATTAATCAATAGACGTATAATCAGTTACTCTTAGTGTCACCCTACTAATTGAGTCTGAAACTTTCAACAATGGAGTCTTATTGCAGGAGACTCCAGGTAACTAGCTCCATAGACATATGTTGTAGTGCTTGTCCATAATAACACTTTTAATTCATTTCCAATCGTAGCAAGTCTCTAACCACCAGAAAGGACATTTCACACAGACATCTGTCTTATCGTACTGGCCGTGGAACAACGGCATAAATTGATGTTCTTACACGTTATTTTACTTAATGGATATCTGGGATTTAGCGATTTTCTAAAAAGTATAGTTTTGGGACAGAACTACAGCAAAAACCCAAGTTGATTGGCTTTCAGTTAATTTCCAATTCACATATTTCAATGCAATTATTCAGGTGGATATAAATATCAATGTATATAAAGACGGCTCACATGGATATAAATCAATCTTGTTGTTAAGTCTTCTGAAGACAATTTCAGTAATGCGAGATCTCCCAACATTTAGAACGAGACGCATATGACATAATATAATTAATGCTAGGCTTTTCGGTGGTAACAGTATTCAGAAAACAAATCAGAAAAGTAGTGTTAATTTAAAGTTTGTTTTTAAAGTTAACTTGTTGAAAAAGTAACTGTCAACTGAAACCACTTTGTAAATGTCAGTGGCCTAAATAAGTCATCGTACCAGACTCCCCAGTCTCTGCATCCAGTGATAAAGCATGACGGATCGCTTCATGAGATGTTCTCCAAACTTTTGGTGTGGATGTCATTTCAAAAGATAACCAACTGCAGAAGTAAATCGAAATTCAATAAAAAGTTAATACCAAAGGAGGTTTCCTAGAAACTCGATGAAAGGAAACTTTATGTAGCATATGTGTTTTCATTGTTTGCTTAGAATGATACGCCATGTCACAAGCAGATACCTGTATTTAACCTCAACACGACAGAACCATCTCACACAGTGTTACAACTATGTAACAAAAACTTTTAAACATTTGTCAATATATCAACCCCAAAAAGGAACACATGCTTTTGTTCAGAATGATGTATTATGGTCATGAATTTGGTAAGAGTTTTGAACATTTTAAAAATAAGTACATGCACGTATTATGTTTGACTAAGATTATTAAAATTTGTGCATCTATGTTCTTGTTTCGTTGAAATCATGTTTAGGTCTCTTTTCAAATGTATGCTTCCTAGTTTCTAGTTAACAAATCTCGCTAAGGATATGTTCTTCTAATTGCTGATAAAATAGGAGGAGTTTTGGTTACGACTCGGCCATGTCTCCGGGAAATAAATTGATGTAAAACTGACGCTCAAGGTATCAAGAGAGGGAGAATACATTTACTTTTAAGCAATCCACTTTTAATGATATTTTAGTTAATCGAGTTTGTCTTTTATAATATCATACAAGTGCTATCTTATGATGTGAATTCGCGGTAACTTATTATCATTAGAAAATGTCAATTTGAGAGTGGAATAAACATGTTCGGTCTTCTGTAGTGAATACACGAGGCTACAAACTGAATATGAAATGCATTTCACTTGTTGCATAACTAATGGTGCAATCTTATTTTAACCTTCTTTTGACAGACACATTGTCTATTCGAGAAAAAAAGCTTTATTTCATAGGTCACTTAATTCTTTTCTGTTTCATCATTTCGCTTGTTAACGTTAGAAGTCTTACAAGTGGCCACTGGTTGTCTGCTGGGACGGATGCTAACCTATTTGACACTAATAAAAAAGAGATTTATTGTTGATAATGAGAGTAAATCAACTGCATTAGAAACCCTAACATGTCTACTTTAAGAACTTAATGGTTTAATAGTTGGTGATGGTCTGAGGCAATGTAATGAAGGCTCGTTGGTGGTTTAAAGAGACAAGCCTATAAAACCTTTACTGCAGTTGTCTCATTGAGCATGCAACGATCTATGTAAATTGCACCTGTGCAGTAGTTTGTGTAACCATACCCATCCAGCCAAGTACATTCCAGACATATTTGCTCAACTGAACAAGGTATTGAAATAGTGTTACCATAGTAGTTACATCTAAAATTGTATTTGTGTTGAATATACTGAATGGTTAGTTACGGAAGAATAGCCAACAGTTTCTATTCGATGATATGCTCTTTGGACCCCAACTTGTAGGAATAAAATCACGCTGCAATGTTTTGCAGGTTAGGTTTTAATGATTCAGATTTACCAAAGCAATGTAGAAGTGCTTGAGTTTATTCAGAACATGCACCAAATATCGACAGATGATGCATACAAAACTGAGAGGTAATATAATTTTTGATGGACTTTGTGAGCTTAGGTCCATGTCAATCTCACTCACAGATAACCAGTGTTGTATGTTAATCTTGCAAAAAGATCGTAATTGGGTCACTGTAGGTCGGGGAACTAGTTTTTTTTATTATTGATTGTGATTAAACAATGCAATTTCTCAGCTCGTGTCTTTGATCAGAACATGCACGTGACTTGACTGCCCTCTGGCGGCAGATGAAGGAACTATCAATCAATCTAGATTTGGAAGTTTTTAACTGCAAGCTGGGTTCAACTTCACAATACTTCTTAAATAATTACAGTGATACGAGTAGGGCAGATTAAAACATTCAAACAGTTATTCGTCCCCGCTCTTTCAGGCTGAAGTGGGGGTACAGGCTGAAGAGAAATGTTAGAGTGCGAGGGGGGTTCAGGAGTGCGACCCCCTTTACTTCACCACCTCACCTTTGCACGTACACCTGATGGGCTCCAAGGTAAAGCTAAAGTGATCTAAAACTTACATTTTTTAAATATGAAGGTGTAACCATCCTCCTTGCATTGTTAATGACGTCACGTCACAATGACAAAGTGAAGAATATGAACCTCCATATGATTGCCCTCGTAGGTAAAGAAGAAAGGTATTCTGTCCATGTGTTCACATCTGTTGCAATAACAATATCTTTTGACGAACATGGTTTACACTGAATAAGTTTTCACAAAAAAACTACTCGGTCTTCTTGATGTAAACTTAATAATATCATATATAGCTACTCTTGCCTTTACACAATCTTCAACGATGTATCTTGCTAGATAATGCCAATGATGGTATAACCAAGTGGTGAAGGACGAGAAACAAATCATTTATTGATCCACCACAAAAACGTTTTTCTTGTCTCTCCAGGTTCTCAGTGTAATAGGTCAACCCTGAGTGTGTTCAATGAGACGGGTAAACGTTGTTATGAAATCGTGTGTTTATTGATGTAACTTCTCGCTGTTTGTTGGTAAAGTAATCCTGTAATCAAGAATCATTTTTGCCCCGAAAATATATATCCGTGCGAAAGGTTCAAACTGATAAAGGGTCTGGAAAGACGGAAGAAATAAAGACTTTAAAGAGGCAGAAGCACGTTTATTTTCGCTCAAATAAGTCTATGAAATGTCACCAACAGTAAAACACCATTCTCTCTCCGGAAAATCAAATTAAAAACGAGTGTACATGGTTCGATAAAGCCATGGGCATCGATTTTTTTAATTCGAAATAATAAAATGGATTTACATTAAAATGGCTGCCATGCAATTTTTGCTTTAAACGCAACACCACTATTATCACTACGGATACTTTATAGTTTGTGTAATTAGATGTTTTACCCTCTAAAATATATTTAAATGACATAAACTATCAGTATAAATGGGAAATTTGAAAAAAAAAAATTTGGCAAAAAACGTGATACAGGCCCTTTAATCCTGCTCGATCATGCTATTTGTATCCGCAATAATACTACATTCCCCTGCTGATCTACTGTTTGCCTCGTCACATTCACAAACTGATTATTCACAGAATTCATAGCATAGCTATTTATAACAGTTAGTTTTGTCAGCCATTGAAATGTTGTCATTTGAACTTTAAGGGTCATTCGTTGGCCTTCCCTTCGGGGCACTGCCAACTTTGTTCGATTTTTAGGCATATCATTGGCTGGTTATGAAAAGCAGATACGAGGCACACACGTTGAAAAGATAAGAGAATGGAGGTAACCTCCAAATATATTGATATGCTATCTCTTTTTCATCACACGAGGCACGCAAATACCAGTGTGTGATAACCATATGGTCTGAAGCTTCTAATTAACAAAGCAACTCTGCCTGTGTAATAGAGATAGAGAATAGAGATTCGAACTCACACCCCCAGAGTAAGGCAGAGTATTGCCAACATTCAGCCTGATATTTCTTCTGTCCATGTATCAAATCTGTTTCAATCTAAATATATTTTAATGTACATGGCTTACACTGAATAAGTTTTCACACTACACTGTTTGTTCACGGTCTTCTTGATGTAAACTTAATAATATTATATGACGCTACTCTTGCCTTTACACAATCTTCAACGATGTATCTAGCCAGACAATGCCAATGATGGTATAACCAAGTTGTGAAGGACGGGAAACAAACGATACACGATCTCAGAATGCAGTTGGAATCATTTATTGATCCACCACAAAAACGTTTTTCTTGTCTCTCTAGGTTCTCAGTGTAATAGGTCAACCCTGGGTGTGTTCAATGAGACGGGTAAACGTTGTTATGAAATCGTGTGTTTATATATAATGGATGTAACTTCTCTCTGCTTGTTGGTAAAGTAATCCTGTTATAAAGAATCAGTTTCGCCCCGAAAATATATATCCGTGCAAAAGGTTCAAACTGATAAAGGGCCTGTAAAGACGGAAGAAAAAAAAACTTTAAAGAGACAGTAGCACGTTTTCTTTTCGCTCAAATAAGTTTATGAAATGTCACCAACAGTAAAACACCATTCTCTCTTCGGAAAATCAAATTAAATATGCTGTACGTGAATAGATTGCAAACATATATACACCAAGATACGAGCCAAACACCCCCAGTCCAAAACCCATATGCTATCTCTGTTTCATCACACGAGGCACGCAAATACCAGTGTGTGATAACCATATGGTCTGAAGCTTCTAATTAACAAAGCAACTCTGCCTGTGTAAAACAGATACTTCCTTTTCTTCCCCAATGAGAGAGTAGCAACTGCTTAATGTGATTAGCCCGTGGACTTGAAGTTCTTGTTTTTCACGATGGACTCTCTTCTATTTTCAATTGGATGTCTTTTCAATTTCACCATTGACCTTTTCCAGGTATACGATACATGTATTGTCTTCAAACACAAAGCGATAACTGATATGTGTTTTTGTGTAATATGATCTTCTAATAGGCATCGTAGCATGTGAAAACGAAATCGATGATATTGTATTATTTCAGAAATGACGATTGGATAATCAATAACACTTTACTACCCATAGAGTTGAAAATTACCGAGTTAATATTATTGATATGAGTACATGTGCACATATCACATTTGCCTAGCAACCATTGTTTCAGCGTGACATCACTGTAGCTTGCCGCCGCAAGAGAAGTGGGCAGTTTCCTGGCTAATTTTATGCGAATCAAATCGAATAGAATGAGTAGTAAAGAAATTATTAAAATAATAAATAATAATTATTATAAAATAATTTCTATGTTCACACTTGACCGTGACACTTCTTGTAGCTTGTAAAGGGGACCGAGATGACATTATATTTTGCTGTTTTTCATATTATTTTTCGATCATTAATCAATTTATGTTTGTATACAATATTTACTGCCAATACCATTTCAATCAGCAATTGGGCCAATATGGCCAAACTGGGCCAATACAGGAAAAACATGGCCAAACGAGACAAACTGGACCAATACGAAAACTTGCTAAGCTATCACTCAAATCTTTGACCAGCGCCAATCTTGATTATAATTATTATTTCAATCGAGATGAGATGTTTACTCTTCTGTAAATAGAATTAAACGTGGTTAGTTAATAAATTATCAATTAGTAAGTATTGCAGTATTAGCACAGTTACTTTCAATAGACCTCGAACCTATAATTGGGCCAATACGGAAATATTTAATCAATAAAATTAGCGTATAACATACCGAAAGTTAACTTTGAGAATAGTTTTCATAAAGTTCTTATTGTACAAGGTGTTTGCATTTAAAGAGGTGGAAAAAAAGAAATGTAAGTTGAAGTCTTTGTAGATCTTTGTAGAAATTATGCTTAAACGCTGCTTGATAAAGAAGGTATTTAGAATTTACACACGAGGAAGTCCCAATGTTTTCCCAAACCAACGTTTCACTTCGATAGATGGTGCAGATTTCCCCCAGGAAGGTAATTAAACACTGGCTCTACCCTCATCAATCATTTACCTGCAAACAGTTTCTTTGAAACAAACCACAATTAAGTTGAGCTGAAAATATGTTTCTGGGGCTAAACAAAGAGTGGATGGAGTTTTTACTAACTAGACATTAACTATCCCCTGTGGATAAACCAGGGGGATTTAAAAAACCTAATCTAATTTTCCTTGTACTTTGACTTCAAAATGGTTCAAAGTTGTGCTTGCCAATTTAGACAACTGAGTAAGCGGTTCAACCGTTGAATCCATTCAATGACCAAATAGGAGTATTGCTTTCCACAGTGAATCAATATGTTTAGATCCATGAAAGCAAATTTAATAGTACACGTACTACCAAAAGCATCAAACTTTCAATAAAAGACGTTGCATATACATGTACATGTACATATAAATATGTGCATATCAATTAAAATTCAGTTATGGTGTATGTTTTGTAAATTGATTTCTAACCCCTGGGTGAAACCATGGGGTTTGTTTCGAGGTGCATTCCATCTGTCCACACGTCCCAATAAGGTTACCTATGTTCAGAGAATAACTCCTCCCCCGATTTTTAGACAATTGTTTTCAAACTTTTCATATGCTTTGGATATACATAGGTAATCCGTATGTGTTTTTTGGGGACCAATCGGATGAAGTTTTCAGAATTATGATTTTTGCAATACGGTGTTTGACCTAAATGCGACTGACAATACTTTTGTTCTGCAATGAATTCCTCTTATAGTTTTTGATGAATCTTTCTGAAACTTTACACATGCTTTGGATATAAATCAGTGCCAATTAATCAGAGAATACATTTAGAGTTGTTTTCCTTGAGTTATAGCGCTTGATTTTCTTATTTCAGACTAAGGATTAAACTTACCTTTACTCAAACTTTCAAACTTAAAATAAAGTCATATTATTTGACCTAATAACCTTGATCATAATGAAAGACAGATGTTTTGAACTATAACCGTGACACTAACTTTAAATTTGACGGCATAGGCCTTTGAAAAATATTATGTTTCCGATGTCAAATAATGAGTTAATAACCATTGACCTTGTGACCTTTACCTTGGCGTAGGACATTTATGAAGATGAATTTTCTTAAAAAAGTAACTGTAACCATGGCCATAATTTCTGATTGAACAGTGTTAGGTCTTCATTGAGTAAATTGATTTCAATAGCAATTGGACTAATCGAGCACACTTGGGACTGTTGTATACAAACTGCTATTTTTCTGCGTAGCTTTTCTTGTTTATTCTAAAATGTATTCATGAATTTTAGTACTGAATCAATCACTATATAGCAAGACAATATTCATGATTTTTAAATGAAATTTGGGAAAGGATTTAAAGAAGACACTGTGCAGACATTGTCCAGACCAGACAACAGCTGATAAGAATACACCATATATTGACTAGCGTGCTTTACTATCTGGATCTATCCTTTATTGGTTTCTTTATGTTATAAAAGTAAGACTCAATAACAAGTGTTAAAAAATTACATTTTACAATTTCGATTAAATATTTTTTTAATTTGAAAAATTAGTTTTACTTGTATCAATAGTAGTTTCATAAAATTCTATGTGACCTTGATTTCAGTTCATATAACATAACAAATACAATTCATTATCAATCACTTTCATGACATTGCATGTTCATCTTCAATTTCAGCTCATTGCACTACTGTTATTGTCTGCGTTCCCACTGAGACAGATGCAGAGACACTGCTGACTGACTGATTTGTCCCACTGTCACATACATCAACGTTTTCATTGACAAGCAATTTCTATAGTTTGTAAATAAATTGCACTTTAAAACATTTCTAATCTTGAACAATCAAATTGCCTATTTGGAAGAACCTGAATCTTCATGAACGTGTGGTTTTAATTTACATGTACAGTGTTACAGTATTCATAAATTTCCATTTACTACATTTAGTGTACAGTAAGTAGTTTCTCAAGTAGGATCGTCAAGACAATTAACCAATAGACGTATACTCATCACTCTTAGTGTCAACCTACTAATTGAGTCTGAAACTTTCAACAATGGAGTCTTATTGCAAGAGATTCCAGGTAACTGCTGTAGTGGTTGTCCATATGTAAATAAAACTTTTAATTCATTTCCAATTGTAGCAAGTCTTTAACCACCAGTAAGGAAATTTCAAACCGACGCCTGTCTTATCGTACTGGCCGTGGAACAACCGCATAAATTGATGTTCTTACACGTTGTTTTTAAATGGAATTCTGTGATTTAGCGATTTTCTAAAAAGTATAGTTTTGGGACAGAACTACAGCAAAAACCCAAGTTGATTGGCTTTCTGTTAATTTCCAATTCACATATTCCAATGCAATTACTCACGTGGATATAAATCAATGTCAATGGATTTAACTCTTTCTCATGGATATACATAGAGAATCTCACCCAAGTGTCTTCTGATATCAAATATATCAACACGAGTTGATTAAAGTTACAAATATCCGAGGCTTGCCGAGGATATTTTCACTTTTATCAACGAGTGTTGATATATTTGATATCAGAAGACACGAGGGTGAGATTCTATTTATCATCCAAAATCATTCTTATTACGTTTAAGTGAAAATAGTGTACATATCTGAGTACACTTCTGCCATTTGACTTCCAGTGCGGTGAGGTCATAGCATTGTGACGTCATCCTGTTTATGACGTCATAGCATGGTGATGTCATTACTCGATGACGCACAAGCATTGTGATGTCATGCAGTTGACTGTGACAGGGCATTGTGCAAAATCTACTGCCAAAAAGATATCTCCTAGGAGATATCGCTTGATCTCCCACAAGCGATATCTCCTGTGGAACACAGTTTTGGATGATAAATATCAATGTATATAAAGCAGCTCACGTGGATATAAATCAATGTCGTTGTTTAAGTCTTCTGAAGACGAATTCAGTAATGCGAGAGCTTCCAACATTTAGAACGAGACGCATATGATATAATATAATTAATCCTAGGCTTTTCGGTGGAAACAGAGTTCAGAAAACAAATCAGAAAAGTAGTGTTAATTTAAAGTTTGTTTTTAAAGTTTACTTGTTGAAAAAGGAACTGTCAACTGAAACCACTTTGTAAATGTCATTGGCCTGAATAAGTCATCGTTCCAGTATCAGCTACCAGACTCCCCAGTCTCTGCATCCAGGGATAAAGCATGACGGATCGCTTCATGGGATGTTCTCCAAACTTTTGGTGTGGATGTCATCTGAAAAGATAACCAACTGCATAAGTAAATCGAAATTCAATAAAAAGTTAATACCAAAGGAGGTTTCTTAGAAACTCGATGAGAGGAGATTTCATGCAGCATATGTGTTTTCATTGTTTGTTTAGAATGCTGTCGCCATATCACAAGCAGATATCATTGTACCAAAACCTGTATTCAACCTCGGCAACACGAAAGAACCATCTCATACAGTGTAATAACAATGTAACAAAAACTTATAACCATTTGTCAATATATGAACACCAAAAAGGAACAAATGTTATTGTTCAGAATGATGTATTGTGGTCAAGAATTTGGTAAGAGTTTTGAACATTTTAAAAATAAGTACATGTACATGCATTATGTGTGAGGTAGAGTTATCCCAAATATAACCATGTTTTATTTCTCACTATCTAAAAGGCAAGTATTTCTAAAATCAAGAATATAAAACATATTTAGTTTTATACGATTGTATAATAGGTGTATTTATCTACATTGTCACTATTACTGTAATAAGACAAGTTATTGACGATTATGTATTAAAATATCAACGGCGTTGTCGTTGTTGTTTGTATTTAAAACAAACATGGCTGCCAACAGTAAAATATGAACAGTTCCAAAAACGAGAATGTTCATGAATCCATAAATAACCAGATATACCTTACCATGAACGAGAGACATCATCAGAAAATAATGAACAACATATGTACTATTCTCGTTGTTTCTGAAAAGAAGAAAAAGAAATATATAATTCACTTGAGGAATTGGAGAAATTTCGTTGGATGGATCATGAAAAAAGAAATAAATGAACTGAAGCTCAGGCAACTGGAAATTAATATAAAAAAACCAGAGGGAATAATGATGAGAGCTAGATCAAATTGGCAGGACAAAGGGGAATATCTTCTTTCTTTAGAAAAACATAAATTTGTCAACAAGGCAATAACCAAATTGAAAGATGATAATACTCTAATCACTAATTAATAAAATTATTATTATAATTACATGATAATTAAACATGTTCATGCTTACTACAAAAAATTGTACTCAACCTTCAAGAATTATTCCTAAATTATCCACTGAAAATTCTAAATTACTTGAAGGACAACTCCAACATGAAGAAGTCCTTAATGCTCTAAAAATATGAAGAATGATAAAACTCCTGGACCATCTTGATAAACAACCGAATTTTTTAAAATTCTTTTTGAAGGACATCCATACAGCTGAATCAATTGTTCATTTTTTCTTTGAGTGTGGCAGCAATTAGTCAACTGGGTTGAATATGACACAGGTACAAGACTAATTTTCGATGAAAAATATACTCTTTGGATTAAAAGAAAAAAAGAAATGATGTTCTAAGTTTAATCTTCATTGCAACGAAATATGAGTTACATGGTCTGTATGGAACCTTTTTGATGAGGACCCTTGATTAGAAAACTACAAAGGAGAAAGTTTGCAGAAAATGCAAAGGACAATTGTTTTGTCGATACCAGTCTCTGAAGAGTGGAGATGGCGAAGTTTTAGAGCATCGCAATTTTCTTTCTTTGTGGTACATAAAGTATTATTTATAAACATGAATTGTTAGTGCAGTGATCATAATTGCAAACATTCCTTAAAGATGTAAAATAGAAGTGATAAAATTAATTACATAATGGTCACCGCAGAATGGAATAAAGGAACGTAATTAACATAAATGAATAATTTTAAGCACTGACAACAGATGCAAATTTGAAGTATGTGTAGAGATACCAATCTTTTCAGATGTATAATGACAGTATTAAACATAATTTAAACATTATTACTTTGTACGAAATACTAAATAATATTAATAATTTTAAAGATCTGAGTAACAAAAGTCTCAGAATAGGATGATTTCTTTGATTCTTGTGATTGTGTGAGTTCAAGTATATATCTATTCATTGTATAGTCGTGTATCAACTAAAATAAAACATATTTTTAAAAAATATTAAAACTCAACTATGTTGGTAAAAATAAATGTACAGTTGTCAACGTGACCTATAGGGTGTAATTCAATTCTTTTAACATCCATTTTTTATGCACAAATAACCCAATAACACTTTCTGTTGCTTAAGTGAGCTACTTTCAATAGTACAGATTATTTTACATTTTCCGGCTGAGGATTCGAACCCACAGCCTCAGAGTAAGGCAACTATCGCCAACATTGAGCCTGAAACTTTATAAACTTCCTCTGTCCATGTATTCAAATCTGATCTGTTTCAATCCAAATATCTTTTACGTACATGGCTTACACTGAATAAGTTTTCACATATAATGTTCACGGTCTTCTTGATGTAAACTTAATAATATCATATATAGCTACTCTTGCCTTAACACAATCTTCAACGATGTATCTTGCCAGATAATGCCAATGATGGTATAACCAAGTTGTGAAGGACGAGGAACAAACGATACATAATCTCAGAATGCAGTTATATCATTTATTGATCCACCATAAAAACGTTTTTCTTGTCTCCCCAGGTTCTCAGTGTAATAGGTCAACCCTGAGTGTGTTAAATGAGACGGGTAAACGTTCTTATGTGTTTATATATGATGGATGTAACTTCTTGCTGTTTGTTGGTAAAGTAATCCTGTTATAAAGAATCAGTTTCGCCCCGAAAATATATATCCGTGCGAAAGGTTCAAACTGATAAAGGGTCTGGAAAGACGGAAGAAATAAAGACTTTAAAGAGGCAGTAGCATTTTCGCTCAAATAAGTCTATGAAATGTCACCAACAGTAAAACACCCTTCTCTTTTCGGAAAATCAAATTAAAAACGAGTGTACATGGTTCGATAAAGCCATGGGCATCGATTTTGTAATTCGAAATAATAAAATGAATTCACATTAAAATGGTTGACATGGAAATTTTGTTTTAAACGCAACACCGCTATTATCACCACGGATACTTTATAGTTTTGTGTAATTAGATGTTTTACCCTCTAAAATATATTTAAATAACATAACCTTATCAGTATAAATTGGAAATTTGAAACAATAAATTTGGCAAAAAACGTGATACAGGCCCTTTAATCCTGCTCGATCATGCTATTTGTATCCGCAATAATACTACATTCCCCTGCTGATCTACTGTTTGCCTCGTCACATTCACAAACTGATTATTCACAGAATTCATAGCATAGCTATTTATAACAGTTAGTTTTGTCAGCCATTGAAATGTTGTCATTTGAACTTTAAGGGTCATTCGTTGGCCTTCCCTTCGGGGCACTGCCAACTTTGTTCGATTTTTAGGCATATCATTGGCTGGTTATGAAAAGCAGATACGAGGCACACACGTTGAATAGATAAGAGAATGGAGGTAACCTACAAATATATATATATATATATATATATATATATATATATATATAATGTTACTAAGCATAGCATTTATATAAATGCCTCAACACTTTTGTAAAACAATATTGCTATAAACGTGAATAGATTGCAAACATATATACCAAGATACGAGCCAAACACCCCCAGTCCAAAACCCATATGTTATCTCTGTTTCATCACACGAGGCACGCAAATACCAGTGTGTGATAACCATATGGTCTGAAGCTTCTAATTAACAAAGCAACTCTGCCTGTGTAATAGAGATACTTCCTTTCCTTCCCCTATGAGAGAGTAGCAACTGCTTAATGTGATTAGCCCGTGGACTTGAAGTTCTTGTTTCTCAAGATGGACTCTCTTCTATTTTCAATTGGATGTCTTTTCAATTTCACCATTGACCTTTTCCGATACAGGATACATGTATTGTCTTCAAACACAAGCGATAACTGATGTGTGTTTTTTTGTGGACAAAAACAGCTGCATCCAGGAAGTTGCTCAACTATACCTATGTATCTAACTTTCCTGTAATATACTTTTCTAATATGCATCATAGCATGTGAAAACGAAATCGGTGATTTTGTTTTATTTCAGAAATGACGATTGGATATGCAATAACACTTTACTACCCATAGAATTGAAAATAATCGAGTTAATATTATTGATATGACTACATGTGCACATTTCACATTTGCCTAGCAACCATAGTTTCACCATGACATCACTGTAGCTTGTCGCATCATGAGAAGTGGGCAGTTTCCTGGCTAATGTTATGTGAATCAAATCGAATAAAATGAGTAATAAAGAAATTATTACACTCGAAAGTGTGACATATGACTTTTACGAAACTCGTGCAGATTTATATATAACCCTCGCTCTCTCAATACAAAAATCCACACTCGTTTCATAAAAGTCATATGACACACATACTCGGTTAATAATCTCTATCTAATTTCTATGTTCACAGTTGACCGTGACACTTCTGGTAGCTTGTAAAGGTGACCAGGGATGACATTATATTTCGCTTTTTATCATATTATTTTTCGATCATTAACCAATTTATATTTGTATACAATATTTACTGCCAATACCAATTCAATCAGCAACTGGGCCAATATGGCCAAACTGGGCCAATACAGGAAAAACAAGGACAAACGAGACAAACTAGACCAATGCGAAAACTTGCAAAGCTATCACTCAAATCTTTGACCAGCGCCAATCTTGATTATAATTATTATTTCAATCGAAATGACATTTTTACTATTCTGTAAATAGAATTAAATGTGGTTAGTTAATAAAATATCAATAATTAAGTATTGCAGTATTAGCACAGTAATAGACCTCGGACCTATAATTGGGCCAATACGGAAATATTTAATAAATAACATTAGACCATAACATACCGAAAGTTAACATATACGAGGGGCGTTCAATAAGTGTTGCAAGCGGGGCATTGGTGTTTACATGAACAGTGTCAGCTTATAGCAGGTGTTACTATATTCAAAACATAACATTGACACATGTCAAAACAATTTCTAGACATAACAATTATTTAGATATAAAAGCTGCGCTGACCTAGGGGTCTCCATAATCATGGATTCTCTCAAACATGAACAAAGCGCTGTGATCAAGTTCCTCACTAAAGAGGGATGCAAAGCTACAGAAATACATAATCGTATGTGTAATGTGATGGGTAAGGATGCTCCTAACTTTTCAACAGCTTGTCGCTGGTCTTTTCAGTTCAAGCGGGGCAGGGAGTCCTTAGACGATGACCCACGGTCAGGCAAGGCATCTGAAGTCACCCGACCGGAAGTTATTGCCGCTATCGAAAGACGAATTTTAGCTGACCGCCGTGTTAAAGTTTCTGAGCTGTCTTTGGAATTCCAGATATCAGTTGGAAGTGTTGAAAAATCAATTCATGACCATCTTGGTATGTCCAAGGTATCTGCAAGATGGGTACCCAGAAACCTCACAGCACAAGATCGCCAGAAAAGAACCGAAAGTTGCATGGAGCTCCTGGATCGGTTTAATGCGGATGAAGCCAGGTTTTTGTCTCGTCTGGTGACAGGTGACGAAACCTGGATCCACCAATGGGACCCGAAAACTAAACTGGAATCCAAGCAATGGAAGCACCCGAGTTCACCGCCTACCCTGAAGTTTCGCAATCAACCATCAGCTGGCAAGGTTATGTCGACAATCTTTTGGGATGCAAAAGGCATATTATTAATTGATTACTTGCCAACCAAAACTACAATGAATGGTCAATATTATGGCAACCTAATGCAAGAATTGCGAAAGACAATTCGACAGAAACGCCGTGGTGGTGTTCTGATTTTGCATGACAACGCTCCAGTCCACAAGTAAAGAGTTGCACAGGCCGCAATACGTGATTGTGGATTCGAACAGCTTAACCACCCACCCTACAGCCCAGACCTAGCCCCCAATGACTACTTCCTGTTCAGAAACCTGAAATCCGCCCTACGTGGAAGGCACTTCCGGGATGACGAAGACGTCAAAGCTGCCACAGAGGCGTGGTTAGGGGGGCAAACGGAAGACTTCTACAAAAGCGGCATCAAAAGTCTTAAAGAGAAATGGAATAAGTGTATTGAGGTGAAGGGTAACTATATTGAAAAATATAAGTAAAAAATTTACTACGCGAGTTGGTTTTATATTGAAGTTGCAACACTTATTGAACGCCCCTCGTATATATATATTTTTTTTAAAAAAGTTCTTATTGTACAAGATGTTTGCACTTAAAGAGGTGGAAAATAAGAAATGTAAGTTGAAGTCTTTGTAAATCTTTGTAGAAATTATGCTTAAACGCTGCTTGATAAAGAAGGTATTTAGAATTGACACACGAGGAAGTCCGTAGGTTTTCCCAAACCAACGTTTCACTTCGATAGATGCTGCAGATTTCCCCCAGGAAGGTAATTAAACACTGGCTCTACCCTCATCAAACATTTATCTGCGAACAGTTTATTTGAAACAAACCACAATTAACTTGAGCTGAAAATATGTTTCTGGGGCTAAACAAAGAGTGGATGGAGTTTTTACTAACTAGACATTAACTATCCCCTGTGGATAAACGAGGGGGATTTAAAAAACTTAATCTAATTTTCCTTGTACTTTGACTTCGAAGTGGTTAAAAGTTGTGCTTGTCAATTTAGACAACTCAGTAAGGGGTTCAACCTTGAATCCATTCAATGAGCAAATAGGAGAATTGCTTTCCACAGTGAATCAATATGTTTAGCTCCATGAAGGCAGATTCAATAGTACACGTACTACCAAAATCATCAAATTTCCAATAAAAGACGTTGCATATACATGTACATATAAATATGTGCATATCAATTAAAATTCAGTTATCGTTTATGTTTTGTTAATCTATATTTAACCCCTGGGTGAAACCGAGTAGGGGTTTGTGTCGAGGTGCATTCCATCTGTCCACACGTCCCAATAAGGTTACCTATGTTCTGAAAACAACTTACTTTATGAAGATGAATTTTCTTAAAAACGTAACTGTGGCCATAATTTCTGATTGAACAGGGTTAGGTCTTTGTTGAGTAAACTGAGTTCAATAGCAATTGGACTGATAGAACACACTTCGGACTGTTGCATATAAACTGCTATTTTTCTTACAGAGCGTAGCTCTTCTTGTTTATTCTAAAATGTATTCATCAAGTTTAGTACTGAATCAATCACTATATAGCAAGACAATATCTATGATTTTTAAATGAAATTTGGGAAAGGATATAAAAAAGACATTATGCAAACAGTCCAGACCAGACCACAGCTAATTAGAATACATGATATATTGACTAGTGTGCTTTACTATCTGATCTATCTATTATTGGTTTCTTTATGTTATAAAAGTTAAACTCAATAACAAGTGTTGAAAAATTACATTTTACAATTTCGATTAAATATTTTTTGAATTTCAAAAAATTAGTTATATTTGTATCAATAGTAGTTTCATCAAATTCTATGTGACCTTGATTTCATTTCTTATAACATATCAAATAACAAATACAATTCATTATTAATCACTTTCCTGACATCTCATGTTCACCTTCAATTTCAGCTCATTGCACTACTGTTATTGTCTGCGATCCCGCTGAGACAGATGCCGAGACACTGCAGACTGACTGATTTGTCACTCTGTCACATACATTAACGTTTTCATTGACAAGCAATTTCTATAGTTTGTAAATAATTTTTTTTTCGATATTAGCTAATTTAGAGTCAATTCTACTGTGTCAAGAAAACAAGAAAACAACAATGTGATTAATTATGAAAGGTTGAAACGCCAACGTCTTTTAGAAATATTAATGTAGATTAAAATATCTTTAACTAAATATTGCTGACAGAGTGTCATATTAATATAGACAAAGAGTTATATTGACGCTCACGTTGACGAAGTGACATCAAATGATGTCCGGCTATACTCGACCTGACTTGTACTACCTGTAGTATTGTCACATCAAGATACTACTTTAGTGTACACTTATCATTAAACATTCAAGATAAGAAGTATTGAGTAGAAAATATTCCATTTATCTCCAAAATTATAATTTTCAATTTCGATTAAATATTTTTTGAAAATTTAGTTATATTTGCATCAATAGTAGTTACTAGTTACATTAAACTAATATGTGACCTTGATTTCAGTTCACATAACATATCAACTAACAAATAAAATTCATTATAAATCACCTTCACGACATTGCATGTTCACTTTCAATTTCAGCTCATTGCACTACTGTTATTGTCTGTTATTGTCTTACTGGGATACATGCATACATCACATACATCAACGTTTTCTTTGACAACCAATGTCTATATCGTAGTCTTGTCACATCAAGCTACTGCTTTAGTGTACATATATTTCAGCACCCCAAGTGTAAAAATAGTATTATAGTCTGATGTATGAAGTTGCGGGTACCTCTTAACAAATCATGTCCCTATGAAAATCGTTCAAAATCAACTTTTTCCGACAGCAGTATTTCGAATTTTAAACTGTTGAAAATGTGGCGACGTTTTTTTTGCGGTTGAGTGTATACTGCACCTGACTTGTACTACCTGTCACATCAAGCTACTACTTTAGTGTACACTTATCATTGAACATTCAAGAAGAATAGTATTGAGTAGAAAACATTCTATTTATCTCCAAACTAATTATTTAAAATGCACTCTCAAAACATTTCCAATCTTGAAACAATCAAATTGCCTATTTGGAAGAACCTGAATTTTCATGAACGTGTGGTTTTAATTTACATGTACAGTTTTACAGTATTCATAAATTTCCATTTACTACATTTAGTGTACAGTAAGTAGTTTAACAAGTAGGATCGTCAAGACAATTAACCAATAGACGTATAATCATCACTCTTAGTGTCAGCCTACTAATTGAGTCTGAAACTTTCAACAATGGAGTCTTATTGCAAGAGATTCCAGGTAACTGCTGTAGTGGTTGTCCATATGTAAATAAAACTTTTAATTCTTTTTTAATTCAATTTCAAGTTTCTAACCACCAGTAAGGACATTTCACACAGACATCTGTCTTATCGTACTGTCCGTGGAACAACGGCATAAATTGATGTTCTTACAAGTTCGTGTTTTTAATGGATTTCTATGATTAAGCATTTATCTAAAAAGTCAAGTTTTGGGACGGAACTACAGCGAAACCTCAGTTGATTGGCTTTCTGTTAATTTTCAATTCACATATTTCAATGCAATTATTCACGTGGATATAAATATCAATCTATATTGTTATGAGTATCACCCATAATGTATAGTTTATTAACAGTTACTCTATTATATCTATTACTTTATTATATCTATATAACATGCAATAGATTTTACCTTTCACTACTGGCTTGTAAGTAACTCAAGAATACCCAAAGCAATCATTTACCGTAGCTTACTTTGTAACTTTGTTGAATAGCCCTGTCCAGCTTGTTCTTATGTAATGCTATCAACTGCAAGCTTCACTACCTTTAAGATAGCTTTTTAACATGCATTCTGAGAGACATATATTATATCTTCACAGTGGTCAGTTGTTACGTTTGCCCATGTCGGGAATATAGCCATGTCGACTCTAGTATGGATTATTCATGCCATGTCGGCAACTTGGAATTATATTGTGTTTATTCGTGGACTTAACAAGTAAGACATTATTAAAACCTGTGCAAACATTGTCCAGACCAGACAACAGCTAATTAGAATACACAATATATTGACTAGTGTGCTTTACTATCTGGATCTATCTTTTATTGGTTTCTTTATGTTATACAAGTAAGACTCAATAACAAGTGTTAAAAAATTACATTTTACAATTTCGATTAAAATTTTTTTAATTTGAAAAATTAGTTTTACTTGTATCAATAGTAGTTTCATCAAATTCTATGTGACCTTGATTTCAGTTCATATAACATAACAAATACAATTCATTATTAATCACTGTCCTGACATCTCATGTTCACCTTTAATTTCAGCTCATTGCACTACTGTTATTGTCTGCGATCCCACTGAGACAGATATAGAGACACTGCAGACTGACTGATTTGTCCCTCTGTCACATACATTAACGTTTTCATTGACAATCAATTTCTATAGTTTATAAATAATCTCTTTTTTTTCGATATTAGCTAATTTAGAGTCAATTCTACTGTGTCAAGAAAACAAGAAAACAACAATGTGATTAATTATGAAAGGTTGAAACGCCAACGTCTTTTAGAAATATTAATGTAGATTAAAATATCTGTTACTAAATATTGCTGACAGAGTGTCATATTAATATAGAAAACGAGTTATATTGACGTTCACGTTGACAAAGTGACATCAAATGATGTCCGGCTATACTAAACCTGACCTGTACTACCTGTAGTATTGTCACGTCAAGCAACTACTTTAGTGTACACTGATCATTAAACATTCAAGAAAAGAAGTATTGAGTAGAAAAACATTCCATTTATCTCCAAACTAATTATTTAAAATGCACTCTTAAAACATTTCCAATCTTGAAACAATCAAATTGCCTATTTGGAAGAACCTGAATGTTCATGAACGTGTGGTTTTAATTTACATGTACAGTTTTACAGTATTCATAAATTTCCATTTACTACATTTAGTATACAGTAAGTAGTTTAACAAGTAGGATCGTCAAGACAATTAACCAATAGACGTATAATCATCACTCTTAGTGTCAGCCTACTTATTGAGTCTGAAACTTTCAACAATGGAGTCTTATTGCAAGAGATTCCAGGTAACTGCTGTAGTGGTTGTCCATATGTAAATAAAACTTTTAATTCTTTTTCAATTCAATTTCAAGTTTCGAACCACCAGTAAGGACATTTCACACAGACATCTGTCTTATCGTACTGTCCGTGGAACAACCGCATACATTGGTGTTCTTACACTTTCTTGCTTTTAATGGATTTCTGTGATTAAGCATTTATCTCAAAAGTCAAGTTTTTGGACGGAACTACAGCAAAACCTCAGTTGATTGGCTTTCTGTTAATTTTCAATTCACATATTTCAATGCAATTATTCACATGGATATAAATATCAATGTATATTGTTATGAGTATCACCCATAATGTATGTTTTATCAACAATTACTCTATTATATCTATTACTTTATCATATCGATATACTATGCAAAAGATTTTACCTTTCACTACTGGCTTGTAAGTAACTCCATAATACCCAAAGCAATCAATTACCATAGCTCACTTTGTAACTTTGTTGAATAGCCCTGTCCAGCTTGTTCTTATGTAATGCTATCAACTGCAAGCTTCACTACCTTTAAGATAGCTTTTTAACATGAATTCTGGGAGACAGATATTATATCTTTACAGTGGTCAGATGTGACGTTTGCCCATGTCGGGAATATAGCCATGTCGGCTCTAGTATGGATTATTCATGCCATGTCGGCAACTTGGAATTATATTGTGTTTATTCGTGGACTTAACAAGAAAGACATTATTAAAACCTGATATTACTGCTGTGCTAGATTTTATTTGTTAGACTGCCATAAAAACATGTATACCTTCATATCTTAATTGTAAATAAATCTGTATATTATTTTACTTGTTGTGTCTTACCCGTCTTTTTGTTATGTCTGGTTAACATCACTCGTAACAATATAAAGACGGCTCACATGGATATAAATCAATGTCGTTGTTTAAGTCTTCTTAAGATGAATTCAGTAATGCGAGAGCTTCCAACATTTAGAACGTGACGCATTTGATATAATATAATTAATCCTAGGCTTTTCAGTGGAAATAGAAAACAAATCAGAAAGTGTTAATTTAAAGTTAGTTTTTAAAGTTTACTTGTTGAAAAAGGAATTGTCAACTGAAACCACTTTGTAAATGTCATTGGCCTAAATAAGTCATCGTTCCAGTATCAGCTCCCAGACTCCCCAGTCTCTGCATCCAGTGATAAAGCATGACGGATCGCTTCATGGGATGTTCTCCAAACTTTTGGTGTGGATGGCATCTGAAAAGATAACCAACTGCAGAAGTAAATCGAAATTCAATAAAAAGTTAATACCAAAGGAGGTTTCCTAGAAACTCGATGAAAGGAGATTTCATGCAGCATATGTGTTTTCATTGTTTGCTCAGAATGCCGTCGCCATGTCAAAAGCAGATACCCTTGTACCAAAACCTGTATTCAACCTCAACACGACAGAACCATCTCATACAGTGTTACAACTATGTAACAAAAACTTATAAACATTTGTCAATATTTCAACCCAAAAAAGGAACAAATGCTTTTGAATGATGTATTATGGTCATGAATTTGGTAAGAGTTTTGAACATTTTAAAAATAAGTACATGCACGTATTATGTTTGAATAAGATTATTAAAATTTTTGTATCTATGTTCTTGTTTCGTTGAAAGCATGTTTAGGCCTCTTTTCAAATGTATGCTTCCTAGTTTCTAGTTAACAATTCTCGCTAAGAAAATGTTGTTCTAATTGCTTATAAAATAGGAGGAGTTTCGGTTACGACTCGGCCATGTCTCCGGAAATAAATTGATGTTAAAACTGACACTCAAGGTATCAAGAGAGGGAGAATACATTTACTTTTAAGCAATCCACTTTTAATGATATTTAAGTTAATCGAGTTTGTCTGTTATAACATCATACAAGTGCTATCTTATGATGCAAAGTGAATTCGCGGTAACTCATTATCATTAGAAAATGTCAATCTGAGAGTGGAATAAACATGTTCGGTCTTCTGAAGTGAATACACGAGGCTACAAACTGAATATGAAATGCATTTCACTTGTTGGATAACTAATGGTGCAATCTTCTTTAAACCTTCTATCGACAGACACTTTGTCTATTCGAGAAAAAAAGCTTTATTTCATAGGTCACTTAATTCTTTTCTGTTTCATCATTTCGCTTGTTAACGTTAGAAGACTTGCAAGTGGCCACTGGTTGTCTGCTGGGACGGATGCTTACCTATTTGACACTAATAAAAAAGAGCTTTACTGTTGATAATGAGAGTAAATCAACTGCATTAGAAACCCTAACATGTCTACTTTAAGAACTTAATGGTTTAATAGTTGGTGATGGTCTGAGACAATGTAATGAAGGCTCGTTGGTGGTTTAAAGAGACGAGCCTATACAACCTTTACTGCAGTTGTCTCATTGAGCATGCAACGATCTATGTAAATTGCATCTGTGCAGTAGTTTGTGTAACCATACCCATCCAGCCAAGTACATTCCAGACATATTTGCTCAACTGAACAAGGTATTGAAATAGTGTTACAATAGTAGTTACATCTAAAATTGTATTTGTGTTGAATATACTGAATGGTTAATTACGGAAGAATAGCCAACAGTTTCTATTCCATGATATGCTCTTTGGACCCCAACTTGTAGGAATAAAATCACGCTGCAATGTTTTGCAGGTTAGGTTGTATTGATTCAGATTTACCAAAGCAATGTAGAAGTGCTTGAGTTTATTCAGAACATGCACCAAATATCGACAGATGATGCATACAAAACTGAGAGGTCATATAATTTTTTGATGGACTTTGTGAGCTTAGGTCCATGTCAATCCCACTCACAGATAACCATTGTTGTATGTTAAACTTGCAAAAAGATCGTAATTGGGTCACTGTAGGTCGGGGAACTAGTTTTTTTATTTATTATTGATTGTGATTAAACAATGCAATTTCTCAGCTCGTGTCTTTGATCAGAACATGCACGTGACTTGACTGCCCTCAGGCGGCAGATGAAGGAACTATCAATCAATCTAGATTTGGAAGTTTTTAACTTCAAGCTGGGTTCAACTTCACAATACTGCTTAAATGATTACAGTGATACGAGTAGGGCAGATTAAAACATTCAAAAAGTTATTCGTCCCCGCTCTTTCAGGTTGACGTGGAGGTACAGGCTGAAGAGAACTGTTAGAGTGCGAGGGGGGTTCAGGAGCGACCCCCTATCCTTCACCACCTCACCTTTGCACGTACATCTGATGGGTTCCAAGGTAAAGCTAAAGTGATCTAAACTTACATTTTTTAAATATGAAGGTGTAACCATCCTCCTTGCATTGTTAATGACGTCACATCACAATGACAAAGAAGAATATGAACCTCCATATGATTGCCCTCGTAGGTAAAGAAGAAAGGTATTCTGTCCATGTGTTCACATCTGTTGCAATAACAATATCTTTTGACGAACATGGTTTACACTGAATAAGTTTTCACAAAAAAACTACTCGGTCTTCTTGATGTAAACTTAATAATATCATATATAGCTACTTTTGCCTTTACACAATCTTCAACGATGTATCTTGCCAGATAATGCCAATGATGGTATAACCAAGTGGTGAAGGACGAGAAACAAACGATACATGATCTCAGAATGCAGTTAGAATCATTTATTGATCCACCACAAAAACGTTTTTCTTGTCTCTCCAGGTTCTCAGTGTAATAGGTCAACCCTGAGTGTGTTCAATGAGACGGGTAAACGTTGTTATGAAATCGTGTGTTTATATATGATGGATGTAACTTCTCGCTGCTTGTTGGTAAAGTAATCCTGTTATAAAGAATCAGTTTCGCCCCGAAAATATATATCCGTGCGAAAGGTTCAAACTGATAAAGGGTCTGGAAAGACGGAAGAAATAAAGACTTTAAAGAGGCAGAAGTACGTTTATTTTCGCTCAAATAAGTCTATGAAATGTCACCAACAGTAAAACACCCTTCTCTCTTCAAATCAAATTAAAAACGAGTGTACAAGGTTCGATAAAGCCATGGGCATTGATTTTGTAATTCGAAATAATAAAATGTATTCACATTAAAATGGCTGCCATGCAATTTTTGCTTTAAACGCAACACCACTATTATCACTACGGATACTTTATAGTTTGTGTAATGAGATGTTTTACCCTCTAAAATATATTTAAATGACATAAACTATCAGTATAAATTGGAAATTTGAAAAAATAAATTTGGCAAAAAACGTGATACAGCCCCTTTAATCGTGCTCCATCATGCTATTTGTATCCGCAATGATAATATATTCCCCTGCTGGTCTAATGTTTGCCTCGTCACATTCACAAACTGATTACTTACAGAATTCATAGCATAGGTATTTATAACTGTTAGTTTTGTCAGCCATTGAAATGTTTTGATTTGAACTTTGATGGTGATTCGTTGGCCTTCCCAACCGGGCACTACCATCTTTGCTAGATTTTATGCAAATCATTGGCTGGTTATAAAAAGCGGATTCGAGGCACACACGTTGAATAGATCAGGGAATGGGCGTAACATACACATATCTTGATATGTGGAATATCAAATGCAATTATATAATTCATCTAGGCTTCAATATTACCAAATATAGCATTTATATAAATGTCTCAACACTTTTTAAAACAATATTGCTATATGCGTGAATAGATTGCAAACATATATACACCAAGATACGAGCCACAACACCCCCAGTCCAAAACCCATATGCTATCTCTTTTTCATCACATGAGGCACGCAAATACCAGTGTGTGATAACCATATGGTCTGAAGCTTCTAATTAACAAAGCAACTCTGCCTGTGTAATACAGATACTTCCTTTTCTTCCCCGATGAGAGAGTAGCAACTGCTTAATGTGATTAGCCCGTGGGTTCTCTTCTATTTTCAATTGGATGTCTTTTCAATTTCACCATTGACCTTTTCCAGGTATACGATACATGTATTGTCTTCAAACACAAAGCGATAACTGATATGTGTTTTTGTGTAATATGCTCTTCTAATAGGCATCGTAGCATGTGAAAACGAAATCGATGATATTGTTTTATTTCAGAAATGACGATTGGATATGCAATAAAACTTTACTACCCATAGAGTTGAACATAACCGAGTTAATATTATTGATATGAGTACATGTGCACATATCACATTTGCCTAGCAACCATTGTTTCATCGTGACATCACTGTAGCTTGCTGCTGCAAGAGAAGTAGGCAGTTTCCTGGCTAATTTTATGCGAATCAAATCGAATAGAATGAGTAGTAAAGAAATTATTAAAATAATAAATAATAATTATTATAAAATAATTTCTATGTTCACACTTGACCGTGACACTTCTTGTAGCTTGTAAAGGGGACCGAGATGACATTATATTTTGCTGTTTTTCATATTATTTTTCGATCATTAATCAATTTATGTTTGTATACAATATTTACTGCCAATACCATTGCAATCAGCAATGGGGCCAATACAGGAAAAACATGGCCAAACGAGACAAACTGGACCAATACGAAAACTTGCTAAGCTATCACTCAAATCTTTGACCAGCGCCAATCTTGATTATAATTATTATTTCAATCGAGATGAGATCTTTACTATTCTGTAAATAGAATTAAACGTGGTTAGTTAATAAATTATCAATTAGTAAGTATTGCAGTATTAGCACAGTTACTTTCAATAGACCTCGAACCTATAATTGGGCCAATACGGAAATATTTAATCAATAACATTAGCGTATAACATACCGAAAGTTAACTTTGAGAATAGTTTTCATAAAGTGTTTATTGTACAAAGTGTTTGAATTTAAAGAGGTGGAAAATAAGAAATGTAAGTTGAAGTCTTTGTAGATCTTTGTAGAAATTATGCTTAAACGCTGCTTGATAAAGAAGGTATTTAGAATTGACACACGAGGAAGTCCGTATGTTTTCCCAAACCAACGTTTCACTTCGATAGATGCTGCAGATTTCCCCCAGGAAGGTAATTAAACACTGGCTCTACCCTCATCAATCATTTACCTGCAAACAGTTTCTTTGAAACAAACCACAATTAAGTTGAGCTGAAAATATGTTTCTGGGGCTAAACAAAGAGTGGATGGAGTTTTTACTAACTAGACATTAACTATCCCCTGTGGATAAACCAGGGGGATTTAAAAAACCTAATCTAATTTTCCTTGTACTTTGACTTCAAAATGGTTCAAAGTTGTGCTTGCCAATTTAGACAACTGAGTAAGCGGTTCAACCGTTGAATCCATTCAATGAGCAAATAGGAGAATTGCTTTCCACAGTGAATCAATATGTTTAGATCCATGAAAGCAAACTTAATAGTACACGTACTACCAAAAGCATCAAACTTTCAATAAAAGACGTTGCATATACATGTACATATAAATATGTGCATATCAATTAAAATTCAGTTATGGTTTATGTTTTGTAAATTGATTTCTAACCCCTGGGTGAAACCATGGGGTTTGTGTCGAGGTGCATTCCATCTGTCCACACGTCCCAATAAGGTTACCTATGTTCAGAAAACAACTCCTCCCCCGATTTTTAGGCAATTGTTTTCAAACTTTTCACATGCTTTGGATATACATAGGTAATCCGTATGTGTTTTTTGGGGACCAATCGGATGAAGTTTTCAGAATTATGATTTTTGACATACGGTGTTTGACCTAAATGCGACTGACAATACTTTTGTTCTGCAATGAATTCCTCTTATAGTTTTTGATGAATCTTTCTGAAACTTTACACATGCTTTGGATATAAATCAGTGCCAATTAATCAGAGAATACAGAGTTGTTTTCCTTGAGTTAGAGCGCTTGATTTTCTTATTTCAGACTAAGGGTTAAACTTACCTTTACTCAAACTTTCAAACTTAAAATAAAGTCATATTATTTGACCTAATAACCTGGATCATAATGAAAGACAGATGTTTGAAACTATAACCGTGACACTAACTTTAAATTTGACGGCATAGGCCTTTGAAAAATGTTATGTTTCCGATGTCAAATAGACAGACAGACAGACAGATATTTTATTCAGTAACAGGTAACAGATGTCAAATAATGAGTTAATAACCATTGACCTTGTGACCTTTACCTTGGCGTAGGACATTTATGAAGATGAATTTTCTTAAAAACGTAACTGTAACCATGGCCATAATTTCTGATTGAACAGTGTTAGGTCTTCATTGAGTAAATTGAGTTCAATAGCAATTGGACTAATCGAGCACACTTCGGACTGTTGCATACAAACGGCTATTTTTCTCACACAGCGTAGCTTTTATTGTTTATTCTAAATTGTATTCATGAATTTTAGTACTGAATCAATCACTTTATAGCAAGACAATATTCATGATTTTTAAATGAAATTTGGGAAAGGATTTAAAAAAGACACTGTGCAAACATTGTCCAGACCAGACAACAGCTAATTAGAATACATGATATATTGACTAGCGTGCTTTACTATCTGGATCTATCTTTTATTGGTTTCTTTATGTTATAAAAGTAAGACTCAATAACAAGTGTTAAAAAATTACATTTTACAATTTCGATTAAATATTTTTTTAATTTGAAAAATTAGTTTTACTTGTATCAATAGTAGTTTCATCAAATTCTATGTGACCTTGATTTCAGTTCATATAACATAACAAATACAATTCATTATTAATCACTTTCATGACATTGCATGTTCATCTTCAATTTCAGCTCATTGCACTACTGTTTTTGTCTGCGTTCCCACTGAGACAGATGCAGAGACACTGCAGACTGACTGATTTGTCCCACTGTCACATACATCAACGTTTTCATTGACAAGCAATTTCTATAGTTTGTAAATAAATTGCACTTTAAAACATTTCCAATCTTGAAACAATCAAATTGCCTATTTGGAAGAACCTGAATTTTCATGAACGTGTGGTTTTAATTTACATGTACAGTGTTACAGTATTCATAAATTTCCATTTACTATATTTAGTGAACAGTAAATAGTTTAACAAGTAGGATCGTCAAGACAATTAACCAATAGACGTATTATCATCACTCTTAGTGTCAGCCTACTAATTGAGTCTGAAACTTTCAACAATCGAGTCTTATTGCAGGAGACTCGAGGTAACTAGCTCCATAGACATATGTTGTAGTGCTTGTCCATATGTTAATAAAACTTTTAATTCATTTCCAATTGTAGCAAGTTTCTAACCATCAGTAAGGACAGTCTTATCGAACTGACAGTGGAACAAAGGCATAAATTGTTGTTCTTACACATTCTTGTTTTAATGGATTTCTGTGATTAAGCATTTATCTAAAAAGTCAAGTTTTGGGACGGAACTACAGCGAAACCCCAGTTGATTGGCTTTCAGTTAATTTCCAATTCACATATTCCAATGCAATTACTCACGTGGATATAAATCAATGTCAATGGATTTAACTCTTTCTCATGGATATACATATCAATGTATATAAAACAGCTCACGTTTATATAAATCAATGTCGTTGTTTAAGTCTTCTGAAGACGAATTCAGTAATGCGAGAGCTTCCAACATTTAGAACGAGACGGCTATGATTTAACATAATTAATCCTAGGCTTTTCGGGGGAAACAGAATTAAGAAAACAAATCAGAAAAAAAGTGTTAAATTAAAGTTTGTTTTTAAAGTTTACTTGTTGAAAAAGGAACTGTCAACTGAAACCACTTTGTAAATGTCATTGGCCTAAATAATTCATCGTTCCAGTATCAGCTCCCAGACTCCCCAGTCTCTGCATCCAGTGATAAAGCATGACGGATCGCTTCATGGGATGTTCTCCAAACTTTTGGTATGGATGTCATCTAAAAGATAACCAACTGCATAAGTAAATCGAAATTCAATAAAAAGTTAATACCAAAGGAGGTTTCCTAGAAACTCGATGAAAGGAGATTTCATGCAGCATATGTGTTTTCATTGTTTGCTCAGAATGCTGTCGCCATGTCACAAGCAGATACCCTTGTACCGAAACCTGTATTCAACCTAAACATGACAGAACCATCATTACAGTGTTATAACAATGTAACAAAAACTTATGAACATTTGTCAATATATCAACCCCAAAACGGAACAAATGCTATTGTTCAGAATGATGTATTGTGGTCAAGAATTTTGAACATTTTAAAATAACTACATGCACATGTTTTATGTATGAATGAGATAATTAAGATATTCGATGTCTTTCTTCATTGTAAATTTTAATGTTTATTCAAAATTGACATATCTTAAAAATCTTTATTCTTTTCAATATGGTTTCGGTTATGCTTGACTGAGCCAAGAAATTGGAAACGTGGATTACTTTATGTATCTCTTCAAGCTGAGGCTAGGAGAGAACTTAAAATAGTCTTGGTACTCTTCAATAAGTGCATCTCCTAACTGCTAAATGTTGAAAGATATTTGTGTTGTGATATTCCTTTGAATTTAAGAATTGCTATATCAAGGTTCAGATGTAGTAAGTTTAATATTGCTGTTGAATAAAGCGGGTATAGTGATATTGAACATAAAGAAAGAAAATGTCCTTTCTGTAATATTATAGGTCGAGTTTATAAAGAAAATGAATTTCATGTATTATTTATCTGTAAAACGTATGATAAACTTAGAGCTAAATATCTACAAAAGAATGACCAAAACAACATATTTGAAGCATTCCATTGTCGATCTGTTGCAAAAATAAGAATGGCGAGATTATATATAGTGTTGAAATGTACCTTTATCATGTCCAGAAATGTATGAACTACAGGATTTAGAGCTAAAATGACTTGCTGCGCATATTGTTCTTCCCATGTTATATGCCTGTATTATGGGCCCAAGGCCATCAAATGAATATAAAACTGTCTGTCTGTATATCAATGATCTTTATAATATGTGTAAGAATGCATCTTCTTATCTTTCAATCTGAACTAGTTAACAAGTTAAGTGTGTAAGTAATAGCCATAACAACCTAACTTGGAACTTCACGACGATACTTGAATTAGAAGGACTCATTCAGGAATATGTACTTTCTTACAACTAATTTGTAACCTGGTGTGATCATTTTCTTTCGGATGTTACATTTCAGAAAAGTGAATTTATCATCAATATCAGGATATAACACTTGCGTGTATCAACAGATAAATATAAGTTTCTTGGCAAAAGCATAAATAGTGAGTTGAATTGTTGATTCTGTTACCTATACATCAACACATTTCAAGTTTGATATAAATGAACGTGTATTCCCTGCTATCATTGTTTCGTTGAAAGCATGTATACGTCTCGTTTCAAATGTAAGGTTCCTAATTTCTAGTTAACAATTCTCGCTAAGAAAATGTTCTTCTAATTGCTGATAAAATAGGAGGAGTTTCGGTTACGACTCGGCCATATCTCCGGGAAATAAACTGGTAAAGGTAATTATCACCGATATTCAAAAGAGGGAGAAATAATTTACTTTTAAGCAATCAACTTTTAATGATATTCAAGTTAATAGATTGTGTCTTTTAATATATCATAAAAGAGCTCTGTAACGATGCAAAGTGAATTCCGTATGAGGTAACTTATTATCATCATATAATGTCAATTTGTCATGACTGTTCATGCACGTCGTTGGGTGTGTATGCATATACAGAGATGGATAAACATGTTCAGGCTTCTGCAGTGACGAGGCTGAACTGAATATGAAATGCATTTCACGTGTTGCATAAGTAACGGTGCAATCATCTATAAACCTTCTTTCAACAGACACATTGTCTATTCGAGAAAAACAGCTTTATTTCATAGGTCACTTAATTCTTTTCTGTTTCATCATTTCGCTTGTTAACGTTAGAAGTCTTACAATTGGCCACTGGTTGTCTCTTTGGACCGATGCTAACCTATTTGACATTAATAAAAGAGCTTTACTGTTGATAATGAGAGTAAATCAACTGCATTAGAAACCCTTACATGTCTACATATAGAACTTAATGGTTTAATAGTTGGTGATGGTCTGAGGCAATGTAATAATGCTTCCTTGATGGTTCAAACGAGAAGAGGCTATAAACCTTTACTGCAGTTGTCTCATTGAGCGTCCAACGATCTATGTTAATTGCATCTGTGCAGTAGTTTGTGCATCGATACCTATCAAGCCAAGTACATTCCAGACATATTTGCTCAACTGAACCAGGTATTAAAACAGTGTTACAATAGTAGTTACATCTAAAATTGTATTTGTTATTGAATATATTTAATGGTTAATTACGGAAGAATAGCCAACAGTTTCAATTCCATGATATGCTCTTTGGGCCCCAACGTGTAGGAATAAAGTCACGCCGCAATGTTTGCAGGTTAGGTTTTATTGATTCAGATTTACCAAAGCAATGTAGAAGTGCTTGAGCTTATTCAGAACATGCACCAAATATCGACAGATGATGCATACAAAACTGAGAGGTCAAATCATTTTTGATGGACTTTGTGAGCTCAGGTCCATGTCAATCTCGCTCACAGATAACCATTGTTGTATGTTAATCTTGCAAAAAGAACGTAATTAGGTCACTGTAGGTCGAGAAACTAGATTTTTTATTATTGATTGTGATTAAACAAAGCAATTTCTCAGCTCGTGTCTTTGATCAGAACATGCACGTGACTTGACTGCCCTCTGGTGGCAGATGAAGGAACCATCAATCAATCTAGATCGGGAAGTTTTTAACTTTAAGCTGGGTTCAACTCCACAATGCTGCTAAAACGATTACAGTGATACGAGTAGGGCAGATTAAAACATTTAAACAGTTATTCGTCCCCCCTCTTTCAGGCTGAAGTGGGGGTACAAGCTGAAGAGAACTGTTAGAGTGCGAGGGGGGTTCAGGAGCGACCCCCTATACCTCACCACCTCACCTTTACACGTACATCTGATGGGCTCCAAGGTAAAGCTAAAATGATCTAAAACATACATTTTTTTAAATATGAAGGTGGAACCATCCTCCGTCAACAAAGATGTGTAAATACAGTTGGGATTCAATAATATATTAACGGGAAAAAACCCAGGAAACAATAGCCCTTTGGAGAAAACACTAGAATTGTAATGACAATCGTGGATTGACAAATAATCGTTTACACGAATAAGTAACCATGATATTTCACAATAAAAATGCTTTTTCTGTCAACGCAATAATGATACGAAGTAGAAACATTCCCATGCATTGCATTATACTTATCTTTTCATAATAATTTTATAATTTCTTAGTAGCAAAAATGGAAATGTTTTCTCCTTGAAAACACTGAGATATAACGAAATGATAACAGGTCAGTGAACTTTCAGAATATTTACGGAAGAAATATTTCTTCGAGATAAATCATGCTACTTGAATCTGCGGATGACAGAATCCGTTTTATTCTAATTGAAACAATTCTCGAGAATTTCCATGCGGTCAATGCCAGTTTGTAGTTACAGTTCTTCTCGAAACGTTGCCATTGACAAATTCTCGACTTCTCTGTACCTGTTATGGACTCAAGCTGAACATCAACCCCAATGTGTCCTACCTGAATACTACCTGTATTCTTGTCACGTCTGTACAGTCACTTCTTTCTTCTCCGCTAGTACTCTAGAGTTCTCTCATCATTGAACATTCAAGAAATCGTATCGAGCTGTTGATTTTCGATTTATCTTTACAAAGTCCACTGAAAATACTCTCTAAAGCCCACAGTATCTAGATTGCCTATTTAGCTGAAGTGTGTGTTTCTTTTCTAGATTGAGTTTTGCAACAATTTAAAGTTATTGTGTAAAATAACGTGAAAAATAAATGTTGGTAAAAAAGTATTATTGTAACGTGTGCAGCACTTTATAAATTCTTCACTGTTCCCCCACAAATTACATTTAAAAAAATCTATAAACATGCATACACAGTGTCAGTTGTAAAACAATATAACATAATGTCCAGTTTCCATTTATTTTGTAAACTCACATGACAAATGTAACTGAACGTTAACATTATTGTTCCATAAAATCTTGAAGTGAAAACTCTTTCCATAGTCCATATAGATTACGCAATACTATGAATATGAGTGTACAAATTAGTATATATACTACCAAAAATCACGTTAATGTGTTCAAGAGAAGAATACAAATTGAAACATATATACAAATAAAATGAACATACATGTAGGGCCCCAAGAATAACATTCAACAAAATATATACATTACATTGAACACGATTTGCTCTTATGAAAAAAAATGTTGAAACAATGTGGACACTTTATTCTATTATATCATTATTAATGTATAAAATGTTTAAATGAACAGTTGTGTTTCGATGGAAACAGATCCCTCACCATTTTAGTGTGGATTCATGAAAAGCAAAACGTGAGAACATCAATACTGAATTTGTAACTGACCTTGTCCGTGATTGATATAGGTCTCTGTGGATGACACACCCTCAATCATTTGACATGTGATCATTTGTTCATTTAAACTGTGTCAGCTCTCCAAAGGGTGAACTGTATGTAAGTGTGAAACGTCACAATCCCCTTCATCACAAAAAAGTTCAAGATCTAGCAACTCACCAAAACATAGATCTGCTTACAATGCCTCACCTGGGGCATCAAATCAAATCAATCTATATTACAACATAATAATCCCCTCTGCAATTTGCCTTACCTCTGCCATCGGGTGTTTATACCAGTTATGTAGAAGTCTTCGAGGTGCTCAACAACAAATTCGAAATGCCTACAAGAAATCGATTGTTTCAGAGGGGGAAACAGATGAAGATCTGACGGAACTAGATCAGGCGAGTGAGATTTGTGCTGGAGAATTTTAAACAGTCATGGTTCGCTGACATTGTGTCACCTTGTTATCAGATCTCAAAAGCCTTGGCTCCAGTTGAACCGAAACCTTACTCATTTCCATAATTTCACTGAACTCGATCCTGGGTAAAACAAGCTAGCTGACTGACTAGCTGCGAAATGTTATTGAATTCGCCGGTCATTCATGATCAGATTATTGTATATATTGTCGATATGACTGTGGTTTGTCATCAATGATGACTCTAACTCTATTTAATTCAAGTCATACTTCCTGAACTGACCTGAACTGAGACATATTGACTTTATATATTTTCTATAAAGTTCCTATTTTATAAGAATTAAATAAAATATTCAATTTGTATACATTTGGCCTATTATAAAATATTTTTGAATATAGTTTTCTCTTTCTGATTGTATGGCATATAAAGAAGCACCCTTATCTAATATCTAGGTGTTATTGATCATATCTACATACAGCACATTAAGAAACATACGCACCATCAGATGAAGACGACCTGCCACATTGATAAGCTTTCATCAATTTCGTAACATAGCCTCTTTCTGTTATCAAGCCTCTTTCTGTTATCAAAATAGTATTAATTTCCATCCCCCTGATTACTCGAAGCACAATTCAAATAACTAGTGATATTGAAGTGATAGTGATATTTAAAGAACAGAGAAGTCCTCAGTTTGAACTTAAAATTAAAAAATGGAAGAACTTGTGGGACAGAAAAATCTGGTCTATCACTTCGGATCGATCTTTGAGAACATGAATAGAAGTTGATCAAAGGATCACAGAGTTGTGTGTCTTATTTTTTTTAATCGAGATCGTTTGTCCTGATACTGGAGCTGAGAAGAGGTACATTCGAACACTTTAATTAAAGGCTTTCCTGAATACCAGTTACAAGTGTAAATGTAAACTTTAAGGGTGGGTCAATGGTGATCTATTATCCTTTACAGAGAATCAAAGATTTGGTGTATGAAAAACCACAATTAAGGAAATAAACTGAAATCCTATAATCTGAAAATGTTACTTTATACTGAATTAAATAAAAGAAATGTGATAGGTTTTCAAGGTGAGTTTACACATTCTTTTATTCAAATGAATCATTAACATAAATATTACACACATTATAGTTAAAACTGTTATACTTTTTTACATAAACCTATTGTCCAATTAAACACATAAATATAAGAACATAGAGTAGCATGAACCAGGTTCACATTGTAGTTTCCTTGTATACTTTTAATAATTCTGAGATAAATCTTTCTATTCTTATGTCTTTAAATAGCTTCCAAAGTGAAACAAAATATATGAATCATCAGAATGCGTCAGGATCCAATAAAACTCTTGAACAAAGTAAAGGTTTCAAACTGTTACCATTGTAGGAAAATCAACCAATCACACACCAAACCGTTCATCAGAGAAGTGCACGTTTCTACAGTTGCTTCTGCATATACAACTGCGTACCGAAATTTGGCTCACCTTCATGTGTCTTAGTGCAAATATAATGTAAATTGACGGTCATTGTAACGCAAAAAATCACATCACATACAATGACAATGAATCATCATATATCCATGAGTAAAACAATCATTCCCAAATTTATCCCGTGATCGGCACGGAAGTGGTGCATTTTTATGAACTTTGGCATAATGAAATAGACAGGAGTGACCAAATCATGAAATTTTTAAATTTCATTAATTTTCGAATAGAAGTGTTCATATCGATTAAATGAGAACAAGTTAATCACAACTACATTGAGTATAACAGGAAATACATGATGTATGTTGGACCCATTGGATCACTTACTGAATATTTTACAGAAGAAAATTAACACTGTGCTTTTTGAAAGATTGACCATTGGTCACTTCAAAACTGTTAAATATGAAGCATTAAATCAAATTAAGTTATGGAACACTCAACTGTCTTCTTATAATGCCAAAATGCAAATTGATCAGACAAGTTTTCGCGTTGATACCATGCTTCAAAGACATGCCTAATTGCATGACATTTGCACTAAAATACTAACAAACTAACCAACGCAAACGCAAACGAAACTGTATAAACACAACTGTATAAACTCAACATGAGGATGAAGTTGTTTTCTACCATTGTTACATTTCGGATAACACAAAGTTATTTTCAATTATCAACTATGAATTTTCTTAAGATATAGGAATAAGTGGGCAAAGAAAGAAAACATTATATGAAAAGAAAAATATTTGAATGAGATACTGAAAACACACGTTCTTGTACCTCTCCATAATATCTTATTACATATATTTCAAATACATTCTCAATACTTCATGGAGTTTGCTGTCGGCATGTGTGTTCTGTGGTTTCGAACAAAGGGCAGACAGCTGTTGATTATCTAAATAAGGATTTATGCCGATAGCCTGTAGACCCTATTCTGTAATTTCTAATTAGTTGCTCTAAGCCGGGCGTCAAGAACGATTATCTACAGGCTTATGTTAATGTCTTAATGGTGACAGGAAGCCAATTGAGTCTGAGTCATCTATCAATGTGATCTCTTCATCGAAGAGCAACATCTACAGATAATTTATGCATATATACTTATTCCACTGGCTATTCATCCGTTCCACTAGCAATTAATAATTATCATTTTCATAATATATGTCATTAATTGATATTCCACTAGCTACAAGGAGTTTTTCACTTTATTAATGGATGTCATTAATAATCTAGTTCACCGACTATAACCATCTCTTTTTCACTTATAAATATATCAATATATATTTGTATCACAAACATTGTCACATCACTTTCATATTCAATTGAATCTCTTTTTTATTTATTATTCTTGAATGTCCTGTAAATGTTTGTTCCGAATGAAGATTCTAAATGATGTTTGCTCATAGATAGCATCTCAACCTCGAATCGTCTAATATCAAATATATCCAACCCTGAGGATAAATAAGGATGAATACCCGATGAAGTGTGCCATATGACTTTTACGAAATGAGTGTGAACTTGTATTATTGCACGAGTTTTGTCATATGCCACTTTTCGAGTGTAAAATTTATTTATCAAGCATTCTGTTCTGTTTGGTTTGCGTCAAATTGACCTGTAAACGTACCACTGCTCTTGCAACGGCAAACTACAGTCACGTCACAAACAAGTATTGTCACAGGCGACGCTAGCTGCTACATAAATGTGATATGTTCGCATTCACTTGTATCAAACATATTAACTCAGTTATTTTAAATCATATGGGACATAAAAGTAAACATATCCTAGTGGTGTTGAGCTTGATATTTGACATTGACACTTGGGTGAGATTGGGTGAGAATTGGTTAATTGAATGTTATTGGTTTCAGTATTTGGAACAGTTTCTCGACTATTTTAAGCCATATATTGGTAATAAGGGTAAACATATCTTACTGATGATATTGATATCAGAGGACACTTGGCCGGGATAGGGTGAGAATTGTATCATTAAAGTTTAGACTATTTTAATGTGGAGGCCTAAGAAGATATATGAGTAACCTTTTCTTTATTCGTGATACATGACACTTTGACACACAAAACTACACCGAGAGAGAGAGAGAGAGAGAGAGAGAGAGAGAGAGAGAGAGAGAGAGAGAGAGAGAGAGAGAGAGAGAGAGAGAGAGAGAGAGAGAGAGAGAGAGAGAGAGAGAGAGAGAGAGAGAGAGAGAGAGAGAGAGAGAGAGAGAGAGAGAGAGAGAGAGAGAGAGAGAGAGAGAGAGAGAGAGAGAGAGAGAGAGAGAGAGAGAGAGAGAGAGAGAGAGAGAGAGAGAGAGAGAGAGAGAGAGAGAGAGAGAGAGAGAGAGAGAGAGAGAGAGAGAGAGAGAGAGAGAGATCATGACCTTGCATTGAGCAAGATGGTTACCGTGTGTACTAAAATGGCACGACAAAATGGCGGTCTTTACACCAACGACATAAGCAACATGCTTCGCCATTGGTTTGCTATAATTAGCAAAAAGGGATGTTCCATTATTAGTGAACCCAGTGCATCGAGCATTTTGATGGGAGAGAACGCAGGGGTACAGTTTCAAGTTATGTAAACTAAACAAATTACTCTGGTTTTAAGGATGAGCACACGGATGATTAATTGGTTTCAAAGGGTTTCACTGAAATGAAATATTATACTTTGATCCAAAATAGTTGTTGAATATTTGGTGAAAGTGAAAAATCCAATAACAATATGAAGTGATAATCTTTTGAACATTAATTACAAAATATTAAAAACATCAAAGAGAAATATATTTTACAGAGACAAGGAAGTAACATGATGACTCCATCCTTCTTGGTGTGAATCGATCAATGATTTGTTACATTAGCTACATGACGGGGTCTCTTTGGCTTTGGTGCACATCTAATTGGGAGATAATACACAAGAGACTTTATTGTGTATCCTTTAAGTTCATCCGAACAAAACAATTGTTCATTTCTGATAATTAGATTTATTTACAGATCATTCTAAAGCAAAGAATCCTTGACAATCAGCGTTTGATTGTGTGAAGTTTCTTTCAGTTTATTTTGAGCTTTGCCACATTTGACTTGTATTTTGTAAATAGTATTTCGAAGAGCATGGATTTGTCACAAAATATGAGATAATTCTCTATTGTTTATTGGTCTCGAAAGAGAATATTATGAAACAAAGAATCAACATATTGTACAAAACATATATTGTCATATACACAACTTATGGGCTGTCTACCGCATTTGAATCCAATGAAAACATTTATCGGTTGTGAAGTAGTATTGATTTAACTTATTCAGAAAATGTCATTGATCTGCAACTGTGTACAAATCTTTGTTCATCTACTTGTGTATTTCAGTGCAAATACCATGTAACTTGGCATTTGGCATTTTGCATTATAAGAAGACGGTTGAGTGTTCCATAACATAATCTGATTTGATATCTCATAGTAAACAGTTCAGAAATGGTCAGGGGTCAATCTCTCAATTGTATTTTCTTATCTGCAATATTCAATGAGTGATCAACTTGGTCGAACTTAGATCATATATTTCCTCTTATACTCATTCAATGCATTTGTGATGAAATTTTTCTCATTTTGTGGATATGAAAATGAAAATTCGAAATTAATGAAAGTTTCTAAATTTCACCCCTTCTCTCTGTTTCTTTATGCCAATTTGATAAACATGCACCACTGCTGTACCGATCACAGGATACGTTTGCGCATGATTGTTTTACTCATGGATAGGTGCTGTTTCATTGTCATTGTATGTGATGTAATTTTATTTTTTATTTACTAAGATACACATGTAAGTGAACAAACTTTCAACACTCAGCTGTAAATGACTTTTCAATAACAACATGAATACGGTGACATATTTATCCAATCTTTATCAATCATTCTGGTAAAACGTGCAATCTTACTGGCATACGTGGAACATACTGAACATATGAAATACATAGAGAATCACACAAGTGTCTTCTGAATCTCTGATATCAAATATATCAACACGATTGATAAAAGTAACGGAAGGACAGAGATCATTTCTGTATCCCATGACAACTTCGTTGTGGCGGGAGATAAACAACGACAGTGTCAGCAAAACAAATTTAACATTCAGTTTCCCATGCTGAAAAATTCAGTGTTTTGCTGTAACTTTTAAAAAACTGTCTTAATCGACTGTATGAGTTGCTCTTGAAGAAACTGTTAATAAAACGAAGAATACCTAGTGAACTTCTCTTAAGCTATCGGGCTGATGTGAAAAGTTTCGCTGGTTACTGAATTTCTCCAGAAGACTCATTTGTGGAAGTTATGAAAAACACCAGTAAGCGATTCTTGAGTAATCCAACTGACAAGTTTAATGTTCTCAAACATACAACGTCTCTTTGTGATCAAACGTGACCACAGAACTCTTTGGGAACCTAACTCTGTGGTGCACCTATCTGTCATCTATCAAACGAATCCAGTGAATAATTGTTTGTTATATCAATACTTACACACATACAAACATGTACGATGTCAGATAAGATATTAGATATACTCCGTTTCACGTTACACGTACGGCAGGGGAAATAATAGACAAAATTAATTCTTCAGAAGTTAAATTGGCAAGCAATAAATTGATTGTGTGAATTAAATTGGAAAGCAATTTCTAATAAATGGATCCTTAGCATATAGAATTGTGGCGTCTTAATCACATTACCGTTGCTGTGTTTTTGAAGAGTCAAATCCCTAATGCAACAGCGCCACTGAGCATCCTTACAGATGGAAGATCGGCGCAATCCAAATTAAGTGTTATTATTAATTATTATTATAAAGGTCAATGTGTTTCTCACTAGTCTGGATCATAATCCAGTTACTGAAAGACAGACTTTTCGAATTAATAAAGTAGGCCACCGACTGGCATGAAGATATGTACTATTAATGAATAGAGCCAAGGAAGAATCTGATTGATCGATGACACATAATTATTCCCTTCGTTGTCATAAAGGGATCTTTAAAATATTGGTGTTGCTGGTACAACAACCGTATACATACCCCAGTGAAGGTGTTAAAGTGTTCACGCTAGCTTCGTTTGTTAATCCGTTTTAAGCGATTCCACTCAATTGGGGTTTGTACGTTGTGATTAATGTACTGAATGAACAAGGAAACCGTTTTATGGATATTGATCCACAATTCTGATTCAGTTTATCTACACAAACTCACCATGTGTCACTTTATCCGTTAAACATGAAATAACCAACTGAAGACCAGGTGATTAATCTGACTGTCTTGTTCAGTAGAGCAAACCATGTTTTGTCTTATCAGGTCGGCAAAAACAGAGAACTTTGTGGATTGACACTATTTAATTGCGTAATGTTTAACCTTTGTCATCGATGCTTTGAGCTTCAGTACTGTTTTACTGATTATTACTGATACTGATTATGTAACATTGTTAATTTGTTATAGGAATGATTGCATCAATTTAGTAATGAACCAGATCAAGTTAGTATGTGTCGTACATATTGTTTGAACTAATATTTCGAACTGCATGTCAGAGAGGTAAGAGGGGAGCCTTTTCGTAACACATCATCATCCAACTACAAGAACACACTTGATCTGTGAGGAAGCTATAGAAAACACACAATAATTATTGTTCACACAAATTATGACACTTCTAATCTGTTGGATTTACTTTGACTGATGGTAATCTGGACCAGTGATGTATAAAATTGGAAATATGGTACCACGGAATCAAGTATGTAACTCATTAAGCTTGTTGACAAGGTGAGTGTACCATGGTATCACGGAATCACGTATGTAACTCATTAAGCTTGTTGACAAGGTGAGTGTACCATGGTATCACGGAATCACGTATGTAACTCTTTAAGCTTGTTGACAAGGTGAGTGTACCATGGTATCACGGAATCACGTATGTAACTCATTAAGCTTGTTGACAAGGTGAGTGTACCATGGTATCACGGAATCACGTATGTAACTCATTAAGCTTGTTGACAAGGTGAGTGTACCATGGTATCACGGAATCACGTATGTAACTCATTAAGCTTGTTGACAAGGTGAGTGTACCATGGTACCACGGAATCAAGTATGTAACTCATTAAGCTTGTTGACAAGGTGAGTGTACCATGGTATCACGGAATCACGTATGTAACTCTTTAAGCTTGTTGACAAGGTGAGTGTACCATCATATCACGGAATCACGTATGTAACTCATTAAGCTTGTTGACAAGGTGAGTGTACCATGGTACCACGGAATCAAGTATGTAACTCATTAAGCTTGTTGACAAGGTGAGTGTACCATGGTATCACGGAATCACGTATGTAACTCATTAATCTTGTTGACAAGGTGAGTGTACCATGGTACCACGGAATCACGTATGTAACTCTTTAAGCTTGTTGACAAGGTGAGTGTACCATGGTACCACGGAATCAAGTATGTAACTCATTAAGCTTGTTGACAAGGTGAGTGTACCATGGTATCACGGAATCACGTATGTAACTCATTAAGCTTGTTGACAAGGTGAGTGTACCATCATATCACGGAATCACGTATGTAACTCATTAAGCTTGTTGACAAGGTGAGTGTACCATGGTATCACGGAATCAAGTATGTAACTCATTAAGCTTGTTGACAAGGTGAGTGTACCATCATATCACGGAATCACGTATGTAACTCATTAAGCTTGTTGACAAGGTGAGTGTACCATGGTATCACGGAATCACGTATGTAACTCATTAAGCTTGTTGACAAGGTGAGTGTACCATGGTATCACGGAATCACGTATGTAACTCTTTAAGCTTGTTGACAAGGTGAGTGTACCATCATATCACGGAATCACGTATGTAACTCATTAAGCTTGTTGACAAGGTGAGTGTACCATGGTACCACGGAATCAAGTATGTAACTCATTAAGCTTGTTGACAAGGTGAGTGTACCATGGTATCACGGAATCACGTATGTAACTCATTAATCTTGTTGACAAGGTGAGTGTACCATGGTACCACGGAATCACGTATGTAACTCTTTAAGCTTGTTGACAAGGTGAGTGTACCATGGTACCACGGAATCAAGTATGTAACTCATTAAGCTTGTTGACAAGGTGAGTGTACCATGGTATCACGGAATCACGTATGTAACTCATTAAGCTTGTTGACAAGGTGAGTGTACCATGGTACCACGGAATCAAGTATGTAACTCTTTAAGCTTGTTGACAAGGTGAGTGTACCATGGTACCACGGAATCAAGTATGTAACTCATTAAGCTTGTTGACAAGGTGAGTGTACCATGGTACCACGGAATCAAGTATGTAACTCTTTAAGCTTGTTGACAAGGTGAGTGTACCATGGTATCACGGAATCACGTATGTAACTCATTAAGCTTGTTGACAAGGTGAGTGTACCATGGTACCACGGAATCAAGTATGTAACTCATTAAGCTTGTTGACAAGGTGAGTGTACCATGGTATCACGGAATCACGTATGTAACTCATTAAGCTTGTTGACAAGGTGAGTGTACCATGGTACCACGGAATCACGTATGTAACTCATTAAGCTTGTTGACAAGGTGAGTGTACCATGGTACCACGGAATCAAGTATGTAACTCATTAAGCTTGTTGACAAGGTGAGTGTACCATGGTACCACGGAATCACGTATGTAACTCATTAAGCTTGTTGACAAGGTGAGTGTACCATGGTACCACGGAATCAAGTATGTAACTCACTAAGCTTGTTGACAAGGTGAGTGTACCATGGTACCACGGAATCAAGTGTGTAACTCTTTAAGCTTGTTGACAAGGTGAGTGTACCATGGTATCACGGAATCACGTATGTAACTCTTTAAGCTTGTTGACAAGGTGAGTGTACCATGGTATCACGGAATCACGTATGTAACTCACTAAGCTTGTTGACAAGGTGAGTGTACCATGGTACCACGGAATCAAGTATGTAACTCACTAAGCTTGTTGACAAGGTGAGTGTACCATGGTACCACGGAATCAAGTATGTAACTCTTTAAGCTTGTTGACAAGGTGAGTGTACCATGGTATCACGGAATCACGTATGTAACTCTTTAAGCTTGTTGACAAGGTGAGTGTACCATGGAACCACGGAATGGAATCAAGTATGTAACTCTTTAAGCTTGTTGACAAGGTGAGTGTACCATGGTACCACGGAATCACGTATGTAACTCACTAAGCTTGTTGACAAGGTGAGTGTACCATGGTATCACGGAATCACGTATGTAACTCATTAAGCTTGTTGACAAGGTGAGTGTACCATGGTACCACGGAATCACGTATGTAACTCATTAAGCTTGTTGACAAGGTGAGTGTACCATGGTACCACGGAATCACGTATGTAACTCATTAAGCTTGTTGACAAGGTGAGTGTACCATGGTATCACGGAATCACGTATGTAACTCATTAAGCTTGTTGACAAGGTGAGTGTACCATGGTACCACGGAATCACGTATGTAACTCATTAAGCTTGTTGACAAGGTGAGTGTACCATGGTATCACGGAATCACGTATGTAACTCATTAAGCTTGTTGACAAGGTGAGTGTACCATCATATCACGGAATCAAGTATGTAACTCTTTAAGCTTGTTGACAAGGTGAGTGTACCATGGTATCACGGAATCACGTATGTAACTCATTAAGCTTGTTGACAAGGTGAGTGTACCATGGTACCACGGAATCACGTATGTAACTCATTAAGCTTGTTGACAAGGTGAGTGTACCATGGTATCACGGAATCACGTATGTAACTCACTAAGCTTGTTGACAAGGTGAGTGTACCATCATACCACGGAATCACGTATGTAACTCATTAAGCTTGGTACGTGTACCCCTGATCAATATCCCCATCCTTCAAGCAGGGAATAGTTCACATATTATTATAATCCGCTGTTGCAATATATGCCCACAACATTGAAGTATCTTGTAATTATTTCTTTAATAAATCTTAACTTTTTTATATTATATGCCGTTTTGAACGCTGAATAACAAAATCAGGTCACTTATATATAATATAATGACTGTCAATGAAATAAGTTTAGTTGTCATACTCGTATCATCAAAAATTTAAACTCTACCAAATACATGACAAGTACATTTGACTCCTGTGAAATCAATAATGACAATGTTTGTATGAATAAGACAGTTTAACGAATGTTCATCTAAATAATATGTTTAAATCTGTGAAATAAGGAGCAGATTGGATCAACCAAAACAGTCTCATAATTGGTGTTGAATAACAAACTTAAACACAAGTCCTGAACACGTAGGTTATGCAATCAGCTGGTGTACTATATACGTGTATAAGTAAGTATATACTCTTTCTTCTTTCATTGTCCACTTCATCTTATACATCAACACGTCTGGAGTGATTGTTCCTGGCAGACAGCTCGATTGGAAAGCAGGTCTTAATCAACTAATATATCCCCAATGTAAGTCAATAAGATAAGGCACCTTCATAAGACAGGTGTATTGACGTTACACAGCTGGTGCCCACTGGATGTGAGTGTATTCACCCTTTCTCCCTGTGATGTTGAGTCTGCCCATCTCGTTAATACTACAATAAATCAACGAGGCTTGAGTTAAGAAGTTGTCGGTCCTTGTGCAATCTGGTATATTGGAAACCAGGAACCAATTAAAGAGTCTCCATCCCTCAAAACTGGGGTTCGCTTAATAGGAAAGGTACATGTTATTAGATGCTAAATACAATGTAATTGTCTGCAATATATTAGTTTCTACAGTTTTGATGTTATACCCAAAATCACCAAACTGTATATTCAATGAATTTGTTCGACATATTTAGTTAGATCTTCAAAGATGAATAATTTGGAAAATCAAATAATAACCGATAATGCCCGAGAATTATTTTCTCATAGTGCAGTTTTTACTCACAGTGAGTGTAGCTTAACATCCTTTATGGTATCAAAATGTTGTTGGTCAGTGTCACTCGGATTCAGAGACATAACCTGCACACTTGCTTTCCATCAATAATAGCTAGAGAATGGTTTACAAACAGGAGGCTGTATATTTAATTGTGATGGTGGTTCATGATGATTGACAGACATGACACAATGTACGACGGATCTTTTCATACAGCTTAAAGGGGGCAAGCAGAAAAATTCGATATAATGATTTCCTTTTAGTTTTATCAAAGATCATATACTTTTCAGACGAGTTCATTGACAAACCAAGAATTTATTTGAATTTTGAAACAAGTTCAAAGCATTTCACCAGTCGTCATTATTATTAATTAAACCACAGACATTTGGTTTCATTAAAATCTAGTGTGAATATCCATAAACATTTGTCAATTTACTGAAAGTATTGCTACTGGCGAACAAACTTTCCCGTTGCAGTCCTATGCATGCCAGGCGCTAGTGATTGCAATATGCGCTCATGCTGTAAATCTATAACACTGAATTAAGACGTTTGCTTGTAAGACCACGTGTGAATACCCTTAATAAGTACATGACACCTTTATATATGATTGGTTCAATATCAGAATCCTCGCAACAATATTGGTTTTATTGGCCCCTTTGAACAAACCGCATGTGCAACGTAAATAAGCAACAAAGAGGCATTAGTGCATTATCAACAGGGGGCGATCTATTGAGATGAATATATTTTGTAACTGACTACACTCGGCTGAAAACTGCAAATGAATTATTGAAGCGAAGTTTCTTTAAAATTCAATTCATGTGTATTGAGGATTTACATTTCTCAATTCTGAGCTTTATTCAAACGATTTTCCAAGTGTAAACATATATTCTTTATATATTAATAGAAATTAATCCGGTCATTTATTTCCGCTGCAGTAATGCACGTGACATTTTGCATGCTTAAGGTATGTTCATATGGGTGTAGGAATTCGTCCCTTAACGGTGATAAGGTTGTAAGACAATTTGGGCCGTTTTCTCTTTGTTACATTCTAGCTATGGTTAATAACATCTACATCATATTCTGATGCATTTCAGCAATAATGCTTACGATGTTATTCAACTATTTCAAATACACCACTTGAAGTACCAATGGACGTAATCAACTAACTTAATCTAGTTTATTTATTTGTGTCATTTTGAACTTAACTGTTTAATACCACTGATTATTAACTCAAGTCCACGAGCTGAAGGGAACAAGAAACAAAAATATCATTCAAGCTTTATTGCTGACTGTAAAGTGGATCCGGAAGTAGTCATACTTGACATTCTCAACTGAAAGAATGAAAGAACTTTTTATATTTGAAACAGTTAATCCATTTACCATTTTATAGAACATACATAATTTAATATTCAGGTGCCTTTCAATTAAAGAGCAATATCCCATCTCAGAATAAAGTATTCGTTGCTTGTACCTCCTACTGCACCTGCAATAGTCCTCAACGCATCTAAATGTAAATTCTATACTATGAGCTTGCTCCTTTATACAAATTTCCAAGATTCTATAACAATATGCAAGCCAAATATAGGATCTATATACAGTTTTAAGGGATAATATATTCAGCTTGTATTTAAAACGTTGCAGACAATCTATAAGTGGATTATACTATTAATCTATTAGTGCCCAGTATATAATGAGTAAGTTTCTGCCGTTTTCAATCATATCAGAACAATGTGTTAATGTTCACTTTCTTCAGAAATGACATGTTATTAAATGTAAATGGAAGATTTGGGGCTACTCGGTTCTGATGTGAACAGCATAGCTTTTCTCTTTTCGGGGCTTAATCTAACTTGCTACTTACTTGTCCAGTCTGAAATTTGAATTAAGTCATTGTTGAGCAATGGTTGGTCTGAAGCGTTTCTCCGATAATTAGGAATAGAAAAGTGGCATCTGGAAAGAGGTTCACGTAGCTTATTAATCCGTTTGTTAAATATTGTATGTATAATAGCGACCCCAAAACAAATCCCCGAGGAACTCCTTCCAGTACAGACTTTGTATTTGATTTATGGCCATTAATAACAAATGACTGTTTTCTGTCACTGAGATAATTGTTGAACAAATGCCAGCGGTTTCCCGTGATTCCAATGAACTTAAGTTTTACCAATAGCCATGTGTGCCAAACACGATCAAAACCATTGCTGCAGGATTGATGTGTATACTGGGAATAGTGCGGTACCGAACATTCTTAGTGAATATGGTATAAAGTTAACCTCTGTATTTTTGTGTAAATTATTTAGATTTGGAAATACCTGACTCAATTGTACATTGTAGCATACGCCATACGGCTCACATTACTGAATACAATCTGTCTGTCTGTCTGATAAAGTTCAGCTAATTGGTCAATTGGTGAATCTCCCGGTTTAAATCCAGACTGGTAATTAGATGAAATTCTTCAAAGGCATTTAGAAGTTGGTACAGTAATGAGAGACAAATATTATGGATAACAACTTCTTTATTTGTTTCACACGACGTTTCTGGGCTACTTCTTGCCCCTTCTTCAGGTGGACACTGAACATGGTGGTTGGTACATTATATATAAGTAGGTGAACAGGAAGCCAGAGAAGCAACTAATTATGTACAAGCAGATACAGATAGCAGATGGTAATTAGATATAACTTCGTTATCTATAAAGAAAGTATAACCATGCATAAGTAGACACTTTTCAAACAATTGAGCCAAACAAAACGTAAAGCAACAGGCCTGTAATTATTATAGTCATGCACTTATAGGATTATTTACTCTTTATATATGGGGTGATGGTATAATTAGTTATGATAATAATATCGGTCAATTTTATTTATGCATCTATTTTTACAATCATGAAACCCATTATTTGGAAGCTGCATAACCGTTGAGTATTTCCATATGATGGAGGAATTCAGAGTTTATGGGGCAAACATTCTGTTTCTGTTTTCGGTGGAAATCAACGATTTATCAAAATGACAATGGCCAAATCTATTTTGTTTACAAGTTTTGACCACAAATGTTTGAGACACAACCATTCGTCAAACATAAACCTGGCTTGATTTCAGAGCTTAACTACCTATTTATTGGTTGTTAAAGTGTGAGCCTCGCTACTACACAGAAGGAAATCACTGAATACATTTGTCATATAAATCCACCAAGTCCTACACAGCATTGTGTATCAGGTTTTCAGACATATCTGTCATCTTTCAGCAATAGATATTTTGTCAATAAAAATTCCTACATAATCCCCCCCCCCCCCCCCCCCCCCCCCCCCCAAAGATAAAAACCCAACAAGTTGGCTATGTCTTGACGGGAACGGGAACGGATGAGATAATGAGTACATTTTTCATCTATATTCATCAAGTCTAACATAGCATATTGTGTCAGATTGTCAGACATTTCTTCCCTCCTGCAACAATAAGTATTCTGTCAATAATAATTCTCCCTAACAAATATAAAACTGCTGTATTAACATTTTGTTCATATTAATTTGGAAATTAGTACAAATGTAATTTTTGTATGTTGTAACTTAACATTCACAAACAATCCAGTCAAAAATTCTTCAGTTATTCAGTTATACCAAGTTATATGGACATACATGTACACTGCCGAATACTATAACCACCACTTAGTGCTAAACTCTAATAGACAAAATTAAGAAGTAATGGTAGAGTAAACAGCTGAGGAATGGCTAATGAAATCAAGGAGCCTAAAGGTTAATTGTCTGTCGCTTAAGTGTATATATTATGGTAAATTTTCTGCAGATGAATAGCACATCTTCAGTAGTAGACACTTTTGTTTCTCTGATGAACTTATGCCATGGTTGTTTACAGTTAGAATGTTGGCCACAATCAACATATATTCAAGCAAAAGATTCAGTTAGACATTACCAATCTCCACAAGAACGGAAACATGTTCTATTTCAACTTATGTGTTGTACCAGTTAATTCACCTAAACTGATCTTATAAACCCTGTTTACGTAGTCTCTGAAGCCTGTTCATCTGGAGTCTGGAGAGTCTGCTTCATGTGCCGACTGATTGATTGACACTAACTACCAATCAGTTGAGTCCTTCCTTACACTTTTCTGGTTTCTTTTGTGAGGCGAAAATATAGCGATATGTATTTTGTCAATAAAAGTTTTCCCTTGAAGAATTAAATCCACAGTTACTTCAGATTTATGGCATAGAAATTTCTTAACATTTTTCCATTTGTCACATATTGTTTGCAGATGTAGAAATGTCTCTTGCACAAAAATCAGTCGTTAAGAGATTGAGCAAAAACATCAGGAATGATTTATTTCAATAATTTATAATGACAATTTTTAATTTTTAGCAGTATAAGAAGTCATTCTCATTTAACAAGTTCATTTGTTTAGCAGTTGTGTATACATGTATGTTGTTTGTAAATGAAATTTAATTCGAAAGACTGTTGATATCCAGAAAATCTTGTTAACGTATGTATTCCACTTCTAAATGATGTTCAAAGACTTGATTTCTATGTTATGTCATCAAAATTTCGGATATGATGACAAACCTTTTTCACAAGCAATTAAAATGCATCTTTTTTTTATTTATCTTAGATCATATTTGTTTTGTAAACATGTTTGTATAAAATATATCATACGATCTTGATGGCAAGTTCTATTTTCCTTTGATGTACTTCAAAGAAGAGTTATTATCTATCACATTAAAGCTACATTAAATAGCTAATGACCCGATTGTGTTGCTAATTTACCAACGGATTAATAACCTTACAGTGCTGCACTGTCGTCGATGTCTTTTTTGTTACTGATATTACATCATCTACATCCAAAGGTTAATAGAACAAACCCTTATTGACTACTTATCTTATTTATTATCCACTGGTTTTCCTCTCATCAATTTCCAAAGCCAGTGAAATCTTGGCGGAATTGTTCTGTGCGCTTGATGTGTCATAGCAGTAACGACTGGTATTGCTGGGCATCTGTAGTATATGTAGCAATCAGTAGAAATTTGTTAACATCTTCAGCCAGTTGACGCAGTGTTACATCATCCACGATCAGAGGTTTATAAACAAACCCCTATTGACTACTTATCTTATTTATTATCCACTGGTTTTCCTTTCATCAATTTCCCAGGCCTGTGCAATCTTGGCGGAATGTTTCTGTTCTCTTGATGTGTTAAGCAATGACGATGGATATCCTTGCACATTTGTAGTTTATGTAGCAGTCGGTGGGAATTTGCATGGATAATGTACCCTGTCTTAGATGACCTCAATCCATGGATGCACCGTTGCAGTAAATCGTAATAAAACAAGTAGTTGTCACTAAGGTGACATGTTCCTCCACAGAAAATTTATACTTCAAAATTGAAAAATAACCTCAAGATCAGCAAAATTGACTAGGCCCTGAATTTTCCCCAAAAGAAGGACTGGTGTAAGACAATGAACAGTTCTTGTGATATCGATGCCCCTGATAAGCTTAACATGTTGACAAACTCAAAGTTCCGCTGTGACCTTGAGAATAATGTCAAGGTCACACATATCTAATCAGCCCTTTGTCTTCCTTAGGAGGTGCTTTGTGTAAGATATGATGAAATTCCAGTGAAAGGTTCTTGATATATCCCGCTGACAAGCTTTACATGTACATTAACATGTTGAAAAAATTAAAGTTCCGCTGTGACCTTTAGAATAATATCAAGGTCACCAAAATCTAATCAGCCCTTTGCCATTCCTTGGAGAAGCTATATATAAGATATGAAGAGAATCCCGCTGACAAGGATAAAATGACAAAGTCTCGTTGTGACCTTGAAATGAAGGTCAATGTAAAAAAACCTCTGTAGGGACATTACTCCTCCCATGATGAACCAATATGCAAAATATGAAAAGAATCCAGTGAATAGTATTTAAGTGATTCCATTTCGTACGGACGTAAGGACGTACGTAAGGACGCAGCCGAATAATATATCCCACGCCTCACGCTAAACGGGGGATAATAAGTCTATATTGAATTGTACATGTATACTACACAGTCTGTTTCTCTACGTACGTTACACGGTCTTGTGATCACTATCACTCAGAACAGAAGATCGAGTGCAGAAGGTTTCGCGTGTGGTCACAAGCCTGTTTACAAACTAGTCGACTAGCCAGACTCATTAGTAAGGGATTCAGCAGCCATATCGTGTTTAACATAGTGTCTAGGTCTCATTTCTGTATCATTCACGATGTAGTTTCCATAAATAAAAAGTGTACAATTTCTTTGTCTTTGTCGAGATTAGAGTTTATATGATCATCCACAACTGTGCCTTTTACAGAACAGATGCTGTGTAGGACTTATGGATTTATATGACAAATGAATTCAGTGATTTCATCCTCTGTGTATAATCAAGGCTCACACTTTAACAACCAATAAATAGGTAGTTAAGCTCTGAAATCATGCAAGGTTTATCTTTGACGAATGGCTGTGTCTAAAACATTTGTGGTCCAAACTACTAAAATGTAGAGCTTAAATACAAATGGAGGCACGTTTATATACTCACATTGCAACTAAACGTTTTACGCACACACTGTGTGGCGATCATCAGGCATGTTGATATTCACTTGGGCACAGGTTTATTTCTTTCTGGCTCGGCTCGGGTTGTTCCCGTGGCGACAGCTTGATAGTAGCTCGCTCCTTTTGTTCATGATGTTGTCTCTCAAGCTGAGTATGGCAAGCTTCTCCTCTATGCATAGGTTACAGTTTCCAGAGTCTCTCTAAACCGGGAGATTCACCAATTGACCAATTAGCTGAACTTTATCAGACAGACAGACAGATTTTATTCGGTAATGTGAGCCATATGGCGTATGCTACAATGTACAATTGAGTCAGGTATTTCCAAATCTAAATAATTTACACAAAAATACAGAGGTTAACTTTATACCATATTCACTAAGAATGTTCGGCACCGCACTAGTCGCAGTATACACATCCTGCAGCAATGGTTTTGATCGTGTTTGGCACACAGGGCTGTTGGTAAAACTTGACTTCATTGGAATCACGGGAAACCTCTGGCATTGGTTCAACAATTATCTCAGTGACAGAAAACAGTCATTTGTTATTAATGGCCATAAATCAAATCCAAAGTCTGTACTGGAAGGAGTTCCTCGGGGATCTGTTTTGGGGTCGCTATCATACATACATGATTTAACAAACGGATAAATAAGCTACGTGAACCTCTTACCAGATGACACTTCTCTGTTCCTAGTTAGTGAAGATCCGTATCAGACCAAACATTGCTCAACAATGCCTTATTTAAATTTCAGACCGGGCAAGTAAGTAGCAAGTTAAATTAATCCCCGAAAAGAGAGAAGCTATGCTGTTCACATCAGAACCGAGTAGCCCCAAATCTTCCATTTACATTTAATAGCATGTCATTTCCAAAGACAGTGAACATAAACACCTTGGTCTGATCTGATGGAAAATGGAAATGGAAAAATTATATACTGGGCTAGGCACGTCCACTAATAAATTGTCTGCAACGTTTTAAATACAGGTTGAATATAGTATCCATTGAAACTGTATATAGATCGTATATTGTGCCGATTATTTACTATTGTTAAACCATCGGGGATAAATGTACAAAGGAGCAAGCTCATATTGTAGAAATTACATTTAGATGCGTTGAGGACTATGTCAGGTGCAGTAGGAGGTTAAAGCCACGAACATTTTTATTCTGAGATTGGATATTGCTGTATAGTTGAAATGCACAACTATCATACATATGTATGTTCTAAAAAATGGTAAATGGATAACTCCACAATATCTCTTAATCTGGTTACAAGTAAATGTTTCAAATGTAAACAGTTATAATTTACGAAATTCCAATAATGTACGATGTAATTCAGGGCATTCATTCCATTTGAATAATAGATACAAGCATACCGAACCAAGCATCACTAAACTGCTTTTGAGATATCGGCCATTTTCATATTCCATCTTTAACCTATAGCCTGCTGGATTGTTTTCAGGTTTTTCCAGAGAGCGTCAGATTTGTAAAATTGTAACAATAACGTCACATGGGTATCCTTCATTTACAGTTTGTATCGCCTTAGTGATTAACATACATGTAATCTTTAAATAATTAAAATAAATATCTGAGTCACATTTTTGTCTAACTTATTATTGTCATGAAAAATCAATAATTAATGTTAAATTTTTCAAATATCAATTATTTTGACACTTGTCTACGGAAAAGATGGAATAATACAGAAGTTCTAAAATTGTACTACATTTTCAAACTCGAATTATTTTGTCAATAATTATTTTTGCAGCCCAATTTTACACCATTTTGTTCAGAATTAAATTTTATACCAGAAAAAAATTATGATGATGATATGTGTTTTTCTTTCAGAAAACAAGAGCCTGTCAAAAACGATCTCCGTTGTATTTATAAAATGTTTACGAAATTTGTAACAATCGATATTCTTCAATGAACAATGCATTTACTTCCGTGTGAAATATTACAAAACTAATGCATGAATCGTAATAAAATTTACACAAAAGGTTAACACATCTATTCACTTTTCTGTGTTTCAAATATAAGCATATGCCATTACAGTTTTTATATATTCCAACGTCAATCTGTCAGTCGATATCGCGAAACATGACAGTCAACAAACACTCGGCGCTTGCCATTGTTATGCATTTCCTTTGGTGATTGCAGATTTGATAAAATCAACAAATCTAAATCACTTTGTAAATATTCCATTTAAAACCAAAGTTAGATATATTTTTCAAAGTGTCTGTTGAAATATCTTATGTAAACATGGTCTTGAAAAGTTGAAAAATACAAACAGTAGCGTTGTCGTCTTGTCAACAATGTCACGTGATTAGCTTGGTTGTACAAAATTGATCATGTGACAATCTATGTTTCGTTTGTCAATTCACTGTAAATTCGTCGATTCAAACACTAGTTATTCACATTTATTTGTTTGTTATTATTGTTAATTTTATGGATGTTATAACATGTGCATTCATTTAATTCGTATCAGAACAAAATATTGTGTGAAAAAACCGAGACGACACAATGGCCTCCATTTGCAATGAAGTCGAACTGACATTTTTATTTATTCGTGGAAGATTTTGAGATTCTAAATTATGTAAGTGAAATTCTTTGTTTATTTTCACGGATTTTTCAAAAAGTAATTGTTTGATGTTTTCATTTGCCGACATTTTCACAAATCTCTGATTAACAGAAATAAATGCAATGTCCAAATTTGTAAATAAGCTATATTATGATATTCTGAACATAATCATGTAAAAGTTCTGCATCTTACATGCACTTACTATAGAATTTCAACCAATTGAATCGAGTAGGTAACATTTTTATTATGACGTCAAACACGCACCTGCAGGCAGTTTTGTGATTGAAAATACGTTCAATATTTTTAGCTCATCATTTCTCAATACAATGAAATTGTATATGAAAACTAATTACATCATGTGAAAGCCCATTGATTTCTCATTCGGAAAATGTTAACTTTTTCATGAATCAGGGAACTTTGTCGCAGACTTTTGTCGTATGCATGTCAAAGGGTCAAACGTCAATGACATATCAATACGTCAACACCCCTTGGGCTTGATATGCTGCCTGCATCAACGATCATCTTAAGGGATCAGAACAAACTAGTGTGATCATATTTTCACAAACAATATTTTCTGTTATTAATGCACCTTATTGTAAATGACCAAATAATATTCACATTTGAGACATACTTAATTAGATATATAAATTAATCAATCTTGGTTCATTATGACTTATCCATTTGGTCCATCATGTCAACTAAAGTGCCAAAGTGAACCAACCAAAGTTTTTAAAGTTTTTAAAAAGATAGTGTAAACAATTCATGTTCACCAAATAACCCTTTAATTGTAAAAGTGAAACAAGTTAACAACTGAACAGAACTTATGTGTTTCCTTATTGATATAAACCATATTGATATTGTTGACTTGTGACTCAACACATCACTACAGCAAAATTACAATGGCTTTTCAAACAAACATGAGATAACTAGAAACATATCTCAGTCAGACAAAAACATAATTAATCATCACAAAATTCATCATATGAAACACATTTCCCTCCGTTTCATATTGTTATACATGGAAAACTTCTTAAAGTAAACTGGTTATCAAACATACACCCATTGTTTTGATTGCATTTTGCTAAAAGATAAATATATCATCCTTGGCATTAAAACGTAAATTAAACCTCTGTTAAATTGCCAAAATTGATCATACTTGAGTTACTGCCCAATATAAATCAGACAAGTATTTTTTGTATTGTTTGCATCAATAGGGATCTGCACTTGCTCTCACAATTGCATGACTCAAATGTCCGACGGAGGTCAAACCATACAGAGTGTCGCTCTCACAATTGCATGACTCAAATGTCCGACGGAGGTCAAACCATACAGAGTGTCGCTCTCACAATTGCATGACTCAAATGTCCGACGGAGGTCAAACCATACAGAGTGTCGCTCTCACAATTGCATGACTCAAATGTCCGACGGAGGTCAAACCATACAGAGTGTCGCTCTCACAATTGCATGACTCAAATGTCCGACGGAGGTCAAACCATACAGAGTGTCGCTCTCACAATTGCATGACTCAAGTGTCCGACGGAGGTCAAACCATACAGAGTGTCGCTCTCACAATTGCATGACTCAAGTGTCCGACGGAGGTCAAACCATACAGAGTGTCGCTCTCACAATTGCATGACTCAAATGTCCGACGGAGGTCAAACCATACAGAGTGTCGCTCTCACAATTGCATGACTCAAATGTCCGACGGAGGTCAAACCATACAGAGTGTCGCTCTCACAATTGCATGACTCAAATGTCCGACGGAGGTCAAACCATACAGAGTGTCGCTCTCACAATTGCATGACTCAAATGTCCGACGGAGGTCAAACCATACAGAGTGTCGCTCTCACAATTGCATGACTCAAATGTCCGACGGAGGTCAAACCATACAGAGTGTCGCTCTCACAATTGCATGACTCAAATGTCCGACGGAGGTCAAACCATACAGAGTGTCGCTCTCACAATTGCATGACTCAAGTGTCCGACGGAGGTCAAACCATACAGAGTGTCGCTCTCACAATTGCATGACTCAAATGTCCGACGGAGGTCAAACCATACAGAGTGTCGCTCTCACAATTGCATGACTCAAATGTCCGACGGAGGTCAAACCATACAGAGTGTCGCTCTCACAATTGCATGACTCAAATGTCCGACGGAGGTCAAACCATACAGAGTGTCGCTCTCACAATTGCATGACTCAAATGTCCGACGGAGGTCAAACCATACAGAGTGTCGCTCTCACAATTGCATGACTCAAGTGTCCGACGGAGGTCAAACCATACAGAGTGTCGCTCTCACAATTGCATGACTCAAATGTCCGACGGAGGTCAAACCATACAGAGTGTCGCTCTCACAATTGCATGACTCAAATGTCCGACGGAGGTCAAACCATACAGAGTGTCGCTCTCACAATTGCATGACTCAAGTGTCCGACGGAGGTCAAACCATACAGAGTGTCGCTCTCACAATTGCATGACTCAAGTGTCCGACGGAGGTCAAACCATACAGAGTGTCGCTCTCACAATTGCATGACTCAAATGTCCGACGGAGGTCAAACCATACAGAGTGTCGCTCTCACAATTGCATGACTCAAATGTCCGACGGAGGTCAAACCATACAGAGTGTCGCTCTCACAATTGCATGACTCAAGTGTCCGACGGAGGTCAAACCATACAGAGTGTCGCTCTCACAATTGCATGACTCAAATGTCCGACGGAGGTCAAACCATACAGAGTGTCGCTCTCACAATTGCATGACTCAAATGTCCGACGGAGGTCAAACCATACAGAGTGTCACTCTCACAATTGCATGACTCAAATGTCCGACGGAGGTCAAACCATACAGAGTGTCGCTCTCACAATTGCATGACTCAAGTGTCCGACGGAGGTCAAACCATACAGAGTGTCGCTCTCACAATTGCCTGACTCAAATGTCCGACGGAGGTCAAACCATACAGAGTGTCGTTCTATTGTTGGCATTGCAGACAGGAACCTGATGGATGATGTTTTTGTTAACATCATACTCACAAGAGAAGGGCTGATGCGACAAGTATGATATGTTGTCAAAGAACGGAGATTTGGCAAGTGAACAGCAATACTCAAAACATCATTCTCAGACAAATTCATGTAAGAGATATCCAAAAACAAAAGTGGACTGTTTCTAAGTCCAACACATAGAGATAAAGAATCAATATTGTAACAGTCAGAGAGGAATAGCTCTTCCAGACATGTCATAACCTTCAGAAAAGTACCAGATTTGATGTATGCATTGTGAAGTAGATACAGGGACCTGAGATTTGTGAAATATGAAAGTTGAGTTTCTATGTAGAATGGTGGATTTCAATTTCTGAAGAGACTTCACACAGCTAGAATGTTGAACAACAAATTCCTTGGTAACCCACGTTTGCTCGAATGAAACATTTTGCCATAAAATCGAACAAGAAAGAGCATTTAACACCTTATGTTTTGCGAAAGTTCCGGTACATGCTTCTCTGCAAAGGTTGAAATCATTTCAGTATCTCTACGTACACATCTTCTGGCAAGGCTGGGAATTCTGAAAGATAATTAAGGTTTCAGTGCTGTATATTTGAAAATATATAACTGCTTGCATATAGGTTGTGTTTAAATGATATATAATTATTGTGTCATGGTATCCTGCATGAAGTGTCTAAGGTTATCTCAATTACAAACATCAAAGGTGAAGTCTGGCTCCTCTACAAAACCATCCACATCTTCAGCTTGAAGGGCATCATTTGCTGTCATATAATGGTAGAAGCTGTGGAATATTGGTGGTACGTAAGGAAGGTGATCGAAAAGGTCTTTCTTCTTTTCATCGGATATCCTCCGTCCTGTTGGGTAAAGGATACTCAACTCCAACTCATTTATCTTTGCTAGAAGTTGAGCTTCACTCTCACATTTCTTTTTTAAAGAAACTTTCTCAAGTGGGATATCATCATCATGTTCATATTTAAAAACATTGTGGCACGCAACCTTTGTTCCTTTGTCGTCGTTTTCCTGTTTGTGAAAACCTTTTCAATAGCTTTGGTGGAACGAAACTCCGTAACATTAAGTTTGCAAACTGTGAAAGGCTTTAACACTCATGCTGATTGGACCACATCTGCCCATCATTCTGGTGTATAAACACTAGGGTTCCACATTTTAGCACGTTCAATATCACCGAAGTCAGAGTCGTTAGGTAACCAACTGTGTCCACTGACGAGGAACTTGTGATCCACTGTAGTAATGGGAATATCTGAACGCAACGTGAGATACATCCACATACAGGCCATCTTGAAGTTCCTGTTTTGCCCTCCACAGGTGTCGGACCATCCGGTAACATGAGTTGTGTCACCAGACAAGGAGAGGATGAAACTATTGAGTGCTGATGCAACTTCTTGTGCACCTCTGGATGCGTTTCCACATGTACATATGGCCACTACCGTCATGAAAGGTATGGATACCAAAGTTGTATGTACATAGTTGTCGTTTGTAGAATGCCATGCCTTTTGATAAGAGCGGTGTTGCTAACGTTCGCTGTAGATCAAAACTAAAATAAAAGTATGTTCATCTGTTTTCGAACGTTTTAAATCCTTCTGTAATACCTCTCTGGCTGCTGTTGCCTTTGACTGATGTTGGTCTCTCTGTTTTTTAAGCTCATCTACCAGCTCTTTTTTATCGTAACTTTTTGGTTTGGTCTCCTAAGCTTGCAACTGGATGTGAAATTTATCGCACCTATGGCAAGTATCCTTTTTGGGGGCCTTGAAATGAAGGTTAAAGTTTTCAATGAAAACCTTTCTATAGGTATAAAAACTTGCAGGTTTCACCTGATTCTCTCTTGTTGATTTGTCCACATACAGTCTGTACATAATAGACAAGTTGAGAGCTGATGAAAGGTACTGTCTCTGGTTTTTTCCTTGTTGGTGTAGTTACTTTCATATCGAGGAAAGGAGTTGATATGGTTAGCAATAGTTTCAATTGTCTTCATCACCAATTAGGTTTCCAGGGCGGTGACGGCCTCGTTGGTCAACTATGTTTGCCGGTGAATTCTCGCACTGTCAACACACAATGTTTCCTGGAAAATCTTTTGCACACCAGAACGTCTCCATTTAGAGTTTGCAAATAGGAATGACGACTCTTTTGCTTGTGAGATTCTGCAGGTAGTGTCTGGCTATAGCGTTTCAACATTCCTCTCCTTCACATGGCCTACAAGAAATGCTGAAACAATAGGTAAACATTAACTGAATTGGAAATATACCTTGTCCTCAAGAATCTGATGTTTAACAGGTGTGGAGGTGGTTGCACACACATCCTCGACTCAAGTGTCTGTTACTGCTGCTACTTCCACTAAACATCTTCACCATCTGAGAGAGATCCTATCTCCTGAATAGGTTGATGTAGAACAAAGACAAAACATGTTTCTTTTAAATAGGATGTAATGCAAATAAAAATATCAGATTTGAAATATCCTGAAATTTTAAAAGCTAAGAAAATCGTATGAAGTATTGTATCTGTGTAGTTGAGGCTCTCATGCTGACTTGCTGTTTGGTTCATGAGTAACTCTAAACAAGGAAAACAGATAATTATGTGATGAATCAGTGTAAACAGAATGAAATTCATTTACTGGTGATGAAAATGTAGAAAATTAAACATAGGGTAGGTTCACTACAATGAAAGAATGAACCATCCCTCAATTGGTTAAAATTTAATTTGTTTTATTCGAACGCATTTAAACATACATAGAGGATATCTGTCTTTTCTTGACTAATACCATGTTTATCTCATCGAGTGAAGTAGAAAGGTTATATTTTCACGAGATAAACATTGTATTTGTTAAGAATTTGTCAAGAATTGACGGATATTCTATTTATTATATGATATTACCCATGTAATTACGTCCGAAAAGGGTCGTTTTCACGCCAAGCGACGGCAAGGAACATCCCGTTACCACAGTTGCACTGTGACGTCATAAGCCAATTCGCCGCGTGAGACCATTGTTTTATGACGTCAAATTATATCAGTCACTGTTCGCAGTGAAAATATAAGTTATTTTCACTGTAGCTTGATAGACAGTTTATTTCACTGATAAATCCCAGTATTTCACTGCTCGTCATACAATATTTTTTTACATTTTAAAAGTGCTATGTATACACTTACCAATATCACTTGCAGCCTGCTCTTCCTCCATATATTCCGCTTTAAAAACTGTTAAACTGTCCTCATGACACTAATTTTTTTAATCTCATGTGGTCGTTATGCAACAGTGAACCAAACAAAAGGATTTTGCTAACCAACCATTGGAGGGAAGAGCAACATTGAACCAAACTCAGAAAAAGCTGGCTTGGTTCATTCTGGCATTAGAAGTTTTATGACTATGTGTATGGTTCTGTCTGGTATTAGCATTGTGTTGGTTTAGAGCGTTTGGGGATGGTGTTCTTGCCAATAATCTTGGTATGTATGCTACACTGAACCAAGCTGCTTGGTTTGTTTTAGGTAGGAAGATATCGTCAAGGAAACGACATGTCAAACTTCTATTTCCTATGTTTGTAGGTTCGTTCGGTATTGCTTCTATTATACTGTTAAAGCATGGCAGTCGTTGGACATAAATATAATAAAGTCATTATTAAGATTTAGGAACTCTGTTACTTGCAACAATACTCTGACATTTAAAATATATATATCACAACATTATTTTGTCCTGAGCAAAGTCAAATTCTTCTCTGCCGGTTGCAGTGATCTGAATTCCTATTTGGTTCATAGATGTTTGTTTTGTGATTTATGTTCCTGTGAACTTAAGACTCAAGAAGATCCTTTCCACTCTTTCCTCTGTATGATTATAATACATTCAGATTCAGCAAGTATCATGCTATTTCAAGCGGTGATGAATCTTTGTCACATAGTGAAAATTGTCTATCATCTGTTTTTCATAAAGTTCAACAAGAATTGATTTCTAGACTGCTTCATTCAGTTCCTGAAGATAAACAAAATTTGGTTATCTTCATATTCATCAATCAATCAATGCAGTCTTCTAAAAGTGCTGTACACTTTGCTATAATAATCACGTAATGCCAACGGTCATTTGTTGGTAAACCTATCATCTAAAACATTAAAACTGGTCAATAAAGTACAAAAAATAGAAACAATTTAAATAAAGTATTTAACAGTATTCAATTCCTGATACTTTCACACAATATCCAATCTGAAGTGACCCGTTGATCCGTTCCATTTATATGCACTCATATACTACACATAGTATCAAAAAACATCTTACGTTTTACAAAATTTGGACAAATTCAATTTAGTCTTTATATTTTCGGAAAGTTGTATTTCGCTTATTTTATCACTTTATCAGGAAACCTTGTTTTGTAGTCATCAACTGAATAATAACAGGTTCAAGTTGATTTTTTCAATATTGATCTTATAGTATGTTACATTATATATGCAATGACAATATTCAACCTTCAATAGACTTAAACAATTCCTGAATGAAGAATATGTAAAGATATTATGGATCATTCTTTCATTCTTTCATTTGAGAATGTCAAGTATGACTACTTCCGGATCCTCTTTACAGTCAGCAATAAAGCTTGCATGATCTTTTTTTTTCTTGTTCCCTTCAGCTCGTGGGCTTGAGTTAGTAATCAGTGGTATTGAACAGTGAAGTTCAAAATGACACAAATAAATAAACTAGATTAAGTTAGTTTATTACGTCCATTGGTACTTCCAGTGGTGTAATTGAAATAGTTGAATAAGCATTATTGCTGAAATTCATCAGAAGATGATGTAGATGTTATTAACCATAGCTAGAATGTAACAAAGAGAAAACGGCCCAAATTGTCTTACAACCTTATCACCGTTAAGGGACGAAATCCTACACCCATATGAACATACCTTAAGCATGCAAAATTAGTCACGTGCATTACTGCAGCGGAAATAAATGACCGGATTAATTTCTATTAATATATAAAGAATATATGTTTACACTTGGAAAATGGTTTGAATAAAGCTCAGAATTGAGAAATGTAACTCCTCAATACACATGAATTGAATTTTAGAGAAAACTCCTTCTCAATAATTCACAATACGCCATTTGCAGTTTTCAGCCGAGTGTAGTCAGTTACAAAATAAATTTATATTCATCCCAATAGATAATGAACTAATGCCTTTGTTGATTTATGTTGCACATGAGATTTGTTCAAAGAGGCCAATAAAACCAATATTGTTCCGAGGATTCTTATATTGAATCAAGCATATATAAATGGTCCTTTGATGTCATGTACTTTTTAAGGGTATTTATACGTGGTCTTACATGCAAACGTCTTAATTCTGTGTTTGTAGCTTTACAGGATGAGCGCATATTGCAATCACTAGCATGGCATGCATAAGACTGCAACGGGAAAGGATGTGTGTTGCCAGTAGCAATACTTTCAGTAAATTGACAAAGCTTTATGGATATTCATACTAGATTTTAATGAAACTAAATGTCTGTGGTTTAATTAATCATGAAGAATGGTGAATTGCTTTGAACGGGTTTCAAAATTCAAATAAATTCTTGGTTTGTCAATGAACTCGTCTGAAAAGCATATGATCTTTGATAAAACTAAAAGGAAATCATTATATCGAATTTTTCTGCTTGTCCCCTTTAAGCTGTATGTATAGATCCGTCGTACATTGTCTCATGTCTGTCCATCATCATGAACCATCATCACAATTAAATGAACACCCTCCTGTTTGCAAACCATTCTCTTGTTATTATTGATTGAAAACAAGTGTGCAGGTTATGTCTCTGAATCCGAGTGACACTGAACAAAAACATTTGGATACCATAAAGAATGTCAAGCTACACTCCCTATGATTACTAAAAATGAGAGAATACTATACAGCACGTATAATGTTTCAATTCCTCGGGCATTATTGGTTATTATTTGATTTTCACAATTATTAATCTTTGAAGAGGTAACTAAATATGTCGAACAAATTCATTGAATATACAGTTTGGTGATTTGGGGTATAACATCAAAACTGTAGAAACCAATATAGTGCATACAATGGCATGTTATTCAGCACCTAATAACGTGTACCTTTCCTAACAAGCGAACCCCAGGATTGAGGATTGGAGACTCTTTAAATGGTTCCCGGGGTTTCCAATCTTCCAGATTGCACGAGGACCGACAACTTCTAAACTCAAGCCTCGTTGATTTATTGTAGTATTAACGAGATGGGCAGACTCAACAACCCAGGGAGAAAGTGTGAATACACTCACACCCAGTGGGCACCAGCTGTGTACTTTAATACACCTGTCTTAGGAAGGTGCCTTATCTTATTGACTTACATTGGGGGTATATTAGTTGATTCAGACCTGCTCTCCAATCGAGCTGTCTGCCAGGAACAATCACTCCAGACGTGTTGATGTATAAGATGAAGTGGACAATGAAAGAAGAAAGAGTATATACTTACTTATACACGTATATATAGTACACCAGCTGCTTGCATAACATACGTGTTCAGGACTTGTGTTTAAGTTTGTTATTCAAAACCAATTATGAGACTGTTTTGGTTGATCCAATATGCGTCTTACTTCACAGATTTAAGCAAATTACTTAGATGAACATTCGTTAAACTGTCTTCTCCATACATACATTCTCATTATTGATTTCACTGGATTCAAATATACTAGTCATTTATTTGGTAGAGATTGATGATACGAGTTTGGTAAAGGAAATCAAACTACTTTTATTGACAGTCATTATATTATATTATATATGTGACCTGATTTTCTTAATAATCGGTCAATGCAGCATATAATGAAAATAATAGTTAAGATGTATTAAAGTAATACTTACAAGATTTATTACAGATACTTCAATGTTGTGGGCATATATTGCAACAGCGGATTATGATTATATGTGAACTATTCCCTGCTTGAAGGATGGGGATATTGATCAGGGGTACACGTACCAAGCTTAATGAGTTACATACGTGATTCTGTCATACCACATTTCTAATTTTATACGTCACTAGTCCACCATCAGTCGAAGTGTCATTATTTGTGTGAACAATAATTATTGTGTGTTATCTATAGCTTCCTCACAGATCAAGTGTGTTCTTGTAGTTGGGTGATGTTCTAACGTACTGTAGTCTCCCTTTTACGAAAAAGCCTCCCCTCTTCTCCCTCTTACATGCAGTTCGATATATTAGTTCAAACAATGTGTACGACCCATAATAACTTAATCTAGTTCCTTACTAAATTGATGCAATCATTCATATAACAAAGTAACAAAGTTACATAATCAGTGTTGCAGTAAAGCAGTACTGATCTCACATTCATGTCAGGTTTGTTTAGACATACAGAATTAAAATTCTGGATCAATATCCATAAAACGGGTTCCTTGTTCATTCAGTACATTAATCACAACGTACAAACCCAAATTGAGTGGAACGAATCCCAAACTAAGATAGCGTGAACAATTTCACATTTTCACTTGTTATACGGACTTTGTACTAGCAAAGCCAATGTTTAAAATATCCCTTTATGGAAATGAAGGGAATGATTCTGTGTCACTTATTAATCACATTCTTCATGACCCTATTCATTCTGCATGCAAGTCTTTGACCTACTTTAATAATTCGAAAAAGCTCTCTTTCAGGACTGGAATATGATCTAAACAAGTGCGAAACACGATGACCTTTGGCATTGACTATTCATCATGGTGGATAAGCCCCGCAGATGGCAAAAACAAAGCAGCGGTAATGTGATTAATACTCCACAATTCTATAAGCTAAGATTCCATTCAATTCACATAATAAACATATTGCTTGCCAATTTAACTTCTAAAGAAACCAGAATAGCTGTTTATTCTACCATTTAAGGATTGTTTTACATGTTTTGTGCCTCTATCGAAGTATAACAGCAACAAATTGTATAACATCGCGTAGCGTAGCGGAGCGATGTTATACGAAATGTGTTGCTGTTATACTTCGATAGAGGCACAAAACATGTAAAACAATCCTTATATTTACAAAATCAACAAGTTTTTCTTTAGATATTTACACAAATCTAATATATTTGTCATTTATCACGGGAGGCAGCAGCTTGTTACACGCAACAATACATGGCTGAAGCAAAATTGAGGAATCCTTAATCTAAAACGGCAGAGGATTCAATTCCGTTTTCACAGCATTCACATGCATGCAATCAGGGTTCGTTTTTTCTGGTTTACGCAATTTACTCATTAGCATATCACGCGACGTTCAAACATGGCTACCGTTTGCGAAGCGCTAGTGGATGAACAAGCTTGAGGACTTGTATCGATTAAAATGAAGTTCCCGGTGAAATTAATTGTCTCATTCGGAAACGGAATGAATATTCCAGTTATTGGCGTAGGTTTGAAGACGAAATAACATGTGTATATCTTATTTTGCATCAAAACGTTACGCTCAGTTGTAAGAACAACTGACACGTCCGTTTGTTCCGATGGATTGTGACGTCATAAGGTACGAATGCACGAGGTATGGTAGCACATTTTATCTGCATTCATCGAGAAATGGCAGCAGGTTTTTGAGAGCTCTCGTCCAATCAGAAACGCGGAAATTAGTGTAACAAAACCATTTTGTAATTATTCCTTTTTAATGTTGTCTTTTATTTCCCCTGCTGTATGATTAACGTGAAACAGAGTATATCTTATATCTCATCTGACATCGTACATGTATGTACGCCCTAACTCTGAATGTATGTGTGGGCGTATTGATATAACTCAACAATTATTCACTGGATTCGTTTAATATAAGACAGATAGGTGTACCACAGAGTTAGGTTCACATATAGTTCTGTGATTACGTTGGATCACAAGGAGACATTTTGCCATTGTCAGTGGGATATCACAAGTACTTTTTATGGATTCTCTACATATTTACATATCATTCTTTGGTCACAGCGAAACGTTGCATGTTTCAGCATGTTAAGTTTGTCAGTTGGATAATTTTATACTAGAGTCGCTCTCTTGGTGCTTTTCATAACTTCCACAAATAAATCTTCTAGAGAAACTTTTCAAATCTGTCCGATATCATAAGAACGGTTCACTAGATGCTCTTCCTTCAAGGGAAACTACTAAAGTCGATTTAGAATTTTTTTCAAGATTACAGCAAAGCACTGACCTTTTCAGCATGGGAAACTGAATGTTAATTTTTGTTTGTGCTGGCGTCAGTTTTTCTCTCCCGTCACAACGAAGTCGTCGTGGGATACAGAAATGATATCCGTTCGTCCGTCTCCTTTCTGGACCAGAACTAAATAATTTGCTGAATGAAACTTGGTATGTGGAACAGTCATCATATGTAGATGTACCTTTCAGTGTCTTCGACTTCTTTGGAATTTTTTTTAGCCGTTTCCATGAAAAATAAGAAATCTGGACAACTGTTTGGCAGAGATCAATACGAAAAATGTCATCTTGTGAAGATACTTATAAATTTATCATAAATGAGTGATTAACGAGTTACTAAAGAATAAAGCTCTCGGATATTTGTTACTTTTATCAATCGTGTTGATATATTTGATATCAGAAGACACATGTGTGAGATTCTCTTTTCATATGTCCAGTATGGTCCACGTATCCAAGTAAGATTGCACCTTTAACCAGAATGATTACAACAGAATGGATAAATATTTCATCGTATTCATGTTGTTATGAAAAAGTCACAGGTTACAGGTGAGTGTTGAAAGTTTGTTTGTTCACCTACATGTGTATCTCAGTGCAAATATCATGAAAAATAAAATTGTATCACATACAATGACAATGACACATCATATATCCATGAGTAAAACAATCATACTCAGACGTGTGACCGTTACAGCAGTGGTGCATGTTTAAGAAATTTTGCATGATGAAACATAGAATTTCATTAATTTTCGAATAAAATATTTCATTTCCACAAAATGAGAACAGTTTTATCACAAATGCATTGAATGAGTGTCAGAGGAAATATGTGAACTAGGTTCGACCCGGTTGATCACTTATAAAATATTTCAGAGAATAAAATAAAAGCTGTAGGATTAACCCCTGGCCATTTCTGTTATTGAACACTCAAATGTCTTCTTATAATGCAAACATGCAAAATGAACAGTTTAGTTTTCGCCTTGAGTAGATGAACAAACTTTTGTACGCAGTTGCAGATCAAATACATTTTCTGAATAAGTTAAATCAACAACCAATAACTGTTTTCATCGGTTTGAACTGCGGTCGACAGCGCATAATTTGCATTTATGACAATATATGTTTTGTACAATTTGTTGATTCATTTGTTTCATAATATTTTCTTTCTATTTATAATAACATAGAAATGTTAAAACCAACAGAAAATTATCTCTCGTATGTTGTGACACATCCACGCTCTTCGAAAAACAAAAGTCAAAGTGTGGCAAAGCTCAAACTAAAATGAAAGAACTAATTGTCAAGGATTCTTTGCTTTAAAATCGATCTGCGGAATAAATCTAATTATCAGAAATAACAAATGTTTTGCTCGGATTAACTTAAAGGATACACAATAAAGTCTCTTGTGTATTATCTACACAATAAGATGTGCACCAAAGACCAAAAGACCACGTCATGTAGCTAATGTCAAAATCATTGATCGATTCACACCAAGATGGATGGAGTCAACATCACGTTTCTTCCTTGTCTCTGTAAAATATATTTCTCTTTGATGTTTTTAATATTGTATGATTAATGTTCAAACGATTATCACTTCGTATCCCTATTGGATACTCGTCGTTTTTCTGTTTCACCAAATATTCAACAACAATTTTGGATCAAAGTATGATGTTTCATTTCTGTGAAACCCTTTGAAACCTATTAATCATACACGAGCTCATCCTGAAAACCAGAGTTCTTTGTTTCGCTTGCATCACTTGAAACTGTTCCCCTGGGTTCTTTTCCATAAAAATGCTTGATGAGCTGGGTTCACTAAACAAGAGTCATTAGAAGATGATATATCCCACTGGTCCCACATTCCTTGATAGATAATTGAAACCGTAACAATACTTCAGTTAGTGGGTAATACACATGCTAAGTTTTGAGTATGATGAAGGGTTTGGAGTTCTGCTCTTATCTCTGAACAAAGTTCCAATCCAACATGTTTCCATGAAAACGGATTTTTTTCAGAAATCTTAAATCAGCTTTTTCATCAAAGTGGGTTTTTTCATCAAAGTCATTTTTTTCATCAAAATCAGTTTTTTCATCAAAATCAGTTTTCTCATCAAACTCATTTTTTTCTAAAAAGTTCTGCTATCCAAACTTGAGATAGCGATTTATCCACAGTTGGGATAGCCCTGAGAACTATCCCATCATAAGATGGGATAGATCCATACTTGGGATACAACAACTTTTTTGAAAAAAATGAGTTTGATGAGAAAACTCATCATCATCATCATCATATTTATTTCCTCCTTCAGTTGGAGATTAGATGTTGATTACATCAAAAGACAGTGGGAGTATGTACAAGAAGAATGAGAAGTGTTAATTTACTGAAAGTATGAGATTTGGTAATTAATAATAATGTTCGCTGTTCATGACTCCAGGGTTATAATCAGTTGCATGTCACACTTCGTATGTTTATGAGGCGCTGATATGCAGACATCGCGGACATGAGGAAGACAGCCGAGAGGTTGTGGAACTGGAGTAGAACGTCTGCATCAGTACACACACACGGACGGACGGACGGACGGACGGACGAAACCCTGTTTCTAATGTCGTTGGTGTAACCAAATAGGGAGGTAATTCATGATTTCCACAATACATTCTAAGCTAAGTCTGTGTGATAATGCCGCCCATTGTGAACGAATCAGTCCACTTGAGCCTGAATTGTCTCCATTTTATTTTTTCTGATTTCTGCTTCTATCAAGCGTACTGGGGAACACTTGTCCTTACTTTCAACCCTCACTAGTAATTTGAAATGCCAGACGCATTTATCTCTCTCTTTCTCTCTCTCTCTCTTAATTAAACAATACAACAAATGGAATATTAATATATGATAAAAGATTAACTTTCTTGGACTTTTATTTATTGACTCGTGACACAGTGGTGTAGTGGTTAGCGTGCTTGCCTCTCACACCAAAGGCCTGTGTCCTGGGTCTCTTACTGTGTGGTATCCTGGACAAGGCACTCAGTCCACCCAGCTGTATAAGTGGGTACTTGAAAAGCGGGTGTACATGACTTCGTGTAGCGCTTTCGGCAGCTTTGAAAGTACAATTCCATCAGGGTAATAATGTAAAGCGAATTGAGCATGCATTCGTGTGTGGATAACTTGCGCAGTATACATATCCATTATTAGTATTATTGTAAAACAAACCAAAAAGTAAATAACAAATGTGTCCAAAACAATGCTAAAAGTAAAATCGTAGTTATCCTTCGTGAAGTAGACTTACTTGGTTTTTTTCGTTTGCCGATTGTTTATACATCTAAATTGTTCCAGTTCTAAATTTGGCACACGTGATTTGCAAATCCCATGAGTGGGTTACTCGGTTCAGAACGTGAACCTGACACGACTGTCATCTCTTGGAGAGTCATCGATCAAATCTACAGCTGTAACAGAAGTTGAATGCTTAAGGGGAATAAGGTGTAGAGAACATTTTACATAATTATGATCATGACACATTATTATGTTTCTATTTGAGTGAACTTTGATTGTTAAACTGAGATATTCTCTTTTTCAATATTCTTCATAGATGACATGAGGAATTTGTAAAATATTTGTTTGAGTTCTATCCGTATGATAAATTCTGTGATAATCTCTTGTTGACCATCATACATGTATTATTTATCACGAAGAAGCAAATAACAGTGAATCAAGATTGAAATAACTTGAACAGTATCTTCACTCAAGGAAAGAGAGGGTGCGTTGAATAATCTGCACAAACTGGAATTAACTATATTAACGGTACCTGTATTGAAACTATATGACGATATTCAAATTACATTCGTACATTACAGACATGTTACACAAAATTTTAGTAAAGTATTTTTCTTGAATAATCATTTTGTTTAATTTGTATAGTTATTGTTAACTGGTATAACAAAAATGTTCTTGCAACAAGAACAAACAAGTTGAAGCCATAAACATAGTTTTTCTCGTTCACACAGAATGCAGAATTAACACTGGAAGCCAGATCTACATAACGTCCTCGCTCAAACGCAGCTGATCCAAGGTGACAGACTCAATTAGGTAAATTAATAGGTTAATCGTGAGAGCTTGTACATATCTTGTGTACTCTTAGATGTGTGTCATGACAAGGAATCGACATTACGCACCTTGCCAATTAGATGCTGTCATAATGTAAATACAGAAATGTTAGTTTCCTGAAGAGGCGTTTAAAATTTAAAGAAGGAAGAGCAATATCTCTGGATAGTCAGTTTCTTACTTGGACTGTCGCTTTGTTGTCAATGAGCCATATTTCCGAATACTAAGTGTATTTGTCTTGTTCTCTCTGAAGTCTGTAAGTGAAAAAAGGTTGATATAGCCGGTGAACTAGATTATTTTTTTTTTATTTTTTTTTATTTTTTTTTTTTTTTTTTATTTTTATTTTTTTTTATTATTTTATTTCTTTTTGAGGTACATATACATTTAGGTTCAAACTATCAAGAAGTGACATTTTACACAGCAACATTTACATGTAGGCGAATTTTAATTTGCAAGCAAGTATGCACAGGTTGTATCAAGTTTTCAATTACAATGGTAACAAAGGCATATAAAGAAGAAGTGATTAGTCTTTGAATAGTAAATGGCAGGATGACCAAAATTTCATATATCTTGAGTAGTTGCAATTCGAATAACAGTTGTATTTATCAATGTTATATATTTTCTTCAGATCGTTTTGAATGTATGTGAAGCTTGGTTTCAAACCAAATTGTTTTGCTTTGAAAATGGTGTATTTCACATTTGTAATTATCATGTTCAATACCCTGTTTCTGTATTCGGGGTATTCAAGAAAAATGTTTCGTTTGGAAAACTTTATGTTCGCTTCAGTGTACGTCTCTATCCATTCTTTAACTTTGTTCCATAAGTTTTTAACAATTTGACAATCAAAAAATAGATGAACTATGGTTTCTTTCTCTTTATTACAAAAACTGCATTTATTTTCATCTTTTAATTTCATCTTTTGCAGAAGATCATTTGTCGGCAAAATTCTATGAAGTATGGAATATTGAAACCATTTTGTTTTGGAATTAAGATTAGACATGAAGGGTATTTCATTTATGTTATTCCATTCGCTTTCATTAATTGAACATTCAAGATCTAATTCCCACTTTTTTCTGTACTTGCATTCTGTCATAGTGTTTTCTGTCTTTTGTAATATATCATAAAAGCTCCGACATCCCTTTTTCTTAGTAGCTATATTTTCAATAAAGTATGGGACAAGTGGCATTTCTAGTTTTTTTTCTATTTTGATTTTGTATTTTAAAAAATATGCTTTAATTGCTTGGGTAATGCCAGTATATTCTAGGAAATTTGTCTTGCATTTGTATATTCCAGTCATTTCTAGGTAATTTAGAAATTTACCGTCACTTTTGATTGTATCATTTATCAGGTAAATACCGGATTTTGACATATTCTTATTATTTATAGACTTGTTGTTTATTCTAACATTGTCGTTATTCCATATTGGTTGGGATAAGATGTCAGATTGAGTGTTGACGGTATTCCCCATTTGTTTGTTAAAGCATCCCCATGCCTTTAAAACATCTTTCCAAAAATCGTTTGTTCTTGGAGTACAGACTTTCTCAATGAGGGATGATTCAGTGTATTGATAAAAATTCTCGTGCATTGGCGATACGTTAATATAGAAAAGTTTCTTTAATTTTGAGTTACTTTCAGAATCGAAGAGCCTTTTAACCCAACTTATCTTTTGCGAAATGATTGTATTTCTTATATCTGGAACTCTAATCCCACCCTCTTTGAAGCTTCTAGTTATTATTGTACGTTTAATTTTATCAGGTTTACCTTTCCAAATGAAACTAAATGCTAGCTTTTCGAGCTCTTTTAATATATTTTCACTTGGGTTTGAAAGTGTTGTAAAGATATGATTAAGTTTAGGTAGAATAAGACTTTTCAAAACTGTTGTGGGGTAAGATCTCTTCCAAGCCACTGGTTCATCGTTGTCCTAATTTGTTTTAGTTTATCTTTATAGTTTCTCTCTACCATTTCTGCCAAGTTATGTGTGAAAGTTATGCCAAGGATAGTAAAATCTGTTCTAGACCAATCAAGTTTGTAATCTTTGCATATTGTCTTTTTTGAGTGCTTTAAAGAACCTATCCAGATAACTTGGGTTTTGCTTGTATTAATTTTAAGACCTGAAAAGGAGGCGTATTCTGTTAATGTTCGTAATGTTGCTTGAAGGCATGCTTCAGTCCCATCTAGTGTTAAAGAGGTATCGTCTGCAAACTGAGTAATCAAATATTCACTGTCACCTATTTTGATTCCTTTAATTTTTTTATTATTACGAATCATAATGCTTAATATTTCAGCACAAAGAATAAATAAGTACGGCGAAAGTGGATCTCCTTGTCTGCATCCACGTGTGATTTCGAAGAAACCTGATGAGAAACCATTAACGAGTACACTTGAATTGATATTTCTATAAAATGTGCATATCCAATTTTTAACTGTTGTGCCAAAGTTGAAAAAGTCAAGAACCTTTTGGATAAATGTCCAATCTACAGAGTCAAAAGCTTTTTCGAAATCTATAAGTAGTAGTAGACCTGGTATTTCCATGCACTCTGCATATTCCATAATGTCATAGATCTGCCTTGTACATTCCCCAATATATCTATTTGACAGAAAACCTCGTTGGTCTTCATTTATTATTTTTGGAAGTACTTTTTTCATTCGATTGGCAATTGTGGCTGATGCTATCTTATACGATACATTTAAAAGAGATATAGGTCTCCAGTTTTTTAAAAACTGCTTTGGTTTATCTTTTTTTGGAATACATGTTATAAGACCCTGTTTTTGGCTAATAGATAACTCGCCTGTTTTGTAAGACATATTCAGCGATCGAATCAGAAAGGCATGCAAGTCCAACCAAAAGAATTTGTAAAATTCTACTGTAAAACCTGATGGGCCGGGACTTTTTTCGTTTTTCATGTTTTTAAGCGATCTTAAAACCTCATCATATTTTAATTCTCCTTCGAGCAAATCTTTGTCTAAGTCAGTGAGCTTTGGTACCTCACAATGTTTAAAGAGTTCCTCTAGATCGATTGGCGAACAGTTTTGCTTCTTATATATATTTTTATAATAGCATCTAGTTTCGTTTATTATTTCTTTAGTGTTAGAGATGATTTTGTTTTCTTGTGTTTCTAATTTTGTTATAGATTTATTAATAAAATTTCTTTTTTCTAGGGATAAAAAGTATTTTGTCGGTTTTTCTCCTTTTTCCTTCCATTCACTTTTGGAACTAGATTATTAATGACATCCATTATAAAAGTGAAAAACAAATGTGCCAATGGTACAGATGTATAGCTCCTTGTAGCTAGTTGAATATTTATTAATGACATAAATCATGGAAATGATAATGATTAATTACTAGTGGTACGGATGAATAGCCAGTGGAATAAGTATAGATGCCATACATTATCTGTAGATGTTGCCCTCTGATGATGAGATCACATTGATGGATGACTCAGACTCAATTAGCTTCCTGTCACCAATAAGGAATTAACATAAGTCTGTAGATAATCGTTCTTGACGCCCGGCTTAGAGCAACTAATTAGAAATTACAGAAGAGGGTCTACAGGCTATCGGCATAAATCCTTATTTAGATAATCAACAGCTGTCTGCCTTTTATTCGAAACCATAGAACACACATGCCGACAGCAAACCTGTTCCATACTTCTTCACAAAGTATTGAGAATGTATTTGGAATATATGTAATAAGATATCTTGGAGAGGAATATGAACGTGTGTTTTCAGTATCTTATTAAAAAAGAATGTACAATCTTGTTTTCTTTTCATATTTAATGGGTTGTTGTGTGCCCAAATATTTCCATATCTTAAGTATATAAAACAGCATACCGAAAGTTTGTTCACCTACCTGTGTATTTTAGTGCAAATATCATGTCATTTGGCATGTCTTTGAGCATGGTATCAACGAAAAACTAGTCCGATCAATTTGCATTTTGACATTATAAGAAGAGTGAGTGAGTGAATTATTGCTTAACGCCGCTTCGGCAGTATCGCAGCCATTAGCGGCGATTATAAGAAGAAAGTTGAGTGTTCCATAGCATAATCTTATTTAATGCCTCATAGTTAACTGTTTGGCAGCTCTTTGAAGTGACCAAGGGTTTGTCTTTCCAAAAGTACAGTTTTTATTTTCAACTGTGAAGTATATAGTAAGTGATCCAACAAGTCCAACATCATATGTTTCCTTGTCTCCTCACTCCGTGTATTTGTGATTAAATTGTTTTCATAGTCGATATGAACACTTTTATTCGAAAATTAATTAAATTGGAAAATAATATGTGGCCAAACTTCATAAACATGCACTGGATCACAGGATACATTTGAGAAAGATTGTTTTACTCATGGAAATATGATGATTCATTGTCAATGTATGTGATGTAATTTTGTTGACGTTACAATGAACGTTAATTTACTTAATATTTGCACTAAGATACACATGAAGGTGAACACAATTTCGGTACGCAGCTGTAAATGACTTATCCATAACAAAATGAATAAGGTGAATTTATTCAATCTTTATCAGTAATTCTGGTTAAAGCTGTACGGTAGCTTCTGTAGACACCTGGCAAGACATGACACGTACATAGATCACATCGTCTCCCGGATGCGTTCACCTAATATAGGTATAAGTCAAACGTGCAAAGAAGAAGCAAATCAACACTGAGATTGAGCAGAGTGAGTCAAACCCACGCAAACTGTATAAACTTATGTTTACACTCATGGGTAAGACCTGTGACAAGAGCCTTCCATCTCAATTTGAAACCCTTGAGGAAACAACTGAGGCTTTCTCAACTTTCTTTCATGACAAGGTGGCTAAAATTCGGCAATCTTTCTGTGGTGATCCAATAGACCGAATATCAACTCTGAGGTGCCAAAGTTCCAAATATTTCACCCATTGTCAGAAGCGGAAGTGCTTAAGATCGTCAGGACCTCGAAACCAACCTTCTGTCCCCTGGATCCGATTCCGATCCGTGTTGCTGCCAATAGTCACGCATGTTATCAATACCAGTTTGGGAAGTGGGACGGTACCAACTCCTTTCAAGAAGGCCTTGATCAAACCCCTCATAAAGAAATCAGGTTTAGATGCCGACACATTAAAGAATTTTCGACCAGTGTCCAATCTCCCGTACTTGTCAAAGTTGGTAGAAAAGGCTGTATGCGTTCAACTTCAAGATCACATCACAAGGAACAACCTTCAAGATCCGTATCAGTCAGCTTATCGCCATCGCCATAGCACGGAAACTGCACTCATCCATGTGACTGATAACATCAAAAAGGGCATTGACAATGGGCAGATTTGTTTACTGGTGTTGCTGGATTTAAGTTCCGCCTTTGACACAATAGATCACTCTGGTATTGTGTCTCGTCTTCAATCTGAATTTGCCGTGGAGGGTACAGCATTAAAGTGGTTTTCGTCCTACCTTCGAGATCGTACACAGTCTGTCCATATACAGGATGGGTCCTCATCCCCTGTCTCCCTAACTTGTGGTGTCCCTCGGGGTCGGTACTGGGACCAGTACTTTTCACCCTCTATGTGAGACAACTTGGATCCATCATTGAGGACTTCAACATCTGTCGCCATGGCTATGCCGATGATGTTCAGCTAACTAGACTTTTTGATGTCAATCCCCAATCAGCTACAACAGCTTGTCAAGAGTTAACATCATGTTTCAACACCATAAAATCTTGGACCTTGACTAACAAGCTGAAGCTCAATGATGAAAAGACAGAGGTGATACAGATCGGCCCAAAGAGCAAGCAGAAGAAAACTGGACTCAGTAGTTTTGAAGCTGGTGACGCAGATATCCCGTTGTGAAAGATCTCGGCGTATTCCTGGATTCTGAGCTGTCACTAGAACACCAGGTTACCCAGATTTCAAGAACATGTTACATGGTTCTCAGGAATATCGGTAGCATCAGGCACCTACTCACCAAGTCGTCAGTTTCTAAACTTGTTATCTCGCTGGTCACATCCCGTTTAGACTACTGCAATAGTCTCTTTGCCGGATCACCAAAACGACTCATAGACAAGCTTCAGAGAATACAAAATCTGGCAGCCAGGATAGTATCCCGGACAGGCAAACACGAACACATCACCCCAGTGTTGTTTTCACTCCACTGGCTACCCGTTGAATACAGAATCAAGTACAAGATCCTCTGCCTCTCCTACCAGTCTCACACCAACCAAGCTCCCCTCTACATGTCTGAACTACTGCAGCCATATGTACCTGTCAGATCCCTAAGATCCGAATCTAAACACCTTTTCACAATCCCTAAAGTAAAAACTGTGCGTTATGGGCAAAGCAGGTTTGCTTTCCGGGCCTCTACAGAGTGGAATAAACTTCCTGAGGAAATCAAACTATCCCTGTCATTGGACTCTTTCAAGTCAAGAGTGAAGACCTACCTGTTCCAACAGGCCTTCGAGTTGAGCGCCTAGAGCATACAGACTGTGTGAAAACGGCGCTATATAAATAGACTATTATTATTATAAGTTAAACTAATAAACGTCTAATTACCTCATGTACATATCAATAAGCCAGAACAAATCAAATCGGACCAAATGGTTTCACAATGAACGCCTTTATTTTATATGTAATTTGTAATCTTTCCTCAATAAAGAAAACAACACTCATTTTGTCATGTAGTTAGTTATAAAGAAGCTACGTTATATACATGCTGTCACAATAATTAATTATGATTGATATACATGAAAACAACTTTCTGTCCGTTGACGGGAGACGCAAATCAATATCTTATATACAGTTAAACATATACAAAAAAAACTATACAATACTAAAAGGCCTCTTAAAGACATAATACTAGTCGTTTGAATATCACATAGTTTGTGATGAGTTGTGTTGACATAGTTGCCTTTTTATTCCTTTTTTCAATTTCACTGTTCACATAATGGAGATTGCCCCTTTTGAAAGTAACTGATTCAGTTCTAAAGTCGATGAATGTAAATGTAAATGAATGGAAACTTACACTCTTTGAATAATAGCAGTTTATAAGTAAGTGTTGATGTGATCTTACTCAACGTGATGAACATATAGATTATCTTTGATTTCTTTGCTACATGTCCACCCGCCATTTCTTGATTGGCACTTTTAACAAGCTGAGTTGCAAATGATGACAAAGTCTCGGTGATATTCATATCCGATTGCGTCAAGTGCATTGAAATAAATTGCAATTACAGCAATCGAATTTAACATCCAGAACTGTTATCCAAAGGAGATATTACTTGTGTGAGATCAGGTGATATCTCCAAGGACAGCAGATTTTGAACAATGCCCTGTCATCGTCAGCCACATGACACCACAATGCTTTTTTATAATCAAGTTATGACAATGCTATGACGTAGAAAAGTTGATGACATAACAATGCCATGATGTCATAAAAATAAAGAAGTCACAAGTCAGTGAGATCATCATACTAGTGGTCTAATTGCAGTTCTATGTTCAGAGATGTACACTTTTCGTTAAAAGATAAAAGGTATAAATCTTATATCGTCTCCTCGGATATCAATCATGTACAATGTGTATGTCATCGCTCATAGATAATAGATTTGGATATTTGTATTTTTTTATCAAACTTTGGGAGATTCTCTATAAACAAGCACATCTATTGATGATAAAATAGATAAAAGTAACAAACGTATTTTTTGTCATCTTTAAATTTTCAAAGGAAGCATTGACCATATTCTGGGGATATAACACTAATGAATCTATGGAAACCTGAAATGTTGCAATGGGAAAAAAGTATTTTGCAAATGTGATAAAATATATTTGAAAAACAATGTTACTAACAGTAAAACACCCTTCTCTCTTCGGAAATCAAGTTTTAAAAAAATGAGTGTACATTGTGCGGTTAAGCCATGGAAATGTTTTTTTTGTTATTCTAAATAATTAAATGTGATCACATTAAAATGGCTGCCATGCAAATTTTTGCTTTATACACAAAATCAGATAATTAGTTTGTGTAAAGAGATGTTTGACCCTCTAAAGTAAATTTAAATGACATAAACTATCATTATAATTGGGAAATTTGAAAAAATAAATTTTGCAAAAAAAAACGTGCTACAGCCCCTTTAATAGCAAGCATTTATAGAATAAAAGAACATTTCGACTTTCGATCACATGATGGTTTTTTGTAAACATTATGTTATAATTTGTAAGTAAAAGCAAAACAGTGTATTGTATGTTCTCACCATTTAATCTTGTTGATCATTGAAGGTGTGTCATTATTTATCTCAGTATTTGAAAATAAAAAAGTTTAGGTCATGAATGCTAAAACTACAAGAAAGTGCTGTGAACAATGTGAATAAAGTGAAGTGGAAATTTGTTGGAAAGAAGTGTGATTATGGGTGTGAAACTCTCAATTGGCAAGCACAACTGTCAACTGCTTTGAAGTGAACGTGCCAATATGATAAGATTAGAAGATTTTTTTAATCTCTGTTTGCAAGCGCATGGGATAGTGTCTCTCTTTACACGTCTATTTTGTTTATTCTGTTTCCACTGAATCTGATTGTGATTTTTTGTACAGAAACTAATTGTAGGTAAATGATTGATGAGGTTAGAGCCAATGTTTAATTACTTTCCTCTGGGCACTATGCAGCATCACTCCTGGTGTAAGATCGGTTTGGAAACAGACATCCTTGTGTATCGGTAGTAAACTATTATATCTAAACGACTTTATTTGGTGTTTTCATTTAGTTCAAAACAACCGCAAAAACATGTTTATCAACAAAGACATGTATATATGAACGAGTTTGGTTCACTTACAAAGAAATATTTCACCTTCTGCTTCCATTGATTTTACAAATCCTATATATCTTCTTGATTCTACTTGGCTCGTAGTGACATTGTCTACATTTCAACAAATAATGAATCAGCATTCTCGAAAATACTGCATCTATTCCTCATGTTAGACAGTTACCCCCCGAGGAGCCATCAGCATAATAGTTTCTTTATATTTGACAAATCAGTATGATGTAAGCGGTCCACCAATCAATGGGTCCAGTACTTTGGCTGACAGTTGGCATAGACTGTTAAATGTTGTGTTATGTGAGAATGGTAAAACAAACCATGGCAGATCTGAGTGCGAACGGAGACCATGCTACATCCGACTGCTTGACTGAATCCATTCTCCAGTTTACATAATAATGTCATTTGCTGAACAGATGCAATAACATATCAAACATAAACATAACATCAGCGACATTCAGAGGAGAAATTGATTGATTACCAACTTATTGAAATAAACAATACGATCAGTAACTTGGTTCATTGATACATAATCCAATAAATTGGATACATGTAGATAACAAAATATGAACTATCTTAAAGGGTGTTTTATGTTTTAAATTACAGATTTGCTCAAAATAAGTTGTCATTTCTATCACAAACGTCCTAATTGACATTCAGTTATTAATTTATCCATCCTTATTCTACTCAATCAAAACGCAGATTGACAACATTTATAATAACTCACCATTGTATCTGCATCTCAAAGCATGTTGTTTCTTATATGCCTAACTCACCGATATAGTCTACTGCTCAACACACTGCTGTGTGTATAGTTTCCTATCCTTGATTTTGAAGGCTTCTGAAAAATGGCTCAAATAATATATCACTGTGCAGTATATCACGATTAAGATTAATCTCATACAGGCTTATTCACACGACCATGGGTAAACGAAATTGTAAATGATGTATTTTTGTCAGGCTGCATTTTTATTTTCGTTTCGTTGGACTAGTCGAGATAATTTTATGGAATCTGATAATGCCATACAGAGAGAAAACGTATTAGCATGTCTACAAAACAATCAATTTAGTTACATAGATCCTGCAGTTAATCAATGTTTCTGCAATATATTGTAACTACTGGAGACATGTGCCGCAGAGTCACCAAGTTTATTACCTTTGTTCCAGGGAATTACTTACCTAAACTGCCACTCCTCCCCAAGGTGTCAGTCGTCCACCACCTCTGTTTAATCCTCATCTGTAAAGGCATGTAATGCATAGAATAAACCCAATGAGCAGATTACATTATCCTGGTATAAATAACACAATAACTCCTACCACGACTAGAGCAGAGCTAATAAGCACAAAGTTTAGAATGCAGCAAGAGTTTTTGCTCTCAATCTTATAACGTTGGGAATGACATTGCACCAAACGCTCAGTATCTCGGTGAAAATAACGTGTTCGTAACGGTGAGAGAACGCACCGTGAATTTTTACTCACAAGGCACAAATAACCGAAAGAAAAGACTTTTCAACGGGGATTTTCGTCTTAACTTTACATTTAATGAGGTTGTTTTAGCCTGTTTACACATTCTGACGACACGAAACATGCGAATGGCGGCTGCCATGACATGACGTCATTCAAAGGACGGATAACTCTCATCTCATGTCCTCGAGCAGGAAGATGTAATATTACGCACGCTTCCTTCAGCATGACTAGTGCAACTGCTTTCGCCATACCGAACATCACGGATTATAGAACGGTTTGATTTTAAAAGCGTGAATATTTATCATCGCAATATTATGAACTTATAGATGCTGTGACATGGTTAATATTACTCCGCTGTTCCGTTCCCTTATAGAACAACAGACATATATTTTAAAACACAATAAATCGTATGAAATACATGTTGGTAATAAATAGGATATCTAACTAGCTTCTCCTTTGATATCAAGTTGTCCCTCGTGAAATAATAAAGCTCGAGACAAAGCAACATTATTTCACGAGGGACATAAACTTGATATCAAAGGGGAAGCTCGTTAGATATCCTATAATCATAATTTATGCGTATGATTTAATTCACACGCGTTTGTACGAGTCTGCCTATATATGTCTATAAAGAAACTATAATAAAGCATTTAAAGGAAGAGATTTGATTTAACTTACTGTTTAAAACAGCTGATTATTTCAAGGTTGAATTAACATTAAGCATATTCCATAAAGGCTTAATGGTTTAATTTCACAAGATATGTTAGTATTGACTTATTATTCAAACAATCTCACTTTTCTTAAGTATCATTGTAATTTGATACTGTAGGTTAATTCTATCAAATAATGTTTTGAAACATGTTAACCTACAAACACACCATTTTACATTACTGTATCTGGATATTCATCGTTCTGTCGCAGTTGAGTTTGCTGCGGCCAAGGTCGGAGGATAATGGCAGTTATATTTGAGACTCTATCGATGTTCGCACGCAGTTCTATATGTTTAGAAGTGCACAGAATATCAATTTGAAAACTTTCCCTCCTATAATTTTATATGTATATTTGTAATGTATAAGTTACTATTCTGTCTAAATAATTCGTATTATAAAGGAAATTCACGTTGATTTACCTCATCACACCATTTGCAAGCAAACGTTTTAAACACAACCAGGTTTCTAAAGTGTGTGTGTTAAGGAGACATAGTGACCAGAACGTCTCCGATGAATGGTTTGATGTGTGCTTGGCTGATTTGTCAATTTTCCAATAATAACAGTTTGAAACCTGCACTTTGTAGAAGAGTTTAAAAGGATCCTGACGCATTCTGATGATCCAGATATTTTGTTTCACTTTCGAAGCTATGCTTAAACACAGAAACATTTATCTCAGAATTATTAAAAGTATACAAGGAAACTACAATTTGCACCTGGCTAATGCTACTCTATGTTCGGGATCTAATATATATGTGTTTAATTGGACAATAGGTTTCTGTAAACTAAGCCTGAAAAATTATAACAGTTTTTGCTCAAATGTATCTAACATATATGTTAATGATTAATTTGAATAAAAGTGATTTGTAACCTCATCTTGAAAACCTATGACATTTCTGTTATTCAATTCAGTAAAAAGTAACATTTTCAGATTATAGGATTCCTTTAATAATGGTTGTTCATACACCAGACCGTTTGATTCTCTGTTAAGGATGATATATCACCACTGACACACCCTGAAAGTTAACATACATTTGTAATTGATATTTCAGGAAAACTTTTAATTAAGTGTTTGAAATGTACCTCTTCTCAGCCCCAGTATGAGATCAAACTATCTCGATTTAAAAAAACAAGACACACAACTCTGAGATCCTTTGATCAACGTCTATCCAGATGTCCTTTTTCTTCTGTTCCGCAAGTTCTTCCATCTTTTTTTATTTTAAGTTCAAGCTCACTTCACTTTAGGAATTTGAATTGTATTTCGATCAGTGAGGTGAGGTGAGTTGGGGTTTAACGCCCCTTTCAAGAGTATTTCATCTATATCACGGCTGCTAGTATTATGGCAGGGAGAATGCCCGCAACGTCATGTGGCTATGCACTGCGGTGAAACCTCGGCTGAAACTAGCGAACCATGGGTGGTACTACAATGAAATTCAGTGTAGCATTGCACCCAAACTGCGCGTAGAAAATTCTGCTTTTGCAATTTTACTGCAGACAAAGTTGCCGTGCCCCTGGTGGGTTTCAAACCCTGGACCTCTTGATCCGAAGCAGAACGCGCTAACCACTGCGCTATCCCCCACCCCCATTATAAAAATGAATAAATATGTCCGAACTTACGCAATTACAACTACATTTGCAATTAATTCTTCTTTTCAACACTTGAAATTGGTTTTTTGCTACGCACTTCACTTTTTGCAGTGTGATGAACACCCCTTGTCCGGAACTAAAGATATGTTTAAACACTGTGAGCTGTCGCGAACACGGCGAAAAGAAAAAAGACGGAAGTTATTACTATTTTGATAAGAGAAAGAGGCTTCATATAGTTTTGTTACGAAATTGATGTAAGCTTATCAAAGTGGCAGGTCATCTTCTTCAAGTGGTGCGTATGTTTATTTATGTGCTGTATGTAGATATGATCAATAATACAAGAGTCTAGATAAAAGATAAGGGTGCCATACAGTCAGAAAGAGAAAACTATATTCAAAAACAGTTTTATAATAGGCCAGATGTGTACAAATTGAATATTTTATCTAATTATAATAAGATAAGAACTTTTAGTAAAATCCTTCTGTCTCTGTTCAGGAAATAAGTTTTGTAATCCGCATACGGATACTGAATGTACCAGCTGTACATACCTATTATATTGGTTATTGTAAATATGTATATATGTTCTATGTACCTCTTATGCTGCAGTTTGCAGTCTGGGTTTAAAAACAAGTTCACTTCAGTTCAAGTCTGGGTTTAAGAACAAGTTCACTTCAGTTCTAAGAGGTGCTTAGTTGATGTAAATAGGGCCAGAGACATCTTCGATGACAGACCACAGTCATATCATCAATAAATGCAATAATCTTATCATGAATGACCGGCGAATTCAAGAACATTTCGCGGCTAGTCAGTTGGTAGTATCCAGAATCGAGTTCAGTGAAATTATGAAAAGGAGTATGGTTTCGATTGGACTTGAGCCAAGGCTTTTGAGATCTGATCACAAGGTGAGAAGATACACCATGTCAGTGAACTGTGACTGTTTTAAATTCTCCAGCACCAACTCTACTCGCCTGATCTAGCTCCGTCAAATCTTCATCTGTTTCCAACTCTGAAAGAGGTATGACACATTGCAGAAGGGATTATGTCGTAGTATAGATTGATTTGATTTGATGTTGTAAGCCAATCTATGTCTTGGTGGGTTGATTGGTATTGAACCTTTTTGTGATGAAAAGGATTATAACGTTACACAATTATATAAGGTTAAACCTTTGAAGAGCTTGCTTAGTTTTAAATGAACAAATAATCCAAATGCTGAAATGTCAAATGATTGAGCCACAGAGACCTACATCAGCCATGAACAATGTCAGTTATATATTCAGCATTGATGTTCTAAAAAGTTTACTCGGAATGCATCCCAAGAAGCAATCCATTATGTTTTACCACTGGATGCAACAACGCAATGAAACTTCTCAAATAGTTCCAAACCTCTCATTTCCTGATCCAATATGTTAAAATCTAAAATATATGTAGCTATGGAAATCATGTTAGTTCTCTACAGATGACAAGTATATATCGATAATATGCCTTTCATTACCACCAGAACTTGCTCCTGAATTGAAAGCACATTTGTCATCAATCACTGTAGATATCCTTGTTTACAAGTTTTATATTTTAGGTATCTACCATTATCTTCCCACAATGATTTGTATGGAAAACCATAAGGAAGTTATTCCATGGGAAGATAATGGATATCTACAAGCAAATAGTCACAATGTTTTACATCTTCATTTGATGGCTTCACAATGTTTTACATCTTCATTTGATGGCTTCACAATGTTTTACATCTTCATTTGATGGCCTCATAATGTTTTACATCTTCATTTGATGGCTTCACAATGTTTTACATCTTCATTTGATGGCCTCACAATGTTTTACATCTTCATTTGATGGCTTCACAATGTTTTACATCTTCATTTGATGGCCTCACAATGTTTTACATCTTCATTTGATGGCTTCACAATGTTTTACATCTTCATTTGATGGCCTCACAATGTTTTACATCTTCATTTGATGGCTTCACAATGTTTTACATCTTCATTTGATGGCCTCATAATGTTTTACATCTTCATTTGATGGCCTCATAATGTTTTACATCTTCATTTGATGGCCTCACAATGTTTTACATCTTCATTTGATGGCTTCACAATGTTTTACATCTTCATTTGATGGCTTCACAATGTTTTACATCTTCATTTGATGGCTTCACAATGTTTTACATCTTCATTTGATGGCTTCACAATGTTTTACATCTTCATTTGATGGCTTCACAATGTTTTACATCTTCATTTGATGGCCTCACAATGTTTTACATCTTCATTTGATGGCTTCACAATGTTTTACATCTTCATTTGATGGCTTCACAATGTTTTACATCTTCATTTGATGGCCTCATAATGTTTTACATCTTCATTTGATGGCTTCACAATGTTTTACATCTTCATTTGATGGCTTCACAATGTTTTACATCTTCATTTGATGGCTTCACAATGTTTTACATCTTCATTTGATGGCCTCATAATGTTTTACATCTTCATTTGATGGCTTCACAATGTTTTACATCTTCATTTGATGGCCTCACAATATTTTCATTGTATTTAGAACACAGCTGATAATGGTATGACCTCAATATAATGATGTCATAATACTGGTGACACTCATTGCTTAGGAAACATTATGTTAACATATGCTCGTTCATTTACTGAAAACTGATGAGGAATGGTTTTAGATGATAAATAACATCTAGTCTCATGTCTTCTGATATCAAATATATCAACATTGATTGATTGATTTTAATTGATAATATTCTAGAAATGGTAGTTGGGTGAAACTATAGCTAGATGTGTCTCTTTGATTACAGCTCGGTATCATTCAAAATTCAACATGTTCCCCGGGTCTACATTTTGTCTACATGAAAATATACACGATGTCGTGATGACATACAAGTATTTATGTAGAGTAAATTAAAAGTAATTACGAGGCATTTTTGAAATATGAAACTTACGAAACAGTTACCACTGTAAAAAGCTTTTTTAATTAATCCGTGATGAATGTATTGCAGGCCTAATACAAAATAAATGGAAACTGAACAGTTATGTTTTATTGGTTTACATCTAACACTGTGTATGCATATTTATAGACGAATTTATAAAATGCTGCACACGTTACAATAATACTATTTTGCCAACATTTATCTTTTACGTTATTTTGTACAATTAAAGTTAAAAACATTAATGCAAAAATCAATCTAGAGAAGAAACACACACACATTAGCTAATTAGGCAATCTAGATACGGTAGGTTTTAGAGAGCATTTCCATTGGACATTGTAAAGATAAATCGGAAATCAACAGCTCAATACGATTTCTTGAATGTTCAATGATGAGAGAACTCGCGGAGAAGAAAGAAATGACTGTATAGACGTGATAAGAATACAGGTGCCGATCAGGTAGTGCACATTGGGGTTGATGTACAGCTTGAGTCCATAATGAGTACAGAGAAATCGAGAATTTGTCAATGGGAACGTTTCGAGAAGAACTTTAACTACAAACTGGCATTGACCGTATGGATATTCTGGAGAATTGTTTCAATTAGAATAAAACGGATTCTGTCATCCGCAGAGTCAAATTAGCATGATTCATCTCGAATGAATATTTCTCCCGTAAACATTCTGAAAGTTCACTGACTTGTTATCATTTAGTTATTTCTCAGTGTTGTCAAGGAGAAAACATTTCCATTTTTGCCACTGAGCAATTATTATGAGAAGAGAAGTATAATGCAATGCATGGGAATGTTTCTATCATTATTGTGTTGATAGAAAAAGCATTTTTGTGTGAAATATCATGGTTACTTATTCGTGTAAGCTCTAATTTGTCAATTCACGATTACAATTCAACTGTTTTCTCCAAAGGCCTATTGTTTCCTGTTTCGTAAAACATTATTGAATCCGCCCTCTAACAGTCCTCTTCAGCCTGTAATTCCTCGTCAGCCTGAAAGAGCGAGTAACTGTTTGGATGTTTTAATCTGCTCTACTCGTATCATTATAATCATTTAAGCAGTATTGTTGAGTTGAACCCAGCTTGCAGTTAAAAACTCTCAGATCTAGATTGATTGATAGTTTCTTCATCTGCCGCCAGAGGGCAGTCAAGTCACGTGCATGTTCTGATCAAAGACACGAGCTGAGAAATTGCTTTGCTTAATCACAATCAATAAACAAATCTAGTTTCTCGACCTACAGTGACCCAATTACGTCCTTTTCGCAAGATTAACACACAACAATGGTTATCTGTGAGCGAGATTGACATGGACCTGAGCTCACAAAACCCATAAAAAGGATTTGACCTTTTAATTTTGGACGCATGATCTGTCGATATTTGGTGCATGTTCTAAATAAGCTCCAAATTGTGTAAATTGCTTCGGTAAATTTGAATAAAGAAAGTCTAACCTGACCTACAAAACTTTACTCGTGTGAATGTTTTGTTGGTTGTTCTTCTGTAATCAACCATTCGATATATTCAAAACAAATACAATTGAAGATGCGGCTACTATGGTAACACTGTTTCAATACCTTGTTCAGTTGAGCAAATATGTCTGGAATGTACTTGGCTGGATAGGTATGGTTACACAAACTACTGCTCAGATACAATTTACATAGATCGTTGGACGCTCAATGAGACAACTGCAGTAAAGGTTTTATAGGCTCGTCTCTTTAAACCACCAACGAAGCATCATTACATTTCCTCAGACCATCACCAACTATTAAACCATTAAGTTCTTAACGTAGACATGTTGCGGTTTCTAATGCAGTTGATTTGGCATCATTATCAACAGTAAAGCTATTTTTTATTAGTGTCAAATAAGTTAGCATCCGTCCAAGCAGACAACCAGTGGCCAACTGTAAGACTTCTAACGTTAACAAGCGAAAGGATTAAACAGAAAAGAATTAAGTGACCTATGAAATAAAGCTGTTTTTCTCGAATAGACAATGTGTCTATCGAAAGAAGGGTTATAGAAGATGGCACCATTAGTTCTGCAATCAGTGAGATTTGTTTCATATTCAGTTGATAGCCTCGTTTATTCACTGCAGGAGACTGAACATGTTTATATAGCGCAGTGTACACGCAAGTTAATGAACAGTAATCACAATGTGTTGGAAGCTTTTTAAAATTGGCATTACATGATGATACGTTAGCTCATACGGACTTCACTTTGCATCATAATAGAGCCCTTGTATGATATATTAAAAAACACACCCACTCACTCACTCACTCTTTTGATTATGAAACTCGGTGATAAATACCTTTACCACTTTATTTCCCGAAGATATGACTGAGTCGTAACCGAAACCTTGCCATACTATTATTACAAATAATAAAAGTTATGCATATATCACTTCACTGTATGGTATGAATAATAAAGTTATTCATTTGAGGCCAGTATGATGATTTCTGTTTATCTTAGTTTCTATAAACATTTGTCCAGTCGTCAGATAGGTATTATTAGCATTATACATTTTGCAATGACAGTGTTTTTGTCGATGAGTTAAAGTGCTTGTGACTTACCAAAGTATTATTGCAAATAATAAAGGTATGTATAGCACATCACTGTATGGTAGGGATAATAAAGTTATTCATTTGAGGCCAGAATTATGATATCTGTTTATCTTAGTTTCTGTAAACATCTGTCCAGTCGTCAGATAGGTATTAATAGTTTTATACATTTTACAATGACACTGTTTCTGTCGATGATTATTTACATAACGTGTGCATTCATCATATTATATCAAATGCAAAGTGAAAAAAGAGCACTACGAAAGAGTGAACAATATTGCACAACAACGTATTGTGACGTTTCCCTCCATTAAAGAAGATGAGTCACGTACATTGTCTTAACAGGCAAAACACAATGTCAACTATTTTGAAGTTAAAGAACAAAGAAAATATCATTTGATAACTCGTGTTATTACCCATAGGGTTTAAAATAACCGAGTTAATATTATTAATATTTAAATAAATTTGAATTTGGCCCTGAAATTATAAGATGGATAAATATCTTAACTTATGACACAACATCTTGTGCCATCCAACATGGACATTTTTCTGACTTTTTTTCTAATGAAAGGGGATTCAGACAAGGGGACCCATTGTCGCCATATCTTTTCCTTTTTGAAGCCGAGATTCTTGGGTGTATGATTAGAAATAACGAAGACATCAAAGGAATTGTCATTGACAACATTTGATACAAAATGGATCAATATGCTGATGATACTGAACTATTTCTTGATGGAACTGAGAAAACTTTGTATGTTGCCATTGACACAATTAATACTTTCTATAAGATGTCAGGTTTAAAAATAAATTTAGATAAATCAAAAGCAATTTGGATTGGATCAAAAGCTAAAGTTTGTGAAAAAAATTTGTCATGACATAAACATTGAATGGGTTACTGGTGAGTTTGATGTTCTTGGTATAAAGTTTACACCAAATCCTGAAGACCTATGGGTAATAAACACTAGAAAAAGACTAGAAGAAATCAATAGACTCTTAGCATCTTGGAGAAAAATACACTGAACTCTGATTGGAAAAACTACAGTAATTAAAACATTAGCAATCTCCAAACTAGTTCATATTTTCAATTCTTTGCCCAACCCACAAGCAGATTTGATCACTTCTCTGGATACAATATTCTTTAAATTCATTTGGAATGATAAACATGATAAAATCAAAAGAACCGTAATAAAAAACAAATATGAAGATGGAGGATTGAGAATGTTTGACACTAAAAGCTTTATTGATGCTTTGAAGTTATCAATCTTTAGATCCTACTTCCAAAAAGGTGATAAAAACAATCCCTGCAAAATACCTTTTAATGCTATTTTCAATTTTGGAGCAAATTCTGAAACTTTATTAAAGATCCAAAATCCCTTTTGGCATGATGTGCTTAGAGCATGGAAACAACTTCATCAAAAGCATGATGTTGAACCAGATAAGATTGATGAAATTTTATTCCAACCCCTGTGGTTCAACCACAATTTCAAAAATTCTGAACTCTACATAAAGAATTGGGCAGAGAAAGGAATTATGAATATAAGAGACATATGTGATGAAAATGGCCTATTATCTATAGCATCTTTAAAAGAAAAATATATTGTAAAAGGTACTTTCTTAGATCTGAGATATATAGTGTATTTATTACCTGATTCATGGAAACATACTATTAGACATTGCCATTCTATCCCAGTCAGGAATTTAGATATTAATCCTTGCCAGATAAACCTCTTGAAAAGATCAAAAGGCTGCAGGACTTTTTATGATAAAACTTATTTCGAATGCAAAACAACCTAACATTTGTAATAAATGGCAGCATATATTTCCTGGAATTGACTTTGAATGGAAAAATATTTTTACAATATATAAAAAGGGTTTACAAGACATTAAGCTAATTGATTGTCAATATAAATTTCTACATGGTATTATCTACACAAAACATGAGTTGCTCAAAATGAAAAAGGTTTGTGTTGTTTTTGTAAGGATAAAGATGAAAATCTATGTCATGTGTACTGGGAATGTCAGTTGACCCAAGCATTTTGGAATAACTTACAAATTTGGCTTAATAAGTTTATATATCCACATCCAACTTTTTTCAAAATACATGGTCTGGTTTGGTACCTTATATCAAAATAGACTACTGAACCATATCATCATCTCTGCAAAGAGGCATATTTATTTTATGCAATATAAAAAATAAACTTCCCAATCTTCACTTATATATAAAAATTCTGAAGCAAATATTTTTTGTTGAAAACTTTATTTCTAAAAAGAAAAATGATTTAGATAATTTCAGTCGCAAATGGAACCCTCTCCTACCAGTACTTATTGACCAATAGAACTTTTACTTACATCCATGAAATATCCTATGTCATGTTTATATAACTATTTGTGTAACTATTTACACAACTGTAACCTTGTACCCTTCAATTTATTGTTATGCCATGACAACTCTATGTGTGTTTATATGTGTAATCTTTGGAACCAATAAAAAAAATAAAAAAAATAAAAATATTTTTTTATTTTTTTTTATTAATATGAGCACATGTGCACATATCACGTTTACTTAACAACCATTGTTTCACCGCGACTTCCCATATTTCGTCGTCTGTGACGTCATTAAACGATAGTTTGTGACGTCACTATCGCTTGTCTTCTCCAGAGAAGTAGGTCGTTTCTTGACTGATTTTATGCGAATAAAATGGAAGGGAATGGGTAATAAAGAAATTATTACACTCGAAAGTGTGCCATATAACGTTTATGAAACTCGTGCAAATTTATGTATAACCCTTGCTCTCCTTTGGGCAATACAAAAATTCACACTCGTTTCATAAAAGTCATATGACACACTTCCTCGGGTAATAATCTCTATAGAATTCATTGTTTTATTCACAGGGGTTAAATGTATTTCTGAAAAAAATCTGGTCTTTGTTAAGTTCGAGTAAAATCTTTTCTGCTCAAACTGATTTTGGTTTGTTTAACAGACACTAATTGTAGGTAAATGATTGATGAGGGCAGAGTTGGTGTTTAATTAGCTTCCTGTGGGAAATCTGCAGCAACATCCAGGTGTAGGATTGGTTTAGAAACAGATACTGAGGAACATACTTCTAATGATAATCTAGTTTTGCTTGTAACGTTTCAATGTAATTTAAGACTCTAAAGGGAGGTTTGTACTTTTGACGGCTTCGGTTTACTGCAACTAATTGACAAAGAAGTTCTGAGTTGATATTCTGATTTATAACCTTAGTTTAAATACCACCTAAATAGCATGTAATTATTTATATACCAGTAATGTATTATTTCATATTGTTGAAGAAAAGAACATTTGAAAAAAAGTTTTATTCTTACCAGTTACATGTAAACAGTTTTCATTTTCCCTTGTGACTATGAAGAAAATGCCGACAGAAATAACGACTAATATAAGGTTAAATAGCATATATCTATTAATATATCAGTAATGTTTTATTTCATATTCGTATTGTAATCTCATCAATTAAAAATGAATGGGTTAATAAAGTTCATTCTAATAGATACTTGATTTGCACTTTGTGACTTTGAAGAAAGTGACGACAGAAATATTGACTGATATTCTTAAGGTGAACATTTGCCAGATTCATAACCTACCAGCAATAGGCTGAAAATGAGAGACTTCTGAGACACCAATTGTTGCTTGAAATAAACCTCTAGAAAAGCCTATTGAACTTAGTCTGATTAATGATTAGGACTAATAAGTGCTGCTACTCGAAACTGTCAGAAAGTTTCTATTTCCAACAGATGGGATATTTCGAAACGTTTGTTGCTTTACAGTTAAATGACAAAGCAGTAACAGTGCGAGTCCTGCTAGCATTGGCTGAAGGATTGCACCAAAAACCATACTGCAGACAATGCCTCAAAAACCCCCTCCACCTAAAAAAAACCTCCACCCCAAAACCACCCTCCACGCCCGTCAAATGTCAAAGTCCTAATTGTAAGATACAATATAAGAGAGTTAATAAAACACGAAACTTACACAATTTTGCCGACCACATGGATAAAGTAAGGAAGGATACTTCTATCGAACTAAAATAAACAAAGGTAAGCCAAATTTACCAAAATACAATCAACGTATAGGAGGTTACTTGGTACATGTTTTGGACCGCTCGTTTCCTCTTCACCAAACATTTTGGCACTCATATTTGTCTAATTCGAAATGTTGCAAACATAATCACACGTTTTGTAGTGTAAACTATTGGGAATTACTTGAATGATAACTGGCCTATTTTACAACATTATCATCTTCAATCGGGAAAAAAGAAATAAGTATGAGCGCTAGATCTGGAGAATAGGCAGGTATGAACTGAATCTCTGTGAGAGTGTTCGGCGAATCAGATTCACGCAAAGCAATTGCTATTTAAGGGTGGGGAATAATCCTGAACCCACAGTCCTGTGGGACACTGACTTCCTCGTGGGTGGTGTGCACATCTGGTGAACAGCAGCTAAGTATATTATTGTAACACGCCTATCTTGCATTATAGTATCAAACACATCCTTAATGTTTCCCGTCACGTGGCTTGTCTTCGATGCTTATTCTACATAATAAAATCAGCACAACACTGTTTAATGTCGCAATATGATGGAGCAGAGTCTGTAATATTCGTGAATATACTTTGAATTGTATTTTAAAAAGCATATACTTGATCAAAGCTCTACATTCAGGTCTGTCCATTTTGGTAGACAATGTTTGAGTACCAGAAGAACATTTCAAGGGATAGAGTTAGGAAATATTGAATACCTACTTGCACAATATGCCGATGATACTACGTTGAGTTTAGATTGATCTGAAAAATGCTTTTATGCAACACTAAATACTCTCCAATTTTTCCAACGTTTTTCTGGTTTGAAGATAAATGTAGAAAAGACCAAATTAATATGGATTGGATCCAAAAAACGATCTAGATATAAACTGTGCAAAGACTGGAAATTTGATTGGACACAGACGAACTTTTCTCTTTTGGGAATCAACTTCGATATTGATCTTGAGAATATGGTAGACAAAGATTATGGTGAAAATTTTACTATATAGAAAACCAAATGAATATTTGGTCGGCCCGAAATCTCACTCCTTTAGGCAGAAACACTATCCTGAAATCCCTCTTACTCCCTAAATTAAATCATCTATTTTATTCACTGCCAGATCCACCAAAGAATATACTTGAACAATTCCAGAAGAAATGTTTTCAATTCATTTGGAGGGGTAAGCCTGATAAAGTTAAACGCGATGTCCTTGTTCTTATACCTGAGCACGGAGGAATAAAAGCACCTAATATTAAGGAGATTATTGCATCTCAAAAGCTAAGGTGGATAAGTAGACTACAAAGTGGAGAAAAGAAATGGGCTACTATCTTGGCAAACAGAATAGACGATATGAATGAACTTTGGCTTTCAGATAGCATCTTTATTCGAGATAAATTGATTCCAGAAATGACAAATGCATTTTGGAAGAATGTTCTCATGTCATACATAATTTTTATTAATAATTGTAAAACATCAAGCATTTCAGAAAGCGAACTGCTAAGTCAGTCTTTGTGGAATAATGATTGAATAATAATAGATGGAAAGCCTATTATGTACAGATCATGGTATAACAAAGGTGTAATATTTATCAATGATCTGATGCACCACGAGGGTAGACTTATCAATTTTGAGGAATTAGAAAATAAATTTAAAATCCAAACCAATTTTTTAAGGTATGAAGGTATAAAAAGGTCTGTTATGTCGTATATCTCTAAGTTACTCGTAGATATACAAAACATACAGAATGTTTGTCCAAATCCAATTTATCCTTTTAACCTATTTCATATTAGTGAAAAATTAGGCAGTAAATACATATACACGAAATTAATGGATTCGAAATATGTGCAATTACCCTGTTATAGCAAATGGGCCAGAATTTTAGATTGTGAACCCTCAGAAAAGGATTGGAGAGTATTTAATATGATAGCTCACAAATGCACCCGTAGTACTGACTTGAAATGGCTGCAGTATAGGATTATCCATCATATTCTACCTACAAATTGTTACTTATTCAGAATAAAGGTATCGGAAACACCACTAGGTCGGTTTTGTAATACAGAATTGGAAACTTTAGAGCACTTATTTTGGTATTGTGACCCGGTTGTAAAAATGGCTACAAACCGCCCAAATTCATATAAATTTAACAGTGTCAAAGATAATGCTCGGGATAAAAGGAAGAAATAACAATCCCATTGATGCTATCATTTTACTTGTAAAAGACATTATATTCAAGAACAGTCAAACAATGAATGTTCCGAATTTTCTGTATATACTTGGCAAAATCAAGCAATATTACGACATAACGAAATGCATTTACTTGGTTTCCGGTGAGAATGATCCTTTTGTTAAATTCTGGTCATTCTTACATACCATATTGAGAAATTAAATGTTTTGATAATCGACTGTACATTTTCTGTATTACACACAGTTTCACTTTGTACTTACAATAAGCATGTCATATTGCCAATGTTTATAATGTGCACGTACCTTAACCAATAGTATAACCTTTATAGCGTTTCAAAATATGGTTGCGTTTTGGACATTTATCGATATTCAGACCAGAAACGTTTGGGACCTTTCAATTCAAATCGTGCTATTTGCAAACTGAAAGCTGTGGTGCTGATTGTTACGATCATTGAGTCTACCATCTACCGTCTTATTATATTATTATGAGGTCATACCAGGCTGAAGTCCTCTATTTTCATTGCATATTTTCAGGAGGAATTTCATGTGCTTTACGGAACAACTTGACGAAATGATGTGGGGGAGTTGTTAGTGGTACTGTTTTTTTGAATTCGATATGCGGTTTATGTAATGTTAAAACTTATGGAAACTATTTCAAATGTTAGAGGAACGATTTTTGTATGTGATTATAACTATTTGCCTGACACATACAGACAGCTACTCCTTCAGAACATGACACAATCACAAGGGTCATTGAAATATCGTCCTAATGATGCTGTGTTCACTGATTGTCGTTTAGTAAAGATAACATCATTCTAAATATTGATATCTCTTCTTTTTTAGTTTTCAGTATTTGTATATTAATATTTTGGCCTAAGAGTAATTGAAGGGTCCAACTGACGGGGGCTCCATAATGATGTTTACATGCTACTGAAGTTAGAGAAACTGATTATACAATGCGATCAAAATAACAGAGATGATTTTCTATAACATGGCATATCATATCTGACATCAGAAAAGTTGGTTGCAGGACAGAAATGTACTTGAAACATTTAGTGAATTTGATTGCGGTCCCCTATAGGGATCTGCAACCAAATTTATTTACAGCAAATATTCATCATTATTCCTACCTTGGCAAAAAAATATTTGGTTGCACAGAAAATAATAGTGTGTTGACAAGCACATAGGATTAGTTTGGTTGCAGAGGTTTTCAAATTTACTAAATTTGATAAAAATACGATGACATTTTCTGAATCATTTCGGCAAGTTCTCTCTCGCTAAGTGTATGATGTAATGAAACCAATGTATGTAACGCATCCTCCCATTGGCTCATTCCGTATCAACCATTTCTAAACAAAAAAATAAATTCATGTTTATTAATTCTGGTTGCTTTTATTCACGTTTCTAGATAGAAATTATTCATTAAAATAACTTAATGCTGTTCATTTCCAATAAAACTAATTTGGCAATCAAAGATATCTATGACAACCAATCAGAATTGTGATAAGATTTGACAACAATTCGAATTCATCTCGAGGCAACGTTGTCAGCTGGTTGTAAACAAAAACGTAAATTAATGCTTAAATTTGGACAAAATGTGTCAAAAGTGCCTACGTAGACATGCCTTATGGTAGAAAATGTTAAATTAAACAAGGTTAAAGGGTATTTTCTATCTATAGCATTAGAAATGACAGCAACATGATAATGTGACATGATCGAAAACCGGACTCGATAACAATCGCTAAGAAGTTTCCGCTAACTGTAAATATTGAAATAAAGGGCAAGGTAAGTTCCAACATTCATCAGATCATGCTATTTTCCTTCTGCAACCAAATTGTGTCAAGTCAATGCTGTTCTGTTTGATGAAAACATATATGTTGATGGTTTAAAAAGTTTGGTTGCAGTTGCCTATAAGGACTGCAACCAAATTCAGAAATGACCCGATTTCCATGTGAAATTATAATCTGCAACCAAATTCAAAGACATCATGTTATAGATAATCATTTTCAGCTATCTGAAAAACTTCATCTGAGAAATTTTGAAGAGTTGGTTGCATTTTATGGTTATTTTAGACACCCCGTCATTAGGACCCTTCAATTACTCTTAGGCTAATATTTTTCACATTAGAGTCACAAACCACCAAAAAAGACCGCATGTGTTACTAATGTAGCCATATATTGATCACATCATACAATATAGTTGAACTCTTTGACATGACTGATTTTGTAATATCTTACACCGAAACCTTAACACCACAATTTCCCACCGGATTAGCTATTCTATAAGTGTCCATCATTATCATTATTTTCGCAGAACATAAAACTTGTCTGCAATGATGTAATATCAATTATGAAGCTTTATTACATAATATAAAATGAAAAGCAGATTTCAAATGTTTCTGATTTCCTTATTTGCAGTTTGCTCCATCCATCAACACCTTTGAATTGCTAATGCAACCAGGCCTTCATAGCCTCAAAGCATGGGTGCGACGTGTTAATTGCTCGTGATGAAATATAACCACTCCTTTCGATGTTTTCTGTATTATGCAATCCCTTCCGCAGAATAACAATCGGTAGTTTAGTATCAGAATGCCTGTTACTCTAAATTCAATGCAGTGTACATGCCATTTGCCTTTGCAATAAAGAATAATGAAAAAGAGAATGGTGGGTATTGTAAGAGATTGTGTCATTAATACATAGAGAAAGTGCATCACCTCTGATATATATTTTATCATTTTTATTCATATAAAGAAACTTTTTATTTAATATAATATAAAAATGTAAATGTAAATAATGTCAATAATATACCCAATATTTTTTAATATTACGGATCATTGTAGTAAGAAAGATATACAGTAAATTCATTTAAGATATTGTTTTCTTAGTTCAAAAAATTATTGAGGTTTAAATGAGATAATCTATTAAAGTTCACCCTGCCAGGTATAGAACACGATACCATGAAATACGTTAGTATAGATTTCAAATCACTGACGATGTAGAGATACGTATTAAAACTGTTTTGAAAAATAATGTGTGCTTTCTTAGGATACAAGACATAATGTACACTTGCTCAGTTTCTGTTAATTAACTGTTGTAAATCCTATGAATGGCAAAAGGTTGTGAAAGCTAAATAGTAGAAAGTTATTGCTCAATAGTGGTTTTATAGCATTATATTTAAATAATTACAAGAAGCAGCTCACAAGCCCGTCTCTCACCTGTAAACACACTAGTGCTTTTTTGTGTTAGATAGACTTACCATTAAAGAAGAACTGTTGAGCTTGGAAGAAACTGAGATCATTGGAGGAGAACATCGAGTGGATGTGTCTCTCTAGAGAGTCGTTAATGTATGTAGAGAATAGTTTAGATGATTGCATGTATTGTTTGCAGGACGCAGATGCAGATGTGACTGAGTACCATGCACCGGGCAACATCAAGGTTTGTAAAGTAAAGAAATGACGTTTGATTATGCGAAATGTTTGTCAGACAGACAGACAGACAGACAGACATTTTATTCAGCATATAAGGCCATGGCCCATATTACAATGGATTTTTACGATGATGTTTTTGCGGCCTTCGTGCCGTGTTTTTTTTTTCAATTGCAATTTTCTTTTTTTAAATTAGGCAAATAAATTTAAATATCTCGCTGCTAATGGCTTCAATACTGCCGAAGCGGCGTTAAACAATAACTCACTCACTCACAATGGATTTTTCAGTCATGTGATGCTGGTAAACCAGTAAGAGGCAAACAGAAATTGGGTGAAACGTCCAAACAATGTATTTGGGTTTTCAACCCTGCATGGTATTGACATAATTAATGATGAAAGTAATATTCTTTACATGTTTCTAATTTTACGAACCTTTAAAAGAAATTAAGCAATATTAACCAAACCATTTAAATTATTCTTACAGAATCCTCTTTACATGGATTGTATTCATGATGAAAATACTATTTTATTGCATCCTTGTAGTGTTGACAAACCATTAATAGATGACATTCATCTTCAACTAACGATAAACCTTTATCTTGGCAATATAAACAAAGTCTGTTACAATATTTTACATTATTATGCCTACCTATTTCAACTGCAAGTTTGAAATTATTACATCTAAATTGGCTCAAAACATGCTCAAGACTGCATTTACACATGTAAGTAAGCTGGTAGGTTAATGTCGGTAAAGGGGTCATAAGTCCATTATACATAGTGTACAGTGTGCACAATTTGTGGATGTGTATATATGCAATGTGATAGTACGACACGTTTCTTTATTTGTGTGATGTATATATACTCAAGAGACAAAGGAAACACCTCGCATGAAGTCCATGCATCTTTTTTATTGCAATGAAAACTCTTCTTCTGGATGCAGTAGTGATGAAAGATGTATTGTAAAATAATATCTGAATGGGATGTGTCCTTACACCTGTATTCAACATCAATAAGTTGGTTCAGAGAAGATAAAACATCCCAACGTCTCTACTCCAGATGTTGTGATATAGAGGATAAATATCTTTCTCAAGCTGCCACTATGACGTCATAACATTGTCTTAATTATTTCGTAATGATCAATAATTGACTGGAGCTGCATAAATGACTCTTTATGTTATGGGCGCAAGCAAAAAGATCCAATGATGCGTAGACAAATGTCAACAGGGATATGAACTGATAAGTTTTGGAATCTAATTGTATCAACTGGATGAAAAAGCTCATGTACTTCGTGAAACAAGAAAGGATCTAATCAATAACATTTGATATATCTGTGAATGTGTCAGTTAGGAACTAAACTGATCTCGAGTTGTTTGATCGTTGATGCAGGTCTCATTTGAGAAGGAAATTGCACATGTTTGGGTGATGTTTGGAGCCGGAGTGTTGCATCCTCCACAATGTGTGTACATTAATGGGTGAATAATCAACAGAAGGAATTGTTTGGATGTTAATGCAGCTCCAATTTGAGAAACTGTGAAACAAGAATGTTGCCATTGTACATTGTATGTAGATAGAAACTATACACTTTCATAAAGAATAGTGTACTGTAATGATTTTCCATTACAAAGTGAGTATTTATTTATCCATCCATTTATATAAACATGTAATGTCAGAGGTTTGATTGATATCGCACCTAAGTGGTAAACAGTTTTACAACTGAAACACAAATTGTTATATTGTATACCAATTTGTTCTTATAATAATACTAATTTGATTTGGAATCATAGTAGATAATTTTGTAGTTTTGAAGTTATAGATAGCAAGACAATGCTTGTAGTTAACTTAAACTTATTCGTTATAATTGAATGGTTTTCACATCCGTCAGGTATTGGACATAGTTCAGCATATGATTTCAGGTAAAAACCAAAACAGAGTGGTCGATGCTTGAAATTCTTTTGAAACATTAGGTAGCCATTCCCCAATGTAAATCAAACTGTTCTATAAGAGTTTGTGAAACTGATAGTGAAAGTCGTGTAAACTTGAAATATACACGTCTTACCACACTAGTAAGTAAGTCCGACAGTGACAATAAAATGCAAAAATAGTCAAGTATCATTGAAGCAAATTTGAAGCTTTTTAAAATACATTTTGCAGTTGTTTCCAGGTCATTTCGAACTTGTCTACTGAAACTGAATCACATACTTTGATCATTAACAGTTTATTGATATTCTTTGAGAGTTCCAAACATAAACAATCCAATCGGGATTTGTAGTGATAACATTACAGAAATAAATTGCAAACCATCAAAGACAATTATATTTAGCTAAGAGCAGGCCGAACATTATTGATGACTTCATCCATATTGGTGTGAATTGATCAGCAGATTTCTACATTAACTTCATGAATGAGTCGCTGTGTGTTTGATGCACGAGGTAATGTGGGAGACAATAAACAGGGGACATGGTTGTGTATCTTTGAAGTCCATCAGAGGAAATCATTATTTTCATCTTTTTCTGCAACTGGGAGTTGTCAATTTGTTATTTGTGATTATTTTGATCTTTATATTTGTCAAACTTGTAGAAACGTTAGCTGATGTGCACGATTTACAGATAGCAACAACGTATATTACATTTTCCTTCTGGCAATCAATAACCAATTCAGTAATATTGTCTGAATAACTGTCATGCGGGTTAATGTCTGATTGTAACGGAATACACAATAAATCAGGATCTAGGAGAGGAATAGTTTTGTCATTTTTCATTTCGACTATCAATTCGACATGATTCGATTTAAAAATTTTATTTCAATTTCAAGTCAGTGTATAATCAAATAGATGAATTATTATATTCGGTCAATCACATATTGTTAATTTATAATTATATCAATGAAAATTTTATCAATGAAAAAAGCTCATTGCCTCAATCTACATTGCGTTGCCCACTCCTGTTTAGGTAGAGAATTTCATGAGAAATCACATTGCACACATTTCCAGTCAATATGGTGGCTGAGGTTAAAAACATACAACCAAGGAGACAAAATGTAGGATGATGTTGAATCAAATTTATTTTAGCAAGGCTTATCTTTCTCCATTTTTTGTTTCTTTTTATTAAGTGAATATCTATTGTTTTTCTTATATCAATCATTCTCCATTTCATATCGAAATGCCACATGCCTATAGTACATGAATGGGTATTTTCATTTTATACATTAACACTACCGGAAATGTGTTTTATGCGATATTGCGCAGTACTACATATTGTATTTTGTTTCTCCCAAGAGTAGAGAAGATGATGATACTTAGATGTACAAAGGAATGTCTCTTGAATATTATTTGTTTTATTATATGACGAGCAATGATTTACTGGGATCTATCAGTGAAATAAACTGTCTATCAAGCTACAGTGAAAAGTGTCATCAGTGACCTATATAATATATCATCACTCAAAGGTTAAATATCAAGCGTTTGAGGTAATAAAACAATGGTCTGACGTAACGAATTCTCTTCTGAAGTCACACTGTTACTGTGGCGACAGGTACGGCCTAGTGGCCGCTTAAAATGAAAACGACCCTGTTGTAGCTTATTTTTAATGATTGGGCCACTCGTGGAAATGTAACTTTTCTACCTCGCTCGATGAGATAAACATTGTATTAGTCAAGAAAAGACAAATATCCTCTTTATGTATTAACAGAATTGTGAATAACATGATAGATAGAAGAACAGGAAGTGATACTCGTCTTCCATTATATTCTATTGTATTGCACAAAGTATACATATTTTATTTTTTTATCTGCCGCTTTCAAACAATATATATAAGGGATACAATGAAGATATGAATCTTCCAATGATTGGTCATATTGTTTATTTTCACACATGATATGTATTGTATACTTCTTAGGACAGATAAACTTTCAATGATAGAACTATTATTATTATTATTATTATTATTATTAGGTCTTCAAGACGTATGTCATGAAGACCTATTGTTTTTATCCGAGTTTTCCTTATTAAGGATTCTGCCCTTTGGGGCAGAATCCTTATTGTTATTGGCGTGTTTTTTTTTTTTTTTTTTATTATTTGCACCGATTTTGTGACAGCGATTTAGCAAAAACGGCTGCAGATTATTGCATGAAGTTTTCAGGGCAGATAGCATGTGACCCGAATTGGTGCGTAACGGAGCCCGATTTTCGATTTTCGACTTCTTTCGTGAGTTATCTCCCCTTGAAGTTGAAACTTTAAACCTCAATAGCTCGAAAACTTATCAAGATATTTTCATAAAACTTTCACCAAAATGTGGGCAACAACATTCCCCATCGATAAGGCACATAGCGGTTCTCGGCCGTAATAATAGATTTTTTGCTATTTCGCAAAAACTGAAAATTTGCTGAACTTTCGCGGTTTTGAGGGTACGCGTCTTCAAAAATCTTCTCCTAAATAACGGCAATATATACAGATACATAGTGTAGCTCATTTGGAAGCTGAAGGACTGCTGTGTATATGAATCTATCAACCTCAGCTCTATCTCAAACAGTTTCAGAGGCACAGCAATTTAAAAATTGAACTTTTTGAAAAGGGGATTTTCGGCCTTTGACTTTAAAGGGAAATATCTCTGTAACGAATGAAGTTCTGTCAAAGCTACTTATTGCCCTCTCTTTCTAATAACCTGTTTAACATTTTCGTAATACATCATTATCATATAAAACTTGATAGTTTAGGCACAATTTGGACAAATTCCCCAAAAAAGTAAAATTTGATATTTTGGAGCAATTTCGAGGGGTATATCATTTGGAGAATTATTGTTCATGAACCACTGAAGATAAGAAGACTTTAAATAGATCATATTGATGAAGAAACGACATTTATTAAGGACAATATTTTTAAAGCTCGTATCTGTCTCAGTTTTTTTGTGACAAGTCATAGAAGTTTGTCTTTTATATAAAATCGTCATTTTAAGCAAAGTTCAAAGGATCATAACTGCTTAACTAATTAAAATATTGAAATTGTATTCATACCTACGGATGGACAATGTCAAGAACAACAACGTTTCTGTTGAACTCTTTCATCAAAAAGTTGAAAGTTAAGCTCCGAACATCGCAAATGTTGTCTAGGGGTCAAAATTAACGCATTTTTGAGTATTTTCTTGAATATTCAAAACAACATAACGCATTACTTATAAATGCAAACTAAATGAGGATTACATCTTCTTAGGCAGAAACTAAAGCACAGTATTTTCTATGTTGCACCTTAGTATGAAAATATTAACCGTTTTGTCATAATCATGACAAATATAATGTAGGGGTCCATAAATTTGCGATTTTTCCATTTTCAGAGGGTCATTGTCTTTGGAGATTTTTTATAAAATAACTACAGAAGATAGAGACATGTTTGATAGCTCATTTTAAAGCAGAGAAACTGATGAATAACCGGGAGTCCAACATGGAGTTCAAGGTCAAGCAGTTTAAGGGCTGAATCCGATTGTCGTCGCTTGCGACTATATTTAAGGATTCAGCACTAAAGTGCTGAATCCTTATTGTTATTGGCGTGTTTTATTAAGGATTCAGCACTAAAGTGCTGAATCCTTATTGTTATTGGCGTGTTTTATTATTATTATTATTATTATTATTATTATTATTATTATTATTATTCTTCCAGCGACCGCGTGGTCACGATTTCGGCCAAACGAAAAGAGCTAATGCAACCAAACTTTGCAAAATGACAGCTCTTACTACGAACTAGTCAAAATAAGCTTTTGGGCCCAATCGACACAAACGTTAAAGATCCAGTTCGATTCAAAGTTTCGATTTTTAACATGGGAAAATTATTCAAAATGCAGTTAGAGACTTGCAACCTTTTTTAAAAGATGCGCATTGACAGTGCGAGCAGAAAAGTAAATCATGACGATTTCGTTGGTCACGTGGTTTCGCCGCCATTTTGATTTTAGACACTTTTCAAAATTTCCCGACCCCATGCACCTTTGACAATCTTCTCCTCTGAAGATACAAGCATTAGAAAGCTCATATTTTCACATAACGTAGCTGATATATTGCTTACAAAAGTCATCAGACGGATTTTTGCAAATTCGCTATACTTTTTGCACAGTGATCTTTCAAAGTCCGACAATTTTTGAAAATCGCAAATTTCAAAGGGAGATAACTCATAAGATTTAATCGAAAATTTCAAGATTTTTCCAAGAAATGTAAGACAGTACTATTGTCTATACGAATCAACAATAAAATCGACGCTAAACAGTCATTTCCGGTTTTTGAGAACGGGTACATAATTATAGATAAATAACACTGACAATTTTAACATGGGGGGAATTTTCAAAATGCACTTAGAGAGTTAACATTTTTTTAATATGATAGACAGTAACACTACAGACAAAAAAGTCAATCATAACAATTTTGTAAGATGTACGGTTTCGTCGCTATTCATGCGAAACTATTCACACAATTTGATCAACAGAAACAAAGGATGCAGGTCACGCCCATAGACTGTGTAAAAGTCGCAATTCCTTTGTTCTTCTACCACGGATCTTGTAAACACGACTTTTGCCAGAAGGAATTCGACTAATGCAACCAAACTTTGTAGGCTGATAGCCCTTACCATGTAGTTTTGCAGCGGAGCTTTTGGGCCCAATCAATCAAACCATTAAAGGTCCAGTACGATTCTAAAGTTCGATTTTTAACATGGGAAATTTTTTCAAAGTTCACCTAGAGACTTGCAACTTTTTTTAAAAGATGCGCAATGACAATGCACGCAGAAAAGTTAATCAGAACGAATTCGAAAGTCACGTGGTTTAGCCGCCATTTTGATTGTTGTTGTTAAATCCGACTTTCGTTTTACATGATGGACAGGTAGAGGCTGCTGGAGCTTAATGCATATAGAGATCTTCGTGTAACTTTCAGGAATGACTGCTGATATGATATACTTACTAGGAAATTAATCAAATATGCGCTGAATCCTTTTGTCGTCGCTTGCGACTATATTTATTATTATTATTATTATTAAGGATTCAGCACTAAAGTGCTGAATCCTTATTGTTATTGGCGTGTTTTATTATTATTATTATTATTATTAAGGATTCAGCACTTTAGTGCTGAATCCTTATTGTTATTGGCGTGTTTTATTATTATTATTAAGGATTCAGCACTAAAGTGCTGAATCCTTATTGTTATTGGCGTGTTTTATTATTATTATTATTATTATTATTATTATTATTCTTCCAGCGAGGGCGTGGTCACGATTTCGGCCAAACGAAAAGAGCTAATGCAACCAAACTTTGCAAACTGATAGCCCTCACTACGAACTACTAAAAATAAGCTTTTGGGCACAATCGACACAGCCATTAAAGGTCCAGTTCGATTCTAAATTTCGATTTTTAACATGGGAAAATTATTCAAAATGCAGTTAGAGACTTGCAACCTTTTTTAAAAGATGCGCATTGACAGTGCGAGCAGAAAAGTAAATCATGACGATTTCGTTGGTCACGTGGTTTCGCCGCCATTTTGATTTTCGACACTTTTCAAAATTTCCCGACCCCATGCACCTTTGACAATCTTCTCCTCTGAAGATACAAGCATTAGAAAGCTCATATTTTCACATAACGTAGCTGATATATTGCTAACAAAAGTCATCAGACGGATTTTTGCAAATTCGCTATACTTTTTGCACAGTGATCTTTCAAAGTCCGACAATTTTTTAAAATCGCAAACTTCAAAGGGAGATAACTCATAAGATTTAATCGAAAATTTCAAGATTTTTCCAAGAAATGTAAGACAGTACTATTGTCTATACGAATCAACAATAAAATCGACGCTAAACATTCATTTCCGGTTTTTGAGAACGGGTACATAATTATAGATAAATAACACTGACAATTTTAACATGGGGGGAATTTTCAAAATGCACTTAGAGAGTTAATTTTTTTAAAATATGATAGACAGTAACACTACAGACAAAAAAGTCAATCATAACAATTTTGTAAGATGTACGGTTTCGTCGCTATTCATGCGAAACTATTCACACAATTTGATCAACAGAAACAAAGGATGCAGGTCACGCCCATAGACTGTGTAAAAGTCGCAATTCCTTTGTTCTTCTACCACGGATCTTGTAAACACGACTTTTGCCAGAAGGAATCCGACTATTGCAACCAAACTTTGTAGGCTGATAGCCCTTACCATGTAGTTTTGCAGCGGAGCTTTTGGGCCCAATCAATCAAACCATTAAAGGTCCAGTACGATTCTAAAGTTCGATTTTTAACATGGGAAATTTTTTCATAGTTCACCTAGAGACTTGCAACTTTTTTAAAAAGATGCGCAATGACAATGCACGCAGAAAAGTTAATCACAACGAATTCGAAAGTCACGTGGTTTAGCCGCCATTTTGATTGTTGTTGTTAAATCCGACTTTCGTTTTACATGATGGACAGGTAGAGGCTGCTGGAGCTTAATGCTTATAGAGATCTTCGTGTAACTTTCAGGAATGACTGCTGATATGATATACTTACTAGGACATTAATCAAATATGCGCTGAATCCTTTTGTCGTCGCTTGCGACTATATTTATTATTATTATTCTTCCAGCGAGGGCGTGGTCACGATTTCGGCCAAACGAAAAGAGCTAATGCAACCAAACTTTGCAAAATGATAGCCCTTACTACGAACTACTAAAAATAAGCTTTTGGACACAATCGACACAGCCATTAAAGGTCCAGTTCGATTCTAAATTTCGATTTTTAGCATGGGAAAATTATTCAAAATGCAGCTAGAAACTTGCAACTTTTTCTAAAAGATGCGCATTGTCAATACGAGCAAAAAAGTAAATCACAGTGAAATCGTAGATCACGTGGTTTCGGCGCCATATTGTTTTTAGCGTTTCTGTAAAATTTCCCGACCCCACGCATCTTTGACAATCTTCGTCTCGGAAAATACTTTCACCACGACGCTGAAACTTATATATGTATGTAGCTGAGGCATTGGTGAATGCATGGTGTGTTTTTTCAAGAGTGTACTCCCAATACTTTTTGAACAGTGAGCACTCAAAGTTGGTCGATTTTGAAAAATGCGCAAACTTCAAAGGGACGTAACTCAAATACCTACCCGTCGAATTTCATGATTTTTTCAGGAGAGTAAGAGTATACTATTGTCGTTATAAATCAAAAATAAAATCGCTCGCGAACAGTCATTCCTTTTCACAATTTGACAAAAACTGAAAATGTACTGACATTTCGCGATTTTGAAGGTGTGCGTCTTTAAAAATCTTCTTCTCACTAACAGCAACACGTATAGACACGTGTGATAGCTCATTTTAAAGCTGAATAAATGGTTAACAAAGTAACGAGCCAAATTCTTTAATTTCGTTCTAGAACTAAAATTATCTCCCCTTGAATATGGTCATTTTTTAAATGTTTGTTTTTTGGCTTTATGTTCAAAGGGACATAACTCTGCCACATATAAACTAATTTCAGAGTTAATTATTGCTACTTGTTCCCCGGTATTTGCTCAACAATTCGATTGCAAATCATTATGATATAAAAGTTGATAGTTACGGAACAATTTGGACATTTTCGAAACCAACTGAAAATGTACTGACATTTTGCGATTTTGAAGGTGTGCGTCTTTAAAAATCTTCTTCTCACTAATGGCAACACGTACAGACAAGTGTGATAACTCATCTTAAAGCTGAATAAGTGCTTAACAAAGTAACGAGCCAATTTTTGGAATTTCGTCCTAGAACTTAAATTATCTCCCCTTAAATATGGTCCTTTTTTAGATGTGCGTGTTTTGGCTTTATATTCAAAGGGACCTAACTCTGTCACATATATACTTATGTCTCAGTTATTTATTGCAATTTATTCCCCGATACATGCTCAACAATTCAAGTTGAGATCATAATCATATAAAAGTTGATAGTTACAGCACAATTTGGGCTTTTATCCAGGAGTAAAAAATATGGAGATTTAAACATTGAAATTTGAGTCTCAATAATCCTAGACACATGCTAGAGACATGCAACTTTCTTTAAAAGATGCGCAATAAGATGGCTTCATTCATTACCTTTAATTTATTAAGCGCTGAATCCTTTTATCGTCACTTGTGACTATATTTAAGGATTCAGCACTAAAGTGCTGAATCCTTATTGTTATTGGCGTGTTTTATTATTATTATTATTATTATTATTATTATTATTCTTCCAGCGAGGGCGTGGTCACGATTTCGGCCAAACGAAAAGAGCTAATGCAACCAAACTTTGCAAACTGATAGCCCTTACTACGAACTACTAAAAATAAGCTTTTGGGCACAATCGACACAGCCATTAAAGGTCCAGTTCGATTCTAAATTTCGATTTTTAACATGGGAAAATTATTCAAAATGCAGTTAGAGACTTGCAACCTTTTTTAAAAGATGCGAATTGACAGTGCGAGCAGAAAAGTAAATCATGACGATTTCGTTGGTCACGTGGTTTCGCCGCCATTTTGATTTTCGACACTTTTCAAAATTTCCCGACCCCATGCACCTTTGACAATCTTCTCCTCTGAAGATACAAGCATTAGAAAGCTCATATTTTCACATAACGTAGCTGATATATTGCTAACAAAAGTCATCAGACGGATTTTTGCAAATTCGCTTTACTTTTTGCACAGTGATCTTTCAAAGTCCGACAATTTTTTAAAATCGCAAACTTCAAAGGGAGATTACTCATAAGATTTAATCGAAAATTTCAAGATTTTTCCAAGAAATGTAAGACAGTACTATTGTCTATACGAATCAACAATAAAATCGACGCTAAACATTCATTTCCGGTTTTTGAGAACGGGTACATAATTATAGATAAATAACACTGACAATTTTAACATGGGGGGAATTTTCAAAATGCACTTAGAGAGTTAATTTTTTTTAAATATGATAGACAGTAACACTACAGACAAAAAAGTCAATCATAACAATTTTGTAAGATGTACGGTTTCGTCGCTATTCATGCGAAACTATTCACACAATTTGATCAACAGAAACAAAGGATGCAGGTCACGCCCATAGACTGTGTAAAAGTCGCAATTCCTTTGTTCTTCTACCACGGATCTTGTAAACACGACTTTTGCCAGAAGGAATCCGACTATTGTAACCAAACTTTGTAGGCTGATAGCCCTTACCATGTAGTTTTGCAGCGGAGCTTTTGGGCCCAATCAATCAAACCATTAAAGGTCCAGTACGATTCTAAAGTTCGATTTTTAACATGGGAATTTTTTTCATAGTTCACCTAGAGACTTGCAACTTTTTTTAAAAGATGCGCAATGACAATGCACGCAGAAAAGTTAATCACAACGAATTCGAAAGTCACGTGGTTTAGCCGCCATTTTGATTGTTGTTGTTAAATCCGACTTTCGTTTTACATGTTGGACAGGTAGAGGCTGCTGGAGCTTAATGCTTATAGAGATCTTCGTGTAACTTTCAGGAATGAATGCTGATATGATATACTTACTAGGAGATTAATCAAATATGCGCTGAATCCTTTTGTCGTCGCTTGCGACTATATTTAAGGATTCAGCACTAAAGTGCTGAATCCTTATTGTTATTGGCGTGTTTTATTATTATTATTATTATTATTATTATTATTATTCTTCCAGCGAGGGCGTGGTCACGATTTCGGCCAAACGAAAAGAGCTAATGCAACCAAACTTTGCAAACTGATAGCCCTTACTACGAACTACTAAAAATAAGCTTTTGGGCACAATCGACACAGCCATTAAAGGTCCAGTTCGATTCTAAATTTCGATTTTTAACATGGGAAAATTATTCAAAATGCAGTTAGAGACTTGCAACCTTTTTTAAAAGATGCGAATTGACAGTGCGAGCAGAAAAGTAAATCATGACGATTTCGTTGGTCACGTGGTTTCGCCGCCATTTTGATTTTCGACACTTTTCAAAATTTCCCGACCCCATGCACCTTTGACAATCTTCTCCTCTGAAGATACAAGCATTAGAAAGCTCATATTTTCACATAACGTAGCTGATATATTGCTAACAAAAGTCATCAGACGGATTTTTGCAAATTCGCTTTACTTTTTGCACAGTGATCTTTCAAAGTCCGACAATTTTTTAAAATCGCAAACTTCAAAGGGAGATTACTCATAAGATTTAATCGAAAATTTCAAGATTTTTCCAAGAAATGTAAGACAGTACTATTGTCTATACGAATCAACAATAAAATCGACGCTAAACATTCATTTCCGGTTTTTGAGAACGGGTACATAATTATAGATAAATAACACTGACAATTTTAACATGGGGGGAATTTTCAAAATGCACTTAGAGAGTTAATTTTTTTTAAATATGATAGACAGTAACACTACAGACAAAAAAGTCAATCATAACAATTTTGTAAGATGTACGGTTTCGTCGCTATTCATGCGAAACTATTCACACAATTTGATCAACAGAAACAAAGGATGCAGGTCACGCCCATAGACTGTGTAAAAGTCGCAATTCCTTTGTTCTTCTACCACGGATCTTGTAAACACGACTTTTGCCAGAAGGAATCCGACTATTGTAACCAAACTTTGTAGGCTGATAGCCCTTACCATGTAGTTTTGCAGCGGAGCTTTTGGGCCCAATCAATCAAACCATTAAAGGTCCAGTACGATTCTAAAGTTCGATTTTTAACATGGGAATTTTTTTCATAGTTCACCTAGAGACTTGCAACTTTTTTTAAAAGATGCGCAATGACAATGCACGCAGAAAAGTTAATCACAACGAATTCGAAAGTCACGTGGTTTAGCCGCCATTTTGATTGTTGTTGTTAAATCCGACTTTCGTTTTACATGTTGGACAGGTAGAGGCTGCTGGAGCTTAATGCTTATAGAGATCTTCGTGTAACTTTCAGGAATGAATGCTGATATGATATACTTACTAGGAGATTAATCAAATATGCGCTGAATCCTTTTGTCGTCGCTTGCGACTATATTTAAGGATTCAGCACTAAAGTGCTGAATCCTTATTGTTATTGGCGTGTTTTATTATTATTATTATTATTATTATTATTATTATTATTATTATTCTTCCAGCGAGGGCGTGGTCACGATTTCGGCCAAACGAAAAGAGCTAATGCAACCAAACTTTGCAAACTGATAGCCCTTACTACGAACTACTAAAAATAAGCTTTTGGGCACAATCGACACAGCCATTAAAGGTCCAGTTCGATTCTAATTTTCGATTTTTAACATGGGAAAATTATTCAAAATGCAGTTAGAGACTTGCAACCTTTTTTAAAAGATGCGCATTGACAGTGCGAGCAGAAAAGTAAATCATGACGATTTCGTTGGTCACGTGGTTTCGCCGCCATTTTGATTTTCGACACTTTTCAAAATTTCCCGACCCCATGCACCTTTGACAATCTTCTACTCTGAAGATACAAGCATTAGAAAGCTCATATTTTCACATAACGTAGCTGATATATTGCTTACAAAAGTCATCAGACGGATTTTTGCAAATTCGCTATACTTTTTGCACAGTGATCTTTCAAAGTCCGACAATTTTTGAAAATCGCAAACTTCAAAGGGAGATAACTCATAAGATTTAATCGAAAATTTCAAGATTTTTCCAAGAAATGTAAGACAGTACTATTGTCTATACGAATCAACAATAAAATCGACGCTAAACATTCATTTCCGGTTTTTGAGAACGGGTACATAATTATAGATAAATAACACTGACAATTTTAACATGGGGGGAATTTTCAAAATGCACTTAGAGAGTTAATTTTTTTTTAATATGATAGACAGTAACACTACAGACAAAAAAGTCAATCATAACAATTTTGTAAGATGTACGGTTTCGTCGCTATTCATGCGAAACTATTCACACAATTTGATCAACAGAAACAAAGGATGCAGGTCACGCCCATAGACTGTGTAAAAGTCGCAATTCCTTTGTTCTTCTACCACGGATCTTGTAAACACGACTTTTGCCAGAAGGAATCCGACTATTGCAACCAAACTTTGTAGGCTGATAGCCCTTACCATGTAGTTTTGCAGCGGAGCTTTTGGGCCCAATCAATCAAACCATTAAAGGTCCAGTACGATTCTAAAGTTCGATTTTTAACATGGGAATTTTTTTCATAGTTCACCTAGAGACTTGCAACTTTTTTTAAAAGATGCGCAATGACAATGCACGCAGAAAAGTTAATCACAACGAATTCGAAAGTCACGTGGTTTAGCCGCCATTTTGATTGTTGTTGTTAAATCCGACTTTCGTTTTACATGATGGACAGGTAGAGGCTGCTGGAGCTTAATGCTTATAGAGATCTTCGTGTAACTTTCAGGAATGACAGCTGATATGATATACTTACTAGGACATTAATCAAATATGCGCTGAATCCTTTTGTCGTCGCTTGCGACTATATTTATTATTATTATTCTTCCAGCGAGGGCGTGGTCACGATTTCGGCCAAACGAAAAGAGCTAATGCAACCAAACTTTGCAAACTGATAGCCCTTACTACGAACTACTAAAAATAAGCTTTTGGGCACAATCGACACAGCCATTAAAGGTCCAGTTCGATTCTAAATTTCGATTTTTAACATGGGAAAATTATTCAAAATGCAGTTAGAGACTTGCAACCTTTTTTAAAAGATGCGCATTGACAGTGCGAGCAGAAAAGTAAATCATGACGATTTCGTTGGTCACGTGGTTTCGCCGCCATTTTGATTTTCGACACTTTTCAAAATTTCCCGACCCCATGCACCTTTGACAATCTTCTCCTCTGAAGATACAAGCATTAGAAAGCTCATATTTTCACATAACGTAGCTGATATATTACTAACAAAAGTCATCAGACGGATTTTTGCAAATTCGCTATACTTTTTGCACAGTGATCTTTCAAAGTCCGACAATTTTTTAAAATCGCAAACTTCAAAGGGAGATAACTCATAAGATTTAATCGAAAATTTCAAGATTTTTCCAAGAAATGTAAGACAGTACTATTGTCTATACGAATCAACAATAAAATCGACGCTAAACATTCATTTCCGGTTTTTGAGAACGGGTACATAATTATAGATAAATAACACTGACAATTTTAACATGGGGGGAATTTTCAAAATGCACTTAGAGAGTTAATTTTTTTTAAATATGATAGACAGTAACACTACAGACAAAAAAGTCAATCATAACAATTTTGTAAGATGTACGGTTTCGTCGCTATTCATGCGAAACTATTCACACAATTTGATCAACAGAAACAAAGGATGCAGGTCACGCCCATAGACTGTGTAAAAGTCGCAATTCCTTTGTTCTTCTACCACGGATCTTGTAAACACGACTTTTGCCAGAAGGAATGCGACTATTGCAACCAAACTTTGTAGGCTGATAGCCCTTACCATGTTGTTTTGCAGCGGAGCTTTTGGGCCCAATCAATCAAACCATTAAAGGTCCAGTACGATTCTAAAGTTCGATTTTTAACATGGGAATTTTTTTCATAGTTCACCTAGAGACTTGCAACTTTTTTTAAAAGATGCGCAATGACAATGCACGCAGAAAAGTTAATCAGAACGAATTCGAAAGTCACGTGAAACTTTGCAAAATGATAGCTCTTATGACGAACTAGTAGAAATAAGCTTTTGGGCCCAATCGACACAAACGTGAAAGATCCAGTTCGATTCAAAGTTTCGATTTTTAACATGGGAAAATTATTCAAAATGCAGTTAGAGACTTGCAACCTTTTTTAAAAGATGCGGATTGACAGTGCGAGCAGAAAAGTAAATCATGACGATTTCGTTGGTCACGTGGTTTCGCCGCCATTTTGATTTTAGACACTTTTCAAAATTTCCCGACCCCATGCACCTTTGACAATCTTCTCCTCTGAAGATCCAAGCATTAGAAAGCTCATATTTTTACATAACGTAGCTGATATATTGCTCACAAAAGTTATCAGACGGATTTTTGCAAATTCGCTATACTTTTTGCACAGCGATCTTTCAAAGTCCGACAATTTTTGAAAATCGCAAACTTCAAAGGGAGATAACTCATAAGATTTAATCGAAAATTTCAAGATTTTTCCAAGAAATGTAAGACAGTACTATTGTCTATACGAATCAACAATAAAATCGACGCTGAACAGTCATTTCCGGTTTTGAGAACGGGTACATAATTATAGATAAATAACACTGACAATTTTAACATGGAGGGATTTTTCAAAATGCACTTAGAGAGTTAATTTTTTTTTAATATGATAGACAGTAACACTACAGACAAAAAAGTCAATCATAACAATTTTGTAAGATGTACGGTTTCGTCGCTATTTATGCGAAACTATTCACACAATTTGAACAACACAGAAAAAGGATGCAGGTCACGCCCATAGACTGTGTAAAAGTCGCAATTCCTTTGTTCTTCTACCACGGATCTTGTAAACACGACTTTTGCCAGAAGGAATGCGACTATTGCAACCAAACTTTGTAGGCTGATAGCCCTTACCATGTTGTTTTGCAGCGCAGCTTTTGGGCCCAATCAATCAAGCCATTAAAGGTCCAGTTCGATTCTAAAGTTCGATTTTTAACATGGGCAATTTTTTTCAAAATGCACCTAGAGACTTGCAATTTTGTTTAAAAGATGCGCAATGACAATGTACGCAGAAAAGTTAATCACAACGAATTCGAAAGTCACGTGGTTTAGCCGCCATTTTGATTGTTGTTGATAAATCCTACTTTGGTTTTACATACGAAAAGAGCTAATGCAACCAAACTTTGCAAAATGATAGCCCTTACTACGAACTACAAAATATAAGCTTTTGGGCACAATCGACAAGGCCATTAAAGGTCCAGTTCGATTCTAAATTTCGATTTTTAACATGGTTAAATTCTTCAAAATGCAGCCATGTGGCTTTGCGTGAAACCTGCGAGCATCGGCTGAAACTAGCGAACCATGGGTGGTAATACGCTGAATTCAGTGTAGCATTGCACCGAAAACTTACTGCGTGTAGAACAGTTCTCTACTGCAAAGTTGCCGTGTCCATGGCGGCAGTCGAATCCTGGACCTATTGACCACGCTAACCACTGCGCTATCCCCATGTACATGCACAGTAGTTATAAGACCTATTGAACATTATCAGCCCAAATTTGTCTTTTGTCTGTTGTAAATAAGTTTTGCAGATTACGTTTGACTTATTGACGCGCACCACACACAGTGCATTGTCGGGTTTTCGATCAGAAATCACCTTTCTGTCATTGATATATTGAGTCGGATATTATCAAAATTGCCATTATCGGCAACAGCCAGTATTTTCTAATAAAATAACATCATTAATGATGTTTGGTATATGTGACCACAAACAACACAATGGAGGTACCTTTAGGTTAACCTTTGGCAGATGTTAGCGAAACCTAATTTAAATATTGGATTTGTCCATAGTTCTTATTTATAAGGAAAGAGCCTGACGACACTTTTTTCAAGTTATTGTGCTTGCAAGGATTTTAGCGATTTCAGAACCTATGACTTTCACCTGAAGATAAGTCATGCGAGTCCATTTCGCCTTGAGCGGGCAATATAAGGTGTTCACAATAAAATGGTCGCTAAAAGGTAGTTCAAGTGATCTGACTGAAGGTGTGATATCTGAACACTCATAATAAGTTTGTATAGGAAATACAGCAGTTCTGTAATGACAGACATTTGCCCATCACATAACATCACATAACACCATCTGTCCTTAAAAGGCATGATGAGCTAATAATGACAAAGAGATTCAGTGGAAGTAAAAGTGCTTTATTCAAAACAAAACAAAGTTGTAAGTTATTGGACATTATGGTGTACATATTGGACGGATATAACATGAGGCAGAATTAGTACTCTATGCATCAACTTTCTTATAGAGATAATAAAAATTATTTTTATATTTCACTTTGGCAGCTGAAAGTCCATGAATGACATCAATATGGACAGGTCTCATGCATTTATACATATGAAAAAAAGTTACATACATACATAATTCCAAAATATATTCATTGTAGAAGAACACTATGTGGAAAACAATGATATTTCTTCTGTAAACCATATTGCACTATGGAGGACATTCTGACATTTATTGATAAGTGTTTGATAAAAAGTTGTTGCTTTTGTCAGAAAGACTAATAAATATTCCAAAGCACTGAAGTTTAAAAAAAGAGCATTTGGGACTTTAAATCAACACACACTATGGAATAGCATCCTAATGGCGTCTTGACATAGTTTCATAAGATATCTTATTTGTTTGTCAACTTAGTCAACAAGGACTATGGCAAGCAGAAGATTGAAGGCCAAGTGATGACAAGGTTGTGACCAAATAAACAAACTTTGATTTCACAGGTGCAAGGTAACTCTGCTGAAAGGTTCACCTTTTTTGGGTACATTAGTTTTTGATGATGGATGCATATCTATGCTGTAAAAACATATGGCCTCTTAGACAAGATGAAGTACAAAGCACCAAATCCTTAAAAAAAACTATTCTAATACAAAATCTAGGAACTATATATGGAATTCAATGTAAGCACCTATGAGATCATCATTGAGAATATGAATGAATATTAAGGTAGCAAACATGAAAGTAGCACCACATGAAATGTAAATATAAACTATATATGAAAAGCATAAATACAAACTATACATGAAAAATCACCTGAGCGTTTTGACATATTGTTATTGGCAACAAACATGATACTGCAGAAGATGAAATAGATGTTAGGGTCTTTACCCCTCTGATTTATATTTGAGTCGAGAGATACAATCCCCTAAAAATAAAGACACACTTGAGGATTTTAATTCTTCAGTTATTACCTGAGTACGTATAAATTCCCTCCCTTTGAAGAGCACATAAAATAAAAATAAAAGATAAACAAAGATTTTTAGGTCATGACCTATGTGACCCACATTTGGGGTTCACAATCTACAATGTAGAATCCCCATTGGCCAAGGAGTCTGCAAAAAACTTTTCAGCTCTTTAAATCTCTTGCAACTGTAGAAAAACAATTAAAACTGAATTTTAGGTCATGACGGGGTCACAGAGTCACGAAATCTACAATTTAGAATCCCCATTAGCCAAGGAGTATGCACACATTTCAGCTCTCTAGACCTTTTGGAACTAGAGAAGAAGATGAAACTAGGTTTTGAAGGTTGTGACCCCTGTGAGCCCATTTGGGGTCACAGGGACACAAAGTATACAATTAAAATCCCCATTAGCACATTAGCCCATTTGTCTGCACATAAAATTTCTGCTCTCTAGAGTCATTGGTTCTGGAGAAGAAGTCTAAAATGTGGAAATTTACGGACAGGGGGATTTATGGACGCCATGCCATAAGCCAGTCGGGCCTTTCAGGCCTGATGAGCTATGAAAAATGGGATGCTTTGGTAGAATTGCACTTATTTGCCTGAATAAATAACTCTGAAAAATAGATTTAGTGAGATTAATTCACAGTGAAACTGAGGACTGGAGAGGTAATAGCACTTTTTTTTCTGAAAAATAAATATTTACCTTGTACTTATATATCAGATTAACTTTAGAATTCAGATGTCAGAAACACCATTTTTGTTACCTAGATGAGATTTGAAGGTTCATATTGTTGTAAATCGTGACTTATGAGTAACATTCATAAAGTAAAGTTTGAGAAGTGGATTTGAAGGATTGGAATTACTCACATTACAATTACCAATACTCACTTGCATTTCTGAGTACAAGATAACAAACAGACCAACTAACATTTTAGAAATAGAAATACCCAAAGAATCAAATTGTTATGTGAATGAAATTTCCTTTCTAAAAGTGATATATCATCATTTCCTATTACCATAGTGTTAATTTTACTGACACAATTATTCTTTCTTTTCAGACAAAACAGAGGACATATATATAGTGCATCACCATATACTCCTGAAATATTGGTCAGGGGTATAAAAAAAATACTCTTATGAAGAAAGCAACAAATTATTAACAAAGTATTAAATATGAAAATACTACAAACTTTGTATGGAATGACATCCCAACATAACATATTTCCAGCAATATGAGAAGTTGGTGAACAATGACAACATGACAATGGCAAAATGAAAACTAATATTAATAAATAGTCATACAATGAAAGCACCATGAACTTCAAAATGAAGTACCAACAGTTACAAAGCTATGAAACCAATTTTGATTAATCACTTGTAAATCTTCAGCACGTCACTCTTTGTATAGGGGAAGATGAGTGCAAAGTTTGACAAAAATGGTATGATTAGGCTGCATGCTTGGGAATGGTTACTAAGACAATACAATGTTATTTTTCTGTTTTGTTTGAAAAGTAATAATGAGAAAACAGGACATTATACTTCTTCTCATCCAAATATATTTTCGAAGTTGCAGAAGTGTACAAAACAGAACCACATCCGTTTGTGCGTGCCTCACTATTTGGTGGACAAATAGATTGTCAAATTGTTATTTCACTTTTTGGAAGAATATAAGATGCCATGCATAACAATGACATGATCTGAACAAACGTTTATATTTTTTAAATGTAGCCTGAATTTATCTGAAATTGGTCAACAAAAATGTCTTTGAACAGAGGGACCTTGCATCACTATATACTTCTGGACTGTTGGTGAAGGATAATAAATATTCATAGGAAACAAGCACTAACTTATGAACAAAGTAAAAAAAATGAAAAACCACAAACTATATATGAAATGCCATCCTTGCGTTGTATCATAACATGTTTGGGGGCAATATGTGAAGTTTGTGATCAGTGACAAAACGAAACAGCAATAAGTATTCATATAATGAAGCATCAAGTATTTTAACACTGTGACACCAATTTTGACTTACAGTGCAACACTCTGAGTAAAGTAGGAGATGTTTGCAAAGTTTGGAAAAATGGAATAGTTTTATGAACTTGGTCAACAAAGTTCTCTTTGAGCAGCGGACTTTATATCACTTTATACCCTTGGACCATTGTTCAGGGTCATAATAAATATTCATATGAAACAACCAACAAGTTATTAACAAGGTATTAAATATGAAAAACTACAAACTACATATGGAATGTCATCAAAGCATTGATCATGATTGAGACATGATTGAATATAGATCTAAGTTCTAAGATCTTAACAAATTGAGCCATCGGCTCTGTACATAAGCTTGTTGCATGCTTTTATAGTGTAAGGTATTTTATCATATAAACCAAAGGTTACAAATAATTATGCCTAGTAGTTAGACAAACAGGCTTTGAGAGGTTTTGAGAGGTACTTATTGCTAATTCAAGTATCAGCAACTCTGTGATAAAAATTGAATTAAAATGAATGTAGTTAAAATCCTGTTAAAGGATGACTCACACAGAGTAATTTAACAGCACAAATAGCACACATCTGATTTCAAAACAGAAATGAGTAATGAAACAAATGTCTGTATCTGTAAAATGAATCCCAACATTCATCTCCCAGGTCCCCCCTCCTCCCCTGCCCAACAACCCTGCTACCACCACTGCTTCCCCTACTGTAACCCAATACCCCAGTTCACCTGGTATCTAATTACAGCAACTAACTTTCAGTAAGTAATCTTATGCACTTACACCACCTGTGGGCTCACAGATTGGGTGAGGGGGGGAAAAACCTGAACTTTAAAAAAAGTTTACGGGCGACAGCGCATGCCATAAGCACATTTTGCCGTTTAGACCGGATGAGCTAAAAAATACATTCTCATTTAACAAAACACCAATAATTTAAAAAAAACTATGAAACCAATTTTCATTCATATGTACAGACAGTATCAGAAAGTGTTCACATGTTCTGTTGACGTCACTTGCTTGCACCTTATGCACGCCTTGGGTTAGGAGGTGTCAGAATGTCTATTTTGATTAAATCATTCCCTTGGACTGAGAACTTGTAAGGTCCTCCAATCAGAAGCTGCTCCTCCATTGAATCTGTGTTCAATGTGTCAACACCGAGTTTTGCCAATACGTCTTTCAAGGTTGTTGCCGGAACAACAAATTCCTTCATTGACTCCTTAATAAGGATTTTCATTGTGCACTTCAGATCTATGAACAACGATTCTGTTACACATCTTTTGCGGCAACGAAAGCATTTGACAGTCCGCTGGCCGCTTGTTAATGTCACTGAGCTGTAGCAGCTTGAACATTTAGTGGATTTTGTTACTTCAACAGCTTGAATGGGTCCTTCAACTTGATCATTATCATCTTCAAATGTCGCCTCGAGATCCTCGATCGGTTTAATTTGGGAAGACATGGATGTTGAGGCGTACTGATTCCCCATGAACTGATTTAAGTTCAAGTTGGTGAATTCATATGACTTTCCTTTCGTGACTTCAAGGCGTTTGTTCTCCCATAAGCAACAAGCAATTGTGCCTGTCTCATCCCCAAGAAGCACCTTTGACATGGTTCTTTTCCCAAATCGGGTTGTTATCTTCTCTTCTTCGATGATAGTTGTTATTACCTTTGCCTTTATTGTACCCTGAAAATATATGAAAACTAATTACAGTATTTGTGAGAAGGATAAAGAGTATGATGAGGACTACCTGTATATTATGTATTTCACCATGTAATAGTTTCAGAGAAAACGCCATTGGAGCAGCACAGCACTTATTAAGTTTAACTACATGTTAACGAGAAATAATTGTATAAAATAATATCTTGAAACTGAAGTTTAACGCTGGGCTCTATAGCTCAGCAAGCTTTAAAAAATAGAGCAACTGGCTCTGAAGCTCATCAGGAATCATGTTATTAATTACCCCTAATGAAAAGGTTAAGATATCACATAATAAGTCCTTGCTCAGTCATCAAATTTATTATCAAAATTGGTTACTGCACTGCACCTCTCCTAGTGGTAAATAAGATATGTACCAAATTTGAAAAGGATGAGATGAATAGTTTTTCTGTAATCGATTGGACAAAAATTGCTCAGAATTTGACTAAGTTAAGAAATAAACAAATTCGCCAAAAACTCAAAAATTCACCAATTCGGTTTAAACTTCGCACTGCACCTCTCCTAGTGGTGGACAAAACATGTACCAAATTTGAAAAGGATGATATGAATAGTTTTTCTGTAATCGATCGGACAAAAATTGTCTTCGGATGGAAGGACGGACGGACGGACAGAATCATTGGTATTACTATACACCCGCGACCTTTTTAGGTCGGGGGTATAATAATGTAGACCTTTGCAGTTTATTGTTTTACTTCTTATTTTTATCCTGGAATTATCAACATTTATTACATAATGAAAAAGAGCCCCTATTTGTTTCTAAAAATCCTGTTTCTCATAGGCTCATAGTTTCATAGGATCCTTTTCAATATTTAATTAATAAAGACTACATAAGACTAAATCAGTAACACAGCAGAGAAGTAACCTGAAACCTCCGTGTATTAGCAAGCTGCTGTTTGCATCTCTGCCAGGGAGTGGTCACCCCCCAGGTCAACACCTGCAATTATGCAACATGCAGACCCTGGATTCACAGCCAGTAAATTATATATTTTAAAATTTGTTTTCCCACTCTTTATTTATTTTTCTTTAACTAGCTAGTTTTAATAGTCTTATCTTACTTCAATCATCACCAGTCATATTTAGTTCACATATCTAATGTAAAATAAAACATTTGTTAACCCTTTTTAAATTTTTTCCTATGCATCCTGTCACAATATTCAGTTTGCAGGCTATTCAAGAGTTCTTATTTCACATTGATTACATCAAACATGTTCATAATGTAGTATTACTCTTAAGCTGACATATGAAGTGCACATAAAATCTCATTATCTTCACAGTTCATTTAAACAGCTGTTTTAAGTGATCACCCCTGTGATCCATATTTGGGGTCTCATTATGTCCACAGCTCATTAAAAAATCTACAATTTAGAATCCTCATTGGCCAAAGAGTCTGTACATAACATTTCAGCTTTCTAGAGCTTTTGGGACTGGAGAAAAAGATGAAAAATGATTTTAAGGTTGTGACCCCTGTGGCCCTTATTTGGAGTCACAGGGTTACTAAATCTACAATTTAGAATTCCCATCAGTCAAGGAGTCTGTACATACAATTTTAGCTCTCTGGAGTCATTGGTTCTGGAGAAGAAGATGAAAATAGCTTTTAAGGTTATGACCCCTGGGGCCCTTATTTGGGTTCACAGGGTCACCAAATCTACAATTTAGAATCCCCATTGGCCAAGGAGTCTGTACATAAAATTTCAGCTCTGAGTCATTGGTTCTGGAGAAAAAGTCGAATAAGTGAAAAGTTTACTGACGGACGGACGGATGACATCACATGCCATAAGCCCATCAGGCTTTTCAGGCCTGATGAGCTAAAAATAGAGCCATGGGCTCTGTTGTTCATCAGGGTTTGATTTATTATCTAAGGTTGAATATCTAAGTTATCTCAAGTAAGACATTGTTAACAAGCAAACACTAGATTTGTAGATCATGACCCTTATGACCCGTATTTGGAGTCACAGGGTCACCAATCCTAAATTAAGAATCACCTTTGACCAAAGAGTCTCTACACAACTTTTCAGATCTCTAGACCTTTTGGAACTGGAGAAGAAGATGAAAATAGGTTTTTAAGGATGTGACCCCTTTGACCCTATTTGGGGTCACAGGGTCACAAAATCTACAATTTACAATCCCCACTGGCCAAGAGTCTGCACACAACTTTTCAGCTCTCTAGAGCTTTTGGAACTAGAGAAAAAGATGAAAATAGGTTTTTAAGGTTGTGACCCCTGTGAGTCCTTTTGTGGTCACCGGGACACAAAATATACAATTAAAATCCCTATTAGCACATTAGCCCATTTGTCAGACCTGATGAGCTAAAAAGAGAACAATTGGCCCTAAATCTCATCAGGAATTATATTATTCAATATCTTTAAAGAAAAGATTAAGATATCACATAATAAGGCATAGCCCAGTTGTCAAATTTAAATTTATTATCAATATTGGTGACACATTAATCAGCATTCACTATAAATATTGTAGACTTTTGCATGTTATTTCTTTAGTTCTTGTTTGTATTCTTGAAATATCAACATTTTATTACATATTGAAAAAGAGCCTTCATCTGTGTCTGAAAATCCTGTTTCTCATAGGGCCTTTTTCAATATTTAATAAAATTTTATTTCATGAATAAGTTCTCTTGAGCATCTGAATGAAAGACTTACCAGTGTTACGCACAGACTGTAACACAGCACAGTTTGAAGTAACCTAAAACCTGTATGTATTAGCACTGACAACTATAGCTGTGGTTTGCATATCTATACCAGCGCGTTACTGCCCAGGTTAACACAATGCAAGTACACAACATGCAGACCAATCAAATTATATATTTGCAATTTTGTTTTCCCCACACTTAAATATTTTTTCTGTACTGGAGAAGAAGATGTAGTGTCACAATGTCATGTAGCTAGTTTAAATAGTCTTATCTTATTATTTTTTCACCAGTCATATTCAGTTCACAAATCTCATGTAAAATAACAAATTTCTTATCTTCGCTTCAATTTATTCCTTTGCCACCTGTCACAATATTCAGTTCATAAGCAATTTCACATTGAGTAAATAAGGAAGACAGACGACGACCCATGCCAAAAGAACATTTGGCCGTTACAAGCCTGATGAGCTAAAAATAGAGCCATGGGCTCTGCAGCTAATAAGTTCTAAAGCTACTATTAATATTTTAGAAACATTTTTAAAAACTTTTTTTTTACAAAGTTCAAACATCAACCATGTCCATAATGTAAATATTAATCTCACATCTACATATATTTCACATTCCTATTGAATAAGATTAACTGCAAAGTTACTATTTCTCAAACCACATGTTAGGACTTTCACATGAAAAAGATGAGAGAACTCTCCCCCGGGTCTTTCCTTAGACTTCAACCCTTATTACACCAAATTTACAATTTAGTATCCCCATTGGACAAAGAGGCTGTACATAGCGTTTCAGCTTTGTAGAACTGTTGGGACTGGAGAAAGATATGAAAATAGCTTTTTAGGCCATGACCCCTGGGACCCTTATTTGGGGTCACAGGCTCACCATATCTACAATTTAGAATTCTCTTCAACCAAGGAGTATGTACATAAACTTTCAGCTGTCTAGAATCATTGGTGAGGTAAGGTGAGTTGGGGTTTAACGCCGCTTTCAAGAGTATTTCACTTATATCGAAGCTACTAGTATTATGGCAGGGAGAAAGCCAGTAATGCCATGTGGTTATGCATTGCGATGAAACCTGGCTGGAACTAGCGAACCATGGGTGGTACTGCACTGAAATTCAGTGTAGCATTGCACCCAAACCTTAATCCGTGTAGAACAGTTGTCTACTGCAGACGAGATTCAAACCACAGACCTCTTGATCTGAAGTCGAACACGCTACTCACTGCACTATCCCACTCCAAGATACATTAGTTCTGGAGAAGAAGATGAATATAGCTTTTCATTTCACATTGATAACCAGGTACATCAAACATGTCCATAAGGGTCATTGGTTCTGGAGAAGATGAAATTAGCTTCTTAGGCCATGACCACTGTGATCAATGGATGTACAAAATAAGATCCCCTAGGTGCAAGGTACCTCCATACAAAATTTCCGCTTTGGAAGTGTAGCAGTTCTAGAGGAGAAGTCGATAATGTCAAAAGTTTAAGGAAGACAGACGACAACCCATGCCAAAGAACATTTAGCAGTTAAAGCCTGATGAGCTAAAAATAGAGCCATGGGCTCTGTAGCTCATAAGGTACTATAGCTACTATTCATATTTTAGAAAAATTGGTTTGGACAATTTTACAAAGTTCAGCGATTTTCCTTTCAATACAGGTTTCCTTTCATCTATTATTAAAAAAAGATAGAACCATGGGCTCTGTAGCTCGTCAGTACTTGAATGAGTTATCATCTAATATTGAAGATCTAACAAATACGAACTCGTGACCTTGACCTTTGACCTTGAATGTGAACATGTAAAAACATTTCCCCAGGGGTATAAGTAAAATGTTATGTATATGAGCTCGAAAAACCTTTTAGGAAAAAAGTTCTAGCCAATACAAAACACGCGGACGGCGGCGGTGGCGATGGAAACTGCGCAAAAACTGATAGGAGCTCCTACTTAGTCGGGAGCTGTTAATGATCCAGCATAAATCTTCATCAGCGGTTGAAAATATTTAAGTCCGAGTATATCGGAGTTCAAACGTCATTACAACAGGTTTTTCGGCTTTGGGACATGAAAAGAAATGATTACCTTATCAACATAAGATTAATATCTACATTATGGGCATGTTTGACGTGAATCAATGTGACATGAAGACAAATGAATACCTTGTCAACTGAATATTGTTACAGGCCTCAAAGGAATAAATTTAAGAGGAAATAAATCTTTTTTACATTAGATATGACTTAATATATCATAAGAAGTAGCTACATTAGATTGTGACACCACACAATCATTCATAAGTGGGGGAAAACAACATATAACACGTTTAATTCACTGAGTGTGAGTTCAGGGTCATTGTGTGAGTGAACAAGCCCTGGTAGAGAGATCCAAATACACAGAGGTTTCCATCCTCGGTTACCCATGGTTTTATATATGCTTCGTTACTCTCCACTATATCACCCATGGGAAACTCTATCAGAAAAATGTGTACTGAAATTACCCGCCCTTGGCCGGCGTGACGAAGTCAGTAACCAAAGAAAATGCTTAATTGGATAAGGCAGAAATGGTCAAGGGAGATAACCGGTGACGGATGGCTAACAAAATGACCTCCCGTGGTTTGCAACGAAGTGATATAAATTGTCATTGGTTCGCAGGTCCAAGCTGCGTAGCAGTTTGATTGGCTCACGCCGGCCAAGGGCGGGTAATTTTAGTACAGATTTTTCTGATAGAGTTTCCCATGGGTGATATAGTGGAGAGTAACGGAGCATATATAAAACCATGGGTAACCGAGGATGAGAGGTTTCAATGTTACTTCAAACTTCTGTGCTATTTGATATCTTAATCTTTTCCTAATAATGGATACAATCTGAGCTTCAGAGACAATGGCTCTATTCTTGTAATGTGCCACATACCTTCTCGTTGCTAGAGAGTGTGAAAAAGTCTTTGATGGGAACTTCTTTGACTTCTTTTTCCTCTACCACGTCAAGAGGTTGACGGCAGTCAAAGCCCAGGTTGTCCTCGATAAGCGAAATCGTTGATTTATGGAAGAACTTGAGAGCATGTGTGCTGTCTTTCTCTTGACTGGTTGTCAACACACAATTGCTTAGTTTAACAGCGCTCCTGGAAGGAAAATATAAATAACTTATTGGAAACATGCAAATAATAGTATTCCTGTAAGCAACAGTCAAAATTAGCCAAAAGCTTAAGTTAGTAAAATGAAAGTTAATTACAAAAAGTTTGTATGCATTTCTGTACTGTCTCAATTACTTTTGGTCAAGAGAGAGAGCTTGACCTTAAAATATAAAAAAAACAATTCTGCAAACAACATTTCTGACCAATGCTCAAAGTAGCCTATAAAACGTCTCTATTTAAGGTATATTATCACATCATGATATAAAACAGTACAATGTTTGAGGATAATTGTTACATGTAATTATATCCTTGGTACCTTGACACCCAACACTTTAATTCTTTGTTAATGTACATAACCACGACCAACCATCCACATACACCCCCACTATATGTCCCAACATAGGCTTCCGTAGTTTCAAAAACTCCTCAGTATTTAATAAATACATTATGCACGTAGGTTGTATATGCACAATTTCTAATCCATCCAATTAGGATTAGCTATTTTCCAACAACTTCCTATCTTCAAATTTCAACTTGGTGTCTTTAAAATACAAGATCCTATCTTCAAACTTCAACAAAGGTTTTGAAAATTTACGATCATTGAATTTCAAGATGCTAATTTGAATTTTCAAGAATAGAAGTTGCTGGAAAATGGCGTGGTGTGGCCCTAATACACTTTTGTAGGTTTTAGGAATCACAGGATCAACAAATCTATATTTAAACATCCATTTTGGCGAAGGGTCTGTACACAACATTTTAGCTTTTTACAACTTTATTAGTGGATAAGAGTAACATTGCTTTTTTAGGTCATACCCCTGTGACCCATATGTGAGGTCACAGGTAGTCAAACGTGCACTTTATAATCCCCATTCGCCAAGGAGTATGCATATAACATTTTTTCACTCCTACAGTCATTCGTTCTGGACAGGAAGTCAAAAATGCAAAACATTTATAGACAGAGACCGTGCAATAAGCCCATCAGGCGTTTCAGATGTGATGAGCTAAAAATGGTATTAAAAAAAAACTAACATTTTTTTAACACATGTAACCATTTATGAACTGTTTTTTTTATATCCTCAGTCTGTTTTCCCCCATATATAAGTTGTGACAAACTTCTTTAAAACACTGACTGGTCATTTGTTCAACTGACGTTTTAAAATCATTTGAATATGAATGTCTGCTAGTCTCAACTCATTCTTAATTACTTCTTCTGTGGTTGTTCTGAGTTTATGCATGACATCTATGTAGCAGGGAGTACTGCACTTTACCGGGCGCTAGTAATATTATCAACTTCACTGCACTACCAACCCTTACACTAGACAAACTAACACTAAGATCGTCTAAAGGAATCCAATTTCCATAAGATAACTTGTGTTTTTCCCTCAACATTTATCTGTAATAGCTGCTGTCATGGCTCTGTCATGCACACTTAAAAACATAATCTGTTTCCGTTTTAAACCAAGCCTCGTTTTCGAATGAGTCTGTTCAATGCAAACTGTATCTTTACATAATGATACATTGGAAATACCGTATTAAATTAACTTACATAACTTCTCACATGCTAACAACTACTCCATAACTGACATTGACCCTGTTGTTTAAACATAACAGGCACATGTTCATTTAAATGCAGAATGTTTGTCAGTTGAAGACTCACTTTTTTTTCTCTGCGTCCACGAAAGTTCGCTGAAGCTTGATATGGAAGTTGACGATCCTTTGGAAAGCATCTCTGCCATGCTGGAGATACGCAATGAAGTAGGTGCATGTGCCTGCCGAGTTTGTTTTCAAAGATGATACATTATGTAGATAGCCTACTTTTGTCACCAATTCTGATTCCATACGAGGTTTCTTTGTCTCCGAAGCCATGTTGTCAATAGTTCAGACCTTCAGGTTCCACGATTCCAAACAGAAGTGTGCGTGCGCAGAGAGGATGTTTTGGAAATTGTTCATTTGCGCATGCGCCTTGCTTCCTTGACTGAGTTACATTGCGCTACGCTAACATCCTGGTCCCCGCGCTGTTCATCAATATTTCGTTTTTGTTTGAACTATTCATTCATTCCAACAGATAAAAGATATAAGCTTTACTGATTTTGTTCAAATTCCAAGTATGTATCAATGAAAACAGACAATCAGGAAACATGCTAGGACAACATGCAATGACACTATTTATTATTTAGGTTTATTTATTCATCAATTTGTTTCGTTTTTGAACTATTTATTCATTCCCAAAGAAAAAAAGATGAAACTGCCTATAACCTTTACCGGTTCTGTTTAAATTCCATGTATACAGTATGTATCACTAAAAACAGATAAACGGGAAACAAACAACTGGATGCAAAATTTATAATGTTTCTAATTACTTCGTATACATTGACTGAGAAATGTTTTCAGTAATGATGAAATGTGTCGTTAATATGTACATGATAGGGCGGTGCTAAATAAATACAAATCAAAGATAATAATAATATCGATCGCGAACAGTCAGTTCTTATGAAGGAAGAATTGTCTGAGCAATATTAAGAGTTCCAATTTTTTTAAAATAAGATTGGGGGAAATTTCAAAATACACATAGAGACTCGAAACACAATATAAATAGCAGCTACAAAAATACACCACGACAAATTTGTTTGTCATGTGGTTTCGTCGCTATAGTTATATACATGTATTGTTTATAGACCCGAAGGTCGTATATATTAGATTCAGCTTACTTGATAAACCAAGTTTAAAAGGTGCATCCATTATGTTGTTGGGGGTCAAATATGCCAAACGTTATAAATCGTCTTATTTTATCGAGAAGTACCGACTGTTACCGAAAACTACCATTTTGATGATATTCGACTTCGTATATTGATGATATAAAGGTAAAAGTATCGATTTCTGATCGAAAACAGGACAATGCACCGCGGGGAGCACGCCACTGAGTCAAACGTAATTGTGGAATCTTATTTAAACTAGAGAAAATAATATATTTGGGTTGATAATGTTCAATAGGTCATATAACTTCTGTACATGTAAAACGGACGTTCACTTTCGGTTTGTGCACATGCATAATGATGTTACTCGATATAAGTGAATTTGTTTGTATTGTACACAGCACATATGGTGGATTGCAACGTATGAAAACCAAATAAAATTTTATGAAACACAATGGATCCACCTTTAATAGAAAGTTAAGGGGGATAGCTAACATGATATACCTCTAATTTCCGGTATTATATATTATGAAAACCGGTAAAATGCACCAAATTCTGCATCATATGTAGATCGTGTTGGCAAAAGAAGCGTACGTAAAATAAGTTGAATATTCCTACATTCAGCTGTGGTGTGAATTTTATGTCAAGAGATAGTCAATGTAAAATAACATAATTAACGTTGGTGTCATATAAACTTGTTCACTTGTTATCATTTTTCATATCATACAGTTAAATATAAGATTACTGATGATGAATTTTTTTATTTATTTACAAATGTGAATGTACAATTTTGAATATTCGAATTTCTTTTTGCATGATTTAAAGTGATTGACCCCTTAATAGTAAGCAATGTCGGTAACTGTGTGTGCAGATGTTTGTCAGTGAGGTAGTCTATTGTTTGATTTTTGGGCCATATTGCAGCCATTTGCGGCCAAATATTTCTACTCATATATTTATCTTTAAGACATTAGATGGACTTCATGAAGGACAGGGTCAACATTTAGCTTACTAAATAATCAGTAACATTCCACATGTATTACATAACTGTTCTGAATTGTAACCCTCCCGCTGCCGGTATATGTGCCGACGTGCAAAACCAAACATCACACAATATATGTCTTTTGTACAAAAGTCAATCTTTTATTATAAGCGTTAATGTTCACAGCATCGCGCTCTGTGTACATGTAATGTCACCTTGTTTCCATGTATTTATAATAAACGAATGTGAATAATATTTACTTATGCTCACCCAGACGCGAAACAAATAATGAATTTCTTATCTTATTAGAATATCTTTGCGGGTTTCAAATGGTATTGAAAGAGTTACCTCCCTTAGAGAAACTTATGCTGTGTTTGATTATGGCAAACAACTCTAAATAGATCACATGAGCGGCAGACTTACCTCACTAAGAGGTTTCAAAAATTAAAACAATATATTATTTACTGCAAAATAGATTTTATCTTCATGGATATATGTTTTCTGGACATATTTTGGGATATTTTATTACCATACAGAGACATGTCCCTTCCGGCGGCAGCCACAGAGTTAAACTCGAAAATCACAATCAAATTGAAGCCGAATAGCGAAGGTGGGTGTCGAGTCAGACCTCTTCGGAGGGAAAATAGGGCAAAACAAACTTTTTAACAAGTGTTTGTTCTTCTTTTACATTCTTGAAACGAAATCGGTTGTTTATACTGTCTAAATAAGTTACATTAAGTATATTTCCGCCTTGATTTGCCGAATTAATCTCAACTTCCATGTGCGTGATGGTTGACCCAGTTTTGATCCGAAAGCGATAATGGCGTCTCGCTCGCAATGCGCAATAGCCGAATAGGCAGCTGTAGGATAATTTATTGTTGTTTTGAGCCGTATATTTCCGTATATTCGTAGCCATACTAAAGCAAAGGGACGTAACTCTTGTCGTACTTAATTGACACCAAGCCGACTTGGTTCACTTTGACCCTTGACTTTGCGCTATTTCTAGCTTAAAATAAGCTTGTCATTGGTTGAATCTGAAGGTGAAGGTGAAAAGATAGCATAATAAACTTGTAATATATGCAAATGTGACCTCAGAGCCAGTTCGTATCAATTTTAACTGCTTTGTCGAAGTTTTAGAAAAATCGCCATTTCCTTACGTGATCGTATATTTGGTTGAAAACATACTTTCGTGTAGAGAAAAGTATACTGTATTGTTTAAAAATTGTCTAAAAATTATAGAATGATGCCTCACATCAATCATAAATGTTTGAAAAGTACTCCCCCACCAACCGGAAGTTGAGCGACTGACTCGACTCGTGTGCAAAACTCTAAACAAACATCAGCATGACGGCTCAAGTTTCACCAAACGTTTTGGTAAGTTTTGATTATTTTCCACTGTGTTGACCATATAAATGAATTGTGGAATGGTGCAAAAGACTTTTGTGCACATATTTACGGATATACCCTTTGATGTCATTGTTTATTTTAATCTATATTTCTATCTCGAATAATATGACAGTCAGTGTTTACAGTTTTCGTGCGCACAATTGAACAAAACGCAGACGTGAATTTTTAATGGATAACTTGTCTGAAATAAATTGCATTTTGTCTTAATTGATATTATTGATCTATTTTGTTGGTGTCAGTCTTTTAAAGTGAGGTTACAGAAAATTTTGGCGTTGAATATTTTTAATATGCATATCAATAATAATTTTAATTATGAAGTAAGAAATACATTAATGTCATTGACAAATATTTTACTCATAGTTTTTTCACACAACACCAGCCTATAAAAATAACTGTCCAAAATTGGTAATGTCAAAGCAGTGTATTGTGTTTTCAATCACTTTATTATTTGTTATGGAAAATTATCAGGGCAATATGGATATTTTATTGCTTTATAACAACACCTAAAGTTGATAAATATGCAATGTAAGCCTATTCAAGTTATATTTTCAAGTAAATAGTCCCTGAAGTTGTATTGATTTCAAGCCAAAGCAAATAGTGAACAAAATTTGCCAAAACATGTAGCATATGGTTTAAAGAAACTAATTTTTAACAGAAATACCATCAATTACTGTCTCATATGTTTTATTTAATGCTTCTCGGGAATGTTCCCCATATTCTCGACAAAAATATTCATGAATATTTTAAAAACTTCAGAAAATAGCAAAATAACCGTAAAAGAATGATTTCTTCTAACATTCATGTAAAAAACCTACCTTCAATCCAGGTTGTAAAAACAAATAAAGCCTCCCTGAATGTTATGTTATAAGGACATTCCCTTGTGTAAATAAGCGGACTTCTATCAAATAGAAACTTTGAAGGGTAAACTTTTGGAGTAATAACTTTTTTATTCCTTAGATTCCTGCTCAGTCATTTACATTTCATTACATATACAGGTAAGCACAGACACATTCAAAGAAGTTCTGAACAAAATCTTAGATCTTCCAGGAAAAATAACATCAGACAATGAACTTATCATCATGGATTGTCTAAAATCACTTGATCTAAAACACAGTGAGGCTGAATGTTGCAAAACAATATTTCAAAACATTATTGAAATAGTTACACAAAGAAAAGGACACTGTACCTTTCCTGACTTCATCGATGAAATGGTATTTATCACAAATATACATCTCAATAATGATCATGATTATGACTATATGCATCGATTGCCAGAAGGAATACTGGTGATATCCGCAGTCTACCAATGGTATCTGATTGAACAAATGGATTAAACCTATGCACACACAAAATGTTTCCAATGACAATCATTTCAATAAAATCTGGCCGACATGATCCTGAACAACAGATCACAAATGGTGAAATGCTGAAATTGTATAAGTTTGTCAAGGGAACTGCTGGCATCACCTTCAGTGACCTCTCCAACTATTTCTCATTAGAACGAAATTCATTCATGGCGTCAATCCATAGAACAATATCATCTGAAAAAAAGCATAAAAAAAGACCATCAGGATTAAAAGATTTTTATGATCAGTGCTTCCCATTGCAAAAAGCTGTCTCTGTTAGTCCAACACAGAAGCATACTAAAGTAGTTTCTGAAAAAGCTGAAAGTAAATTAAAAGAAACTGTGTCACAACTTAGAAAGTCATGTAAACACCTGCAAAGAAAAACATTACAGCTACAAAAATCAAGAAACATAAAAAATAACCATTTAATTACTGCCAATGATAAATTAAAAATTCAGAATAAGGCTATGTCAGCATCCAAAAGATCTAATCATGAATTGAAAAGGAAACTGTCAAATATTGAAGGTTCATTTAATCAATGTCAACGTGAGAGGAAACAATTAAAGTTAAAGTTGAAAGATGAGCAAGATAAGTGTGCAGTCTTGAAGATGTGTAATGAGAACTTTGACAAATCATTGAAGGAAATGACAAAACAAGTCAAAGTCATGAGAGATGAAACAAAAGACTATGATGATTTAGTTAAGTCCAAGGAAGAACTTGGCAAAAGTTTAGATTATGTAAATATGTTACTCGAGGATCAGGTGAATCCTCCACTTGTTCTGTTTGATCAAAATGATAATGCTTTCAGCACAGAGACCCAGCTCTGTGTCATGACTTTGTTGAGGCATGGTGTGCCCACAAGTGCAGTTTCTCCTGCCATTTCAGCTGTTGCAAGGCTATGTAACCGAACCCCAGATAGACTTCCTTCTCTGCAGACGGTTAATAATATGAATGACCAACGCCTAGTCTTATCTCAGACACAGCTCCAAGAACTTACCCAACCGGGTGTACTCACACTGCACAGTGATGAAACAAGTAAGGCTGGACAGAGTTATGAAGGTTTCCATGCTGGAGATGATAAGGGACAGTTTTGGGTCCTTGGATTGAGGGAAATGGAAAACAAATCAGCTCAAACCTGTCTGAGCACCTTGAAAGATGTGCTAAATGATATTGACGAAACAAGCAAGCACTTTCAGAAAGATTGTCCTTCAAATCATATTGGACATGAATTGCTCTATCGCATTCGAAACACTATGAGTGATAGGGCTGCTACGGAAAAAAAGTTCCATGACTTGATTGAGGGTTATCGGACAGAAATCCTACCGTCTGTTGTTCAAAACTGGGACACACTAACACCAGAAGTCCAACAGTCACTGTCAAATTTAAACAACTTTTACTGTGGGATGCATTTGTTAGTGAATCTAGCTGAAAGCACTGACAAGGCATTATTGCAAATTGAAAATGCTGAAAGCAAAGAGCCTTTAGGGGCTGCATCCTTGTCACAAACAAAGATGTTTATAAAGTCAAAAGAAAGTGGCATCATTCGCACAGTAAGGACAACTTGTAAAGCTCTTTCTAAAGGTGTCGATGAAAAAAGCGGCTGCTACAAAGATTTTGCAACTTTCGTTAACATGAAGAAAAAAGAAAAAGGAGATTGTCAGGACAAAGTTAAAAAAGAGAATCTTCTTGTCAAGTTCCGGGGAAACAGATTCAATATTGTTTTCTACGATGCAGAAGCAGTGTTCTACCTTTTGTCAGACATTATTGAATTCTTTAAAGTGGTTCATCCCCCTAGTAATGTACTACAGAAAGCGGTTGATGCTGACATCAAAGTCCCCCTGTACCAGGCAGGCCTCAAAGCAATGGGACTCGTCAGCAAATTTGTCACAGCACCACTTTGGAGATTACTTGAGTCCAAGGATATCCACGTGTTAGACATGAATGTACACTACCTCAGTCTCGTCGCCTTCTTGGATGATGCATCAAAAGATGCTTCGTCTTTCATTACAGGAGAGAAAGTGCCATTCCCAAATGGTATCAAGAAGAATTTCATGTGGGAACGCCTCGTGAAATCAGATCCATATGATGACATAGTTTGTAGGATTTTGCAGTTTTTGTTCATGACCTGGAAAACCCAGCTTGAGAGTATTCTCATAGATCAGCTTCCTGGTGGAAGATATCATGAAGCCTCTAGAGAAGTTCTGGAAGATGCCAAGGCTGTTGTTCCACACAATAAGTTTCCTGAAACTGTCTTTGGTATGCTTGACAGATTGATTAGGAGCCGACCAAATGCAACACTGTTATGCCAGGAAGCATTTGTCATGTTCAGTTTGAACAAAACAGGGGAATGGTTGAAAGAAAAAACTGAAGAAGAGAGGAAACACCTGTTAAAAGAATCCAGAAAGTTAGGACGCCGTCTAAGGGACAAGTACAAACAGAGAGCCAAGAACATACAAGAAGAAAGGCATGCAAAATTGAGAGACAAACAAAGGCAAATAGAGGAAAAAGAAAAGAAAATTTTGAAAGAGAAAGAACAACTCACAAGTAAAGTGATAGACCTAGGGCTGTGGCAGACGGAAATGACCGTGAGACATGAATTGAGCACTTTGAGGACGGTACAACAAAAGAAGGATGCTCTGAAAGCCCAAATCAAGTTCAGACAGAAAGTCCTGGGACAGACATATGGAGATCCAAAGGTTTTTCAGTATGGGGACAAAGAAAACAGGGAGTATTCTGTCGATAAACTCTCTCAGAATCTGGTGAAGTTAATCAAAGCAGCTCTCAGTTTGGAAACAAAGGAAGAGTTAAATGAAGGCAGACCACGTCTAGTTGGGAGGCGTATCAACCACACCTTTGATGATGGAGTATACGAAGGGGAAGTTGTATCACAAGTACCTGGATTCCCTCGGTGGTACAATGTGGTGTATGAAGATGATGAGGCAGTGTACGCATTTCGCCTGGGGGATGATTTCAATGAAGGCAATTTGGAAATCCTGTCAGACACAGAAACAAGCCAGGTTCTTGATTACAAACAGTTGATAAAAGTTTTACTAACATTCAGAATTAAAGTTCTGCATTTTCATTGAATCTCTAAAGGCAACACTCACAAAATCAAACTCATTGAGTATCTTTAGTTCAGGTTATGATTTTATGTTTATTTTATCATGTGTTGTTAAAGGGTTTGAATCCTGACAGGAGCATGGCTATATTTTTCGGTAATTTAATAGTTGACATAAACATATGTAGCTCATTAACATATTTAAGATATGAAGCTCATAGTTATCTTTATTTTGGGTTTTAGCCCATTGTAATCTTTATTTTAACAAAAGCCAGTCTCTTCAGGATACATGCACCTTTTTATTTGAATAAACTGTTTTCTCTTGAATACTGCATGCTTTTATTACTTTGTGTATTTTTTTCATTGAAATTTTACAGCCAAGTTGCCCTTGAATGTATTAAGCTTATTAAGCTATAAAAGAATTAAATATTAAAAGGTTAAAGGTGAAAAATATTAGCTATAAATTACTTGATAACTTATTTTAAATGTTCATACACCATTCTCTAATTTCATGACAAAGATATTAGTACTTTAATTAACACAGAATTGACAATTATTAAATATTTCAATGAGGGCTCTATGGCTTCAGATTGTTAGGTTTTGTTGGTTTTACTTGTGCATGTTTTGAAAGACTCTACCCAAGTTCATGATATGTAATTTAAAGAAACATATGCATCATTTTAAATTTACAAGAAAACTAGGAATTTATAAATATGTTAGTAAATATTTAATGATTTTGTAATAGATCAAGTTTAATTAATAAGCAGGGAATTAATTTTCAACATTCAAATTTTGTATCTCATTAGACCTGAAATGTCAGCCGCTTTAATATTGACCGTCGTCCGTAAATGCTTACATTTTCGACTTCATCTCCACTCCACAACAACTTTACCTTTAAAGGTGAAATTTTATGGGGAGGTACCTTCCAACCAGTGCATTCCACATTTACCATAAAATCTGTAACAATTTTCACAGAAACCATGAAATGTTACAGAGCCCATGGCTTCTTTGTTTCATCTCATATTGAAACTGAAATAGACTTTCAACAAAATATTGACAATGTGTTGTTTCATTTGTTGTTTAATTCTTTTCTTCCTTATTCAGGAACATCAGTCTGGGAAGTTACAGAAAGAATGAAGTGAAGATAGCTACCTGAAGTCGGTTCGCTGTTAATTTTTACTTATTTGTGTCAATGGTACACTGCTTTCAAGTGATCCAAATGCCTATTACATGAACTCTGGTCATTGACATGTTTTATTTGTGATCCGGTGGTGGTCATAGATAATGACTGTCTAAAAAGAATAATTCTTTTTTAAAAGTTTTGATTTTTAGGACTATGGTACCAAATATTAGTTGCAGGGGACAAAATGCCATTGAGCAAGGCTGGTACATACCATATTGAAATGGCACCCTTGTACTTTATTTTGATGACTTTGGTCCTAAAATTGGTTTTTTTTCACTTAATATACACAAGAGTATTATAATAAACAGAAGAAATATATGAAATACATTGTTCCATTTTTTTCTTTAGTATGGCTAATATTCGTAGACATTGGTTTAAGCAGATGAAATAGATGATGAACAATGAAATGTATCTTGTATTGTAACATTTTGACAACGCACTCGCATATTCATTGTATTGTTGTAGGAGGCATATAGTGCATATAGTGCCCAAAGTTCGTGGCCCTAAGCATCTTTCACTAATTTCTCTTCAATAAATGCATGTCAGCCCAGTTTGAAAGTTTACAGCAAATTTATAACATTTTATGAATTACCTGACAGGATCAGGTGGATATTTTATATTATAGCAGAAGCTTTGACCAAGGAGAAACATTTGCTGTCAAAAAACGAGTGTAGTGGCCTTGGGACACAAGTTCGTGACCTTTGATTTAATGCTGTTTTCTTCAAGACTAATTAGATGTGGTTAGTCAAGTATGGTCATCTGTTGACCTGACATATTTTTCTTTCAGAATTGAAGGCATTCTTTAAACAATTTAATATATTTTGTTTTTGTAGAGGTAAGAAAACTCTTAATGTAAGTGAGAATATTTAATCACAATCAACTTTGTACATTGATTGACTGACAACACCATGGGAAGAAATAACCAATGCCTAAACAAATGAATATGAAATTAAATAGTGATAAATATTTCTCTCAAGTAACTTATTTTGAAATTATTATTTTTTGACATCTCTATGAATATTTTGACAATCCAACAGAAGACTTCTCTGGCTTAATAAAATAAGTTGTGTGACGACCAGTCTTTGATTGTTGGCACACTGCCACATGACCCACTTTTGGAAAGCAGACGACATGAAATGAAATTCATACATAATTCTGAAAAAAATTATCGACTTTTGAAAATTAAGACATTTTGAAGGTAGAATAAACAGTGATTTTGAGGACATATGTTGAGAAAATTGGCATTGGAAATGTTTAATTGGTTAAATGCTACTGCAAGTTGTATCAATAAATTTTGTTTGAGTTTTGAAACAATCGTCCGGGCGTTTCAGATATTTTGCGCGAGTCATTATGGAGCGCGCCCATGTGTAAATGACGTCACAAACTTAGGATACTAACGAACTTAGGGCACCCTACCATATTATTCGGAACAAACAGTAAACAACAATCAAATATTATCATGTTTGAAAAAGGGAAATATCTTTATGTCCTTGGTCGTTAATTTTAATAATGTTTTGACAGGAAACTGTCGCGGTATTGCCCACACTATCATCTTTGTTCTATTTTCAAGACATATCTATGGTGGATCTAGTATCACAATATGAATTCACTTGAGTTGGGTTTTTTTCAGGGCATGTTGCCAGGTATTTAAATTTGCATTTTCAATTCTTTTTGACAATTGCTCTAGGGGCAAAAGAAATTTCCCATGATAGCCATATACAGGAGAGTTAGACAGCTGTTTGAGCTAGTATTGTAAGTTCACGGGGCACCTTGGGATGAAAAACACTATTTTCCTGTTTTTTTTCCCCTTAATTTATGAACAAAAGCAATATGAAACTAAGCATATTTAAAGCAACCTTAATTGTCCAAATATGAAAACATAAAACAACTAAATATATAGGGGTGAAACGGTTTACCACGGTGTATTCGTATCGCGGTAATTATTGACGGTTCGGTACAGCGAAAATTGCTTTGAAAAAAACGTACCGTTCGGTTTTGGTGTGTTCGTTTTTATGTAGTTTACTCATGCAATTCCCTGTCAAAAACACTAAAAAATGTCACTCAAGTGTCGGCACAAATTATTATATTCTATTAAATTTCATTCTAAATTAGTCGAAAAGTTCACAAGACATCCTTACATAGTCGTAGATCAAACTTCCGTGTTATGACTCGAGTGGACATGTCAACGCTAGTCAAAACAGCGATATGAATAAACTATTTGACAGAAAGTTACCGTATATTACAAGGTATAAATTATCAAGTTGATTCTAAAAATTAGGGGTTCAAAGAATGGGATTGACTTTCAGATTTAAACTTCAAATCAGGTGAAAATGTGACAATATTATCGTTTTATGTTCAGTTTTCATTTGGAAAACCTTTTCTATATTTAGAACTAATTGAGATGTAACTACCTTTGTGATTGGTAAAAAAATTATGCTTCATTTGATTCTAGTACTAGTCAAGCCGATTGGTTGACATGTGTCACGTGACACAATGTGACACGTGACACAATGTGACACATGTGGCATGATATTTCTTTATCGAACATTTGACATGTTGCCCTATACTACATACTTTTGACAGGTTACATTTGAGTGTTTTCACCAGGTAATTTATTCAAATTCAAGAACAAACACATAAATAAAAACATAACCAACTATTTCACAAATTTCTGTGAGTAAAAAATGCAAAATTAATTTCAAAATCTAGAAGCGACTACACCATGCGGTGACATAATGCTAGTCGGTAAGTGAGTGTAGATTTTATTAATCATACTACAGTTTAAAAACCTAAATAAAGAACGTAATTGTTTCATATTTATTGAATATCAAGTGAGAAATAAATTGAACTTCGTCTGAAGTAATGAATTTCTTGACAAAAGAAGTTTGATAATTTCCCCGTTTTATGTGCTAGACTACGTACACTATGCATTGAACTTTGTATTTAATTTTCTGATTGGCTAAGAAAAGGGAAGTCCCCAAGTTAACCAATGACAAGGCTAATAACAAACAATAGAGTTTCTGATGTTGACTCCTGCTTACACTTGTTCGTTCGATTTACGGAGAGGAGAATCATATGTGATATTAAATAGACACAGCAAGTCAACAGTTGTATGTTGTTTTTTTTTTAAGATATGACTTATCACAACCAAGCAATTAACTGTAAGCTTGACATTGTATTTTTACTTGCTCCGGGGGTCTGGCAATGAAACATTTTCACAGCTGTTTCATAAATAATAAAAGTTATGGTTATACACAGTAAATAAACATTCCTTCATATATTGAAAAACAAAATAAGAAAGAAACAAAGTAAGCAATTACTTAATCATCTGAAATATTACTGATTTTCTTGTGTTCAAGATTTATTGAATGTTTTTATTGACTTTGTTGAATGTGATTTCAACTTGTTCTTTTACTGTCTACTAGTCATTTTAGATGAAATTACATATAAGAATTTATGGCACATGCAAAGCCCATTGAACCTTTTTATTCTCAGTGTGTGATGAGTCAATTTGAATACAAGATGATTTGCAGTGCTTGTTCTTTTGAGTGTGCAAGGGCTTAATTTAGCTCTCTTTTGAATTTTTAGCTCATCAGGCCTGAAAGGCCCGATGGGCTTATGGCATGGCATGGTGTCCGGCGTCCGTCCGTCCATCTGTCCGTCCGTCCGTCCATCCGTCCGTAAACTTTTCGCTTTTTCGACTTCTTCTCCAGAACCAATAACTCCACAGAGCTGAAATTTTATGTGCAGACTCCTTGGCTAATTGGGATTCTAAATTGTAGATTTCGTGACCCCATGACCCCAAATGGGGTCACAGGGGTCACAACCTTAAAAACCTATTTTCATCTTCTTCTCCAGTTCCAAAAGGTCTAGAGAGCTGAAAAGTTTTGTGCAGACTCCTTGGCTAATGGGGATTCTAAATTGTAGATTTCGTGACCCCATGACCCCAAATGGGGTCACAAGGGTCACATCCTTAAAAACCTATTTTCATCTTCTTCTCCAGTTCCAAAAGGTCTAGAGAGAGCTGAAAGTTGTGTGCAGACTCCTTGGCTAATGGGGATTCTAAATTGTAGATTTCGTGACCCCATGACCCCAAATGGGGTCACAGGGGTCACATCCTCAAAAACCTATTTTCATCTTCTTCTCCAGTTCAAAAAGGTCTAGAGAGCTGAAAAGTTGTGTGCAGACTCCTTGGCTAATTGGGATTCTAAATTGTAGATTTCGTGACCCCATGACCCCAAATGGGGTCACAGGGGTCACAACCTTAAAAACCTATTTTCATCTTCTTCTCCAGTTCCAAAAGGTCTAGAGAGCTGAAATGTTGTGTGCAGACTCCTTGGCCAATGTGGATTCTAAATTGTAGATTTCGTGACCCCATGACCCCAAATGGGGTCACAAGGGTCACATCCTTAAAAACCTATTTTCATCTTCTTCTCCAGTTCCAAAAGGTCTAGAGAGAGCTGAAAAGTTGTGTGCAGACTCCTTGGCTAATGGGGATTCTAAATTGTAGATTTCGTGACCCCATGACCCCAAATGGGGTCACAGGGGTCACATCCTCAAAAACCTATTTTCATCTTCTTCTCCAGTTCCAAAAGGTCTAGAGAGCTGAAAAGTTGTGTGCAGACTCTTTGGTCAATGGGGATTCTAAATTGTAGATTTCGTGACCCCATGACCCCAAATGGGGTCACAGGGGTCACATCCTTAAAAACCTATTTTCATCTTCTTCTCCAGTTCCTAAAGGTCTAGAGAGCTGAAAAGTTGTGTGCAGACTCCTTGGCCAATGGGGATTCTAAATTGTAGATTTTGTGACCCTGTGACCCCAATCTAGGTCACGGGTCATGACCCAAAAACCTATTTTCATCTTCTTCTCCAGTTTATATGTAAAGCTCTAGAAAGGTGAAATGTTGTGTAGAGATTCTTTGGTCAAAGGTGATTCTTAATTGTTGGATTAGTGACCCTGTGACTCCAAATGTGGGTCACAGGGGTCATGATCTTAAACCAATATTAATTTGCTTGTTAACAATGTATTACTTGAGATAACTTAGATATTCAACCTTTGATAATAAATCAATAAAACCATGATGAGCTACAGAGCCCATGGCTCTATTTTTTTTGGAATGTTTTCCTGTTAACTATTTCCACAGTTAAAATTATCTGTGCAGTTCATCTGTTATTTGTTATTGTTGAGGAGTGGTATTGAACTTTTGAAGAACCGAACCGAAAAGTAACAAACCAAGAGCTCTGTACCACAATACGCATCGAACCGTGGCTTAGACGTACCGTTTCACCCCTATAAATATAGTAACAAACTTTTTGTATAGACAAGAAACAAAAAGGTAAAACCTCTTCTCCAGTCTCAATGAACACAGAGAGCTGAACTTTTATGAACACTCCTTGATTGATGGTAATTCTAAATTGTAGATTTGGTAACCCTGTGAGGCTGTGACCCCAAATAAGGGCCACAGGGGTCACAACCTAAAAAGCTATTATCATCTTTTTCTCCAGTCCCAAAAGCTCTAGAAAGTTGAAATGTTATGTACATACTTTTTGGCCAATGGGGATTCTAAATTGTAAATTTGGTGATCATGTTATCCCAAATATGGATCACAGGGGTAAGAGTACTACTACATTATGGACATGTTTGATGTAATCAATGTGAAATTAGAACTATTGAATAGCCTGCGAACTGAATATTGTGACAGGATGCATAGGAAAAAATTGAAAAAGGGTTAAGGAATGTTGTATTTTACATTAGATATGTGAACTAAATATGACTGGTGATGAAGTAATATAACACTATTAAAACTAGCTACATAAGTTTGTGATACCACATCTTCTTTTCCAGTAAAGAAAAGAAAATAAAGATGGGGAAAACAAAATTTCAAATGTATAATTCACACGCTGTGAGTCCAGGGTCTGCATGTTGTGTAATTGCAGGTGTTGACCTGCGGAGTGACCACTCCCTGGCAGACATGCAAACAGCAGCTAATATATGGAGGTTTCAGGTTACTTCTCTGCTGTGTTACTGATTTAGTCTTACACTCAGATGCTCAATAGAATGTATTAATTAAATATTGAAAAGGAGCCTCTGAAACTATGACCCTATGAGAAACAGGATTTTTATTGTGTAATAAATGTTGATAATTCCAGGATAAAAATAACAAGTAAAACAATAAACTGCAAAGGTCTACATTATTTATAATGAATATGGATTAATGTGTAACCAATTTTAATAACAACTTCAAAATTTTATGACTAGGCGATGACTTATAATGTGATATCTTAATCTTTTCTTTAGAGATAATTAATGACATGATTCCCTTTGAGCTTCAGAGCCAGTGGCTGTATTCTTTAGTTCATTATATAAAACCTGTTTAGCTACAGAGCAAATCCCTCTATTTGTATCCCCCGCTGCGCATTTAACAGGAAGCAGGACTGCCTACTTATACACTTTTGGTGTATTTTGTACACTTGACAGTATGACTGTACACCAATGTTGCAAATTGTACACCTCTTCTGTGGAAAAAAATCATTTAATAAATTCCTGTTTGAAGTAATCTACTGAACTGTTACACAGTTAAATTGTAACTGAGTTCCATCAGAAAATGATTATTATTTTCAAACCAGAACATATCTTGGAACTGACATCATCTTGCTAACTTCATTGATTTGTACACCTAAAAATTACAAAAATACAAAAACATATTTCAAACCATCTACTGTAATTATATTACTCTATACTTTTGGGATATTTTGTAGCTTTGTATTGTCAGTAAATTTATGACATGTGTTTTGTTAATAAAAGCATGAATTTTGCATGTACATTTATATACCAGTATGTTTTCTATTTTCATAAAACTAGGTTAGTGGAGATATTTTGCGAATGCACTGAAATTGCATCACTTTATCAGCTGTGAAATTTATATCCAGCATAAAGATCTTGGAAATAAAAAAATATCACTGTCGTGTCCTTTGTTATGTATTTAATTACTGATGACAAAATTATTTTATTGCTACTTTGTATAAAGTGTTCAAAGAATTAATAGTTTTAATAGTGTCTGCTTATTTGACAGAGATTTTAAAGAAGTTAATGAATTGATTAGTTGATAAACAAGATTGCAGAAAGGTATTTTTTGCCGGGTCTGTGTTACATGTTGATTTGATTTGAATAAATAAACAGACAATAAGGGTTTCTGAATGCTGCATAGCTGATGTTTTTACTTGTAGCGATAATAGTGAGTTATTCTGCAGTGGCGAGGTTTTTCGGTATCGCGATAAAAGATATTCTGCGTTGCCAATGTTTTTTAGTATTGTTATATATATACCCCCAATTTGAAGTAGTTAAGGGTATATAGCGATAAGTGTGTTTGTCCATCCGTCACACTTTTGATTAGCTCATCAGGCCTAAAAGGCCCGATGAGCTTATGGCATGACATGGCGTCCGTAAACTTTTAGATTTTTACTGGTTCTCCAAAACCAATAAATCTAGAGAGCTGAAATTTTATGTCCAGACACCTTGGCCAATGGAGATTCTTAATTGTAGATTTGGTGACCCTGTGACCCCAAATAAGGGCCACTGGGGTCATAACCTAAAAAGCTATTTTCATCTTCTTCTACAGTCTCAATGAACACAGAGCTGAAATTTTATGAACAGACTCCTTGACTAAAGGGGATTCTAAATTGTAGATTTGGTAACCCTGTGACCCCAAATAAGGGCCACAGGGGTGACAACTTAGATCTTGAAAATAAAAAAATATCACTGTCAAGTTCTTTATGATACCCCCGAGCAACGGTTGGGGGTATATAGTAATACCAACGATTCCGTCCGTCCTTCCGTCCGAAGACAATTTTGTCCGATTGATTACAGAAAAACTATTCATCTCAACCTTTTCAAATTTGGGACATGTCTTCTTCACCACTAGGAGAGGTGCAGTGTGAAGTTTAAACCGAATTGGTGAATTTTTAAATTTTTGGCGATTTTTTAATTTTTTAACTTAGTCAAATTCTGAGCAATTTGTTGTCCGATCGATTACAGAAAACTATCCATCTCATCCTTTTCAAATTTGGCACATGTCTTCTTCACCACTAGGAAAGGTGCATTGCAAAATGTAACAAGAGTTGGTGAATTTTTGAATTTTTGGCGAATTTTTACATTTTTTTACTTTATCATATTCATAGCTAAAATGAATGAAGCTACTTCTGTGTTGTGATTTGTTGACTTCATCATTTTCTTTTTCATGTAACTTTAATCAAAAGCTACTTCTGTATTCTTGTTGATTTACTATTTTATATTTCCACTGGTTATATTTTGGGAGAAGTTAAATTTTCTTTCCTTTCAGCCATAAACTGCTGTATATCTGTCACTGTGCCTTCAGGGGTGTGCTTCCATGTACGTGTTGTTTAAAGTCACTCGAATGAATCATTATGATGGATTAATTTCCAAAATAAACTGGAAATCAGTGGTAATAGCAGTAGCGTATTATGTTACTCATACCTTTTCAAGTTACTATTATTCCTATTTTTACTTAAACCACCTTTTTTACATGAACATAGAGTCTTGTCCTACCCTTTTCACAAACAGTTTAATCTTAGCAATTACATTTCATAGCTTATCTACCACCCATGGTTCGCTAGTTCCAGCCGCTGCTTGCAGGTTTCACCGCAGTGCATAGCCACATGGCGTTGCGGGCTTTCTCCCTGCCATAATACTAGCAGCCGCGATATAAGTGAAATACTCTTGAAAGCGGCGTTAAACCTCAACTCACTCACTCACTCATAGCTTATCAATCCTTAGGTGTGCAGACACCTCTCTCTAAGTAAAATAAAAATGTCAAACTTTAACAGTCGGGGGTATTAGTGAGCCACGTTCACTTTTTTGCTTGTTATGTATTTAATTACTGATAACAAAATTATTTTATTGCTACTTTGTATAAATTGTTCAAAGAAATAATAATAGTTGTTGTGTGCTTATTTGACAGCGCTTTTAAAGAAGTTAATGAATTGATTAGTTGATAAACTAGATTGCAGAAAGCTATTTTTGCCGGGTCTGTGTTACATGTTGATTTGATTTGAATAAGTAAACAGGCAATAGGGGTTTCTGTATGCTGCAGAGCTGATATTCTTACTTGTTGCGATAATAGTGAGTTATTCTGCATTGGCGAGGTTTTTCAGTATCGCGATAATAGATAATTTGCGTTGCCAATGTTTTTTAGTATTGTTATATATACCCCAAATTTGAAGTAGTTAAGGGTATATAGCGATAAGTGTGTCCGTCTATCCGTCACACTTTTTATTAGCTGGCAGGCCTAAAAGGCCGATGAAAATAAAATTGTTCTTCGTTTCAATTAAATTGTTTACATTTTGAACGAGACACCCATTGGAAATTAAATACAGATTATGCTATCTTAATCTCTTTTGACAAAAAAATTATTTACTTTTAAACATAGTGAGTTAAGAATTTATGTCAGTGATGTTACGAATGCATTTTTAAGTTTTCCTTAATTATTGATCGATTATTTTAGTACATAATTCTGCTTGAACAAACCTGTATGGTGTATAGAGAGTTGTCAGAAGAAAATTAATAATAAAGTAATTTTTTAATTAGTAATTTCATGAAGGTACTTATGAATTGTGAAACTCTAAATTTAATAGGGTACAACAATATGTGTACAGAAAACAATTTAAGTTAAACAAATACTAAATACACTTTAGGGGGTTGACCAGTGTATTTCTCCCTATTGTTTCTTTAAAAAATAGATTTTGTTGGTTGTAACGTCACTGATAACTAATTTCAAATGTATAATTCACTGGCTGCGAGTCCAGGGTCTGCATGTTGTGTAATTGCAGGTGTTGACCTGCGGAGTGACCACTCCCTGGCAGAGATGCAAACAGCAGCTAATATATGGAGGTTTCAGGTTACTTCTCTGCTGTGTTACTGATTTAGTCTTACACTCAAATGCTCAATAGAATGTATTAATTAAATATTGAAAAGGAGCCTATGAGAAACAGGATTTTTATTGTGTAATAACTGTTAATAATTCCAGATTAAAAATAACAAGTAAAACAATAAACTGCAAAGTTCTACATTGTTTATAATGACAATGACTTATAATGTGATATCTTAATCTTTTCTTTAGAGATAATTAATGACATGATTCCCGATGAGCTTCAGAGCCAGTGGCTGAATTCTTTAGTTTATTATATAAAACCTGATTAGCTACAGAGCAAATCCCTCTATTTTTATTCCCCGCCGCACATTTAGCGGATATAGTATTTGGCTGTCCGTACAAAATGGAATAACTCAAATACTTTTCACTGTATTCTTATCATCTTTTGCACATGGGTTTCTCATAGGAAGAGTAATGTTCCTACAGAGGTTTATGACCTTGACCTTCATTTCCAGGTCACAACGAGACTTTGTCATTTTACCCTTGTCAGCGGGATATCTCAAGAATAATTCACTGGATTCTATTCATATCTTACACATTGCTTCTCCAAGAAAAGACAAAGGGTTGATTACATTTTGGTGACCTTGACATTACTCTCAAGGCCACACCGAAACTTCAAAGTTCTAAACATCTTAATGTACATGTAAAGCTTGTCAGCATGATATCTAAAGAACCGTTCACCGGCATTTATCATATTTTGCACAAAGCATGTCCTAGGGAAGGCAAAGGCTTGATTAGATTTTGGTGTCCATGACATTCTTCTCAAGGCAACACCGAAACTTCAAATTTTTACACATGTTAATGTACATGTAAACCTTGTCAACTAGATGTCTCAAGAACCATTCGCCGGAATTTCATCACATTTTAAACAAAACATATCCTTTGGAAGACAAACAGCTGATTAAATTTTGGTAACAATGACACTATTCTCAAGGTCGCAGCGGAATTTTTCTTTTGTCAACATGTTAAGCTGGTCAGGGGAATAAACATCACAGTAACTGTTCATTGGATTCTCATCCTTATCTTACACCAGTATTTAATTCCGAGCCCAGTCGATGTTGCTGAACTTGACATAAATCTGAGGTGCTATCAGTTTTTGCCCAATTTCCATCGCCGCGGCAGCTTTTTGTATTAACTACAACTTTTTTCCTAGAAGGTTTTCTAGAACTCATATACATAAATCCTTACTTATACCCCTGGGGAATTTTTTTTACATGATCACATTCAAGGTCAAGGTCAAGAGTTCTGAAATTCCTAAAATAATCCTTGTAAAAACGATAGCTTGAAAAATATTTCTCCTATCATGCTCATCCTTGGTGTATGTCAGCTATAGAGAAAGGCCAAGATTTGAAAAGGTTTTCGCTAAGGTCCTTCAAAGGTCAAGGTCACAATGAGGTCACAACTTAAGCATGCTTTTGCAAAAATGTCTTGTTTCAATTACTAACACTTTGAATCATTACATGACTGTTATATACAATAAAAAGTGCTCATTGATTGTGTGACCGTGAATATCAAAGGTCATGGTCACAAGATAGGGTCAAGGAAACCATTTCTGAAAGAACTAACTTTTTTCCAAGAAGGTATCAACACCTCATATGCATAGCTTCTTTCTTATACACCTGGTGAATGATTTTGACATGTTCACTTTCAAGGTCAAAGGTCAAGGTCATGAGTTCAGAAATTGCTAAAGACATCATTGTATATATGATAACTAGAAAAAAAATATATGTGCTATCAGGCTCTTATTTGGTTTATGTCTGACAAGGTTCGCACAGATTTGAAAAGTGCTTGAATTTGAGCGTGTCAGATGAAAAGCCCTTGAAAATAGCAATATTATCTCAAAGTGCTTGAAAAGTGCTGGAATGTTATAGCATGTCCTTAAAAAGTGCTGGAATACAGAATACGTTTCCTAATATATGGGGGAGGGATAGCGCAGTGGTTAGCGCGTTCGGCTTCGGATCAAGAGGTCCGGGGTTCGAATCCCGCCAGGGGCACGGCAACTTTGTCTGCAGTAGAGAACTGTTCTACACGCAGTAAGGTTTGGGTGCAATGCTACACTGAATTTCAGTGTAGTACCACCCATGGTTCGCTAGTTCCAGCCGCTGCTCGCAGGTTTCACCGCAGTGCATAGCCACATGGCGTTGCGGGCTTTCTCCCTGCCATAATACTAGCAGCCGCGATATAAGTGAAATACTCTTGAAAGCGGCGTTAAACCCCAACTCACTCACTCACTCACTCCTAATATATGTAATTTAAACCGTCAACTTAACTAGATTTAGAAAACAAATTCATTATCGGTAAAATTCCAATTTGTAGCGCACTTCCGATCGATAAATTCAGGCTTGGTACCGTCTATTGCGCATTTGTAGTGAACACGGGCGCAAACTACACGTTTGTGGGACACCAGTTAGGAGCCTCGTTTTCATATCGAAAGTAGGTCAGGTGCCTGTCATGGCATATCGGTACCATAGTTTTTCTGATTCAAAATTTCGTCGTAATGGGGAAGTGTGTGTTTAATAGAACGTGGAAAAGAAAATATGCCTGTATAAGTGAAACCAACGACAAATACAAAGTAAGAAAGTAATGTGAATATCCTGAAAAAAGGACTTGACTGCAAATTGATTCCAGCAACTTTGACTTACTTGTTTTAAACTTTACAATTTGTAATTTGAAATGTTATTTGTTTCTATATTTGGACAAAGACTGTCAATATAAATCTTATTTTAGTTTTGTGCCTGCTGTTTTTTAAAACAAAAAGTGCCTGAATATTATTTGAAATTAAAAGTTGTAATTAAAGACAAGAGTTTAGAAAATGTCTTATTATATTATTGTTATTGTTGTAATCAATCAGGAATTGAAGAATTTTGGTTTAACACCAGTGGTGACTTTAGAAACATTAATGCTTAAAAACTAAGATGATGTCCTTGAAAAGTGCTTGAATTTCATGGGTCCTTGGCTGTATGAACCATGTGTCAACTATAAAGAAAGGCCAAGATTTGAAAAGATTTTTGCTGACATCCGTCAAAGATCAAGGTCACAGCGAAATAACAACTTAAGCATGCATTTGCAAACATGCCGCTTTTCAACTATTAACACTTTGAATCATTATATGATTGTTACAGACAATGTAAACTTGTCATTGACTATGTGACCTTCAAGATCAAAGGTCAAGGTCACGAGTTTTGGTCATGCTGACCACTTCTGAAATCAGTAACTTTTTCCATGAAGATATTAACACCTCATATAGATAGCCTCTTTCTTATAAACCTGGTGAATGATTTTGACATGTTCACATTCAAGGTCAAAGGTCAAGGTCATGAGATGAAATCACTACAACAATCCTTGTAAAAATTATAACTTTTTTGGTGCTATCAGTCAAGGTCACAGCTAGGTCACAACTTTAACATGCCTTATTCAAAAGAAAAGTATAAATATCCTATATAGTTTTAGGAAAGCACTAAAAAGCTAAAGTTTTCATCATTAACAAAGAACACGACAAAGATATCTCGTCGTGGGATATTAAATGACGTCTGTCCATCTGCGTCTGGGTTTAGTTTTAAACCAGAACTCCAAAACTGTAAGGAAAAGCTCAATGAAATTTGACACTCGTCATGTGCAGATGTGCCTTTTCAGGTATTTGAGTTCTTTGTAATTTTGCTTTTAGCCATTTCCATGGATACATGACTTAACATTTAATTGTCACACCAGAACTTCAAAACCATAAGGCATAGCTCAATGAAATGGTTTAAGTTGAAGTTTTCAACTTCTTTGGAATTTTAATTTAGCCATTTTCATGGAAAAACTTCTTCATCTTGATTCTTGATGGCCTTGAGACATGGCGTCTGGCGTCCATCCATTCGACCGTCCGACAGGAAGCTTTTTGCTTTTTAGTCTTCTTCTCCAGAAGCACTTGGTCCAGAAAAAAATACCTGATAGGCTGTGATATTGTGTACAGACTAATTAGCATAGTGAGATTTCAAATTGTAGATTTGGTGACCCTGTGCCCCTCAATAACTGCTTCACAGGCCATGACCTTAAAAGCTACTTTAGTCTTCATCATTAAACAATATAAACCCTGATGGGCTACAGAGCCAACTCTTGTTTTCTTTAATCCTATTTCTTACATGTTCACCCTTAGATAATGAATTTATGAAGTCAGGGTGAGCTGCACAGCCCATGACTGTATTTTTTGGTGGGAGTATTATTAAGGGCTTGTTTATTTTCAGATGCCGAGGAAGAAGAACTGGAAGAAGGCTGCTGCCTTGAGGAAGACCAAGACTGAGGAACCTGTCCTCGTTAAAAACAGGGCTGCGCCCAATTGGCACCCCCCACTAATTTTGCAAGATTTGCAGCCAGATTGGCATCCCCCCCTGATTTTGTCCAATTGGCACCCCCAAATGAATTTGAAGCCAGATTGGCATCCTCCACTGATTTTGCCAAAATTGCATACACTTACGACTTTGCCTGATATGGCTTTACCTGAATTGGCTTTGCCTGATATGGCTTTACCTGAATTGGCTTTCCCTGATATGGCTTTACCTGAATTGGCTTTGCCTGATATGGCTTTACCTGAATTGGCTTTGCCTGATATGGCTTTACCTGAATTGGCTTTGCCTGAATTGGCTTTACCTGAATTGGCTTTGCCTGATATCACTGTACCTGAAGTGCACACTCTTAAACAAAAGTGTCACAATGATCAATTGATTGTAGAAATGGATGCTGATTTTGAACTTAGTGACCTTCAGATTGATTATTACCTCAATGCAGGTGAAAATTGTCTTGAATGTGATGAGCAAGTGCAAATTGATGAAGTACTGCAAAGTACATCAGATGCTGATTTTGAACTTAGTGACCTTCAGATTGATTATTACCTCAATGCAGGTGAAAACTGTTTTGAATGTGATGATCAGGTGCAAATTGATGAAATGATGTCAAGTTCACCAGATGCTATCAATGCGGACAATACTGAATCCAACTGCTTCGTCATTCATGCCTCATATCACCAAGGCAATTCTTTCTTTGGTCCCTCAGCAGGGAAGCAATGTGTTGCCATGAGCTTATCAGCAATGGTATATTCCAATGTAAAAAGTGCACTTGAATGGACCACACATGACCTCAATACAATACTGACTCACGGAAATGAAATGTATGCTTCACTGCAACAATTTACTGCAATAACCAATGACTACCTGAACGTAGAAGAACTTCCAGAAAATGTAGAAATCAATGGAACAATATTCCATTTGAGCTTAACTGAGACTCTCATTGGTCTGGTTACCATGGCAAATGGCAATGAATTCGGCACAATAATGTCCTTACAAAATGCCTTGAAGAAGTCCTTTGAAGATCATCAGTTTGCATTTGTTACGTTTTGTGAAGCTACTTTTGCAGTCCTTTTCATGAATGGCACATTTCACGTTTTTGATTCACATTCTCGCAATCAGAATGGTGAGCTTTCGAGTAATGGCACCTGTATAGTGGCACATTACAATTCACTGGAACAGGTCCATTGTCATTGTTTGCGCCTTGCTACATCCATGAATGCTCAAGTGTCTACTCAATTTGAAGTCACTCCAGTAACCATTACAACTGTTCCCCTTCTTGATCAATCGAGCAGGCAAAATGAACATTTCATTGACAATGCTGACTTATTCACACAGTCAAATACACAGTTGCCACAGTCCAATGAACGCAAACACAGTATGACTGTAACTAAAAGGCGACGTCAGAAAAATATTACAATGCAGAAAATCCGAGCTAAGAAGAGACCAACAGATATTTCTCCACACGAACAAAGTCAGCCTCAATCAAAAATGAACAGATATTCTATTGATGCTGCATACAGAGAGCACAAAAAACAATCAAGCAAACTGAAATATCATACTGACACTTCTTATCGTGAAGCTAAAATATCTGAAAGTATTGACAAATATGCCACCAATACAGACCATCGTGATGCAGTCAAAGATGCTAGTATTGACAAATATGCCACCAATACAGACCATCGAAATTCAGTCAAAGATGCTAGTATTGACAAATATGCCACCAATACAGACCATCGACATTCAGTCAAAGATGCTAGTATTGACAAATATGCCACCAATACAGACCATCGACATTCAGTCAAAGATGCTAGTATTGACAAATATGCCACCAATACAGACCATCGAAATTCAGTCAAAGATGCTAGTATTGACAAATATGCCACAAACACAGACCATCGAAATGCAGTCAAAGATGCTAGTATTCACAAATATGCCACAAATACAGACCATCGACATGCCGTCAACCATGCTAGTATTGACAAATATGCCACAAATACAGACCATCGTTCTGCTGTTAGAGATGCTAGTATTGACAAATATGCCACCAATGCAGATCATCGTTCTGCTGTTAGAGATGCTAGTATTGAGAAATATGCCACCAATGCAGATCATCGTGACCGGGTCAAAGCTGCTAGTTCCCAGCAATATACCAAGAATCCTACACATAAATCAAATATTAAAAAATCTGTTAAAAAACAGAGACTTTCAAAGAAACAGCAACAACAAAGTATCCACCATGTCACTGAAGCATTTAGATCTGCAGTTTCTGAAGGACCTGATTATGTCTGTGCTGTTTGCCATAGAAAACTGTTCCGTAAACAGGTGCTTGAATGCAAAAAGAATTTCTACAAGGGAAAAAATGACCAAGCTTCATGTGCTGCTGAAACATGCATTACAGAAAGTTACTTGCATACTTGCACTGAATATTGTCATGACTCATGTATCCTTGCCACAGGATCAAGGTCAAAGTTATGGATTTGTCACTCTTGTCATGAAAAAATCAAGCGAGGAAAAATTCCAGGCGAATCTGTTGTCAACAATCTTCATCTTGCACCAATCCCACCAGAACTTGGGAATTTGAATGAACTTGAAGAACATCTTGTGTCACTGCACATTCCATTTATGAAAGTTGTTGCTCTTCCAAAAGGTGCACAAAATTCAGTCCATGGGCCAGTTGTCAGTGTTCCATCAAACATAGTTCAAACGGTGAATGCATTGCCAAGGTCTGATTCAGAAGATCAACTTGTTCAAGTGAAATTGAAAAGAAAGCTAACTTACAAAGGGCACTACAAGAATCAGTATGTGAACAAAACTAAGGTTTTGAAAGGTCTGGAATATCTCCAAGCAAACAATCAATATTACAGACATGTCAAGTTGAATGAAAAATGGGTAAATCCACTGCCACTCATTGCTGAAGAAAATGAAATGGTTATTGACAGTGATGATCAATCTGATGGAGACATTGAAGATGAAAGTGCAAGCAATGTTGATTTGACCCGTGAAGAATCAGACAATCATGGGATGCTGCTAGACACATGTTTACAGCCCATTGATATTGGCCAAGAAATACTTGATCAACATTTTGATGGAATAACAAGCATTGCACCAGCTGAAGGAAATAATCCTATTCGAATGCTTCAAAACGATGATGATGAAGCAAAAGCCTTTCCATGTCTATTCCCTAGAGGTGGTCCAATTTATCATGACAACCGTGAAGAAAAACTGACTCTTTCACGTTATCTACACTGTAGATTGATGAATGCAGATACACGATGTGCACAAAGCATTCCCTACATATTTCATGCACAGTACAGATCTGAGCTTGATCAAGTGATCTCAAAGGCATCAATTGCTCTGAGAAAAGGCAAAGCTGATCAATCAAAACGAAAGATCAATGCTGATACATTGACAGATAATCAGGCCCTGCAAAATTTCTTGAAAAATGATGAAGGGTACAAATTCTTGGCACCAATCCGAGGAACTCCTCCATACTGGGCAACAGCTCAAAAAGATATCTTTGCTATGATTCGCCAGCTTGGTATTCCAACATGGTTTTGTTCCTTTTCATCTGCTGAAACAAGATGGCCTGAAATAATTGAGAGCATATTAAGAGAAGATGGAGATCCACGTAAAGCATGTGAACTTGACTGGAATGAAAAATGTGCAATATTGAGAAAGAATCCTGTCACAACTGCAAGAATGTTTGATCAGAGGTTTCACACATTTCTAAGAGATGTCATCATGTCCCCGGCAGAACCAATTGGAAAAATCAAGGACTATTTCTTCAGAGTTGAATTCCAACAACGTGGTTCTCCCCATGTTCATTGCTTGTTTTGGGTCGAGGATTCCCCAAAGATTGATGAAAATAAAGATGATGAAGTAGTTGACTTTGTGAACAACTATGTTACCTGTGACTTGCCAAATGAGGAAGATGACTATGAAATGCATGAAATTGTGACCAGTGTCCAGAGACATAGCAAGAGACATTCAAAGACATGCAAGAAGAATGGAAAGGAATGTCGCTTCAATTTTCCTCGACCCCCATCTCAGAAAACGTTTGTGTGTCGTTCAGAAACAAAGACAGTTGAAGTTCCAGTTGGTGACTGTGAAAATATGAGTGAAGATGAACGCAGATTCTTCAAACAGAAAGTACAAGAGGCCATTAAACATAACAGTCAAATCATGAAAAAGGAAAAAGCGAAAGAGATACTGGGGAAAATCTGGGAAGCTTTACAGGATGACAATCACAGTTTTGATTCAGTAGACAGTCTGTTTAAAAGTATTGGTATCACTCAAGAAGTGTATGAAACTGCATCAAAGACACTCACAAACAAAAACAGTATTGTTCTCCAGAGAAAGGCATCTGATGTGTGGGTCAATCAGTACAACTCAGATCTTTTGCGCTGTTGGGGTGCCAACATGGACATTCAGTTTGTACTTGATGCTTATTCCTGTGTTGTGTACATTGTTTCATACATATCCAAAGCTGAGAAAGAAATGGGTTTGCTACTCAATCATGCACAGAATGAAATAAGGAAACAAGGAAACGTTGATGCAAAAAATGCAATGAGACAAATTGGCACAAAGTACTTGAACAGTCGTGAAGTCAGTGCTCAAGAAGCAATTTTCCGTGTATGCACACTTGACCTCAAAGGATGTTCAAGAAAGGTTGAACTGATCCCCACTGTGAATAGAATCAGAATGAGTATGCCTCTCAAACAACTGCGGGAAAAAGTATCTAAAGGGGAAATTGATCAAGAAGATGTGTGGTTGCCTAGTACCCTTGACAAATATAGAGCCAGACCTAATACACCTGAATTTCAAGACATGTGCCAAGCTACATTCGTATCTGAGTACAGGGTCCTTTCCAAGTCTGAGGTATCAAATGTGGCAGATGAAAACAGACGCACACCTGTCATTGCTTTGTTGAACAATCTTGGCCATATCAAAAAGAGAACAAACACTGATCCAGCAGTTGTCAGATATGCTAAATTTTCAAAGGAAAAAGACCAAGAAAAGTACTACCAATCTAGTTTGGAATTGTTCCTGCCTCACACAAATGAAAATCAGTTGTTGCCACCACAGTTTCAATCATTTGAACATTTTTACAATGATGGTGCAATCGCTACTGCTTCCAATGAAATTGAACCTGTCAAAACAATTGTTGAAAGGAATAGACTAAAGTTTGAGAGCAATGCTTTAAACATGGATCTTGCACAGGAAACTCTTGAAGCTTCTGGTAGTCTCGAAGATGCCTGGTCTCAAATATGTCCACAAGCTGAAGTCGATAGACTTGAGTGCCAAGATCTCAGAGACAATGATCAGGATAATGACCAACATGACTCAGACACTGAACAGAATATTCCAGATCTGCTTCCTCATGAGGAACGTGTTTCACAAACTGAAGCAATTCAAAGTAATGTGTCAAAGGAAGAAGCACATACTATCCTAAAATCATTGAATACAAAGCAAAAGGAAGTATTCTACAAACTAAGACAATGGTGCCTTGACAAACGAAATGGTAAAGACCCTGAATCATTTCATGTGTTCTTGACTGGTGGAGCAGGTACTGGAAAATCACATTTGGTAAAAGCATTCTACTATGAAGCTACACGCTTACTTGCACCAACTTTGGATCGCCCTGATGACACTTCTGTTCTACTAATGGCACCAACTGCAAATGCTGCATTCAACATCAAAGGATCCACAATCCATTCAGGTTTGAAAATTGGAATAGCAGTCCCAAACCAGTACCAATACCTTTGTGAAGATACATTGAACACACTGAGGTCAAAATGTGGAGGAGTTCAGATTCTGATTATTGATGAAATTTCAATGGTGGATCAAAAGCTTCTTGCTTATGTACATGGGAGACTGAAGCAGATCAAACAGAAGGATTCACCTTTTGGAAATATTTCGATTCTTGCTGTGGGAGATTTCTATCAGCTTCCCCCTGTTAAAGGAGTACCACTTTACAAGTCAGGCCTTGGATATGATTTGTGGAATGATTGTTTTTCTGTGGTTGAACTTACAGAAATTATGAGACAAAGAGATCCAGAATTTGCAGCTTTGTTAAACAGACTCAGAAAAGCACCAAAAGTTGATGGAAAGGATGATGAAGTCAACATTGAAACTGAAGATGTTACATTGCTAAATAGTCGTGTTACTGGAGAAAACCCAGATTGTCTGCACATACTGTCCACAAATGCAGAGGTTGACAAGTACAACAGAGATATGCTAGATAGTGTTTGCAATGACATATTTGATATTGAGATTGAGGAATATGGGAGAAACAAACGTACTGGAGAATATGAAGTGCTTTCTACGACATCACAGAGAATTGGAATCGATACAAGAGTTCTCCTTACAAAGAACATTGACACATCAGATGGCTTGGTCAATGGTGCATTTGGCAAAGTGTCACACGTGTCAACCAAAAATGGAAAAGTTTGCACAGTATATGTTGTTTTTGATAATATAGATGTTGGAAAAAAACTTCGGTCTCAAAAAAACATCCCCATTGACATTCCAATGAACAGCACTCCTATTTCTCGCCATGATGAAAACAATGCACATACGAAGAAAATGAAACGTCAGTTTCCACTGAAACTTGCATGGGCTTGTACAATTCACAAAGTTCAGGGATTAACAGTCAAACAAGCCGTTGTTTCTCTGAAAAAGATATTTTCTCCAGGACAAGCATACGTAGCTCTTTCTCGTGTTTCATCACTAGAGGGACTCATTCTACAAGACTTTGACCCCAAGACAATATTTTGTAGTAGTGATGTGTCACAAGCAATGTCCAACATGCCCCAATATTGTCCCTCCGTTGTCACTGAGAACCACACCCACTCATGTCATGTTGTTCTTCACAACATTGAAGGTTTGCCTTGTCACATTGATGATCTGAGAAAGGACAAACGTTTCCATTCTGCAGACTATATTTTTGTAACAGAAACGTGGCTTTCAGACATACAACATCCGCCTCTTGATGGATACATGTTCAATCACAAGCAGAGAGTCAATGCATATGATGAGTCACACACAGTATTTGCAAATCTCAAAACTCAATCTCGCGGTGGTGTTGGAGTGTACTGGAAAGAACATTGTGAATTTCCACAATTACAAACTACGAACCTTGAATACCTCACATCTTTTATCCCAGAACAGTCTATAACAGTGACTGTTGTGTACAGACCACAATCCTACAAACTCAACATGTTCAAGAAACAACTACGAAGACTTGTTGATGAAGTCATACAATTCAGTGAAAAGGCAATAGTTTTGGGAGATTTCAACGAGAATGCTCTTGGTCCTTGTTCAATTGAGACATTCATGCAGACTCGCGGCTTCACCCAGATTGCATCTAGATCCACTACAGAAGCTGGTACTGCCCCAGACCATGTGTATGTGAAAGGTATTATCAATGCTACAGTAAATGTGTTGCCCACCTATTTCAGCTTCCATGAAGCTCTCGAAATATTGTTCTAAACAGACGATGCTGTACGCAATCTCCACCCACCGAGTTATATACACCTTATCAAACGTATAGAGAGGGGGACAGATATGATGGGTGGCCCCCAATTAGTTAGATATAGTTAGTTTAGTTAGTTAGTATTATTATACTTAGTCAAATTAAAATGTTTACATCCGTCATCATTTTACCAAGTTGCTAATATTACCTACAAGTGCATTGAACAAGTAGGATTTTTAAAAACATAATTCTGTAGATGTGGTTTCCACATCAATAAATGCAACAATCTGTTACCAGCAATGTTTTGTTTCCACAACTGCTCTTCATGTTAATCGGTGGATCAACAATATCACCGCTACACATGCTGATGAGCAAGAATGGATGATAACATATGGCTTGTGCAGGTACACAGCCACTGAACAGTGCATTTGTGATGAATGTTGTCATCATAAAATATGTTGCACATATGCCATCTAACATCTTATAATATCTGTGTGTAGAATGCTAAGGCTCCTTAACATGCAACACTAGAAACTCATGGCATTCGAATTCTGTGTTTAAAACTATTTCAAATTGTTTTTGTGCCTTGTTACATTACTGTGTCTCAGGCAGCACAAAGGCATGAAGAACCACTGTGTGCAAACAAATATATAGTATGTGGGACAGATTGATTACCATACACTTTGATTTGTTTCTGCAAACCGTTGTAAAACATGTACAGAATAACTGACCTAATATCACGCAAACATACGGATGTAAAGGTTTTAATTTGACTGAGTATAACTTGTTTTTAGGATGTGTATGCATCTTCTTTTATCTAATGTACATCTTATCAGAAGTTTAAAGCCATAGCTCCTTCATAATGAATGAAATGCTACTTATTCAATTTATTTTGTCGAATCTATGTATGTTTATTTAAAGTTATATCTGTTTATTCTTGGCAACATTTTGCGTATCCCATAATATTTGCATATGATGTGAATTCAAGTCGTGTTTGTGTATGAGGAAGCCAATTCAGCTGATGGATAATGGATATTCTGAAGCAATAATGTGTTCTCAGTTCCTTACAAAGACGTATACAAGTCCAGTGGGTGTTGTGTTCTTGACAGTTTGTGAACATGTGCTGAACAAAGACGTGACTCTTATCCAACAATTGTGACATGATAAAAAGTGCATAAACTGACATTTCCGAGGCCCAGTTCTGATCCAACTTGTGCATAAGACGTCCATTGGAACCTTAACTCAATGAACTTGCTTGTAAGTCAATGACTGTTTGCAGCTATACGCCCCTAAAGCTGTTTGAAGCAATTTGCAGTTGGAAGATCAAGGGGTGTTGTCACAAGGGTGGACCAATGTGTCAGCCTGATAGTATCCAGTAAATGAGGCACTTGTATCCCCGACCTCCACGACGTCTTTTCCTGAACCATGAAGAATGAAACACGTACTCATACTCAGTGTCAACCCATGAAGCTTAATTAGTTAACCTTCAAATTTATCACTATATATCCAAGTCTTCAAACCGTGACTGTTCATCTTGTATTCCACAAAAGCAACAGAAATAACGTTTAAACCTTTAGCTATTGAAAAAACATTATTAACAAGGCATTTCTATTATAGAACATTCATTACTTTCGTACCTAAATGATGCATGGAAATGATATCAAAATATAATCTATTTCTGATGGGGTGACTTCTTTTTCTGGTGAAGTTTTCTAATGTACACTGATATCTCTATTATTATTTATTTATTTTAATTAATAGTCACAATTAACAATCAAGCTGAAAAAACCCACAAGAACTTCCATAGTTCCAATGCACCGAATTTGACAGTTATTGATAAGACATGCTCAGTGCAAGTATCATTTTGAATATATAAAATATTTTTCCATTTATATATTTCCCAACATATGTATATATAAATAGTTAATATTACTTCGAACTGTGACCCTTCTCTTTGTGATACATCTGTAGATTTTTAAATATTTTTTATATTTTTAAAAATACTATTTACATTATATATATATATATATATATATATAGATACTTTGTATGTTATATTCAATAACACCCATCCCACATGACATTGACATATTCATTTCAAGAGCAATAGCTTAGAGCATTGTGCAATTTCCTTTGAAGAACTATACTTCAAGTTGAATTCTATCATTGCTTTTATATCTATAATGCTTCTTTTCAAGGTTTTTTTAAATAATATTTATGGATGGAATGTTGAATGTTCATTCCGTTCAAAATTTCTTTCTCAAGTAGTCACTGAATTTTATTTGTGAACAGAACCAGAGAGTCATTGCATCCATGTTCATTATAATGCTTATAGGTTGGATCTAGATGTTAGTGGAAGCACCAGGGTTTGGATCCAGCACTTCCAACCCATTGAATACTTGTTTGAAATCAAAGCAAACAAGAGCAGAGAGTCATAGCACCCATGTTCATTATTTTGCTTGTAGGGTGGGTCTAGATGTAAGTGGAAGCACCAAGGTTTAGATCCCGCACTTGCAACCCATTGAATACTTGTTTGAAATCAAAGCAAACAAGAGCAGAGAGTCATAGCATCCATGTTCATTATTGTGCTTGTAGGGTGGGTCTAGATGTAAGTGGAAGCGCCTAGGTTTAGATCCCGCACTTGCAATGCAATACATTCTTGTTTGATACTAAAGCAAACTTAAATCTCACACATGCTGTTGCATTTGAAGAGAATGTGGATGTAAGTGGAAACACAAACATTCAGGTCACATTGATGTGTGATTAAGTACAGAAATAGTGTGGCCTTAACGACTCTCACGTTTTAAAATGACTTCTCTTGAGATGTATCTTAATATTACCAAATTTTCAAAGGTAAACATTATTACATTATGCTTTGATTAAAAAATAATGACATTTATACTTTCAACAACAATGTACAATATGGCCAATCATTTTTTTCCTTTCCAACTCTAAATTATATAACAATATCTACCAAAACTTGAATTTAAAAAAAGCTTTGTTCTATTGACTTGTACCTGTAGGCTGTCATCCGAGGTTTGTTAACTTCTATATCGTATTGTTATGTACTGGAAAGCATCAAGCAATATGCTATGCTATAACCTGTTGCATTTATGAAGCCACTGCCATCAAATTTTGCAACTCTCATTGTAATGTTCTCTTTAACATTTCATAATTGAGTAATCGTAAGTATTTCCAAGTCAAACATTGATATATCACTCATTGTCCTGTGTTTATAATTGCTTAAACTTCTCAATTTAAGTATTTGTTTAACATTGTCCTACAACATGTTTCATCGCAAGCCTCAGGCAGTAGAAATACCATCCTATTTACAAATGTTCTTGTTAGATTTTACTTGTTTGTCCAACTCATTGCGTTAGTTGCCAGATACAAAAGTTATTAAACTTATTTTCATCAAAAAAACATCTTCTCTTTTTTTCAAAAGATGTGTGCATGTAACTAAAACTTGAAGACAGGCTTTATTACCTACGGAAATGTGTCGAGTATTGATATATTTCATGTCAGAAGACAAGAGTTTGACATTCCATTTAGCATCCAAAATCATTCTTCATTACATTTCAGTGAAAATTGTAAGAGCAACAACTTTTGTGTTAAACCCTTTCATCAAAAAGTTCATAGTTAAGCTTCAAACATCGCAAACGCCATAAAGGAGTCCTAAAATGAGGGTTTTTTAAGTATTTCTCTCAAAAGTACATAACACATTAATTATGTATGCAATCTAAATGATGATTACATCTACTTAAGTGGAATTTTAAGCACAACATCTTCTATGTTACACTTTAGTATGAAAATATTTCCCGTTTTATCTTAATCATGAGAAACATCACGTAGGGGTCTATTAGTGTGTGATTTTTCCATTTTCACTTAGAGACATTGGCAACACTTTCAAAATAGCTCTACAGACTTGCAACTTGTTTTCAACGATGCACACTGTCAATAACATTCAAAATTAGTGTCTTATTTATGCGCTGAATCCTTTTATCGTCGCTTGCGACTATATTTAAGGATTCAGCACTAAAGTGCTGAATCCTTATTGTTATTGGCGTATTTTATTATTATTAATATTATTATTCTTCCAGCGACCGCGTGGTCACGATTTCGGCCAAACGAAAAGAGCTAATGCAACCAAACTTTGCAAACTGATAGCCCTTACTACGAACTACTAAAAATAAGCTTTTGGGCACAATCGACACAGCCATTAAAGGTCCAGTTCGATTCTAAATTTCGATTTTTAACATGGGAAAATTATTCAAAATGCAGTTAGAGACTTGCAACCTTTTTTAAAAGATGCGAATTGACAGTGCGAGCAGAAAAGTAAATCATGACGATTTCGTTGGTCACGTGGTTTCGCCGCCATTTTGATTTTCGACACTTTTCAAAATTTCCCGACCCCATGCACCTTTGACAATCTTCTCCTCTGAAGATACAAGCATTAGAAAGCTCATATTTTCACATAACGTAGCTGATATATTGCTAACAAAAGTCATCAGACGGATTTTTGCAAATTCGCTTTACTTTTTGCACAGTGATCTTTCAAAGTCCGACAATTTTTTAAAATCGCAAACTTCAAAGGGAGATTACTCATAAGATTTAATCGAAAATTTCAAGATTTTTCCAAGAAATGTAAGACAGTACTATTGTCTATACGAATCAACAATAAAATCGACGCTAAACATTCATTTCCGGTTTTTGAGAACGGGTACATAATTATAGATAAATAACACTGACAATTTTAACATGGGGGGAATTTTCAAAATGCACTTAGAGAGTTAATTTTTTTTAAATATGATAGACAGTAACACTACAGACAAAAAAGTCAATCATAACAATTTTGTAAGATGTACGGTTTCGTCGCTATTCATGCGAAACTATTCACACAATTTGATCAACAGAAACAAAGGATGCAGGTCACGCCCATAGACTGTGTAAAAGTCGCAATTCCTTTGTTCTTCTACCACGGATCTTGTAAACACGACTTTTGCCAGAAGGAATCCGACTATTGTAACCAAACTTTGTAGGCTGATAGCCCTTACCATGTAGTTTTGCAGCGGAGCTTTTGGGCCCAATCAATCAAACCATTAAAGGTCCAGTACGATTCTAAAGTTCGATTTTTAACATGGGAATTTTTTTCATAGTTCACCTAGAGACTTGCAACTTTTTTTAAAAGATGCGCAATGACAATGCACGCAGAAAAGTTAATCACAACGAATTCGAAAGTCACGTGGTTTAGCCGCCATTTTGATTGTTGTTGTTAAATCCGACTTTCGTTTTACATGTTGGACAGGTAGAGGCTGCTGGAGCTTAATGCTTATAGAGATCTTCGTGTAACTTTCAGGAATGAATGCTGATATGATATACTTACTAGGAGATTAATCAAATATGCGCTGAATCCTTTTGTCGTCGCTTGCGACTATATTTAAGGATTCAGCACTAAAGTGCTGAATCCTTATTGTTATTGGCGTGTTTTATTATTATTATTATTATTATTAAGGATTCAGAACTAAAGTTCTGAATCCTTATTGTTATTGGCGTGTTTTATTATTATTATTATTATTATTATTATTATTATTATTATTCTTCCACGGATTTTGTGGACAGCACTTCTACCAGAAGGAATGCAGCTAATGCAACCAAACTTTGCAGAATGATAGCCTTTACTGTCTAGTTTGATGCCGCTTCTTTTGAGCCCAATCGGCACAAACGTTAAAGGTCCAGTTCGATTCAAAGTTGCGATTTTTAACATAGGAAAATTATTCAAAATGCAGCTAGAGACTTGCAATCTTTTTCAAAAGATGCGCATTGATACTGCGAGCAGAAATGTAAATCAAGACGATTTCGTTGGTCACGTGGTTTCGCCGCCATTTTAATTTTAGACACTTTTCAGAATTTCCCGACCCCATGCACATTTGACAATCTTCTCCTCTGAAGATACAAGCATTAGAAGGCTCAAATTTTCACATAATGTAGCAGATATATTGCTAACAAAAATGACCTCATGGATTTTGCAAATTCGCAATACTCTTTGCACGGTGACCTTTCAAAGTTCGACAATTTTTGAAAATTGCAAACTTCAAAGGGAGATAACTCATAAGATTTAACCAATAATTTCAAGATTTTTCCAGGAAATGTAAGACAGTACTATGGTCTATACGAATCAACAATAAAATCGACGCTGAACAGTCATTTCCGGTTTTTGAGGACGGGTACTTAATTATAGATAAATAACACTGAAAATTTTAACATGGGGGGAATTTTCAAAATGCACTTAGAGAGTTAAATTTTTTTTCATATGATAGACAGGAACACTACAGACAAAAAAGTCAATCATAACAATTTTGTAAGATGTACGGTTTCGTCGCTATTCATGCGAAACTATTTACACAATTTGAACAACAGAAACTAAGGATGCAGGTCACGCCCATAGACTGTGTAAAAGTCGCAATTCCTTTGTTCTTCTACCAGGGATCTTGTAAACACGACTTTTGCCGGAAGGAATGCGACTATTGCAGCCAAACTTTGTAAGCTGATGGCCCTTATCATGTAGTTTTGCAGCGGAGCTTTTGGGCCCAATCAATCAAACCATTAAAGGTCCAGTACGATTCTAAAGTTCGATTTTTAACATGGGAAATTTTTTCAAAGTTCACCTAAAGACTTGCAACTTTTTTTAAAAGATGCGCAATGACAATGCACGCAGAAAAGTTAATCCCAACGAATTCGAAAGTCACGTGGTTTAGCCGCCATTTTGATTGTTGTTGATAAATCCGACTTTCATTGTACATGATGGACAGGTAGAGGCTGCTGTAGCTTAATGCTTATAGAGATCTTCCTGTAACTTTCAGGAATGACTGCTGATATGATATACTTACTAGGAATTTAACCAAATATGCGCTGAATCCTTTTATCGTCACTTGTGACTATATTTAAGGATTCAGCACTAAAGTGCTGAATCCTTATTGTTATTGGCGTGTTTTATTATTATTATTATTATTATTATTATTATTATTCTTCCAGCGAGGGCGTGGTCACGATTTCGGCCAAACGAAAAGAGCTAATGCAACCAAACTTTGCAAACTGATAGCCCTTACTACGAACTACTAAAAATAAGCTTTTGGGCACAATCGACACAGCCATTAAAGGTCCAGTTCGATTCTAAATTTCGATTTTTAACATGGGAAAATTATTCAAAATGCAGTTAGAGACTTGCAACCTTTTTTAAAAGATGCGAATTGACAGTGCGAGCAGAAAAGTAAATCATGACGATTTCGTTGGTCACGTGGTTTCGCCGCCATTTTGATTTTCGACACTTTTCAAAATTTCCCGACCCCATGCACCTTTGACAATCTTCTCCTCTGAAGATACAAGCATTAGAAAGCTCATATTTTCACATAACGTAGCTGATATATTGCTAACAAAAGTCATCAGACGGATTTTTGCAAATTCGCTTTACTTTTTGCACAGTGATCTTTCAAAGTCCGACAATTTTTTAAAATCGCAAACTTCAAAGGGAGATTACTCATAAGATTTAATCGAAAATTTCAAGATTTTTCCAAGAAATGTAAGACAGTACTATTGTCTATACGAATCAACAATAAAATCGACGCTAAACATTCATTTCCGGTTTTTGAGAACGGGTACATAATTATAGATAAATAACACTGACAATTTTAACATGGGGGGAATTTTCAAAATGCACTTAGAGAGTTAATTTTTTTTAAATATGATAGACAGTAACACTACAGACAAAAAAGTCAATCATAACAATTTTGTAAGATGTACGGTTTCGTCGCTATTCATGCGAAACTATTCACACAATTTGATCAACAGAAACAAAGGATGCAGGTCACGCCCATAGACTGTGTAAAAGTCGCAATTCCTTTGTTCTTCTACCACGGATCTTGTAAACACGACTTTTGCCAGAAGGAATCCGACTATTGTAACCAAACTTTGTAGGCTGATAGCCCTTACCATGTAGTTTTGCAGCGGAGCTTTTGGGCCCAATCAATCAAACCATTAAAGGTCCAGTACGATTCTAAAGTTCGATTTTTAACATGGGAATTTTTTTCATAGTTCACCTAGAGACTTGCAACTTTTTTTAAAAGATGCGCAATGACAATGCACGCAGAAAAGTTAATCACAACGAATTCGAAAGTCACGTGGTTTAGCCGCCATTTTGATTGTTGTTGTTAAATCCGACTTTCGTTTTACATGTTGGACAGGTAGAGGCTGCTGGAGCTTAATGCTTATAGAGATCTTCGTGTAACTTTCAGGAATGAATGCTGATATGATATACTTACTAGGAGATTAATCAAATATGCGCTGAATCCTTTTGTCGTCGCTTGCGACTATATTTATTATTATTATTCTTCCAGCGAGGGCGTGGTCACGATTTCGGCCAAACGAAAAGAGCTAATGCAACCAAACTTTGCAAACTGATAGCCCTCACTACGAACTACTAAAAATAAGCTTTTGGGCACAATCGACACAGCCATTAAAGGTCCAGTTCGATTCTAAATTTCGATTTTTAACATGGGAAAATTATTCAAAATGCAGTTAGAGACTTGCAACCTTTTTTAAAAGATGCGCATTGACAGTGCGAGCAGAAAAGTAAATCATGACGATTTCGTTGGTCACGTGGTTTCGCCGCCATTTTGATTTTCGACACTTTTCAAAATTTCCCGACCCCATGCACCTTTGACAATCTTCTCCTCTGAAGATACAAGCATTAGAAAGCTCATATTTTCACATAACGTAGCTGATATATTGCTAACAAAAGTCATCAGACGGATTTTTGCAAATTCGCTATACTTTTTGCACAGTGATCTTTCAAAGTCCGACAATTTTTTAAAATCGCAAACTTCAAAGGGAGATAACTCATAAGATTTAATCGAAAATTTCAAGATTTTTCCAAGAAATGTAAGACAGTACTATTGTCTATACGAATCAACAATAAAATCGACGCTAAACATTCATTTCCGGTTTTTGAGAACGGGTACATAATTATAGATAAATAACACTGACAATTTTAACATGGGGGGAATTTTCAAAATGCACTTAGAGAGTTAATTTTTTTAAAATATGATAGACAGTAACACTACAGACAAAAAAGTCAATCATAACAATTTTGTAAGATGTACGGTTTCGTCGCTATTCATGCGAAACTATTCACACAATTTGATCAACAGAAACAAAGGATGCAGGTCACGCCCATAGACTGTGTAAAAGTCGCAATTCCTTTGTTCTTCTACCACGGATCTTGTAAACACGACTTTTGCCAGAAGGAATCCGACTATTGCAACCAAACTTTGTAGGCTGATAGCCCTTACCATGTAGTTTTGCAGCGGAGCTTTTGGGCCCAATCAATCAAACCATTAAAGGTCCAGTACGATTCTAAAGTTCGATTTTTAACATGGGAAATTTTTTCATAGTTCACCTAGAGACTTGCAACTTTTTTAAAAAGATGCGCAATGACAATGCACGCAGAAAAGTTAATCACAACGAATTCGAAAGTCACGTGGTTTAGCCGCCATTTTGATTGTTGTTGTTAAATCCGACTTTCGTTTTACATGATGGACAGGTAGAGGCTGCTGGAGCTTAATGCTTATAGAGATCTTCGTGTAACTTTCAGGAATGACTGCTGATATGATATACTTACTAGGACATTAATCAAATATGCGCTGAATCCTTTTGTCGTCGCTTGCGACTATATTTATTATTATTATTCTTCCAGCGAGGGCGTGGTCACGATTTCGGCCAAACGAAAAGAGCTAATGCAACCAAACTTTGCAAAATGATAGCCCTTACTATGAACTACTAAAAATAAGCTTTTGGGCACAATCGACACAGCCATTAAAGGTCCAGTTCGATTCAAAGTTTCGATTTTTAACATGGGAATTTTTTTTAAAATGCAGCTAGAGACTTGCAACCTTTTCTAAAAGATGCGTATTGACAATGTGAGCAGAAAAGTAAATCATGACTATTTCGTTGGTCACGTGGTTTCGCCGCCATTTTGATTTTAGACACTTTTCAAAATTTCCCGACCCAAGGTACCTTTGACAATCTTCTCCTCTGAAGATACAAGCATTGGAAAGCTCATATTTTGACATAATGTAGCTGATATATTGCTTACAAAAGTTATCAGAAGCGATTTTGCAAATTTGCTATACTTTTTGCACAGTGACCTTTCAAAGTTCGACAATTTTTGAGAATCGCAAACTTCAAAGGGAGATAACTCACAAGGTTTAACCCATAATTTCAAGATTTTTCCAGGAAAGGTAAGGCATTACTATGGTCTATACGAATCAACAATAAAAATCAATGGTGAACAGTCCTTTTCAGTTTTTGGAACGGGTGCATAATTATAGATAAATAACACTGACAATTTTAACATGGGAGGAATTTTCAAAATGCACTTAGAGAGTTAATTTTTTTTTAATATGATAGACAGGAACACTACAGACAAAAAAGTCAATCATAACAATTTTGTAAGATGTACGGTTTCGTCGCTATTCATTCGAAACTATTCACACAATTTGAACAACAGAAACAAAGAATGCAGGTCACGCCCATAGACTGTGTAAAAGTCGCAATTCATTTGTTCTTCTACCAGGGATCTTGTAAACACGACTTTTGCCGGAAGGAATGCGACTATTGCAGCCAAACTTTGTAGGCTGATAGCCCTTACCATGTAGTTTTGCAGCGATGCTTTTGGGCCAAATCAATCAAACCATTAAAGGTTCAGTTCGAATCTAATTCTCCATTTTTAACATGGGAAAAAACTTCAAAATGCAGATAGAGACTTGAAACTTTTTTTAAAAGATGCACAATAACCATGCGAGAAAGAAAGTAAATCATGGCGAGTTCGTAGGTCACGTGGTTTAGGCGCCATATTGATTTTCTTAGAACTTAGGTCTCAATAATGCTACAGACATGCTAGAGACTTGCAACTTGTGTTGAAAGATGTATTTATTGATTATATTTAAACTAATTGAGTCATTTATGCGCTGAATCCTTTTATCGTCACTTGTGACTATATTTAAGGATTCAGAACTAAAGTTCTGAATCCTTATTGTTATTGGCGTGTTTTATTATTATTATTATTATTATTATTATTATTATTATTCTTCCACGGATTTTGTGGACAGCACTTCTACCAGAAGGAATGCAGCTAATGCAACCAAACTTTGCAGAATGATAGCCCTTACTGTCTAGTTTGATGCCGCTTCTTTTGAGCCCAATCGGCACAAACGTTAAAGGTCCAGTCCGATTCAAAGTTGCGATTTTTAACATGGGAAAATTATTCAAAATGCAGCTAGAGACTTGCAACCTTTTTCAAAAGATGCGCATTGATACTGCGAGCAGAAAAGTAAATCATGACGATTTCGTTGGTCACGTGGTTTCGCCGCCATTTTAATTTTAGACACTTTTCAGAATTTCCCGACCCCATGCACCTTTGACAATCTTCTCCTCTGAAGATACAAGCATTAGAAGGCTCAAATTTTCACATAATGTAGCAGATATATTGCTAACAAAAATGACCTCATGGATTTTGCAAATTCGCAATACTTTTTGCACAGTGACCTTTCAAAGTTCGACAATTTTTGAAAATTGCAAACTTCAAAGGGAGATAACTCATAAGATTTAACCAATAATTTCAAGATTTTTCCAGGAAATGTAAGACAGTACTATGGTCTATACGAATCAACAATAAAATCGACGCTGAACAGTCATTTCCGGTTTTTGAGGACGGGTACTTAATTATAGATAAATAACACTGAAAATTTTAACATGGGGGGAATTTTCAAAATGCACTTAGAGAGTTAATTTATTTTTCATATGATAGACAGGAACACTACAGACAAAAAAGTCAATCATAACAATTCTGTAAGATGTACGGTTTCGTCGCTATTGATGCGAAACTATTTACACAATTTGAACAACAGAAACTAAGGATGCAGGTCACGCCCATAGACTGTGTAAAAGTCGCAATTCCTTTGTTCTTCTACCAGGGATCTTGTAAACACGAATTTGCCGGAAGGAGTGCGACTATTGCAGCCAAACTTTGTAGGCTGATAGCCCTTACCATGTAGTTTTGCAGCGGAGCTTTTGGGCCCAATCAATCAAACCATTAAAGGTCCAGTACGATTCTAAAGTTCGATTTTTAACATGGGAAATTTTTTCAAAGTTCACCTAGAGACTTGCAACTTTTTTTAAAAGATGCGCAATGACAATGCACGCAGAAAAGTTAATCACAACGAATTCGAAAGTCACGTGGTTTAGCCGCCATTTTGATTGTTGTTGATAAATCCGACTTTCGTTTTACATGATGGACAGGTAGAGGCTGCTGTAGCTTAATGCTTATAGAGATCTTCCTGTAACTTTCAGGAATGACTGCTGATATGATATACTTACTAGGAAATTAATCAAATATGCGCTGAATCCTTTTATCGTCACTTGTGACTATATTTATTATTATTATTCTTCCAGCGAGGGCGTGGTCACGATTTCGGCCAAACGAAAAGAGCTAATGCAACCAAACTTTGCAAACTGATAGCCCTTACTACGAACTACTAAAAATAAGCTTTTGGGCACAATCGACACAGCCGTTAAAGGTCCAGTTCGATTCTAAATTTCGATTTTTAACATGGGAAAATTATTCAAAATGCAGTTAGAGACTTGCAACCTGTTTTAAAAGATGCGCATTGACAGTGCGAGCAGAAAAGTAAATCATGACGATTTCGTTGGTCACGTGGTTTCGCCGCCATTTTGATTTTCGACACTTTTCAAAATTTCCCGACCCCATGCACCTTTGACAATCTTCTCCTCTGAAGATACAAGCATTAGAAAGCTCATATTTTCACATAACGTAGCTGATATATTGCTAACAAAAGTCATCAGACGGATTTTTGCAAATTCGCTATACTTTTTGCACAGTGATCTTTCAAAGTCCGACAATTTTTTAAAATCGCAAACTTCAAAGGGAGATAACTCATAAGATTTAATCGAAAATTTCAAGATTTTTCCAAGAAATGTAAGACAGTACTATTGTCTATACGAATCAACAATAAAATCGACGCTAAACAGTCATTTCCGGTTTTTGAGAACGGGTACATAATTATAGATAAATAACACTGACAATTTTAACATGGGGGGAATTTTCAAAATGCACTTAGAGAGTTAATTTTTTTTTAATATGATAGACAGTAACACTACAGACAAAAAAGTCAATCATAACAATTTTGTAAGATGTACGGTTTCGTCGCTATTCATGCGAAACTATTCACACAATTTGATCAACAGAAACAAAGGATGCAGGTCACGCCCATAGACTGTGTAAAAGTCGCAATTCCTTTGTTCTTCTACCACGGATCTTGTAAACACGACTTTTGCCAGAAGGAATGCGACTATTGCAACCAAACTTTGTAGGCTGATAGCCCTTACCATGTAGTTTTGCAGCGCAGCTTTTGGGTCCAATCAATCAAGCCATTAAAGGTCCAGTTCGATTCTAATGTTCGATTTTTAACATGGGCAAATTTTCTCAAAATGCACCTAGAGACTTGCAATTTTGTTTAAAAGATGCGCAATGACAATGTACGCAGAAAAGTTAATCACAACGAATACGAAAGTCACGTGGTTTAGCCGCCATTTTGATTGTTGTTGATAAATCCTACTTTCGTTTTACATGATGGACAGGTAGAGGCTGCTGTAGCTTAATGCTTATAGAGATCTTCGTGTAAATTTCAGGAATGACTGCTGATATGATATTCTTATTAGGAAATTAATCAAATATGCGCTGAATCCTTTTATCGTCACTTGTGACTATATTTAGGTCTTCAGACGAAAGTCTGGGAGACCTATTGTTATTATCCTGATTATTATTAGGTCTTCAGACGAAAGTCTGGGAGACCTATTGTTATTATCCTGATTATTATTATTATACTTATTATTATTCCACATGAATTTTGTGGAATTTCTATAAAATAAATGGCTGAGCCGATTTTCATGAAACTTTCAGGGTTGATAGCCTCTTGGATGAACTTGATGCGTTTTTCAGGAATTCCGATTTCCGGTTCCGGCTTCTGAGTTACGGCCCTTGGAAAATTCGAATTTTAACATGGGAAAATTTTTCAAAATGCACCTAGAGACTTGAAACCTGTTTCAAAAGATGCGCAATATCATCCTGAACAAAAAAGTAAATCATAGCGAAATCGTACGTCACGTGACTTAGACGCCATTTTGATTTTAGTGACTTTTCGTGAATTTTGACCCCACCCACCTTTAAAAATCTTCTCCTCTGAAAGTACTTGGGGTAGACAGCTGTAAGTTACGTTTCCTTGAAGCAGATGCATTGTAGTATCTGGCTATCTCATGGGAAGTGCGAACTCATTGTATTTGTATCACAGTCAGCTTTCAAAGTTGTCTAAAAATGAGAAAATCAGAAAAATTGCAAACTTCAAGGGCAGATAACTCACAAACCTGGAACGGTAACTTTATGATTTTTTCAGGGAAGGAAGATACATATGTTCTGTATGAGAATCAATAATAAAATGGCTCGCGTACAGTCATTTCCGGTCGGTAGAAATTTTGAAAAAAATGACATTTTTCCAAATGTAAATCTTTAACATGGGCAAAATTTTTAAAATTGACCTACATACTTGCAACTTGATTTAAACGATAGCTTATATTGTTGTGACCAAAATTGTAAATCATGACGACTTCGTAGCTCGCATGGTTTAGCCGCCATTTACATTTTCTGTATTATAATGTTTTTTCATCGGTTAACTTGGAAGCCCTGCCTTTGGCATGCTTCTTGGCAAGAGGTTGCGGTAACCTGGCATCTCATCTCATTAGTGTTCTTGTCATTTTATTATTTCTAAATATCTACTTTCAGACTTGCAACCTGTTTTAAATGAATCAAAATGAATTTCATTGCAAATAAATAAAGCTGATACAGTCGTTGTAGTTCACAAATAATTAAAATTCAATATTTCCTTCATTTTGACGCCTGGTTTGCTTATGGCAGCATGCACCTTGGCAGGAGCTTGTGGAAGAGTCTTCTCTTCAACGGAATTTCAATTTTCAAAAAAGAACAAGAGACTTGTAATTTAATTAAAAGATAGCTAATATCGCTGTGACCAAAATTGTAAATCAGGGCGAATTCGTTGTTCATATGGTTCAGCCACTATTTATAATTTCTTTATTTTAATGTATTATCATCATTTCACTTCGAGGTCCTGACTTTGGCAGCATGCTCATTGGCAAGAGGTTGCGGGAACCTGGCATCTCATCTGTTTAGTGTAATTGTCATCGTATTGTTTCTAAATATCTACTTAAAGACATGCAACTTGTTTTAAAAGAATCACAATAGTATTTCATGCACATAAATAATGCTGATGTATTCGTAGTAGTTTACACATATTCAAAATTCAACATTTCCTTCCTTTTGACGCCTGGTCTGTTTATGGCTGCATGCACCTTGGCAGGAGCTTGCGGAAATTATAATTTCTTCTTAGGACACTGCAGGCATCGGTGAAAGATTTTAAAACAAAATTTGTATTTTAAACAAGGGTAAAATTTCCAAATGGAACTAGAGACTGTCTTATTGTATAGTATTATTTTTTAAAATCCACTTACAGATTACCAACTTGTTGTAAAAGATTGACAGTATACCGGTTCTATAAAAACATAAAGCTGATAAATTCGTTGGAAAGGGCAACTTTTAAATATCAACCTAGAGACTTAATTTTTTTAAGATGCACAGTACAAATAAAAACAAAAAGTAAATCATGGCGAATATGAAGGTCACGTGGTTTTCTTGATATTTTGATTAATAATATAAGTTGGGAATTTTCACAGTTTTGCTGGTATGAGAGATACATGTTACATTAGTAGTTTTGACAGAATAGTATAAGTGACATTCTTCGATCAAACATGGAGGTGAAGGTCAAGCGGAAGTCTGAAGACCTAAGTACTGCCGCGGCAGTCCTAGTTATACTTATTATTATTCCACATGAATTTTGTGGAATTTCTATAAAATAAATGGCTGAGCCGATTTTCATGAAACTTTCTGGGATGATAGCCTCTTGGATGAACTTGATACATTTTTAAGGAATTCCGATTTCCGGTTCCGGTTTCTGAGTTACGGCCCTTGGAAAATTCGAATTTTAACATTGGGAAAATTTTCAAAATGCACCTAGAGACTTGAAACCTATTTCAAAAGATGCGCAATATCATTTTGAACAAAAAAGTAAATCATAGCGAAATCGTACGTCACGTGACTTAGACGCCATTTTGATTTTAGTGACTTTTCGTGAATTTTGACCCCATGCACCTTTAAAAATCTTCTCCTCTGAAAGTACTTGGGGTAGACAGCTGTAATTTACATTTTCTTGAAGCAGGTGCATTGTAGTATCTGGCTATCTCATGGGAAGTGCGAACTCATTGTATTTTTATCACAGTCAGCTTTCAAAGTTGTCTAAAAATGAGAAAATCAGAAAAATTGCAAACTTCAAGGGCAGATAACTCAAAAACCTGGAAAGGAAACTTTATGATATTTTCAGGGAAGGAAGATACATATGTTCTGTATAAGAATCAATAATAAAATGGCTCGCGTACAGTCATTTCCGGTCTGTAGGAATTTTGAAAAAATGACATTTTTCAAAATGTAAATTTTTAACATGGGCAAAATTTTCAAAATATACCTAGAGACTTGCAACTTAATTTAAAAGATAGCTTATATCGTTGTGACCAAAATTGTAAATCATGACGACTTCGTAGCTCACACGGTTAAGCCGTCATTTACATTTTCTGTATTATTATGCTTTTTCATCGGTTAACTTGGAAGCCCTGCCTTTGGCATGCTCCTTGGCAAGAGGTTACGGGAACGTGGCATCTCATCCTATAAGTGTTCTTGTCATTTTATTATTTCTAAATATCTACTTTCAGACTTGCAACTTGTTTTAAATGAATCAAAATGAATTTCATTGCAAATAAATAAAGCTGATATATTCGTTGTAGTTCACAAATAATTAAAATTCAATATTTCCTTCATTTTGACGCCTGGTTTGCTTATGGCAGCATGCACTTTAGCAGGAGCTTGCGGAAATTGTGATTTCTTCTTAGGACACTGCAGGCATCGGTGAAAGATTTTAACACAAAATTTGTATTTTAAACAAGGGTAAAATTTCCAAATGGAACAAGAGACTGTCTTATTGTATAGTATTATTTTTTAAAATCCACTTACAGATTACCAACTTGTTGTAAAAGATTGACATTATACCGGTTCTATAAAAACATAAAGCTGATAAATTCGTTGGAAAGGGCAAATTTTAAATATCAACCTAGAGACTTAATTTTTTTAAGATGCACAGTACAAATAAAAACAAAAAGTAAATCATGGCGAATATGAAGGTCACGTGGTTTTCTTGATATTTTGATTAATAATATAAGTTGGGAATTTTCACAGTTTTGCTGGTATGAGAGATACATGTTACATTAATAGTTTTGACAGAATAGTATAAGTGACATTCTTCGATCAAACATGGAGGTGAAGGTCAAGCGGAAGTCTGAAGACCTAAGTACTGCCGCGGCAGTCCTAGTTAGGTCTTCAAGACGTATGTCGTGAAGACCTATTGTTTTTATCCGAGTTTTCCTTATTATTATTAGGTCTTCAGACTTTAGTCTGAAAGACCTATTGTTATTATCCGATTTTCCTTATTATTATACTTATTTGTACCAATTTTGTGTCAAAGGTACAGCCTAAACTACTCATGCACATTCCATGACACTTTCAGGGATGATAGCCTCTGGGCTGAAATCTATACATATCACAAAAAATATTGACATCCTACTTCTGTTTTTGTGCTACAGCCCCTTTAAATTTCGAATTTTGACATGGGAATTTTTTTCAAAATGCACTTAGAGACTTCCAACTTTTTGCAAAAGATGCACAATCATCTTCTGAGCAAAAGAGCAAATCATGAGAAAGTTGTACATCACGTGACTTATACGCCATTGTGATTTTAGTGCATTTTTTTGCATTTTCAGCCTTTCCGACACTACCGATCTTAAAAAATCTTCTCCTCTGAACATACTGGTGGTACAGAGCTGAAACTTTCACAGAAAGTAGCTGATGCATTGTAGTAAAAACGATACCTACTTAGAAATAGGAAACCTCTATACTTTTGTCACAGTGCCCATTCAAATTTGTCAAAAAATCGAAAAACCTGAAAAATGGCAAACTTCAAGGGCAGATAACTCGAATATCTATCAAGCGAACTTTATCAGCTTTTCAGGGTAGGAGGACACATATGTCATGTACAGGAATCAATAATACAATTGCTCGTGTATAGTCATTTACGGTCTGTAGAAATATCGAAAAATTGTCATTTTTCGAAAGTTGAATTTTTAACATGGGAAAAATTTTCAAAATAGAACTAGCGACTTGCAACTTAGTTTAAACGATAGCTTATGTCCTTGTGACAAAAAAAGTAAATCATGAAGAGATCGTAGGTCACGTGGTTTCTATATTATAAAGCATTTCCTTTGCTTCCCTTCGAAGGTCTGCTTTTGGCGGCATGCTCCTTAGCAAGAGGTTGCGGGAACCTTGCATCTTTTCACTATTTTCATTGTATCTTTTCTAAATATCAACTTAGAGACTTGGAACTTGTTTTAAAAGATACACAATGACCTTGCCTACAAACCAATAAAGCTTATAATATTCTTAGCAGGGGTAAACATTTTATATTTCAACATTTCCATCGTTTTTCAGCCTGGTCTGCTTTTGGTGACATGCACCTTGACAGGAGCCAGCGGAAACCTCTGATCTCTTCAACATTATGTAAAACGTGGACTAGAAGGAAAGATTGCTTTGGCTACAATGCAGGAGTCTGAAGACCGTCAGTACTGCCAATCATCCTTTGAGCAATAAAGTAAATCATGAGAAAGTCGTTTGTCACGTGACTTAGACGCCATTGTGATTTTAGTGCATTTTTAAGCATTTTCAGCCTCTCCGATAGTACCAATCTTAAAAAATCTTCTCCTCTGAACTTACTGGTACTATTAAGCTGAAACTTTCACAGCATGTAGCTGATGCATTGATCTAAAAACGATACTGAAAAGCAAATGTGTAATATTAATACTTGTGTCATTCTGCCCATTGAAAGTTGTCTGAAAATACGAATATATGAAAAATCGCAAACTTCAAGGGCAGATTATTCGAATACTTAACAAGCAAACTTTATCAGTTTTTCAGGGAAGGAGGACACATATGTCATGTACAGAAATAAATAATAAAATTTCTTGCGTACAGTAATTTACGGTCTGTCGAAATATCGTAAAATTGTCATTTTTCGAAATTTATATTTTTAACATGGGCAAAATTTTCAAAATAGAACTAGCGACTTGCAACTTAGTTTCAACGATAGCTAATGTCCTTGTGACAAAAAAAGTAAATCAAGACGAAATCGTAGGTCACGTGGTTTCTATAGTATAATGCATTTGCTTTGTTTCCCTTCAAAGGTCTGCTTCAGGGATGATAGCTTCTGGGCTGAAATCTATACATATCACAAAAAATCCTGACTTGCGGCTTCTGTTTTAGTGCAACAGCCCCTTTAAATTTCGAATTTTAACATGGGAATTGTTTTCATAATGCACTCAGAGACTTGCAACTTTTTCTAAAAGATGCGCAATCATCCTTTGAGCAATAAAGTAAATCATGAGAAAGTCGTTTGTCACGTGACTTAGACGCCATTGTGATTTTAGTGCATTTTTAAGCATTTTCAGCCTCTCCGATAGTACCAATCTTAAAAAATCTTCTCCTCTGAACTTACTGGTACTATAAAGCTGAAACTTTCACAGCATGTAGCTGATGCATTGATCTAAAAACGATACTGTAAAGCAAATGTGTAATATTAATACTTGTGTCATTCTGCCCATTGAAAGTTGTCTGAAAATACGAATATATGAAAAATCGCAAACTTCAAGGGCAGATTATTCGAATACTTAACAAGCAAACTTTATCAGTTTTTCAGGGAAGGAGGACACATATGTCATGTACAGAAATAAATAATAAAATTTCTTGCGTACAGTAATTTACGGTCTGTCGAAATATCGTAAAATTGTCATTTTTCGAAATTTATATTTTTAACATGGGCAAAATTTTCAAAATAGAACTAGCGACTTGCAACTTAGTTTCAACGATAGCTAATGTCCTTGTGACAAAAAAAGTAAATCAAGACGAAATCGTAGGTCACGTGGTTTCTATAGTATAATGCATTTGCTTTGTTTCCCTTCAAAGGTCTGCTTTTGGCGGCATGCTCCTTGGCAAGAGGTTGTGGGAACCTTGCATCTTTTCACTATTTTCATTGTATCTTTTTTAAATATCCACTTAGAGACTTGCAACTTGTTTTACAAGAAGCGAAGATTGCTCTGGCTACAATCCAGCAGTCTGAAGACCGTCAGTACTGCCCTGGCAGTCCTAGTTATTATTATTATTATTTGTACCTTTTTGTGGATCGCGTCCAGACTTAACGGCTGGAGCGAATTTCACGAAATTTTCACAGATGATAGCCTGTGACCTGAAGTTGTGCACCTCGAAGCCCGATTTTCGATTTTCGACTTCTGTCGTGAGTTATCTCCCCTGGAAGTTGAAACTTCAAACCTTAATAGCTCGAAAACTTACTAAGTTATTTTCATAAAACTTTCACCAAAATGTGGGCAACAACATTCCCCATCCACTAGGACTAGTGCGGATTTCGGCCGTAATAATAGATTTTTTGCTATTTCGAAAAAACTGAAAATTTTGTGAACTTTCGCGGTTTTGAGGGTACGCGTCTTCAAAAATCTTCTTCTAAATAACGGCAATACATACAGACACATATTGTAGCTCATTCTGAAGCTTAAGGACTGCTGTTTATATGAATCTATCAACCTCAGTTCTATCTCAAACAGTTTCAGAGGCACAGCAATTTGAAAATTGAACTTTTTGAAAAGGGGATTTTCGGCCTTTGACTTTAAAGGGACATTACTCTATAACAGATGAAGTTATATCAAATGTACTTATTGCCCTCTCTTACCAATAACTGGTTTAACAATTCCATAACAGATCAATAGCATATAAAAGTTAATAGTTTGGGCATAATTTGAGCGTATTCCCAAAACAGTGAAATATTTTGATTTTGAGACTTTTTGAGGTGTTCATCCTTTGGGGAATTATTGATAATGAACCACTGAAGCTAGGAAGACTTTAAATAGATCACGGTGATGTAGAAACTTCATTTATTAAGGACAATATTTTTCAAGCTCAAATCTGTCCTGGTTTTCTTGTGACAAGTCATAGAAGTTTGTCATTTTTAAAAAATCGTCATTTTCAACAAATTTGAAAGGTTCATAACTGTTTGAATTCTTATGCTATTGAAATTTTACATACACCTGCCTATGCATAAATTCGAGAAGAACAACTTTTATGTTGACCGCTTTCATCAAAAAGTTGATAGTTAAGCCTCGAACATCGCAAATGATGTCTAGGGGTCCTAATTTAAGAATTTTTGAGTATTTTCTTTTAATGTTCAGCACAGCATAACGCATTAATTATGTATGCAATCTAAATGATGATTACATCTTCTTAAGTGGAAATTAAAGCACAGCATTTTCTATGTTGCACCTTAGTATGGATATATTAACCATTTTGTCTTAATCGTGAAAAATGTAATGTAGGGGTCCATTAATATGTGATTTTTCCGTTTTCAGAGGGGTACCTTCTTTGGAGAATTTTTGTAAAAAAACTACTGAAGATAGAGATATGTTTGATAGCTCATTTTAAAGCGGAGAAACAGACGAATAACCCTGAGTCCAACATGGAGTTCTAGGTCAAGCAGAAGTCTTGAAGACCTAAGTATTGACGCGTCAATCCTAGTTAGTATTATTATTATTTGTACTCTTTTGTGGATCGTGTCCAGACTTAACGGCTCGGTCGATTTTCACGAAATTTTCAGGGATGATAGCCTGTGACCTGAAGTTGTGCACCTCGAAGCCCGATTTTCGATTTTCGACTTCTTTCGTGAGTTATCTCCCCTTGAAGTCAAAACTTCAAACCTCAATAGCTCGAAAACTTATCAAAATATTTTCATAAAACTTTCACCAAAATGTGGGCAACAACATTCCTCATCGAATAGGCCTATAGCGATTTTCGGCCGTAATAATAGATTTTTTGCTATTTCGAAAAAACTGAAAATTTGGTGAACTTTCGCGGTTTTGAGGGTACGCGTCTTAAAAAATCTTCTTCTAAATAACGGCAATACATACAGACACATAGTGTAGCTCATTCGGAAGCTGAAAGACTGCTGTTTATATGAATCTATCAACCTCAGCTCTATCTCAAACAGTTTTAGAGGCACAGCAATTTAAAAATTGAACTTTTTGAAAAGGGGATTTTCGGCCTTTGACTTCAAAGGGACATACCTCTGTAACGAATGAAGTTATGTCAAAGGTACTTATTGCGCTCTCTTTCCAATAACTGGTTTAACAATTCCATAACACATCAATATCATATAAAAGTTATTAGTTTGGGCATAATTTGAGCGTATTCCCAAAACAGTGAAATATTTTGATTTTGAGACTTTTTGAGGTGTTCATCCTTTGGGGAATTATTGATAATGAACCACTGAAGATAGGAAGACTTTAAATAGATCATGGTGATGTAGAAACGTCATTTATTAAGGATAATATTTTTCAAGCTTGAATCTGTCTGTCTCAACAAAGTTGAAATGTTCATAACTGCTTAACTGTTTATGCTATTGAAATTTTACATACATCTACGTATGCACAATTTCAAGAAGATAAACTTTTATGTTGACCGCTTTCATCAAAAAGTTGATAGTTAAGCCTCGAACATAGCAAGCGATGCCTAGGGGTCATAATTTAAGCATTTTTGAGTATTTTCTTGAATATTCAGAACAGCATTACGCATTAATTATGTATGCAATCTAAATGCTGATTACATCTTCTTAAGTGGAAATTAAAGCACAACATTTTCTATGTAGCACCTTAGTATGGAAATATTAACCATTTTGTCTTAATCGTGAGAAATGTAATGTAGGGGTCCATTAATATGTGATTTTTCCGTTTTCAGAGGGGTACCTTCTTTGGAGAATTTTTGTAAAAAAACTACTGAAGATAGAGACATGTTTGATAGCTCATTTTAAAGCAGAGAAACAGACGAATAACCCTAAGTCCAACATGGAGTTCTAGGTCAAGCAGAAGTCTTGAAGACCTAAGTATTGACGCGTCAATCCTAGTTATTATTATTATTATTATTATTATTATTATTATATTCATCTATATTTACACATTGGCGCCTTTGTTTTATTTGGGTGATCATTTTTCATACTAACTTAATTTGTCTATTGTAATGGACACACAGAGGTGTTCATGACACATACCGGGTGTTCATCATGAACACCTGGCACAGCCGTGAACACCTGATATGAGAGTACTTATTGTTTGTTAATTTACTTTTGTTTGTATGGTTTCTGGTCGAGGGATCTAACCATTACACCACAGAAACCAGATGAAATGAGATAGACTTTTTCATCAACAAATATGTGGTGTGTCAATATTTGTTTGGATTAAAACTGTCATAATCTAACAAGTTAGAGATTTTAATCTTCAACTGGAGTACGAAATGTTTAGAGTGAGTGAGTGAGTGAGTTATTGTTTAACACCGCTTCGGCAGTATTGCAACCATTAGCGGCGAGATATTTAATTTATTTGCCTAATTTAAAAAAGAAAATTGCAATTGAAAAACATAACACGACACGAAGGCCGCAAAAACATCAGCGTATTATCACAAGTTGAATAAAAGCTGATAATGAAAAGTTAAAATTTACAATTTGTCAATAAGGTGTATAGCCTTCAAAAAATCTAAAACACGATGCTCACCGAAATGAGTAAAAACTTGATTGATTGAAATAGAAGGATAGAAAGTTTCCCTGATATGTGCAGTGTCCCAACACTCACATAGAATGTGTTTGATTGTGAGAGGGCACTGACAGGGTATACATACTGGGGGATCTTCCCCCTTTAAAAGATATGAGTGAGTAAGATGAGAGTGTCCAATACGACATCGTCGTAGGACACAAGCTTCCTGCCGGGTAAAAGAGGATAGAGATTTGTAACCTAAATGAGGTTGAATAGTGTGAAGTTTGTTATGATGTTGTTGGTCCCATTGGGACTTCCAACGTTGTTTAATGTAAGATTTAATAGCAGGTTTGGAATCCGTATATGGAACTTTGGTAGGAGAAATATGTTTGAGGTTTAATGCTGATTTAGCAGCTGAGTCAGCTTTGTTATTACCTCTTATACCCATATGGCTAGAAAGCCAGCAGAAGACGATGTCGCATTGGAGACACGAATTATGAAGTAATAAAATATCCCTGATAATTGGGTGATCACTCTTACAGTTTTTAATTGCTTGTAGGCAAGAAAGTGAATCTGAAAAAATAATGTAATTATTAGGGGTTGAATTTTTAATGTGATGGACGGCCTTAAGGATGGCCTTAGCTTCTGCAGTAAAGATGCTGCTGCCATCATGCAGCCTTGAAGCATATGTTGTTGAAGGAGTCACAGTTGCTGCTGCAACTGTGGATCCATCCTTAGAGCCGTCAGTGTAAATTGGTTTATAGTCTGCGAAAAAATCACGTAGTTCAAAAAATGCCTGTTGAAATATTAATTGGTCTGTATTAGATTTTTTATGAGTAGATAGAGAGAGGTTTACACGGGGCCTGACCAGCTGCCATGGCGGAGCGGCAAGCAGACCGTGCTCTGCTATTGTTGTCAGGTCAATATCAGAATCTGCAACATGTTGTTGAAGTCTGATACCGAGTGGTGGAATTGCTTTAGGTTTTAAGTTATACAACTGCTGGTATTCTGGATTGAATACGCAGTTGTATGCAGGATTACAAGGGTTGGCTTTAAGTTTGGTTATATATTGAAGTGCTAGCTTGATGCGCCGATCTTCAAGAGATGGCTCATCAGCTTCAACGTAAAGGCTTTCAACAGGTGAAGTTCTGAAGGCCCCAAGACAAAGCCTGAGACCCTGGTGATGGATTGTATCTAGCATTTTGATATATGAGGGGCGAGCAGATCCATATATTATGGATCCATAATCAAGTTTGGAGCGGATGAGTGATCGATAGAGATGAAGAAGAGTTTCTTCATCTCCACCCCATTTATTATTTGAAACGACCTTTAAAAGGTCTAATGCCTTTAAGCATTTAGCTTTAAGGCTTTTAATGTGTGGGATAAATGATAATTTACTATCAAATGTGAGACCAAGAAACTTGGCCTCACGAACGACTTTGATTGGAGTTTTATCTAGAAATAGTTCTGGATCTTGGTGCATTTTGCGCATATTGCAAAAATGCACACAAGATGTTTTATCTTTGGAAAATTTGAAGCCGTTTTCCAACGACCATTGATGGATTTTATTTAGACAGAGTTGCAATTGGCGCTCGATTGATGGCATATTTTTACCTCTGCAGGAAACTCCAAAATCGTCCACAAAAAGTGAACCATCTGTATGATCATTTAAAACTTTAGCCAAGCTGTTGATTTTAATGCTAAATAATGTGACAGATAAAATGCTACCTTGTGGGACACCCATTTCTTGATCAAAGAAATCAGAAAGGGTGGAGCCCACGCGCACTTTAAATTGGCGATCATGTAAAAAATTGGAAATAAAATGAGGCATACGACCTCGCAAGCCAAATTCAAATAAATCTTTTAGGATGCCATGCTTCCATGTAGTGTCGTAAGCTTTTTCTAAGTCGAAAAAGATAGACACAGCATGTTGTTTGTTAATAAATGCATCACGAATAAATGATTCTAAACGAACAAGATGATCAGTGGTACTGCGTTGTTTGCGGAAACCACATTGAATATCAGTTAGTAATTTATTAGTTTCCAAGTACCAAACTAGACGATCATTGATCATCCGTTCCATAGTTTTACATACGCAACTTGTTAAGGCTATAGGACGGTAGTTGGAAGGGTCTGTATGATCCTTCCCAGGTTTTGGGATTGGCACAATAGTAGCATTGTGCCAACAAGATGGAAATTCACCTGTTTCCCATATATGATTAAATACCTGAAGGAGAACCTCAAGGCAAGGTTCCGGTAAATGTTTTAAAAGCTGATAATGGATTTCATCAGTGCCAGTTGCTGTATCATGAGCTTTAGAAAGTGCAGTTTTCAGCTCTGACAAGGAGAAGTGTTCATTATAATCTTCTCCATTGTCAGATTTGAAATTAAGTGGTCGTTTTTCCTGTACCTTTTGGTACTTTTGGAAAGCAGGGACATAATTTGCAGATGAAGAATTTCTAGAGATTGTTTCAGCCAACTTATTGGCAATGTCAGATTTTGATGTAAGAAGGTCATCATTGACCTTAAGATGTTTTATTGTAGATTTGGAACCTTTACCTTTAATTCTACTAATCATATTCCAGACTTTGCTGATAGGTGTTCTGGAATTGATCTTAGAGACATAGCCTCTCCAAGATTCGCGTTTTTGTTGGTTGACTGTGCGTCGAGCTTTAGCTCGTGCCTTGCGACAGTTATCTAAGTTAATTCTTGTAGGTCGTTTACTGAGCTTGCGTTCAGCTTTTTTACGTGCCTTAATGGCAGTATCGCAGGTTTCATTAAACCATGGCTTGTGAATGCGTGGATTTGCCGAGGTTTTAGGAATAGTTTCAGTTGCTATATCAATGAGACCTTTAGAAAAGGCCTCAACAGGATCAGTTGCATTGATTATTTCATCATATATAATATGTTCACGGCAGAGGGTAGAAAATGTACCCCAATCAGCCTTGGAAAATTTCCAACGAGGATTGTGCTCCTCGGGAATAGGTGATGAGGGTTCTAATACAATGGGGAAGTGGTCGCTCCCACACGTATCCTCATGGACTGACCATGAAAAGTCATGTAAAAGGGATGCATCAGTTACTGATAAATCTATAGCTGTATATGATCCTGTAGCAGGATGTAGATATGTGTTTGAACCATCATTGAATAGACAGAAATCATTTTGGGTGAGGAAACTTTCGATAATTATACCCCTAGAGTCTAGGGTATTACTGCCCCAGAGGGGATTGTGACCATTGGAGTCACCCATGATAATAAAAGGTTTAGGTAATTGGGTAACAAGTTGATCAAGATTTTTTATAGTAAGATCTTGAGATGGTGGAATATATAAAGAACAAAGAGTTAAAGTTTTGAATAATGATAAGCTGACAGCTACAGCTTGTAATTGTGTTTTTAATGGAATTAATCTGTGGATAATTCCATCACGTACTAAAATTGATGCACCCCCCTTAGCCCTATCAGCAGAAGGGGAGAAATAATTATAAAAAGTGAATGGTCTCATTGCAACTGTATCAGATTCTTTAAGATGAGTTTCTTGAAGGCAAATAGCTTGGGGATTGTATTGTTGGGCCAACAAGCCCAATTCATTAAAATTGACCTTAAAGCCTCGACAATTCCACTGGAGAATCGCCATGGATGCTAGGATGAAATAAAATATTAAAAGCCTCATGATGGAGGTTTTACAGGAGAAAGACGACGGTCCTTGGACCGAGCCCTGTGCCCCTTTTTGGGGGAGTTGTTAAGAGATGCTGTGTCTGATGCGTCCATAAGGACGTCATCAGACTCATGGTCAAGAGATCCATATTTGTTGTAGATCTCTACCGCACTCCTCTGGCCTTTGGGAGTGCGGTTTGCTGATTTGGATTTGGGATTTTTAGAATTTTGTTTTGAGGATGATGGTTTTGAATTTTTGCTTGCAGTTGGAGGTATTTTAGATCCTGTCGGTTTGACAGGCTCTGTAAGGGACAGAAGAGGGAATGTCATGGTACCTATTGTGGAAGAAGTTGAATCGCGGAGTTTGTATTGAGTTGGGGGATCACTCACCCACTGAATGTCTGTCTGAGTTGATACAGAGCGTTTTGTGGCAGTTGCTGATGATACTATGGTTGAGTATGAGGGTTTAGGACCCTCAAGAACCAGGCGTTTTGCTTCGGGAAAAGAGATATTTTGAGTGAATTTAACTTTGAGTATCTTAGATTCCTGTTGCCACCGTGGGCACTCCTTGGAGGAAGCCAAGTGTTCACCAGCACAGTTGGCGCATTTCGGCAACTCCTTGCACTTCTCTGGATGGCTTTCATCGTCGAGTTTGCCACACTGTGGACAAACACGCTCATCCGCTTTGCAAGAGTTGCTTCCATGGCCAAACTTCTGGCACCGGTAGCAACGGAGGGGGTTAGGGATATATAATTCCGTGGGGAGTTTGTAGTACCCTGCAAACACTGTTTTTGGAGCTTGTGGGGTTGAAAATGTTAACAGATAGGTTCGCGTCTTGATGATGTTATCCTCCTTCTTGATAGTGAACCGCTTGACAGCAGTCACTCCCTGGCTCTTCAGGTTATCAAGGAGCTCCTGTTCAGAGGAATCATCAAGACAGCGATCCTTATCCCGGATGATGGCTTTGCTGCTGTTTAGTGATGTATGAGGGGAGACTTTAACAGGTTTGTCAACGATTTTCTGCAAGGTGAGAAGTGATGTTGCCTGTTGTTTTGTATTTACTTCGTCAAGAAGGTACCCGTTCCTAATTTTCTTTACATCCTTTACATCACCGGCTAGACCTTGAATGGTCTTGGCGGTGGCGAAAGGATTCAGACGGAGAGGTTTATCATCAGTGGATGATATGACCAGAAATCGAGGAAAGGTGCTTGAGTTTGAATTAGAAGTTGAAGTAGAAGATGAAGGTTTTAAGTTGGATGATTTTGATATTTTGGTTGATTTTGATGATGTTGCCTCTTCCTCAGAAGAGGGACAATCATCCGTTGATAAATTTCGCTTGTTTTTTGCTGAACGAGTCATGTTCGGTTGGTAAATATTCATCAACCTGGATCCCCACCCACCACGGAGCACCAACAAGGGCAATGCTGTATGTCAGCGGGTGTCCTGCTGACAGCACCGGGGATACCAGGATGATATACTCCACTAAAACGTTGCCAATGTTTCACTGGATTGGCCCATGGGCCACCGCTATCTTGGAAGCCGAGTAAAGTTGATGAATGTGTGCAAGGGAGCACTAAGAAAGAGCGCAGAGAGTAGGGATAGTACATCAGGAAGGAAACCATTGTGGAAAGGTGGTGAAGGTATGCAAGAGAGCACCAAGAAAGTAAAGAAAATAATTGTAAAGAGAGGTAACAGCGTAAGGAGAAGGATAGCAAAGATGTGCGCAACCAAGTGCTTGGCATGACCAGCCGATTGACCAGACCGGACCAATCTGGCCACCTGTCTAGATGAAGTCGGGGCCGAAGCAGTGTATTGGTCAGTGGTAGCATTCTGCTACACACAAGCCTCAACCACCAGGCATCCTTCCTCCACCCGTACAGGTCGCAGTCCACGGCAAACAGACTGCCCCCTTTGAGTCGTCTCTTACGACAAGCAGGAGGAACTGAGGGCCTATTCTAATCCGGGCACCCCACGGGGTGAAATGTTTAGAATTAAATGAAAGTGTGTGTTGTATTTTGTATCAACCAGCGATATTGACAATGGCCATGCAGTCAATAGTAATGGTTGTACATTTCAGCGGCGGATTGATTGCATGGATTAAGTTGTACATCGTATAAGACAAGGTATTGATAGCGCGAGTAACATCAAAGCAGCCTGTATGTATCATGAGTCAATATTCCTCTCCTTCAAGCACGGATTGTGTGAATAATTCAAGAACACACAACCTGACAAATATCAATGTATATAGTACCTACTATAAGTGATATTGTAAACATGATCAGTAAAGATATTGTATCCATTGCCTTTAAGGTGCTATGACACATTTAGATAAGTTTTTGCATAGCATTTTCAAATTTAATGTAACATGTAACGCGCGATTCCCAATTTTATAAAGGTGGTTGAAATCATTTTAAATGCATTACTCTATACTCTTGGGTGATGCTCCTATCCTATCCAATACACTAACATCGACCCATGCACTTACATCAGTCGTATGCTAAAGTCGTCCTCTAGAGACTTAAGCGTGCTTATCTTGTGATTTTACCTTAAAGCACAATGAACAAGATTTGAAATCTCATTTTTCAGAATTTTCAGTATTTAAGAAAAGATCATAACAAATGTTACTGACATCAAACACATCAGGTATCATTATCTATTTCACTTCATTGCAACTCAAATAATGTACAGAAAAGAATTGCTTTGTTTAGGTTGATAGACTTGAAAAGTTCAAAGCAACACAGTCAATCTAACGGCCATGAATCGCATTAGCTGTATTCTATTGTGTCCTCGTTTACGTCATCAAATGGACAAGAAACGTTTGTAATATCGTCAGTAGAACGGCGTGATTTCCCTGTGGAAAGATTAGGTCAGTTTAATTTTTCCATCTTATATATCTGACGGAGAAAAAGGAGATCATCTGATAACAAAGAGGTTGTAGACTAAACATTGCTTTTCCTCCAGGAAACAAATACAAATTTAATGTGATACATAACATAGTAATTATCAACATTATTGATAAAACGAAGCATTTACAAACTGCCCTAATTCTATGGAACGTCAAACATTGAATTGTTGGTCGAATTATTATATATTTATATATGTAGCTATATGGACAAAACCAACTGGTCATGTCCTTATTTTGAAACTATGTTTATGTATTAAAACTTACTCGATTTCAATTTGCATGATATCAGTATATTTTGGATTTAAACCAACGCATAGGGTGAACTCACGTGTACATGGACATTTATATGATGAATTAGCAATAAATGTATTTGAAAGGAACAAGCCTGAAATTCACACTAATGAAAAAATATGTTTGTATTTCATAATCGTATATCTATGGAACACAAATCACTATTAAAAACATGTTACAAGGCTGTGACCAGTCCCTCTTCATTCTTATAATGTACGCGTGGTAGAATTCATGCCATTTTCAATGAGATTCAATGAATCAGTAATATGACAGCTAGATTGTTCTTTTTAGTTTATTAATGTTATCACTTTCTGTCTTAGGCTCTGTGTGAAGTTAATACATTTACAAAATCCAAGATCTTGTTATTTCTCGTTATTGGGACGCATTCTAATCACTAAGAATAAACCTTTTTTTCTTATACCATTAAAATGATATCAGTGGGAAAGGCCTCAATACTCGAGTCTCTTAAACACATTAATTTTTTCAACAAGTAGTTTACAAACCTTCTATCAAAATTAAAATACAGCTTATTCGCGAGTTACATATTCTTTGGTAAAAAAACCCCCAAACTTTTAAGATCTAATTGTAGCTTGAGAAGTTACAATGTGTCTGTCATAATGTCGACAAAGTCTCTGCCAGAATGTCAACAATATTTCGGTTAACACGTCTCTGTGAGAATGTCAACAATATTTCGGTTAACATGTCTCTGTGAGAATGTCAACAATATTTCGGTTAACATGTCTCTGTGGGAATGTCAACAATATTTCGGTTAACATGTCACGGTGAGAATGTCAACAATATTTCGGTTAACATGTTACTGTGAGAATGTCAACAATATTTCGGTTAACATGTCACTGTGAGAATGTCGATCAGTTTGTGAATGTCAACACTTGTAGTTCTCTTTAACATAATTAAATACAAGACAGTTTGAATCATAACACGTCTAGACGTTTAATCCACTCAGACACTCTCTATAGCTTGGCTGTGGTAGAGGTATACACATCCATTCCTGCAGATCCGTATTTTTGGTGGACAAATGGATTTAGAGGTTAAGATAAAAAGTTGGTAAATGTTACGTGCAGAAATAGAAGTGATGCGCGAGAAACATTTCATTGTTTAAATTAACTTCACACAGAACCTAAGATAGAAAGATAGTGACAACACTAATAAACTACAAAGAAGAAACCAGCTGTCCTATCATTGATATAGAGAGGACTCAAGTCTGTGTCGTGTGAGATCAATATGCTGCATTTCATGCTGATCAATGAAAGCTTGAAACAAAAACTCCTCATACAAAGAACAGTGCAAACATTGAAACATGACATAAGGTAATTAGCCCCCAATCTTTGTTACCTCATTAGGGGATGTTTTTAAGTTAATTCAGTTCTTTTGCTAGTTTCTTTTATTAGGATCAGAGATTTAAACATCATTTTATGTTCAACTAATTAAGGGAGACATTAACTTTTATCGATTTGTCCTTTTTATGCTTTTCTTGTTCCAACCATAATATGTAATGCAGCATTAAGATTTAGACACAAATCTATCAATATTGTGAACCAATTTTCTAGCATCAATAAAATCAAATATTAGCCCAATAAAGAGAACTAATTAGCTATTTGAAGAGAACCAGCGTGAATAGGACTTAAATTCACACTTATGAAAACATATGTTTGTATTTCAGAATCGGAAACACAAATTACCATTGAAAAACATGTTATAACGTTGTATCCAGTTACTCAGGACATGTCCTCTTACAACGTACACGTGGAGCCTGTAGAACCTGTAGAACACTGTCAATAAGGTTCAATGAATCAGGTCCTTCATAGATCAGTTAAATTGTGTTTAAATACTCCAATGACCATAAACATTTCTTAACAATGCACTCGGCTAAGCAAAAGCTTTACAGCAATAAATAAAGTTCTATAAAGCTTCTAGGTAAATAGTTGAGATGGGGAGATGAAGCTCCTTACATGAACATTCATAGCGTGAGATTCTACATTTCTTGACTAACATTCTTAACCTTACATGTACTCATTATCTTGGTTCTTTAGCAAAAGCATGTGATATTGCAAACTGTACGAAATAATTAATGATTTAAAACATGTTGTATTACCTCATTGAATAATAAACACCCCCATACGTGATGAAAACCGATTCTCGGAGATATAAATGGAAGACGGCATGAAATAAGGCGTTTAGTAATCAAATGTTCTCTAATTAGGATAAAAAGACTTTATCGTCCTTATCGTCATAAATAACACTTAGCCATGAATTACACCTTAAACTAAACATCTAACCTTCAAATATTGATATTTGAAGGAACTATCGAAGGAATTCCATTTCACAGGAGAAGTTGATAATAAAACTAATATATTGACCTGGTGAAACAGTTGATCATTACGATAAATAGCGTCCGCAAGAACAAGAAGCGTGACGTCACTGGAGGTTTATAATTTGGAGGTTTTAATGTTTTATTTATCGTATATTATAAGGGTAGCGTTGTTTTTCAGGGCATTATCATTTGCAGAAGCCCTCTGTCTTCAATAAACTGCCCGACAAAGGAGTGCAGTTGAAGAAGACCGAGGGCTTCTGCAAATGATAATGCCCTGAAAACAACATTACCCATATTCTAGCTCAAATGGATGTGATTTGTTCTTTTGTACCCGAATTATTCTACAAGTTATAATTAAAGTTGTATATGAGCAAAACAGCAAAAACCACAACGTGTTACCGCCGAGAACTACTGTGACGTCAAAAGTGAAAAATTACTTCATAGTCGCTTCTCTTTCAGGCCATTTCGAAACCGAACAGAATGTCATCCATTGATCAGGAAAACGAATGCAATATATATGTAATGGTTATCATACTGATGCATAGTAGTGTTTTATTATATAACCAATCGATGAAATAATGAAAATCAACGAATCATTACATATTTAGCAAGTTTAGAATGCATGCGTGGGCCTACCTAGGCTACCTAAATCTAACAGTGAATGTCTACCAGAGGTGACTGAGAATGATATTCTTCTTTATTTTGTTTAAAACACTTAAAACTCAGTGCGGTTGTACTGTCACATCGTGTTTATGATATGATTTGTCCAAATCATGTGTCTTCGTTTGAAAGAAAGACATGTAAATCGTTTAAAATGTTCGAGTCGATACGCCATATTTGATTCTAGGAGATTCTAAAGTGATGTCACTTAGAGAAAAAGCGATAATGGCCCGTCGTCAGCGTTGAGAGGATCATTATTTGCAGCGACCCGCTCATTTCTGATAACAAGAGGGCGGTTTCATGATAATTCCACCCATTTTAGCTATAAAGTTGGATAATTTGAGTGTAAGGTGTGGTGTTTTAATTAGAAGCAAGTTCCTCTGCCGTTAAAATATGTCATTATTAAGTTTAATCTCTATATTACCTGAAAAAAGTCTGTTGTTCTTGCTGTTAACTGCAGGCCCATGCCAGTCATGTTACAGAGAAAAAATGTGATGATTAATCCATGCTTTATAATGTATTGCTTAGTGTGCCAACTTATATCATACAGAACTATATATGCTAGTATATACATGTATCAGTATTTAGTTACCACAGGTAAAAAGAACTAGGTCGAAAAGGTTCTCACTTACCTTGAATGTACATCATGAATTACACGAGCAACAAAAAGCAGACATCAAATCTACAAATTTCGATTTTTAGACATTTTACTGAATTATTACATGCACTTCATGTCAAGTGGATATTGTAAGCAACAATTCCTTTACCTCAATTGATTCAGTTTGCCAATCTAAATTTGAAATGCCATTGTCTAGTGGTCCAACTATTTGCATGGAAAGATATGCAATGAACTATGTCTATTAAAATTATCAAACGTTTTCGTGTTTTGAGTGATGAATATTGAAAGGAATTTAATAACACTGCACAATGGTTTTTTAAAAGTGTATGCCTTGAAAAACTGTTTTCTCTGAATATCCATTTTGCCAATGGTGATCGATTGACTTTAGTTGAAAATGCTGCAATTTTCTTGAAAATATGAATATCAGATAAGAAAGGAAGTTTAAAAGTTTTAAGCCAACATGCAGTTTATTCCCTTTAGTAAGTTCAGTACTGAGGTCATTGAATCATATAGAATTGGATGTACATGAGGGTCCGCCCTATGCGTTGGTTTAACCCAAAATATTATGATATTATACAAATTGAAATCGAGTAAGTTTTAATACATAAACATAGTTTCAGAATAAGGACATGACCAGTTGGTTTTGTCCATATAGCTTCATATATATATATATATATATATATATATATATATATATATATATATATATATATATATATATATATATATATATATATATATATATATATATATATATATATAGAGACCAACAATTCAATGTTTGACGTTCCATAGAATTAGGGCAGTTTGTAAATGTTTTTGTTTTATCAATAATGTTGAGAATTATCGATGTGTATCCCATTGACTTGTATTTGTTAACTGGACGATAGGCAAGGTTTAGTCTACAACCTCTTTGCTATCAGATGATCTTCTTTTTCTCCGTCAGATAGATGAGATGGAAAAATTAAACCGACCTAATCTTTCCACAGGGAAATCATGCCGTTCTACTGACGACAGTCTCAATTGTCCTTGTCCATTTGATGATGTAAACGAGTAAACAATAGAATACAGCTAATGAGATTTATAGTCGTTAGATTTACTGGTTGTGTTGAACTTTTCAAGTCTATCAACCTAAACAAAGCAACTCTCTTCTGCATATTTTCTGAGTTGCAATGAAGTGAAATAGATAATGATACCTGATGTGTATGATGTCAGTAACTTTTCTTATGATCTTTTCTTAAATACTGAAAAATGAGATTTCAAATCTTGTTAACTGTATTTTAAGAAAAAAATCACAAAATAAGCACGCTTTAGTCTCTAGAGGATGATTTTAGCATACGACTGATGTAAGTACATTGGTCCATGTTAGTGTATTGGATAGGATAGGAGCATCACCCAATAGTATCGAGTATTGCATTTAAAATGATTTCAACCACCTTTATAAAATTAGGAATCGTGCGTTACATGTTACATTAAATTTGAAAATGCTATGTAACAACTTATCTAAAATTTGTCAACGCACCTTAAAGGCAATGGATACATTATCTATAATCATATTTACAATATCCCTTATAGTAGGTACTATATACATTGATATTTGTCAGGTTGTGTGTTCTTGAATTATTCACACAATCCGTGCTTGAAGGATGGGAATATTGACCCATGATACATACAGGCTGCTCTGATGTTACTCACGCTATCAATATCTTGTCTTATACGATGTACAACTTAATCAATGCAATCAATCTCCTAACTATATGATTATTTTTATCTGTCCTAAGAAGTATACAATACATATCATGTGTGAACATAACGAGTGTCCGAGTACTGCCACTGTCCGAGAACTGCCTCACCCGCTCTATACTTTATGCAATAAAATACAATGAAAGACGAGTATCACTTCCTGTTCTTCTATCCATCGTGTTATTCACATTGCTCTAAATATATATATAGAGGATATTTGTCTTTTCTTGACTAATACCATGTTTATCTCATCGAATGAGGTAGAAAAGTTTTATTTCCATGAGTTGCACATTCCTTAAAATTACGCAACAACAGAGTCGTTTTCATGTTGAGCGGCAGCCAGGACGGGCCCGTCGCCACAGTAACAGTGTGACGTCATAAGAGAATTTGTTACATCAGACCATTGTTTTATGACCTCAAACGCTTGATCTTTAATCTTTGGGTGGTGATATATTATATAGGTCACTGATCACAGTAAAAATAAAAGTTATTTTCACTGTAGCTTGATAGACAGTTTATTTCACTGATAGATCCCAGTATTTCATTGCTCGTCATATAATATAAATATTTAAGAGACATTACTTTGTACATCTAAGTATCATCATCTTCTCTACTCTTGTGAAAAGCAAAATACAATATGTAGTACTGCGCAATATCGCATAAAACACATTTATGGTAGTGTTCATGTATAAATGGAAGATACCCATGTATGTACTATAGGAATGTGGCATTTCGATATGAAATTGAGAATGATTGATATAAGAAATACAATAGATATTCACTTAATAAAAGGAAACAATAACAACAAAAATGGAGAAAAATAAGCCTCGGTAAAATAAATTTTATTCATCATCATCCTTCTCCATTTCGTCTCCTGGTTGTATGAATTTAACCTCGGCCACCATAGTAATCGGCTGAAAATGTGTGAAATATGATTTCTCATGAAATTGTCCACCTAAACAGGAGTGGGCAACGCCATGTAGATGGAGGCAATGAGCTTTTTAACTCTTTGATAAAATTATAAATTAACAATATGTGATTGATCTAATAACATATTTCATCAATTCTTAATTTTCAAATCTCAACTTCTCTTTCTCAACAACCATTTCTCATAGGGCTGCTCCTTTCACTGCCTGGTTCATGTTCTGAATGCCAGGTACATGTGTGAAGTAAAAGGAGTAACTCCGAACAGTGTTCTTGGCATGTGGAATATGTTTAAAAAAAAGCAGGTGCAACATGTTCCGCTCATATGTTTGGAGTCACTCCTTTCACTGTACTTCACATGTATCGGCTATGTTCTATATTTTGAGGGAGCAAGCCTCAGGTTTGAACTCACATTTGGGATTACCTCCCTTAGTCTCTATACTGTGAAGAGCACATAAAATCTCAAGAGTACTGTTCAAAGCTTGCTACAATAGGTTTTTTTAAGGTCATGACGGACGGCTGGACGGACGCCGGACGCCATTCCATGCCTTAAGCCCATTGAATCATTGGATCTTTTTGCTTGTGACAATAACATAAAGAGTCATCTATGCAGCTCCAGTCATTTATTGATCATTACGAAATAATTAAGACAATGTTATGACGTCATAGTGGCAGTTTGAGAAAGATATGTATCCTCTATATCACAACATCTGGAGTAGAGACGTTGGAATGTTTTTTCTTCTCTGAACCAATTTTCACCCCTTATTGATGTTGATGCAACACAGGTGTAAGGACACATCCCTTTCAGATATTATTTTACAATATTCAGATATCATTTTCATCACTACTGTGTCCACAGGAAAAGTCTTCATTTCAATCAAAACTATGTATGCACTTCATGCGAGGTGTTTTATTTGTTTCTAGAGTGTAAAATTTTCTAAACAGATAAAATTACGTGCCATGCTATCAAATCACATAGGTTCACACCACACAATGTGTATAATGGACCTGTGTCCTCTTTACCGAAATATACAAATGCGTTCACAATAAAATTCTTTATTGCAATAACAAAAAAATGCATGGACATGGACTTCAGGTTTTTATTTGTGTCTTATAAATGAAGAAACGTGTCATACTATCACATTGCATATGTACACTATGTATAATGGACCTGTAACCCCTTTATCGACATAAACCTTCCTTTCTTACAATGTGTATATGTATAAATGCAGTCTAACAAACATTTCCCATTTCAAACGTCTTTTCTTTACACATCTCGATGTTGCCCTGTACAAGATACTCCCATTAAATCCTGCAAACACTACATGCAATCATCTAAACTTTTCTCTATATACATTAACGACTCTCTAGCGAGACATACTACACATCCACTGCAATGTTCTCCAATGATCTCAGTTTCTTCCAAGCTCAAAAGCTCTTCTTTAATGTAAAGTCTATCTAACACAAACGCACTAGTGCATTTATAGGTGACAGACAGGATTGTGAGCTGCTCCTTGTAATTGATTAAACATTATTCTATAAAACCATCATTGAGCAATAACTTTCTATTAATTAGCTTTGACCACTCATAGGATGTACAACACTTAATTAACAGAAACTGAGCATGTGTACATTACGTCTTGTATTCTAAGGAAGTACACATTATCTTTCAAAACAATTTTTAAATCGTATTTCTACATCGTGGGCTTCTCAACTCGATTTGAAATCTATACGAACGTATTCACTGGTATCGCGTTCTATAAACTGCAGGGTTAACTTAACAGATTATCTCTTTTAAACCTCAATAATGTTTTGAATTAAGAAAACAATATCTTAAATGAAATTACTGTATATTTCTTACTACAGTGTTCCGCAATATTAAAAAAATATTGGGTATATTATTTAAATCATTTACATTTACATTTCTATATTATATGAAGTCAAAATATTTTCCCGTTTCAGATTGCATGTTTAAGATATATTTGGATATGTATATGAATAAAACGATAAAAGATATATCAGAGGTGATACACTTTCTCTATGTGTTAATGATACAATCTCTTACAATACCCACCATACTCTTCTTCATGATTGTGTATTGCAAAGGTTGATTAATGTCATGTACACTGCAGTGAATTCAGTCTAACAGGCATTCTGATACTAAACAACTGATTGATATTCTGCGGAGATGGACCTCTTTAGTTGAGAAGTCAGAGAGGGTAGTGAAGGCGAGATAGAGAAACAGATTGCATAAAACAGTAAACATAACAAGGAGTGGTTGTATTTCATCATGAGCAATTAATACGTCGCGCTCTTGCTTTGAAGGTCTGGTTACATTAGTAATTCATGTTGATGGATGGAGCAAACTGCAAATAGGGAAATCATAAACGTTTGAAATCTGCCTTTCATGTAATATTATGTAATAAACCTTCATAATTGATATTACATCATTGCAGACAGGTTTTATGTTCTGCGAAAATAATGATAATGATGAACGCTTATAGAATAGCTAATTCGGTGGGAAATTGTGGTGTTAAGGTTTCGGGGTAAGATATTACAAAATCAGTAATGTCAAAGAGTTCAGCTATATTGTATGATGTGATCAATATATGGCTACATTAGCAACACATGCGGGCTTTCTGTTATTTTGCAAATTGTGGCGCTATGTGAAATATATTAATATTCAAAGCCTGCAAACTATGAAAGGAAATATGTCATTTTTAAGAATGATGCCAATCTTTTTATAAACGGCATTTTTCAAACCAGTGAATATATCATTATTAATACGGTATTTCACTGACAAGGCTTATTATTTACATACTTTCGTAGACAACTCACCGTAGCCAATAGCAAACAGCAGATAGAGAAATCACCTTTGACATCTGCTTTTCATGTAACATCATGTAATAAACATTCATAATTGACATCACATCATAACAGGCAAATTTAATGTTCTGCGAAAATAACGATGAACACATTCGATGGGAATTTGTGGTGTTCAGGTTTTTGCAATATCGATAATATTAAGAGAACTCAGCTATACTTTATGATGTGAATAATATTAAATAGATACATTTGCATCACATCGGGCCTTTTTGGTGGTCAATGACTCTAATGTGAAAAAATATTAATACTCAAATCCAAAAAACTAAAATAGAAGAGGTATCAATATTTAGAATGATATTATCTTACCTAAACGACAATCAGTGAACATAGCGTCATTACAATGATTTTTCACTGACAAGACATATATATCTTAAAGTGATTGTGTCATGTTGGGAAAGTAACTATTTATGCGTGTCAGGCAAATAGTTAATCACATAAAAAATCGTTCCACTAACATTTGAAATAGTTTCCATAATTTTGAAAATTGCATAAACAGGACTGTGGGTTCAGGATTATTCCAAACCCTGCCTATTCTCCAGATTTAGTCCCTCAGACTTATTTCTCTTTTCTCGACTGAAGATGATAATGTTGTACAATTGGCCAGTTATTGTTCAAGGAATTTCCAATATTTTACACTATAACACGCGTGATTATGTTTGTAACATTTCGAATTAAACAAATATGAGTGCAAAAATGTTTCCATTACTTTTTATTAATTCCATTAATTTTATTTAATCAGTAATTATATTAATTTGTTTGAATAATCGTCATTTGCACCACCTATTGTAGACATCGCCAGCTTGGAGTTTATCATTATATTCAAATGAATGATAATAACATTTATTTATAAACTTTTATTTTGATATCACGATTGCGCTATATTTCACATGTATGTATTGGTGAAGAGGAAGTAACCTCCCATTCCTAGATTTGTATTTGGTAATAATATGAAATTAAACTTGTTTTGATAAAGGTAGCCTTGGATAGATTTCCCATGTGGGTTTACCTGCGGGACGTACAGTATCTAGAAAATGTGTCCCATTCATTTTTATGGAAATCACGTTTAGCTCCAAGACGACAGGACAAGGAGCATGCACCAATCAAACATGACTTGGATGACTGTGACATCAGATGACTTGACACCTTGACACCAATCCTACTACTTTACGTAAACTATCGGATGTTCTCCTCGATATTAGGAGCAATATGACTGTGTAAGCAAATGTATTTATAGTATGACTGGGACAGACAATGCCTTTGAAAATTGAAAATTATGTGATAATGAAAAATAATAACCCAGAATATTTTATACAAATGCACGAATGAAGAAATCTCTATTTTTTGGTAACATTCTTGTTATGTCACTTCTATAGAAAATACACTGGTTTCGAAGGAATGATGAACATCTAAGTCAATATCATCAGTAATGTACACCATCGTTAATTAACTACTTAAGTACTTCCTGTAACGAGACGTGTGTGTTTAAAAAGAAGTTAAGACCATAACACACAATGCATAATGGTATAGTTTTAGGCCAACACATAAGCTATCAAACAATATATAGTTTCACCTTACATCTTAACCTTTCTATCATTGTATTTTTGTTCTCATTAATTTTTTTCATAACTTTAACGCGATAGTTACCTTATCAACAGTTTTTCACAATTAAAGAACTGCAAATAGGCAAACTTTATGAACTGAAAACTGTCAAATTTTCCATTTTCTTCGGTATTTAACTGTAAACCATAAAAAAAGTGAAATATTTGCCTAGCAGATTCAACGAGAAGCACTTATCATTCCTAACTAAGTTCAATAGGCTCATCTGTGACAGACTGTCTACAGCCTTTATCTAGAGGCTTATTTCAAGCTACAACTGGTGACAGGAAACGACTGGTGTCTGCGGCGTTCATCATTTTCATCCTATTGCTGGTAGGTTATGAACCTGACAACTTTTCAGAATATTAGTCATTAATTCTCTCGGCATTTTCTTCAATGTCACAAAGTTCAAATGAAGTCACTATTAGAATGAACTTGATATACCCCTTTTTTAATTGATACGATTAAAATTCCCTTTTTACTATTTCTTTCTTCAACAATATTAAATAAAACATAACTGATATATACTGTTGGAAGAAGATTTTTCTTATAAATTCAATTAGCAGCACTGCTTATTGTTGGTAGGTTATGAACCTGACAAATCTTCACCTTCAGAATATAAGTCGTTATTTCTGTCGGCATTTTATTCATATTCACTAGGGAAAATGATGTAACTATTTAACTGATAAGATTAAAAACCCCTTTAAAAATGTTTCTTTCTTCAACAATATGAAATAAAACGTTACTGATATATAAATAGATATATGCTCTTTTTGTGGTATTCCCTAGGGTTATAAATCGGAATATCAAACTAGAACTTCTACTGTAAATTATTTGCAGTAAACCGAAGCCGTCGAAAGTACAAACCTCCCTATAAACAAGCTAAACTAGATTATCATTATTTAAAGTATCCTCGGTATCTGTTTCTAAACCCATCCTACACCTGGAGAGTTACTGCACATTTCCCACAGAAAGCTAATTAAACACCTGCTCTGCCCTCATCAATCATTTACCTACTATTAGTGTCTGTTACACACATCACAATCAGTTTGAGCAGAAAAAATGTTACTCGAACTTAACAAAGACGCACCAGACTTTTTTCAGGAATACATTAAACTCCTGTGAATACAACAATGAATTTTAACGTGTTCTCTAATGATATTTTCTTTGTTGTTTGACTTCAAAGTAGTTGACGTTGTGTTTTGCAAGTTAAGACAATGTAGTGATCCATCTTCTTAAATGGTGTAAAACTTTACAATACCCTGGTTTGCAACGTCGTTACTATTTAATTAATGTTATTTTCTTTCACGTTGCATTTGAGATAGTATGATGAATGAACACGTTATGTGAATAATCATTGACAGAAACACTTTCATTGCAAAATGTATAAAGCTATTAATACCTATCTGACGACTGGACAAATGTTTATAGATAGACAGATAGCATCATTCTGGCATCAATTGAATAATTTAATTATCCATACCATACAGTGAAGTGCTATATGCATAACCTTTATTACGGGAATTGATGTCTTGTCATTGGTAATTGAACTCTTGTCACGTGTCTAAAGTAGCTCTTTACCCTGATATGGTATCGCTCTAGTGTACTTCAATCACTGAACATTCAAGAAAATAGTATCGAGGAGTTGTTTTTCGTTTTATCTTTAAACTAACCTTTTATAATGGCTTCTTTAAACCTCCCAAAGCTTGAAGATTAAATTTCCCATTACTCTCACAATGTGTACTTCTCCAGATTGATTTAGGCATCACTGTGTGATGTTGTGCATCATAAGCTCACTTATCATGAAGTCAATGTCATTGTCAATGTCATCGTTTGTCCGTTTGTGTAAATATGAACAAAGAGTCAATACATTAATTATCAATGATTTACATAAAGGGACACATAACTGTTCAGTTTCAACGTATTTGCTAGTATGCAGGCAACCTGCTAATAACCATCTCCTTTGCACTGTGTTATTAGTTGTCCTAATTATGATTATCCAAAAGAGGTATTATCCCCAGACTAATATTGGTGGCAGGACACTAAATGCGTCACAGACATTCATCATGGTGGTCTCATCACGGAGTTACAACATCATTAATAATCATATTTATTTGTATAGCTACAGGTATCAGTTTCTTAATTTCAGTTTCATATTTCAATATACAGTATGTTCTTATTGACCTTTAATTATTTAGGAGACATTAATCATGGTGATTTTATCACGGAGTTACAACATCATTAATCAACATAGGAGTAGCTGTAACCATTAGTAACTGTTTTACTGTTTTTTTTAACAGTTTCCTATTTCAATAATAACATATATTCTACTTTCTTATTCATCTTTAATTTTCTCTAAATACATATTCAACCATGTATTTCATTTCCGGCATCTTATGGCAGACATGTTTTACACATCAACAAAAGGAACACAATTCAACGATTCCTCTACATATCAGGTTTAGGGTTCCATGCCGAGAGAATAAAAAACTATTTTAACCCACCTTAACTTTATCAATAACAGACTATCATACATTCAGTCTTCAGCTACACATATGCCTATGCAATAACTACATTCCTATGCAGACGCGGAAGTGGTTGTTTCATTGAATTCCAGCTAATTTGTGTGACCAAAGTGATCATTTATTTGATTACTTTACAATCTTCATGGTTACGAACATAAATATAAATATACCCTGATTCTCATAAGATGGCCGCAAATGCAAGCATGCATGATAAAAAAAATAGGTCCTAGCATCACAAACACAAAATGAAATTACACTTGAGGTATTATATCCAAGATGCTCATACGTATAATACGTAAAAGACAAAAACACAAACGAAAACCACTTCAACAGTCTGATACAGTCTGTTACATTCTGTTACAATCTAGCGCCTGCAATTTGGATAGACTATCTTCTTTGAATTCTTAGATGAAATTAACTGTGTTTGAAACATGCAACTATTTAAGTGATATTAACTAATAAATCAGCGGTGTAATTATATCATGGACCATACATATGAACAATTTCGGACATATATTCAACATAGCATACAGCATTTACAGCTGCCACCGAAAGTTTATTCACCTGCTTGTTTATTCCAGTGCAAATATCATGTAATTTTGATTGTCTTTGAAGCATCGTATCACCGCGGAAACTAGACCGATATGTTTGCAAGTTCGCATTGTAGGAAGACAGGTGAGTGTTCCGTGACATAATCTGATTTGATACCGCATAGTAAACAGTCACACTTTTGGCAACTATGAGAAGTGACCGAGGGTCAATCTTTTAAAAACTACAGTTTTTATTTTCTTCTGTGAAACATTTAGTAAGTGTTCAACTGGGTCAAACATGCATCATATGTTTCCTCTTCAACTCATTCAATGTATTTGTGATAAAATTGTTCTCATTTAATCGATTTGAAAACTTTGATTCCAAAATTTTTTAAATTTTAATTTTCAAAAGTTGACCCGTTCTGTCTTTTACATTATGCCAAATTTTATAAACATGCATCACTGACGTGAATATCACTGGAGACGTTTGAGAATGATAGTTTTTCTCATTGATATATGATGATTCATTGTCATTGTATATGATGTTACTTTATTGACGTTACACTGAACGTCAATTTACATGACATTTGCACTAAGATACATTTACACATGTAGATGAACAAACTTTCTGTATACAGCTGTACTTAAGTTTGGTGAAAGTGTAACCAAAGGTATGATATCAATCGGTTGGTTGCTATTAGTCTCTGGGGATTATCTTCAGGAGCAAGTGTTGTTTGATTTCTACACTGAATATGTATGTGAGTGTCCTGTTGATTCTTGCACATCAACTTGAAAGTGCTGCAGAAGGAAGAGTGATTTGAGACTATTATTGGAGTGTTACCTCTCCAGACGCTATCAAGTGACTGCTGTATCGAGTGATGATACATGATGGATCATGGTATGCTTGTCGAACAACAAAATGAAAAGCTGGAATGTTGTTCTGAAATGCACACAAGACAAATGCAACTGAAGGTTAAATTGCATGAAATGAAAACTCTAGAGATGTTGAATCCTTTTATTTCCTGTCCATTGTCTGTTACGTAATGCAATACAATATTTTGTACATATAGTATTGTATATATTTTGTAGTATATAATGATAACCAAACTACTACATTACCACAACAAATCTCTTCAACAGAAAAACAAAACAAGACTCAATATAGCAACAATAAGACACGAACATAGGGTTCAATGAGTTAATTAACACAATATGTACATATGAAATAATGTGGAAACGTAAGTATCTACATTTAAATGTAAAACAGTGTAAAATGTATGTTGTATAATCTTTTGTGTAAAGTACATGTAGCTACTGTAGTGTTATTCAGTCGACTTGAAGCAGCTATGTACATATCAACAGTTATATTTCAATTGAAACAGATCTATCTTTCTTTTTAGTTTTCAATAAAATCAAGATATTTGTACATCTACATTGAATAGCTAACTGACCGTGTCGATGGGCCAGTGTGGATCTCTGTGGCTAACAAATACTCAACCATTTGACATGTGATCATTTGGTTTTCATGATCATTTAAACTTAGAACACTATTCAATGGGGAACTCTAACACGTATTTAACTTCCTTAAATCACAACCCTTGTCTTCACAAAACAGTCAATTAAATGAATTCGATATTGGGAATTGCCAACTGTGTCAGTGGTGAAGTGTTTCTTGAATAATTGATGTATTGACATGACCCAAAACGCTTGTCTAAACAAAACATAGTTATCGGTTAACAATCGTCCAATTTGAAGAGAAATATACTCGTTCAGAGGTCAAATGTAGATGGAATAATGCTACTTTAGATTCAAAATGTTGTTTAATGTTCTACAGGCTACATTTGGTCATGGTCACCAGCCTTAATGTTTAATCTACTTATTTACAAATTTCTGCTTTGTCTCCTCAGTAAGACGGAAGCAGGTTCCTCTGTTAAAACCTGTCTAAAAATTGTCTTAAAATCTTTCAGCGATTTTTTCACACCTCAGGTTTAGAACAATGTGCATCATCCGGTGTCAAAGGATCCCCAAAAATGTAATGCCATATTTCATAGAAAATTAAAGTAAGAGTTCGTATCCTTAGGATTTCACCAACTCAGAAGAATTCTTAACAACATCAGCTGTTCAGACAGTGATATATATATATATATATATATATATATATCATTCTGTAATGTCCGTGCGTATAATGTCAAAATGCCCTGCTGCCAAAGAAACAAGAAAGAATTGGACACATTACTGCAGGAGAGTTAATTTCATCCTACTAGCAACACTTCCTTATGTTCTAAGCACTTTTCTTTCGTATGTTTTGATCGGCATCACATCCAACGTTGTTGGGGTTATGACTGATATAAGCAAAACATTAACATTCATCATTTTCCATGTTAACGGAATAAGGATCAAAAGCAACATATCGCCATTGTTTAATACAGAAGTTGATCATTTATGAATATCGCTGTCTTCTCTATAATCGAACATCGCGAATGCCTCTAAAACAGTTTATTGTATATCATTTTAAGGAACAGGAACATAAAAGAGAACAATGGACATACATTGGCAAAAACTTCAAAATTCAACATCGATTAAAGACACTTTATCCTTCTCCATCGCGTCTCTTCAATGTATGTATTTAACCTCGGCTACCATAGTAAGTGGATGAGCATAGGGAAATGGTTTATACAACAGATGTTATTTCTCATGAAATTCTCCCACCACAGAGGAATTAGGGTTGTGGTAATGGTTTTCATAACTCAATGATAACAATCTAAACTTGCAATTTGTGATTGATCTAATATAATTGTCATGCATTTGATTATTCATTGCCTTGAAATGACGTTTTAAAATAAATCATGTCGCATTTATAGTCGAAAGGAAAATGGCAAAACATTCCTCTCCTGATTTACTTTGTATTCCATTACAATCAGACAGCAACAGCATGACAGTTATGCAGACAGTATTGCTAAATGGATGATCAATTTCCGGAACGAAATTGTATTACCCGCTGTCTTAAAATATATACCATGCACATCAGCCAGCGTTTCCATAAGTATTCCATAAAATTCACAAAATAGTCATAAATTACAAATAGACATCTTGCAGCAAACCATAAATCTACAGAATGAATCTTGAATGAAAACCTCGGATGGACTTCAAAGATACACAACCAAGTCCCTTGTTTATTATCTCCCACAATACCCCAGTGAAGATGTAGAAATCTGTTGATCAATACACACCAATATGGATGGAGTCATCAATAATGTCCTGCCTACTCTTAGCAAAATATAATTGTCTTTGTTGTTTTGCAATTTATTTCGCTAACGTTATCGTTACAATCCCGATTGGATTGTTAACGTTTGGAGCTTTCAAAGGATATCAATAAAATGTTAATGATCAAAGTATGCTATTCAGCTTCAGTGGACAAGTTGGAAAAGACCCGAAAAACAGCGTCTGTAAAATGTAAAAATGAGTTGGATTTGACATTTCTGTGGTGTTTGTACATTTATACATTTCTTATTAACACAACTTTTACTATCAGTTTTACCATGACGTCTCCATTTCAAACAAAAACAATTATGCACTTGGGTTGTTTGTATCTAGGGAGTATACCCAACGTGTCATGCTATCAGACCACATAGGTACGCATGCACAAATTGTGCTCATTGTTCAACATGCATAATGGACCTGTGACCCCTTTACCGAATTAAACCCTTCTTTCTTATAGGTAAACATGCAGCCTGACAAACATTTCCCATTATCAAACGTCTTTTCTTTTCTTCACACATCTTGATGTTGCCCTATACAGGGTACTCATATCTGCTAAATCCTGCAAACAATACATGCAATCATCTAAACTATTCTCTACATACAGTAACGAATCTCTAGAGAGACATACTACACATCCACTCGACGTTCTCCTCCAATGATCTCAGTTTCTTCCAAGCTCAAAAGCTCTTCTTTAATGTGAAGTCTCTCTAACACAAAACGCACTAGTGTGTTTATAGGTGACAGACATGATTTTGAGCTGCTCCTTGTAATTGATTGATTCTATTAAACCATCATCGCATGTGGTTGTTATCTTTGAGCAGGAATGCAATAATACTTTGCTTTCACAACCTTCTGACATGCATAGACTAGTTAACCATCAGAACCTGAAAATGTGTACATTCTGTATTTATCTAGAGAAGATACACATTATCTTTCAGTTTTAATATGTATAGAGATTATTACCAAAGGAAGTGTGTCATATCATTGTTACGAACCGATTGTGAATTTCTGTATTGCCAAGGGGCGAGCATTACACATAATTTGGCGCAAGTTTCATAAAACTCAAATGACACACTTTACAATTTACAATTCTTTAATTACCCATTTTATTCTATTTGATTCCCGTAAATTTAGTCAGGAAATGGCCAACTTCTCTTGCTACGGCAAGCTACAGTGACGTCACAAACAATCGTTTTATGACATCGACGGAATAAGAGAAGACGCGGTGAAACTCGGTTATTTTCAAACAAGGTTAATAACTATTTCTACGTCCTCAGTTTCTCTTATGAATATGAAATATATGAAAACTTATTTAAATGGTACTATATACATGGCGAGGTCAAAATGGAAGCAGACAGACATTTACATCTGAGATGTTCCTTTGCAAGGTTTTAAACTCACAGAATGTTTTGAATTAAATCTTTAAAACGAGAATTATGTATACTTTTTCAAAACAGCATTGCCCAGACACTATTATCATTATGGGTATGTTATTTGAAATGTGTTCACAAAAATACATCACCAGATTTACCCATTTCAGATTGCATGATTAAGAAAGTATCTTGAAATGAATAAATGATAAAAATGAAGTTATATTGGAAGTGATACACTTTCTCTGTGTATTAATGACACAATCTGCTGTAATTTCCACCATCATCTTCTTTATGACTGTTTATAGCAAAGGTTGATTAATGTCATGTACACTGCACCCAAAGCGTTATGAATTCAGTCAAAGAGATATTCTGATACTAAACTACTGATTCTATGGAGATGAAGCTCTTTAATTGAGAAGTCAAAGAGGGTAGTGGAGGCGAGAAAGAGAAAGAGATTGCGTAACACAAAAACATCCAAAACAGTAGTTGTATTTCATTATGAGCCATTAAGACATCGCACCCATGCTTTGAGGCTATGAAGGTCTGGTTACATTAGCAATTCATGTTGATGGATGGAGCAAACTGCAAATAGTTAAATCATAAACATTTGAAATCTGCCTTTCATGTTATATTATGTAATAAACCTTCATAATTGATATTGCATCGTTGCAGACATGTTTTATGTTCTGCGAAAATATTGATAATGATGAACACTTAACTTAAACTTAATGGGGTTTTGTGGTGTTGCGGTTTCGGCTTTAGATATTGCAATATCAGTAATGTCAAAGAGTTCAGTTATTCTGTATGATGTGATCAATATATGGCTACATTAGCAACACATGCGGGCCTTTTTGCTGGTTTGCAACAAGTGGCTCTATGTGAAAGACAGTAATACCCAAAGCCTGAGACTTATGAAAAGATATTTGTCATATTTAAGAATGATGCTAACCTTTATAAACGGCATTCTAAAACAAGTGAACATAGTATCTTTATTACAGTATTTCACTGACAAGGCTTATACATCTTAAAGTGATTGTGTCATGTTGGCACATACAATAATCTTTCCTCAAGTATTTGCAATAGTTTCCATAATTTGTTTTGTTGCATTAACCCGAAACTTTAATTTCAAACAACCGTACCACTATCCACTTTCGTTCGTGCTGCTTGGACATCAGAAAGTGAAAGCAGATAATATGATGAATGAGCCAATGATAAATTTCGGTAACACAGGTACCAGCTTGTCATAATCGCGATTTGAAATAGACAGTCTGTTTCATTTTCAGTAATGATTGACTGGGAAACTCCCAAAATGATAATGTTGATGAACTCGCCATTTATTGTTCCAAGTAATTAAAAAAAAGTATATTTCCAATAGTTCACTATTTACATGTAATTATGTTATTATGTTTGCAACACTTCAAATTACAGGCATATGAAACTGTATTTAAACAGCAATTTAAAATAATTCGTTTGAACAATCGTAATGTGCGCCTTGTCTTAAATAAATTGACAAATAGGACATAGCCATTATCATTTGAATGTAATAATCTGCTGTTATTGGTTTGAACCAGCATGCGACCTCGTTGTACTGTCTATGTGCCTGGTGTGCTTGTGATAACACCAAGAAATTAAACCTGCTGCTCTATTGTCGAATTTGAACTCGAAAGATAGTAAACAAAAATAATTAGAATTTGAATAATGGCGATATATCTTGCTCCCGAACAGAGACATTCAAGTAGGTTGTCTGGGCAGCGTAATGGTGCAACCTTGTAAAGAAAGAGAAAGAAAGTTTCTCCAAGAAGAGGGTACAGAGTAGGAGATTTCTAATTCTCGAATTGATCCCCAAAACAACAATGAATATTCGTGTGAATGCAACTCTTGCAATAACTGTACTCTTGACCTTCTACAGGAAAGTTCGCAACTTGAGAGTACAAAGTTATTTTTATACGAACTACATGACTATATCTAAACATATCTTGTTAGGCAATACAATAAAATGTGCAGAATAATAATAGTAATTAATCATTTTCATATTCATACAAAATGCTAACCATTATTGTTAAAATAAATTAAAATTAAAATTAAATCGTAATAAAATCTTCAGATGTTCAAAGCAGACAACTCTCTGTTGATGGATCAGTTATCTTATTTGTAGTTTATTTGCTAACATCATCTATCTTCTTTGTAGTCTATTTGCTAACGCCTTTTACTTACGACTTCCATTGATCAACGTTAACAGTTTTGTCAGTATGTTTGCTACAATAAAATAGTATTCAATGACAGAAAAATGTAAGCATTTATGCTATTGCCAATAATGGTTGTTTATTTGAATACTCTCTGGCAGCAAGTCAATAGTCACCCCTATAGTTTACGGATAAGTCGCGTATTAACAATGATGACTGCATCCAGTGTACAGCGATCGATGGTGGAGATTCTGTCATGTATAGGTTGAAATCCAACTTATTGGTAAAACGACAATTGTCTTGCTAGAAGCATCTTGAATGTACCCATCTGAAGAAATATCGAGGCGTTTAAGAAAATCACGTTTTGCTGCAAGACGACAAGGCCTCTGCCGATAAATCTGAGAGAGTAGTAGATTCTTGCAGGCAGACGGTGTTGCAGACTTACCCACAGTCCGAATAGGAAGCAGAACAAATGTTACACTTGATGCGTTCTTGATCTGAGCTCGCCAAATATGAGAGTGACTGATATTGCTTTTATGTAATGAATATGGTCAAAATACATTTGTTGATTTAGAATCATGTAAATGGCATGTATTTCTAATACATTCAGCTTTGAGAGATGTGCCAATTTACGTCTAACAGAGGGGTACTGAATGTTAAATTAGCTTAACTATCGATTGGTGGACCTCGATTTTTTTCGAGGAGAGATGGTCGTGTGGTTAGCTGTTGGTACAGTCAATGCTGGCGATAGTTGCCTTACTCTGAAGGTGTGGCTTCCAATCCCGCATGGGACTCGGACCGAACATGTACAAGAATTTGTACTATTGAAGGTAGTGTTATCCCAAATGTAACCTTGATATATGTGTCCACTATCTAAATGGCATGTATTTCTAAAGTATTTATGGTTAAAAAGAAGTTAATACCATAACATACAATGCCTGATGGTATATTTTAGGCCCCACGTGAGCAAGCAAGGATACATTTTCACTTTGTAAATAATCTAATCATAGTCATCTAATCAACAGTTTTTCCACAATAAAAGAATTGCAAATAGACAAACCTATGTTTAAAACCTGTCCAATTTTCCATTTTCGTCGTCATTTAACTGATCCAAGTGTGTGGAAATCTGTTGGAAGTAGATCATTTTTGACAGATTTAATTAGCAGTACCAATTAGTCCTAATCATTAATCAGACTAAGCTCAATAATCTCTTCTCTAACAGTCAAGTCTGAAGTGTTTATCTAGAGGCTTATCTCAAGTTATACCACTAGGGTCCGTTATGTCTATTGTTCTCAGAGGGGTTATTTCACATAACCTTGATAACCGCCCTAGGGCAATTATTTGAATTAAAAAAACATTTTTTTTCACTTGTAATGATCATTTTCTTTACATCTCATTCATTAAACGTATGTAAAAACAATATTCCCACGTGGTATAAGCCGTTTAATCACCCAAAACTGCGATAGTTATTTAGATTAACTCTGCTCGGGCTAACGCCCTCGCATAGTTAATCTAAATAACTACCTTGTTTGGGTGATTAACCTATACCTACAACATGTCACAGGACATGACTGGTGTCTGAGACGTGCATCGTATTGCTAGTTATGAACCTAGCACATGTTATATTAGTCATTATTTCTGTCGTCACTTTCTCCACTGTAAAGTGCAAATGAAGTGACTATCAGAATGGACTTAATATACCTTTTTGTCTTAATTGATCCGATTAAAGTTCCCCTTTAACTGTTCCTTTCTCCAACAGTATGAAATAAAACATAACTGATATAGTATGGATACATAATTTAAACTATCAGAATATCTGATCAGAGGTTCTTTTGTAAATGTTAATTGCAGTAAATCGAAGCCATCAAAATGTACAACTCCCTAAAGAGTCTTTAATTACATTTAAAAGTTACAAGCAAACCTAGGTTATTATTAGAAGTATTTTCCTCAGTTTCTGTTTCTAAACCCATCCTACACCTGGAGAGTCAGTGCAGATTTCCCACAGGAAGATAATTAAACACCAGCTCTGCCCTCATCAATCATTTACCTACAATTAGTGTCTGTTAAAAAAATCACAATCAGTTTGAGCAGAAAAGATGTTACTAGAGCTAAAAAAAAGACGGAACAGACTTTTTCAGAACGACATTTAACCCATGTGAATAAAACAATAGATTTAACAAGTTCTCTAATGATATTTTCTTTCTTGTTTGACTTCAAAGAAGTTGACGTTGTGTTTTCCAGTCTGGACAATGTATGTGATCCGTTTCCCCCATGATGCGAAACGTCACAATACGTTGTTTTGCAAAATAATCCACTCTTTCCTAATGAGTATTAAACAGATCATGTAAAATGACAAAAACCTAAAAAATGTATTAAGTTATCAATACCTACCAAACAACAGGCCAAATGTAATAGAACATCAGCTCAAATGCAAGGAAATAACACTGGTGAGGAAATCAATCAGAGAAATTAAAAATGCACGAAATTGGTTTACAAGGAGGACTTTTAATACAAACATGAGGGACAGACAGGCAGATGAAGGAAGTAATACATGAGAATGGTATACAAGGATGATTTGCAATACAAACAGGAGGGGAGTAAATACTTGTAAAATAGACAGTAACATGTTAGCTTTATTGAAGTGATGATTGGATGTAAGTAATACAAATTTGTTTCTTCATGGGTGTCTCGACATTTGGCGAATCTTACCATCACATACACCTGTTTCTAGTTTAAAAGCTGTCGTACAGCATCGTCTTCCATATGTTTGAAAATAGTATACAAATCATGTCTGGTGTCTTCTTTTCTCGCCACCAACTAATCCCACTGTGCTCTACCTGATGAGTACCTGTATTCCTGTCACGCCGCTACAGTTACTTCTCCCATGCATTTTATTGCTCTAGAGTACTTTAATAAATGGACATTAAAAAAGTAGTATTTAGCAGTTGGTTTTCAACAAATCGCTACACCTCTCAACACTTCAAAACTAAATTGCCTCTTCACCTGAGAGTGTGTTTCTGCTCTAGATTCTTGTTTGTCAATAATGTGCGAACATTTTGTTCTGTTTTATAAGATAGACAGATACATGTTATTGAATTAATTTTCACCTTTTACAAAACAAGGAAATTTATTTTGCTAATTTCCTCATCGAGTTTTCATAAGATATTTGAATATTATTACAAAATAAAAAATAATAAAAAGCAAATAATAATAATTATCTCTTTAGTTTCAATTAGTATGCATGCAACCTGTACATTAGTTATTTGGTAATATGACAGGTGTTATCTGCAATAGGTGTTATCCACGGAGTGATTATTGGTGGCAGGATACTAATTGAGTCAGAGGTATTCATCATGGTTGTCTCATCACTGAGTTAAAACATCATTAATTAACATGGCAGTAATTGTATAGCTGTCACCATTAGTTTCTTGACGGTTTCATATTTCAACAATTAAATATTGTCACCGTAATAGCACTTATATCTCTATAATGTTTTGGAGCGAAACTATTGTATTAACATATCTGTCTGTATTATCAGGTGAATCTTACAGACCGAATATAAAACATGCAACACGTTTATAACTACGAACTTATCTATTACATTGTGAAACATATATCCATAAACTCGAAAATAGAAACTTAATTAGATCGATATGTTAATTTCGAATTTCCCTTCACGACTATAGAGTCAATCATCAGCGCAAGAAGACCATCAATGATATATCTGATGAAAATTCGATCTGTTTACATTGTGATAACAATGCTGTAGAAAATGAATACCATGTTTACTTTATATGTCCAAGATATTTTCCTCTTCGTAATGGTTATTTTATGTCCATTCAAACATATTATAAAACCATAGTGACATTGCAGCAAATATGTAACACACAATATGTAAATATACTTCCTTTAACATCTGTTATATTCAGGTTAAGATCGTCCTAGCACAATATTGGTCACATGACAACTATGTATTTACTCATATACAATTGTACCATGCGCCATGTGACCTGAAATACGAAACACGAAATAAATTGGATTGATTGATTATCAATACACGATATAAACATTTTATTAACCATACATCAGAAAAATATCTATTACAGACATTTCTTGCAATATGTTAAACAACATATAAGGAAAATTGATGAAAATGTCATTGAAGACAGGAACATAATCAGCAGTGTCAATTGTATCAGTTGTCAACTACACAAAGTTCTACAAGGATTCCTTGTGATTCTTGCACATCAGCTTCACATTTGTAAAGAGCTAACTGGTAGTTTGGAACTATTTGAGGGGATCATTGGATCATTGATGTAATACTACTCCAGACGCTATCCTGGGGCGTCTGTATCAACTGATAAACATAATGGATCGCTTCTTGGTATGCTTTCCAAAAACTGTTGTGGATATCGTCTATAAACAAGCTTGAATCTTGACAAATGCAGCTGAAGTTTAAGTAACTTGGTTCCACAGATAACTGATGAACTCAAAGTATCTGCATACTGCCGAAGCGGCGTTAAACAATAACTCACTCACCCACTCTCACTCAGTATCTGCATTGTCTGGGCAGAATATTCAATGCAATGATACACTATTGTACAGAAAACTATATATAATATTACAACCAAACAACCACAAAACATTGTTCAAGAGAGGGATACCATTTAGACATTGAATGAATCATTGAAATGTAGTTTGATTCAGCACAATATGTGCATATGCGCTACAGTGGAACTGAAAATATTACATTTCAATGTGAAACTGGTAAACACATGTTTTATAATCTATGGTTTGAAATATGCCCTGTGGATTTCTGCGGTATAATTGAAGTAAGTATTATATGTGTATATGAAATATTTAAAATTATTTTTGTACATACATTAGCTATACAGTTGTGTTTCGATTGAAACATATCAACTTCCTTTTAGTTTTCAACAAAATAAATATAGGTACATGTATATCCATATTACATACGTGATTGTCCATGTGTAGTGAAGGGGTCTGTGGAAAACAAATACACACTCATTTGGTATGTTATCATTTGGATTTTAAACTAAGCAAAGGCAAAATTCTGCTGATCACCAAGATCTCCAAGTACTATCAACTTTCAGACGCATATGCGCTATCACGCCTCACCTTAAAAAAATTGGGTATATACTAGAACAGCCATCGGTCTTGGTCCGTTTTCATGCAAGGTATATCGAAATGTGTCTTAGGCGTCCATACCTTACCAGATATATATTCTTTGTGGGATTTGGAAAGAGGCGGAATGCTGCCGGAGCTCGATCAGGTGAGTAAGTTGGATGTTGAGGGACTTGAAACCAACATTAATGCATCGCTGACGGTCTTTTGTCAACGTATGTCACATTTCAAAGCCTTGACACCCACTGGACCCACTTTTTAGCTCATCTGGCCTGAAAGGCCCGATGGGCTTATGGCATGTCATGGTGTCCGGCGTCCGTCCGTCCGTCCGTCCGTCTGTCACTATCCCAAAAACCCATTTTCATCTTCTTCTCCAGAACCACTTGGTCTAGGGAGCTGAAATTGTGTGTGCAGACTCCTTGGGTAATGGGGATTCTAAATTGTAAATTGATTTCGTGACCCCTTGACCTCAAATGGGGTCACAGGGGTCACTACCCCAAAAACCTATTTTCATCTTCTCCTCCAGTCCCAAAAGGTCTAGAGAGCTGTAAAGTTGTGTGCAGACTCATTGGCTAGTGGGGATTCTAAGTTGTAGATTTCGTGACCCCCCGACCTCAACTGGGGTCACAGGGGTCACAGGGGTCACAGCCTTAACAACCTATTTTCATCTTCTTCTCCAGTTCCAAAAGGTCTAGAGAGCTGAAAAGTTGTGTGCAGACTCCTTGGCTAACGGGAATTCTAAATTGTAGATTTGGTGATCCCCCGACCTCAAATGGGGTCACAGGGGTCACAACCTTAAAACCCTATTTTCATCTTCTTCTCCAGTTCCAAAAGGTATAGAGAGCTGAAAAGTTGTGTGCAGACTCCTTGGGTAATGGGGATTCTAATTTATAGATTGCGTGACCCCCTGACCCCAAATATGGATCACTGGGTCACAAAAAAAATACCATTGTAGCAAACTTTAAACAGTTCTCTTCATTTCAAACTAAGGGAGGTACTCCCAAATATGTGAGTTCTAACTTTGAGAAATGATTCTTTAGAAAGAAGAATTAAGAATAGAGGATCTAACAAAAAATGTTTGTAATATTTATTTTGTAAGCCCATAACTTTTATCATATTTCATATGTAAATATTAATATTTTATCATAAAATATTGATTGCCTGATGAGCTACAGAGCCACAGGTCATTCATAATCAAGTAATGTATTATTTGACGACATGTTGCCATGCTTGAATACAAATGTACATCTAACCAACTTTTTATTCTTACTTAACATCTAAAATATTTTCTCTCCAAATACTTATATAATCACTACACTTGTCTCTATTTTGTCCACTTCTGGCTACAAACACTGTCACTTGATAATGATAATCTCCACAGTTTGCATCAAAGACTCGGAATTAAGTAGAACCTATCTAAGGCCTTTTTCTACCAAAGAAAGAGCTACTTGTGGGAAAGAAATAGATTTCTGATCGATCTTTCGAAAGATTAATGAACTTCATCAAAGGATCTTAGGTTTCTGTTTTTTAGTTTAGATCTGCTAGATCTGACGTTGAAAAAATATGTTTAAGGGCCTTTTAAGTAAAGGCTTTCATGAAGTACCAATTACATGTACAAATGTAAAGGGTGGTTTGATGGCGATCTTTCATCCTCTACAGAGAATCACAGGGTGTGGTGTATGAAAAACTAAAACCGAAATTCAAGGGTACTGAATTACATTTAAACATGCTATGTATTTTTTAAAGATTAGTTTACAAACGCATTATATTCATGTATATATTAAATACTTTTAAAATGTTATAATTCATCAAGTAGAGTTTACTGCAAGTTATTTTCTTATTGACCACATAAATATAAGAAAACGGATAAACCGAGCCTAAATTTGATATTAGTTACTTTATCTGTTCAATTAATGCGCATCAAGAGAAACAAATGAACCAGTCAGACCAGTCAAGTATTGCGTCAGGGTCCATTTACACCTCTGCAATATGTGAAAGTTTCAAACTTGAATTAATGTTTAGCAGTTTGACAAATCAATTAGACCAAACGATATTAGCTTTAATAAGACTTTCTTAACACACGCATCATAGAAAACTGGTTGTGTTGATGACCTATATGTATCAACAATATGACAGCATCACATTGGCAAGGTCAGTAATGGAAATTCCATGTCACAATACATAACAGAAGATGAAAGATTTGTACAAGAGGCGAAGGTGAACCTACTAATTAACCTAATTTAGCTGTGTCTACTCAGTCAGTTTGAACCGATCGAGAATCTAGTATACATTTTACATAGCATGCTAATGTTGTGATGAGGTACAATATGTGAATTGTCTAGAGTACAAATTGTTTTAGTAGAATAGTGAGTTATATATCACAAATAAGATCAAAATCATACGAAATTTCTTTTGACACGAGGGAATTTTCCCAAACGGATATTCTGTACGTGTCCTTATTTTTGGAATAATAGACAACTTCTGTAGAAGTATACATGGATTGTTATGGGTATGTGTATCTGTATTACAATGGTAGGTTGAACTGTCTGGACACATTATTTTCGTGAAGGAATAACCTACAATAATCAAGCTAGAGATTGATCGACGATTTTTGTGAAAAAATCTATCCTTTACTGAACGACATCCGCTCAATGTTTATCAAGCAATCAAGATTTTGGCAGTTAGTTGGAATACTAGGCATGCTCGTACAAAGTTGTGTAAAGTTGTTTAAATGAGTTAAAACATATGCCTAAATTAGATCAGACTGTAATCTAATATCTCTATGGTCGGATTAAATGTAGTATAACAAAGAAGTAAAGTCGTTTTTATATTGACAAAATTGACTTCAACACGAGGAAATGTACTTTCATGTGATGTTGTCAAGCATATACATTTCATTTGCTCACTGATTTAGGATTTAGACTATTTGCCCATCTCTAGCGCCTGTCTATGATAACTATACGATCTGGGTTTCACAAGAATAAGAACATTATGTTTTTTTTATGGCAGCTGTTAGTTACAATGCTTTTCAAAACTGCAATCTAATGAAATGTTATAATTAATAATTTCTTATGATTTCTCCTGTTCCTTCCATGGAAAGGTCTCTTAACAATTTGTTTCAACACAGACTTTGTTTAAATAAAAACCAGTCTGACAATCTGATATTTTCTCTTCATGTTGTTGAACAACCTTTCTTGACACATGATAACTATAGTCAAATTTCATTTAAGCATTTCAAAAGAATGAACAATGAATTTGTTTAATCTATCAATAAAGCCCACCAAATCTGCATCAGGTGTTTCGTTATTTAAATTTTCAAATAATGAGGAATGTCACTAAATACTACAGAGATACATAGAATCCACTGAACGAAACACCACCGATAATCTTAAAAGTCTGCGTAACTAATATCCGGTCTGTCTTCATAAGAATAGGGTAATCTGCTCATTTGTTTATTTCTATGTATTGACACCTTAACCAGATGAGATTGAACGGAATTGATCGGCGACTGACACCTCCTTTAGGTTAGTACCATTAAAACAAGTTAATAAGCTTGGCGACTCTGTGGCACATGTCTCCTGTGGATCTAGGTACAATTTATTCCTGGAAACACTGATATAATGATCTGATATGGAGAAAACTGATAAGCATGTTATAGGTATGCTCTCACAATTTTTTTTGTATATCAGTTTTCATTTTTACTAAGCCCTCGGAATGATACACAAACAACGGTCTTGCAAAAATACATCATAAACACAATTAACCGAATGTATTACATTTTATTCTAAATTGTTTATTTACTGCACATGAGATAGTAGACAGTGGAAACATTTCACAAACTGAAGGAGTCTACACACAGTAGGTATGGTGGGCTGTAGTTAGACATACACGTTATAACTTGCTTTGAGCTGTTGTTCACGATGTATAATGATCAGCCAGTGAATGAATGAATGAATGAATGTCTTTATTTCCTCCAAAATCAATCGAAGATTACACAGATAAAACATCAATTAATTATATACATGCACAGAGAATATTTACATAGAATATTTAAGACATTGCAATACAAATTACACAATCAAAAATAGGTCATCAAAGCATCCTTCATTTCAAATACATAGTTGGAAAATGCACGTATGGTAAATTGCCTTGAACCGTCATTAAGTCCCGGGATGTCTAGTTTGGCACCACAAAACAGTGCAAGAGCATCATCATCATGTAACATTTCCATATTTACAAAGGTATCTACGTCAAGTTGGTCAAGTAATGCCACATAGAAAGTGTTTCGTTTATGCATAAAGAATTCGCAATGTAAAATGATATGGGAATCATGGTCAAAACAGTGCTTTGAACAAAATGTACATTCCTTTGAGAATTTTGCTTTTGAGCCTAATTGAACAATAAGTTGTAGTTGGGCTTTATATTCCGGGTATACATCTATTAAACGATAAAGTTTATGAACACACAGTGTTTGGTGGATAACAGCATATCTGGACATATCTTCTCTCATGGAGAGTCTCAATTTCCACTGATACTCTTCATTAGAGAAGATAGATTTAACAACTATCCTGCGCCACACTTCCTTTGATGGAAAGGTGCCAGTTTGTACAAAATGTTGTATATATTCAAACAGATCATATTTTCGTGCTGTACATAATAGCGTGTTGCAGATACTGCGTGAGTTTGTACATACATTATGGTTGATTGTTAAAAATGCACAAAACAATGTTTTCGTTGATGAATAACAACGATTATTACACAGTCTTCCAAGGAATAATAATCTACATTTATCAATATATCCGACCATTGTCCAGAGACCAAGATTGGCACAAGCTGAATCTGTGGACATACGTCTGTTAAATCCTTGAATACAACAGGCAAAAAAACGTTGGGTATTTTCCACTAAATATAGGTCTTTACCAAACAATGTTGGCAATGTTTCACAGCCATAGAAGCTGGTAGGTAGAATCATTCGCTTCCATATATTAACACATGTAATTGGATGCAAATCATTGTTGTTAAAACCCAGAGGACGTAGGGAATTTATTGTTTGCCTTGCCTTTTGACAGCTTGCAGTTACTCTATCTTTACAAGATAGATTTGATGATAGTAGAATACCGCCATATTTTACTGATGAACTTATAGGTAAAACTGTGTTACAAAATGAGAATGAGAGCTCGGGATAGGTTTGCCTCCCTTTTCGAAAAACTAAAACAGTGCTTTTTGATGCATTATATGTTAACCGCCATCGGGAAGCATATTCTGAAACAATGTTTAGTGAGTTTTGAAGGCCAGATGGGGTGGTACCTAGAAGTGTGGTATCAAATGCTAACAGGACTGAAATACTAAAATACTATGGTTTTACTTTAAGTCACAAATCAATATTGTCTTTCCGGCATATATGTAATGGGAACTAATAACATATTTGTGGATGAAATGCCATATTTTGCTATTTACATGTAACAAATTCAGTACAAATCATCAGCTTATAGGTGAATAACTCCAAATCATTGATCGTATTGTTTGTTGCAACAATTTGGTAATCAGCTGACTTTTCTCCTCTTAATGTCGCTGATGTTATGTTTAGGAAGCTATTTGACTGTGATATGTTTTGGAGCTGTTCAGCAAATGGGATTATTATGTGAACTGGAGAATGGATTCAGTCAAGCACTCGGCTCTGGCATGGTTTGTTTCACCGATTTCACATAACACGAGATTTAACGCTCAAAGTCATCACCCATCAACCCAAGTGTCGGAGGCATTGATTTGTTGGAGGTTTGCAGGAAACAAATGTGTAAAAAGTCAAATCATGCTCTGGATGGTAAATGTCCTACATGAGGTAACGAAATAAAAGAACATATTATTCTATAGATGCACGTGATATGGGAAATCGATGTAAAGGGAAATACATATTCTGAAATGACACGGAATCTAGAATAAAAATACTTCTTTCTGAGTGTTTCCTCGTAACAAAAGGTTTGGAGTCATTATTTCGCTATCGTTTACCTCCAAATCATCGCGAACGATTCACATTCCTCCGTGGACGTACACAAAATGCAATGTTTGTTTACATTAACTTGAAGGCGAAGGCAAAATAGATTTCGATATCGGCGATTTGCCGACATTCTTGAAAATTCTTGAGAACACCTTCATACAAATTTGTAATAAGTTCCATTGATACTTACAGGTTAACGTGTCTTTACCAATATTTCCAGATTAAGTCGATTTTGAACGTCTAGAATGTTTGCTAAAGAAGTACACACAACTATCTTCAGGCTGCGATTTATTTAATTTGTTATCTCTTCAAACATAATAATGGGATGCTGATATCGCCTTAAAAGAGGTTTTGGACATTTATAAGATATTTAAAGTTAAATTGATGGAAGTGTAACGTTTCGTTTAATTTGTTGGCGCATACCTGCTGTTAGAGGTAATAAAACAAGCCAACCTCCAGTTCCACTCTACTACTCTCCTTGGTGAGAAGATTCCAAGGTTTTCTAACACTTGAACAACGTTTTGAAAAAAGGCTAAAAACTTTGGCTTCTGTTGTAGTCGTATATACCCATCGTGGAAGAAAATATCTTACATTTATATCGGTATCTTTCTTTTGCCGGTTGTTTATACATCTAAATTGTTTCAGTTTTAAATTTGGCACACTTGATTTGCAAATCCCATGAGTGGGTTACTCGGTTCAGAACGTGAACCTGACAGGACTGTCGGCAAGTTGGAAAGTCATCGATCAAATCTACATCTGTATCTGAAGTTGAACACTGAAGGGGAATAAGGTGTAGAGAAGTTTTACATATCAACCAACCATGGCAATATTGATTTATGGTAATCATCTATTCCTGAAGTTTCCTCAGTAATATGTTCGCTTGATTTGTATACTTTATGTTAATTGATTTGTTGATTCACGTTTTTCGTGAAATGATAAGCGCAAAAGATATCAACTTTAGGCAATTGTGTTCCTTCAATAACCATTTCGTGTAATTTGTATATTTTATGATGGTTGATATTAGAATATTATTCTTACAACACGTACATCACCTTCGTTATTATCATTCACACAAGAAAACAACAGAATTTCACGTGAACTGGATCTTCATACAGTCCTTGCTCAAACGCAGCTGATCCAACATGACAGACTCAATTAGGTAAATTAATAGGTTAATCGCGAGGGCTTGTATACATCTTGTGTACTCTTAAATGTGTTTTGTGACAAGGAATTGACATTACACACCTTGCAAATAAGATCCTCTCATTATAATTGAGGAAAGGTTTCTTTCTTTAAGAGGCGTTTTAGATATTATAGAGAAGAAGGAACCCGTAGATCTATGAAAAGTCTACTTCTACTGAGACATCAGTTGCACCGCCGTTATGTGGTACTACACTTTCAGTAAATGACCCATATTTTCGAATATTGTGGTGTGTCCTTTTGAATTACTCTATTGATCTATTTGAAACAAAAAGACGCCAGTAACAATGTTGCAAAGGAGACCGTGATCAGTTCTGTATGAAACTCGAATAATATCTTACAGGCTTGAATGAATTACAATATCCAATGGAGGGAAATCAAATCAAGTATACGTTTGAAAGCAACACACATATGCATGGTATCCTAAATAGTTTATTTACGTTCATATCGTCTTAAAGAAGGCTGTGTCTCTTCATTGTCCACTTTAGACTATTGATATCAATAAACACTTGCACGTATTCTTCAATTGCTATACACAAATACAATGATTCAACTGTTTAGTGTTATTACTAGCCCGTGTAAGAAACTGTAGTGTAATATTTATACGGCGATAATAAACTAGTGTAATACTGCCGCACGTATGACGTCACAATAGTTTGCGGTTATGACGTCGCGAATGTCTGACTGAGGGTAGCTAGTGATTAGTTATAAACGACATAAGTTATAAAAGTAATAACAAATAATAGTTTATACTTATAATGTAGCTAGTGGAATAAGTATATATGACATAAATTATCTGTAGATGTTGCTCTTCGATGATGAGATCACATTGATGGATGACTCAGACTCAATCAGCTTCCTGTCACCAATAAGGAATTAACATAAGTCTGTAGATAATCGTTCTTGACGCCCGGCTTAGAGCAACTAATTAGAAATTACAGAATAGTGTCTACAGGCTATCGGCAAAAATCCTTATTTAGATAATCAACAGCTGTCTGCTCTTTGTTTAAAATTGTACAACACACACATAGTACATGTTTTCCATATTCTTCATAACGTATTGTAACTGTAGTTGTACTACAGGTATTGAAATAGAATTGACAGGTATCTCATTTCAATAGAAGATTCAATGTCCTGACAATTGAAAACACCTTCCTCTTCATTTCAACAGGTTCATGAAACATCAAATTTAGAGTGGATTCCCGAATAAACACTTTAGTGATTTGGAGATAATATCTTGAATGTTTTTTTAGATTTTATAACTGCGTATCAATATCTAGATATTTCATGAGAAATACAGATTATAATAAAAAAAAATAAATTTAATTTTATTTATTTTTGAATCTCCATTAGATTATAATAAGATATAAGATATATAAGATATATAATTGCTTAAGAATGTTCATGTTTCAAGCACGTGACAATACTACATGTAACAGTCAGTTAAAGTGGTATACTCTACAAATAGATGATATTTTATCTACCTATGTGTATATCACTGTTTTGAAAAATTCAGTGCTATTCACGTGATCAAATAAAACATGCTTCAGCTACCATTTTCTCATTGCTACAGCTTCACCTATTTTCGCATTGTTACAGTTTCACCATTTTCACATTGTTACAGTTTCACCATTGTCTCATTGCTACAGTTTCAGCTACCATTTTCTCATTGCTACAGTTTCAGCTACCTTTTTCTCATTGCTACAGCTTCAGCTACCATTTTCTCATTGCTACAGTTTCACCTACCATTTTCTCATTGCTACAGTTTCACTTACCATTTTCTCATTGCTGCAGTTTCACGTACCATTTTCCCATTGCTGATGTTCGTCAAGCGAGATGCAAATGATGAAATAGTCAATGGTCAAGCCCACTGATATATATATATATATATATATATATATATATATATATATTATATATCAGTGGGCTTGACCATATGATATTCATCTTCCGTTTGGCCTGAAGAACAGTATGAATATGTTAAATCGTATAGACACTGGACATATATGACAATATCTTTAACATCAAGCTTTATAGTAAAAATCAAAGTACATTCTCACTTGATGGTTTTCATTTAAAATTAACTGACGCATAATAACAACTTATTTCCGAAACAAAATAAGAGAAGATTTTGCTAAAAATCTAAACAGTATTGATACATGTGTGAACAAGATGAAATATATTTTTCTGTAAACTGCATCTGTATTGTGTACTTAAAGGCAATATCGTGTTTCGATAATTGTACCTTCTGTCATTTTTTACTTTCTGATCACTTAAGCTAAACTTTAAGTCATCTCCTAAACCATCACATGTGTTGTATCTAGAAATAAGAGTTGAGTCTTGAGTATTTGAAAACAGAGCTGCTATGAAAAATGTGAATGAAGTGAAATGTACGTAAGCTGGAATAGGCGAGTGATTGTTGATCTAAACAAGCTCAATTGCAAGAACAATAATATCAACTAATTCGAAGTGAAAGTGTCGAGGATAAGATAAAAACACTTTTTTATGTCTCTGTTTGCAAACGCAGGGACCTAGCGTCTCTCTGTCAAACTTCCACTCTGTTCAGTTGCAGAAACATATTTTCAAAGGAAGCTGATTGTGATTTGTTGAACAGAAACTACATGTAGGTAAATGATTGATTAGGTTAGAACCAATGTTTAATTACTTTCCTCTGGGAAATCTGCAGCATCTGTCTTGGTGTAAGCTTGGTTTGGAAATAGATACCGAGCCCCTTGTGTGTCTGTAGTAGACTATAGTTCAATATATCTGAGACTTAATCTTGGGGGTTGGGGGTTGCTGATATTTCGTTCAGACAACGGCAAAAACGTCTATAAACACATGTATAATCACAAGTGTATTCCTATCTCTGAGTGGAGGTGAGGTGAGGTGAGTTAGGGTTTAACGCCGCTTTCAAGAGTATTTCACTTATATCGCGGCTGCTAGTATTACGGCAGGGAGAAAGCCCGCAACGCCATGTGGCTATGCATTGCGGTGAAACCTGCGAGCAGCGGCTGGAACTAGCGAACCATGGGTGGTACTGCACCGATATTCAGTGAAGCATTGTACCCAAACCTTACTGCGTGTAGAACAGTTCTCTACTGCAGACAAAGTTGCCGTGCCCCTGGCGGGATTCGAACCCCGGACCTCTTGATCCGAAGCCGAACGCGCTAACCACTGCGCTATCCCGCCCCTCACTGAGTGGAAAGGACTCTGCGACAGACGATTTTTGTAAGAGGTGTGGTCAGGTCAAAGAAAATGTGAATACTCGGTGTAATATGTACATCACTGTATATACAATCCAAAAGGTAATGGCGCTTAAGGCTTTCTAAATACAACATTATTCATTATGCGACACGAGCATGAGTTGACCTTTGACACATTGATGTCTTGCAAACGTTGCACCAATCAATACCTGGTTGATGGATGACGACCCTGAGTGTTAAATCTCGTGTAATGTGAAAACTGTGAAACAAACCATGCCACATCTGACTGCTTGACTGAATCCATTCTCCAGTTCACATAATAATCCCATTTGCTGAACAGCTCCAATAACATATCACAGTCAAATAGCTTCCTAAACATAACATCAACGACATTAAGAGGAGAAAAGTCGGCTTTAGCATTGATTGATTACCAAATAAGTGCACTAAACAATACGATCAGTGATTTGTAAACATCACTGAAAACAATGCGTTGGTTTGTACTGAGTTTTTAACACGTAAATAGCAAAATATGGTATTTCATCAAAAAACAGTTTTAGTGCACATCACGTTTGCGGGAAAGGTAAAAATGACATTCAGCTAATTGAATTATGGGAATAAGGGCCTATTCATCCGTATTCTATTAAACCAAACTCACATTGTAAGTTTTAAATGAGTAGATTGATTGTTACATGCATGATCAGCTCAAGACAAGTTATTATATTTATGTCTAACTCATCATGATAAACTACAGCTCATCATATAGTTATGTGTACAGTTTCCTCTCCTTTGTTGTCTGACTGAGCTTTGTGCAAGTATATTATGATTTAAGAATATCAGGGTTCGTTTACAGAAATATAACATGAATCTCATACAAGGTTATTCATAAAACCTTACATAACCAATTTGGGTAATGCTGTTTTTTTGTCAGACTGTTTTTGTATATTCGTTGCGATGGCATAGTTAGTATAATTAAATGAAATCTTATACGTTAAATCTGATGTGTGATTAAATTACGGGAGAATACTTATTGGCATGTCTGCAAGACAATCACTTTCTTAGTTACATAGAACCTGTAGTTAATCAATGTATCTGCAATATATTGTGCCTACTGGAGACATGTGCCACAGAGTCACCAAGTTTATTACCTTTATACCACGGAATTACTTACCTAAACTACAAATGCGTTCCAAAAGTGTCAGTCGCACATCACCGCCGTTTAATTATCATCTTGCAAAGGCGTTTAATGCATAGAAGAAACCAAATGAGCAGATTACCCAGTCTTTGAGCAGAGTGGATAAATGTAACACAATGACCCCTAACATTATGGGTCGAGTTTTATTATACAGATGGTCTATGTATCTCCTTAAGTTAAGTGACATTTCTGATTATTTTAAAGTTGAAATAGCAAAACAGCGTATGCAGAATGTTCAAATATAGTCAAATAAGTTAGACGATTTATAAACATACACACCTGAATATGAACCCAGACTTGGATACATACATTTAACAAATTCTGTGTCTATTCATCCACCCACGATTCATTTTTTGAAATACTTATATGAAATTTGAATTTACAATTATCATTGATCAAACACGGTTGATAAGCTTAACAATAAAATGTAAGATGGGATTATGGCCTCGTCATTACTGAAATATATATGTCTATAAAATGTCTCTGTTTAATTGTAAAGAGAATGTTGGTCCATGGAAGGAAGAGGAGAATCACAAAACAATTATGTTTTCACCTTTCTTTAAATTGAAATATGAAAGGCATTGAAACAGCTGCCATACAAACACAGAATGATCCTTTTAATATGACGGCCATATAGTTAGTACAGACTGAAGCTAGACACACCAGAATGGTTGAATGCTTAAATCAGTGACAAAATGAAATTTATATACTTGACTTCAGCACATCAAGGGTATCTTGTCTTGAACGTGTGTCTTCAGTAAAGAACCTTTCCTCGTGTTTGGTCAATATAAAAACATTTATTCCTGTGTTTTATCACATGTAATCCCACTATAGAGAGATAACACTACTGTCTATTCCAATGTTCGGTGTTCGGACATGAATCAATACATTGAAACAACTCAACACATTCGTGCAGGAGTGTGCCTACACATGTGTACATGCATATACTGAGCCTACATTTAAAGGAATTGTATTTACAAGATAAGATTAACTTTATGTTTGAATTTCTAATAACCTTGATTACTCAAAGGCTTGATTATCATTTACTGGATTCTGTGCAGTATACATGCACTTTATCGACAAAAATTGCTGGACCGCACTTGATTAGTCCTTCTAGAACATGATGTTTTAGGTTAATTAAACCTAGACATTGTGATTATTATGTGATAACACATTTGAAATTCTATTGATATTGGGGTACATTTCTTCTATTTCAGAAGTGGTATATTATTCTGAAAATAAGGACAAGATATTTGTTTCAGGCAATACTCTCCTATGAAAACACATTTTATATGATCTTATACTTAATCTACAAATTACTGTTCTGTTTAGTTTAAACATATTTTATTCACGGAAGTGAAACGGATTGGGCACAAGTTGTGCTTATAAATTTATAACAGCCCTCTCTAATATTTAAATTTCACATTTCCATTAACTATACAGTCAGAACGAAACAATATAATACAAAATATAAAGCAAATAGAGAGTAAGAAAACAGAATAAACAATTGCAATTAAGAGGCACGCTTAAATCTCTTTGTTTCTTGAATATATGCATGTACATGTTTAAGTGTAGTTTCATTTTCACAAGGTGATAGATCTGCATTGCCATTGAGGAATAAACTAATATCTAAAGGAATTCTAACAAGTGTAACATTTGCTATCTTATATAATAATCTGTGGCGCTGAACTTGAAATGGCTTTCAATAAAACAATATAATGAAATGCATAATTAATGCATTTTTGCAATGATTTCCAAATGAACAGCTGACGTCACTGACTAAGCCTATTATAAGTCATTGTTCAATTCATTACACACATGTCTTAGTTTTGTGCAAAATTTTGATAAAATAAAATGATTCATTAGATAATACTTAATTACGAATCACTTTATGAATACAGAAATGTACATTATTGAGACGAGAGTAGTGAAAACAGGGTTAAAATGTGTCATAAGAAACGGCCTGTATATGCCACTGTTAAGAGTTGAGTTGTTGAATGAAAGAGTGGTAGAGGCAGCATTGAGAACGAACCATGGCAAAGCCCTCCAAACAATAATACTTTGGTAATGAATGGCCGCAGATTTAAAGAACATTTCTCCGCTGGCCGTGCAGTTAGCAATTCCCAGTATTGAGTTCATTCCATTGACGGTTTTGTGAAGAAAAGGAGTGTGGCATTACAAAGTTAATACACGTTACCTTGAAGAGCTTGTTCACTTTGAATAATCATGAACACCAAATGATCACATGTCAAATGGTTGAGTATTTGTCAGCCACAGAGACCTACACTACCCAAGTACCCATCGACAAGGACACTTACGTATTCAATGTGGATGTATCAAGCATTTTCATTTCTTGAAAACTATATATAAAACTAACATATCACACATATATTTTACGGATTTAAAATATTTAGAATTTTGTAAAAAAAAACACACACCCATCTCAGGTGGACTGCATTAATCCACAGCAGATACTTTATAAACTAGATTATACAACATACACATTACACCGTTTTATATTGAAATGTAGTTATGTTTCCATAATAACATTTTTTTTACATATTGTGCTCAATAAACTCTTTGAACCCTACGTTCTTGCCATCGCTTTGCTATTTTGTGTTTTGTTTTGTTCTTTCTCTTGAAAATAGTTGTAAGTGGATATGTATAATTATATACTTTCCTGTATGAAAAGTTGTGTAATATTACTTTACAGACATTGAAAACTAATGAAAATATTTAAACTCTCTTGAGTTATCATTTCATGTTATTTAAAGTTCAGTTTAATGCATATTTCTTATTACATCTACGTACATTTTATATCGGAATCAATGGAGCGTAAAATCGAGACAATATACACTTGCAACTGATTATTAAAACGGTTTTCATTTACCCGTTTTTAATAATGCCACAATCAGCGCGGTGATCCGCTTTGAATACAATATTTGAGGCGTGACTGTGATTAACCACAGATGACAGTCGTATATGACCAGATCCGTGGCGCCTCATTAATTAATTAAGGACAGACAGACAGAGTGTTTATTAAAGTCTCACCCCGTTCATATTTACATGGTAAAATACAATATAAACATATTTACGTGCATGCCATTCACGGTTATGAGAGATATACACAAAATATACACAACAAACTCACCTATATTATACTAAAAAGTACCAATAGGGGTAGGGAAATAAAATCATATCATGATTGGATAAGATAAAACATACTTTCGATTCATCAGTAAAAAGGTAAACAATATCACAGAATTCAATACATTTTTCTATCAGAGGTTTTCTTATATTGTGTGTTAAATCACCAAAACTCATGTTTATGCAATACTTATGTAATTGTCAAATGCGGAATTACCTAGTTGGATATCTAAACATTCGATATATGGAAACGTGTTTTGTTGTTTTGTTTTGAAGATTTGTTTGTGAAATTAACAATCAAAATGTTGCAAATTTACGTTGAATTTTGACTATCTCCAATAATGAGATTACTCCAATGATGTCACAAGAGTAATCGATTTAGGGACCACACTCCGACAGATTTTCATTCTTAGGTAGGTTATTTTTAAAAAGCTGTATATAAGTAATTTATCGGCCGAAATATCAGAAATTCAAAATCGAGCAATTGTCATCGAGCACATCCAAGTGTGACCATATGGCATGATATCTAACCTTAAACCTTCATTTGCATTTGTCAAATGTACCTTTTAACACACCAAAAGTTCAACTTTTATAGATTAAATCCACACAAGTTGCTTGAATAGCATGCCGAGAAATGATCCATTATGTTTTATCACTGGATACAGAAGTCACTGGATAGCGTCTGGAGACGTAACACTCCCATAATAGTCTCAAATCACTCTTTTTTCTTCAGCAGTTTCAAGGATATGTGCAAGAGGACGCTCACATACATATTCAGTGTAGAAATAAAACAGCACTTGCTCACTATGTTTTGATTCAAATGAAAATGTTCAATGCTCCCTCCCTATCAGGTGCCATTAAAATACAACTGTGTTACTATATTTATAAGTGTATTATGAACAATTGACTTCATGGAAAAAAGAGCTACGGAATTGTTATTATTAGGTTATTAAACAAATGGTAATGTTCATACACTGATGCCAACATCAGTTTCGAGACGAAACACACACTTTTAACGATATAGGCAATTTAGTCTTCAAGCTTTGGGAGGTTTAAAGAAGCCATTTTAAATAGTTATGTTTGTGGTAAAACGTAAAATAACTCCTCGATACTATTTTCTTGAATGTTCAATAATTAAAGTACACTAGAGCAAACCCATACCAGGGTAAAAAGCTTCTGTAGAGACGTGACAAGACTACGAGTACAATCACCAATCACGTAACTCACAACGAGGATGGCGCTCAGCTGAAAGAGAGGACTCTATCGGCTTAACTGCCATTCTGTGTTCATAGCCTGAAATGATAAACGCTGTATTTTTCTAATTTTAAAATGTTATAATAATGAGACACGCATATGCGAGAGACAATATCAACAGATTAACTACTAATTTATCATACTTTTAGAATTGATTGTTCTCTCATGGTGTTGTTTTACAAAACATTTATACAAAGTGTTTTAAGTTTTAACCTACTTTGTTGGTTTGGTAACCTGTCTGTTCAAAACAAAACTAAATTGAACAAAATTGTTAACACAGCACGCAAAATCATTGGGACGGATTCAATAATATCTATCGGCCAGCTGTACGAGCGGCAAATTGTTAAAAAGGTGCACAAAATTGTAAATGACAGCTCTCATGCTCTCCATTACGATTTCGAATTTCTCCCATCAGGACGTCGTCTGCGCATGCCGATAGCTAGAACAAACAGGTTCCGCAATTCTTTTATTCCTGCCGGTATTAAATCTTTTAACAACAGTTAATCATTATGTATTTTTTTTATCATTTACAACCACGTTAAACTACTGTAATTTTAACATCTGTAATTTGTTAAATTCTGTAATTTTAACAATCATTACAAGCCATATCTTATCCTTAATTTATTTTAGTGCTCTTATCTATTCATTTATGATCTTAGTGCTCGTTGTCATGTGATATGTTGTGATTTTATGTTTTGTTCTGTTATATGTATTTTACGATGTAACCAGAATTTCCTTCAGGATAATAAAGTCTTATCTTATCTTATCTTATCTTATCTTATCAATAGACTGATTAACAACTGTGTTCATTCTATGAAATGAGAATTAATAATGTATTTATAGTTTTATTTTATTTTAATCAAAATGGGCTGTTTTTTTCCTGTTTCATAATCTAAAGTTATGACAATATTACCCCCAGTAATATGATTCTGAATTGTGTTTAACAACAGTTAATATACAAGGTACTCATGATTGTGATGATACGATTGACAATAATTAACAGAGTCGAGACACCAAGTAAGTACAGATTGTAAATCCCATGTGACTTGCCATACTATTATTACAAATACTCGTAATAAAGGTTATGCATATAGCACTTCACTGTATGGTATGGATAAATAAATTATTCAATTGATGCCAGAATGATGGTATCTGTTTATTTTAGTCTCTATAAACATTTGATCAGTCGTCGAGGTATTACAAGCTTTATACATTTTGCAATGACAGTGTTTTTACGAAAGACTAAACTAAACCACCTATTGTGAAGTTTTGACCGATTAAAGAAGACGAATCGATTAAAGAAGACGAATCGGTATAATTGTCTTAACTGGCAAAACACAACGTCAACTACTTTGAAGTCAAACAACAAAGAAAATATCATGTGAGAACTCGTTAAAATTCATTGTTTTATTTGCAGGAGTTAAATGTCTTTGGGAAAAAAGTCTTTGCTAAGTTCGAGTAACATCTTTTCTGCTGAAACTGATTGTGATGTGTTTAACAGACACTAATTATAGGTAAACGATTGATGAGGGCAGAGCTGGTATTTAATTAGCTTCTTGTAGGAAATCTGCAGCATCTCTCCAGATGTGGGATGGGTTTAGTAACAGATACCGAGAAAAATACTCTAGTTTTGCGTTTTGCGTTTAAATGTAATTTAAGATAGCGAGGTTTGTACTTTTACTGCAAATAATTATGAATATAAGTTCAGATTTGATATTCCGATTTATAACCTTAGGTTAAATATCACCAACTGAGCATATATCTGTTTATGTATCAGTAATGTTTTGTTTTCATATTGTTGAAGAAAAGAACATTTTAAAAAAAGGCTTTTAATCTTATCAGTTAATCGGTTTTTCAATTTTCGACTATGAAGAAAATGACGACAGAAATAACGACCACTATTCAGAAGGTCAACATTTGCCAGGTTCATAATCTATCAGCAATAAGATGAACATGATGAACCGTCTGAGACACCAGTCGTGTCCTGTCACCAACTGTAGTTTAAAATAAACATCGAGATAAATACTGTAGACTGTCGGGAGAACTAATTGAACTCAGGACTAATTGGTGCTCAATAATTGAATTTAATAGAAAATATCAGTATATATCAGTTATGTTTTATTTCATTGTAGAAGAAAGGAATAGTTAAAAGGTAATTTTAATCGTATCAATTAACAAAAAGGGGTATATAAAGTTCATTCTAATAGCGTCCTTATTTGAACTTTGTGATATTGAAGAAAATGCCGAGAGAAATTATGACTAATATTCTGAACGTGAACATTTGTCAGGTTCATAACCCACCAGCAATAGGAGAACATGATGAACGCCGCAGACACCAGTCGTGTCCTGTCACCAGTTGTAGCTTGAAATAAGCCTCTAGATAAAGGCTGTAGACAGTCTGTCACAGATGAGCCTATTGAACTTAGTTAGGAATGATAAGTGTCTCTCGTTGAATCTATTAGAAAATATTTCACATTTGTTTATGGTTAACAGTTAAATACCAGAAAAAAATGAAAAATTGGACAGGTTTCAGTTCATAAAGTTTGCCTATTTGCAGTTCTTTAATTGTGAAAAACTGTTGACGAGGTTACTATCCCTTTAAAGTTATGAACAAATTGAAACGTTCAATGAGAACAATAATACAAAGATATATGAAGGTTTAGATGTAAGTTGAACATATATATTGTTTGATCGCTTATGTAGGGGTCTAACTGGTCTCAACTTATTTTAAATACACACGTCTCGTTTAAGGAAGTACTAATGCAGTTAATAAATTGTACACGATGATTTAGTTTGGATTTGTTGCAATTACTGCATTACTTACATTGCTGACAATATTGACTTAGATATTCACCATCCCTTTAAAGCTTGGAAACCAGTGTATTTTCTATAGAAGTGAAACATATAACATAACATAATAATTACAAAATGGTTTTGTTACACTAATTTCCGCGTTTCTGATTGGACGAAAGCTCTCAAAAACCTGCTGCCATTTCTCGATGAATGCAGATAAAATGTGCTACCATACCTCGTGCATTCGTACCTTGTGCCGTCACAATCCATTCGAACAAACGGTCGGGTCTGCCGGTTCTTACGTAACGTTTTGATGCAAAATATGAAATACATATGTCATTTCGTCTTCACACCTACACCTTTAACTGGAATATACATTTCTTTTCCGAATGAGACAATTAACTTCACCGGGAACACTTAATTTTGATAGATACAAGTCCCCGAGCTTGTTCACTCACAGCGCTTCACTAACAGTAGCCATGTTTGAACGTCGCGTTATATGCTAATGAGGGTTAATTTAAAAATCCGGAATGTAGAATAAACGAACTCTGATTGTATGCATGTGAATGTTGGGGAAAACGAAATTAAATTTTCTGCCGTTTTAGATGAAGAATTCCTCAATTTTGATTCAGCCATGTATCATTGCGTGTAACAAGCCGTTGTTTCTCGTGATAAATTACAAATATTTTAGATTTGTGTAAATATTTAAAGAAAAACCTGTTGATTTTGTAATTATAAGGATTGTTCCGCTACGCTAAGCGATGTTATACAATTTGTTGCTGTTATACTTCGAAAGAGGCACAAAACATGTAAAACAATCCTTAAATAATGTTAGCACACCATAGAGATTCCTTCATTCATGATTTCGTATAAATGAATCAGAGTTATTATTTTTCATTTTCAAATAACCTTGAATTTTCAAGGGCAATGTCTGTCCAAGGCATACTATAAATACATTAGTTTGCAGTCATAGTGTTGCCAATATGGACAAGAACATCCGATAACTTACGTAAAGTGGTAAGATTGGTGTCAAGTCATCTGATGTCACAGTCAAGAGGATCCAAGTCATGTTTGATTGGTGCATCCTCACTGTCCTTGTCGTACTCAGATTAAAGAGCCATTAAGGATGTTGATGAACATATCGGAAAATTGCCAAAACTCCTTTTCCGTGAAATATATACACTTAAATGTTCACAGATTTGTTCGACCCAAAATAAGCCGAGAAATTGCACTAATTAGTAAAGGTGTTTTCCAGTATAAATATAGATCAAGTCTATTATTTTCAAGCGCAAATCATTGTGGTCACACAAAGATACGAAAGAAAAATAAAGTTGATGATCAATGAAAGAAATCGAAATATAGAATTTTTGGCGGTAATTTATTTACCATTTCATTTAATAATGTATTTTCTACAGATATTGGAATAAATGTTTTACCCAACTAGGTATTTTGCTTTACTTTTATAATCAATGAGAATATGTTTGTGAAAATTTGCTGGTCTTAGTTAAAAACGTACATTAAACAGGCAATAATTTGTATGTTCTGTGGACATTTAGAATCAGTGTTTATAAACCAATCGTCACATTCAGTAATGTGTGACAAGGGAAGCCTAACTTCCAACAGAAGCACGTTCATCATGTAAAGCACGTGGGTTGCTTTAGTGACTTGCGCTAGAGACGAGCCTTCACGCTTCCTTAAGGCTAGTTGTTGTGAAGTACGTTTTATGAAATAAAGGGAAATCTGTTTATATAACGTCAGATACCCTTGGCGCGCGCTACTCGAAGGGGAACCTATCTTTGAAATCACATTTCATTACATTGTCGTGATATGAAAATTATTTATCACATGTCATGTTGTAGATAAAAGATTTCTCTAGCGATTGACGTTAAAAGTATAGTTTCGACAAATAATTTTGTATTTGAAACATCCTTGATGGCTCTTTAAGAACTCATCAAGGTACACAGTGTAACGTTTGATCTGCTTCATATTCTCAGCAGCCTTTCACCACCTTCTACATACAAGAATTCGCCTTCTCTCCGAGCTCGATGGGCAGGTGCCTTCTCGTCTTGCAGCAAAACATGATTTCCCTAAACATCAAGGTGATGGGGCTTACATGGGGCACATTTTCAACATACTGTACGTCCCGCAGGTTAACCCTCTCTTCTTGCAACACAATTAACGTTTTACCAATGAATTAGATTTCAGCCAATACTAAACTTGTAGTTAAATGAACTTAATGGAGAATTGATGGAGAGTTTAAAGATTGTAGAACACGCACATAGACAGAACAGCGAGATCGCCTGCTTTGTTCAAACGAATAACAGCTGATAAATGCATTCGAACTCGCATTTGTACTGAGAAATAAGTAACATCTAGGTCCTAATTGTCAGATACGTTGTAAGAGTGTTAATGAAACACAATACCTTTGCCACCTTTTGCCTACCACTTTGGAAATGTACGGAAGGAGAGTTTTATCAAAATAATGTTAACAAAGTACAGTAAGTTTCATATTATTACTTAAGAAAAATCTACGAAAGTGAGGTTACTTGGTACATGTTTTGGACCACTTGCTTCCTCTTCACCAAGACATACATAGATGAAATATGGCGCAATGTGACATACATGTATTTGACTCACTATAAATTGAATCATGTTTAAAATCAAGTAAAATATCATTCTATGCATTTTATAATCATTCATTTGGATATAATGATAAAGCCGCAGCTGGCGATGTCTACAATGTGTCATGCAAATTACGATTATTTAAACAAATTAATAAAATTGCTGATTAAATGCAAATAAGTCTTAAAAGTATCATTTTGGCACTTATATTCGTTACATTGTTAATGTTGTAAACATAACCAAACATGTTATTGAAGTAGCGTAAACCATTGGAAATTATTAACGACAACTGGTCAATTGTACAACAGTATCACCTTCAGACAAGACAAGTCTGAGGGGCTGGAGAATAAGCAGGGTTTGGAATAATCCTGAACCCACAGTCCTGTGCGGCACTGACTGCAACGTAGGTGGTGTACATAGAGGCGTTTGCTTAATGGATGAGTGAAGAACATAGTGAATTCAGGTTTTATCCTGAATAACGACATGGGCCATAAATAACACATCAGAAGTTGCTGACTAACCATAACACGTTTTCGATTCTGGTCTTCAAATAACATTCTGGTGACCCAAACTGCCGATACTTTATTCATATGTTAATGCTCATGTTTACTGCGTTCAACTGTTGTTTTACTTATATGCAACTACTCCTTTCATGTTTTTTGTGTGTTAAGCAATCTGTTTTTCTAGCTCTCCCCCACTACACTCTCTGACTTTTCTATTAAGAGGTTTATCTCAGCAGAATAGCAATCGGTACTTTATTATCAGCATGACTATTTCACTGAATGCATAACGCTTTGAGTGCACTGTTCATTACATTAATCGACCTATGCAATATATAATCATAATGAGGAGGATGGGGTATACTACAGCAGATTGTTTCATTAATACACAGAGAAAGTTTATCACCTCTGATATATAGAGAACCTCACCCAAGTGTCTTCTGAACACGAGCTTAGAAAAGTTACAATTATCTCAGACTTGCCGAGAAACCACGAGGATGCGATTTCATTTATCATCCAAAATCATTCTTTATTATATTTCAATATACTACTGTACATGGCACAACAATTTGACTTCCAATTCGGTGATGTCATAGGATTGTGACATCATCGTGTTTATGCCATTACGCGGTGATTATTTTGATTTCATGTACTTGAGGGTGGCAGGGCTTTGTGTAAAATATACTGTTCAAACGATATCCAGTTTTGGATGATAAATCTTTTTCATCATTTTATGCATTTCAAGCCGTAGGAATCATGCAATCTGACAGGAGCAAATAAGTTGTAGAAACATTTCAAATTACCCATTATTATGATTTTGTTTGTGCAACACTATCGTACTAAATATATACATTGCTCTCATGGTTGTTTTCTTAATTCAAAACATTATTCTGGTATAAAAACTGGCAAAATGTCATCTCAGATGTGATCCTTTTTGCATTATAGAACACGGTACCATTTAAATGAGTTATCATATATTTTATATTCAATTGAGAAACTACGCATTAGGAAATATGTATTAAAATTGTTTTTTAAGGATAAAGTGTACTTTCTTTCAATAAAAGACAGAATGTATACATGCTCAATTTCGGTTGATTAATTAAATCAAATGAATGGAAGAAAGTTGTGAAAGCTAATTAGTGCAGCGTTCCTTCTAAAAGATAACAACCCTAGGCGATGATGATTTAAAAGAACATTTTTTCCAGACTTTTTCTAGGATCAGCTCACACGCATACCTCTCCTCTATAAACACATGCATTCTGCGTGTGTTAGAGTCACACAGCATTAATTAAATTACACTTGTGACGTCGTCCTATTGTTCTTTCACTCCATTATTTTCCACTAATGGAGAGTTGCACATCACATCATATTTTTTAAGTAGAAATTTAATTTCTTTAACTTCTTAAAGCAATTTTGATAAGAGCAATACTTTGAGTGTAATTTAAGTAGGGTAAAATCCTCGTATATCTCCATTCCTTAAAAATAATTGGCCTCGGCTCCATCTACCCTCTACAGAATAACTGTACATGTTGAGCGTGGAGGAAACTGTGATTATGTGAAGAGAACATGGCAGCGTAGGTGTATAATGTCTCAATGTAGAGAGAGTCTTCAATGTGTATCATTTGCAGGACTGATGATGAGTAAGTGTGAGTATTCTGTCCTGGGAAATATAAAGTTGTTAAGACAAGACTTTCGATAATGGGAAATGTTGTGTGTGTACATACGAGAACGGTTTAAGGAAGCACGTGTCCAATACCCACAGTGTACGGTGTGTGTACATGTCTGTATCTGATAGCATGAAACGTTCCTTCATCTGTGTAGAGGACTGTACACTCTAGAGACAAATACAACAGCTCGCATAAAGTAAATGCCTGTTTCTGATTGATATAAAGACTCCATGGTGCAACTGAAAGTCGTGTAAATGTACATGCCCCTAAGAAATGTCACGAATTTTTCAAGTGTCAATAGCGCAATTCTTACTCTGTTTTTTTACATTATACAGAAGCTGTTTTTCGGGTCATATCAAATTTCACCACTGAAGCTGAATAACATACTTTGATCATTAACAGTTTATTGACATTCTTCAAAAGCTCCAAACCAATCGGGTATTGCAGTGATAACATTAGGGAAATAAATTGCAAACCATCAAAGACAATTATATTTTTCTAAGAGCAGGGATAACATTATTGATGACTCCATCCATATTGGTGTTATTTGATCAACAGATTTTACATTAACTTCATTAAGGACTCACTGGTTGTTTTGTGCACGGAGGTAATTTGGGAGAAAATAAACTTTGTTGTGTATCTTAAAAGAAATAATGATTTTCATTCAAGATTCATTCTGCTGATTTATCGTTTGCTGTAAATGTGTTTTATACAGCAATGCAAAATAAATGAATAGGGCAAGTTATTGTACTTTATTTTCAATTTAAAAGAAAGTAGATGAGATGACAGTACTATGACTTACAAAGTAACGTCTCTTATTACCAGTCCCAACTAAGTCACAGTTTTTGTGCAGTTTTCGTCGCCACCGCCGCTGGTGCGTTTTGTTTTTCCGAAGAGATTTTAAGAACCCATATACATAACTTCACACTTATACCCATGGGAATTTTTTTCTGACAAGATCACATTTAAGGTCAAAGATCAAGGTCACGAACTTTGAGATCACTAAAAAAATCCTTCTAATTACGATAACTTACGGTATTTGGTATATATAAACTATGAAATATTACCAAGATTTGAAAAGGTTTTCGCTAAAATCCGTCAATGGTCAAGGTCACAGCGACGTCACAACTTAAGCATCATTTTGTGATTATGCCTTATTTTAACAATTTACACTTTTATTTATTGCAAGATTGTTATACACTTTTGACCGTCAAAAGTCAAGATCACGAGTTCCCTTTAAAAAAAACCTTTCCAACAAGGTTTAAAGAACTCATTTACATAAATTATACTTATACCCTGGAGAAGTTTGTTTGACATGTTATCATGTTCTCAACGTTATAGATGCCAAATATAATAAATACCAAGATTAGAAAGGTTTTCTCTAAATTTTGCAAAGTCAAGGTCACGAAATAAGCATGCGTTTGCACATTTGCCTTACTTCAACTATTAACACTTTGAATCATTACATAATTGTTACATACAATGTAAAGTGATAATTGAATTCGTTACTTTGATGGTCAGGGAGCATAGGCCATCGACGACAACCCTCCATCTAACGCGGCTCTGGGCTAATTGCTCTATCTCCTTTCAGGTCTTTCCAATCAGTTTGGCCTCCTCCTCTGTGTCTCGCCTCCAGCTGTTTCTGGGCCTTCCTCTTTTTCTTTTCCCCTGTGGGTTCCACGTAAGTACTGGGCGGGTTATGCTGTATGGTGCCTTCCTGAGAGTGAGTCCTATACAGCTCCATTTCCTCTTCAGCATCTGTGAAGTGACTGAGGCTTGCCCCGCTTTTCGCCATAGCTCCTCAATAGTGATCTTATCTGGCTATCTGATGTTGTAGATCCGCCTGAGACATGAGTTGACGAATGCCTGCACCTTTCTTTGCGTAGCCTTGGTCCTTCTACATGTCTCACAACCGTAGAGCAACACTGACTTCACCTTGGAATTGAAGATGCGCATCTTTGTGGCCATTCGTATGTGTTTGGAACTCCAGGTGTTCTTCAGTATGATGAATGTTGCCCTTGCCTTGCCAATTCTTGTCATGACGTCCTCCTACAGTGACTGGGGTAGTGCAGGTGGTGTTCACTCTAAGGATCTCTGTTTTCCTTTTGTTGACTTTGGGTCCTGTTTTGCCAGAAGTTGTTGCCAGACGCTCTGTCTTGTCTTGCATTTGGTGATAGTTGTGTGCAAGTAGTGCCAGGTCATCAGCAAAATCTAGATCGTCTAGCTGCTTCAAAAGGGTCCATTGTATCCCATTCTTTCTGTTGGCTGTTGAAGTCTTGATGATCCAGTCTATGACTAGGAGAAGGAGGAAGGGTGATAGTAGGTAACCTTGACGCACTCCTGTCTCCACATCAAAGTGGTCTGAAAGCTGGCCAGCATGTCTCACTTTGCAAGTCATCTGTTGGTATGAAGACCTTACAAGGGTGACAATCTTTTCCGGAATGCAATTTCTTGAATTTAATGTTCAATTGTCTTTTGTGGTATATTCATAAAAGATTGGCCATTTTATTATGGCTGTGGAGAAGTCGAGACCCTCTGTTTCGGGGCTGCTCTGTTAAGCTAAGTACTAATGTAGTTTTGTATCTGTTCATTAATTATACAATGGATAAAAGAAGAGAATAGTCGTCTTTGATTGCACTGAATCACAAAGTATACATATTCTATGTCTATATCTACCGCCTTCGGTCAATAAAGCATACAATTAAGATTGGAATCTTCCAATGATGTTCTATGTTAACTCATGCTATGTATTGTATACGTCATTCACAATATAATTTTGGAACTTTGAATGATATTTGGTAAATTTAGAGGGTTATATTCTACGAGCACTCATTTATATATCAATATATGCATGTATTCATAACGTTACGATATTGATTACATGTTGACAAAGTATTGATGGCGTGAGTGGAATCAAAGCAGCCTTTATGTATCATGGGTCAATATTCCAATCCTTCAAGCAGGGGAATTGTGTGAATAATTCAGGAACACACAACCTGACAATTATTAATGCATATAGTACGTAGGAATAATGGTACTGTAAACTTGCTTATAGATATTGTATTTAATACTACAATGCTGCGATGAAAAATTTGGATAGGGTCTTACATGACATTTTCAAAATTAATGTGACAAGTAACGCGATTCTGATTACATTAAGATGGTTGATATCGTTTAAAATGCAAACCTCGATACTCTTGGATGATGTTCCTATCCTATTCAATCGATCCCCCCACTCACGTTTGTTGCATGCTATGATTGCTGCCTAACTGCCGGTCTTTTGTCTTTTCCTTAAAGTTAAATTGAACAAACTTTGTCATCTCCTTTTGCAGTTTAAAGAAAAGATCGTAAGAAATATTACCGACATCACACATATCGGGTATACTGTATAGGTGTGTTAAGCATCATTATCTATTTTAATCTATACAATTCGTTGTATTTCAAAGAGTATACAAAAGAGAGTTGATCTGTTTGATCGGTTGATGGAATTTAAAAGTAAAACAGTAAATCTGACGACTATGAATCTCATTAGCTGTATTCTATTGTTTGCTCGTTTGTATCATCAAATGAACAACACAACTTGTGAGAATGTCTTCAGTAGAAGGTTTTGATTTCCCTGTGGAACGAACAACCGAGATCAGGTCCATCTCATCACATTTAATGTCCAGTTAATTGATACAATTTCACTGTGAAACACGATATGATAATTGTCAACATTATTGAATCTGAAACATCTAAAACAGCAAAAAAGTGAGCATGGCTCACTAATACCCTGACTGTTAAAGTTTGACATTTTCATTTTATTTATAGATATAAGTGTATGCATTCCTAAGGATTGATAAGCCATGAAATGTAATGGCTAAGATTAAAGTTCACAAATGCCGCAATTCTATGGAACTTCAAACATTGAACTGTTGGTTTTCTTATCACATACTGTAACTGTAACTGTAACTTTGTCGACAAAGCCAACTTGTCATGTCTTTTTTTAAAAATGTTTTTTGTTTATACATGAAACTTTAGGGACACAGCCAACTGGCAAAATCCTTGTTTTGGAATCATTTTTTTGTATGAAACTTACTCAGATTAAGTTTGCATAATTTCAGAATATGTTGGGTTTTAAACCAACGCACAGGTTGAACTCATATGTACATACACGTCTACAGATTTGTGTATTTGCAAATGATACAAATCTGTATTGACCTCCAGTGCAGTGGACATTGCACTTACGAAAAGGATTAAAACAGAAACATTCAAATACATGTAAAACTCAACTTTTAAACTTCATCTTCATGCGTTTTATCGAACAGTATCTTGTTTATTATTGTTCATACATTCTTGAAAATTACAGCATTTTCAGCCAAAGTTAATCAATTATCATTTATGACAAAGAGATATTCAGTGCAAATGAATCTTTATTCACAGTCACTGAAAATGCGAAAACGTTTAATAAATGTAATTGATATACTTGATCTATGCGCATATTTCCCCTTGTAAATGGTTGGAAAGCAATATATTCAAAGTCAAGTCATACTCACTAGACGGTAACATTAAGATTTGCAAGATGAATCAATTGATGTAAAGGAATATCCACTTGGCATACAGTGCATGTAATATTTCAGCAACATTTGCAAAAATCGAAGTTTTTTTTACCTCTGAATTGTGTTGCTCATGTTTATTTCATGATTGACATAACATCATTATCATACTATGAAATTAATCAATGAATATTGTATACAGGAACATTGTCATAGCTCGTTGTTTTTATCTGTGATAACTAAACATTATATACTTTTCCATTCTTGGTGTTATAAATGTGGCACACACATCAGCATCTTATCAAACATTAATCATAGTTTTTAGTATTAAAATATCTGTAAAAATGACAGGCATTGGACTGTAGGTATCAGCAACAATATTATTCCTCAGATGCGGGATGATATCAACTGAATCTTCCTTGAAATGGAATTTATTAGAATGTCCCTCTTCAAATATCTCGTATATATCAACGATAATATGTTTAGTTTAAGGTGTAATCCGTGAGCAAGTTTATCTCAGTCTGATCAAAATGGACGGTTTTCTGTGGAATAAAAATTACAAAATAGTGCATCTACCGGGATACGAACTCATATCAGTCGTAGGTTCCACGCCAAACAATCTGATTACTGCCCGTACGCTCGCGTGTTCGAGCGCAATTCAGGTAGCCAATCAAAAGATGCCCGACAAATGCTTTCGGTGCGAGAAGCTAGGGGCAGATAACTCCAAACAGCTTTCCTTTTGTCTGTTCCGAATGCTTTCAAAACAGCGACCGTTTAAATACTATGCTGTGATTGGTCAGCTATTTGACTGGGCTTGGCTGCGCTAAACTGGTTCGGAACACACGCCTATACGGGATGTTCTCAGACCTTGTCGCGAGGAATCTACAGAACCTGTCCGTATCCCGGTAGATATATTATTTTGCAAATTTTATTCCTCGGAACAAGGTCGAATTTTAATCAGACTGAAGTTTATCTATGACATAAATAACCGAAATAGGAAACATTTAATTACATATGTCGTGCTGTATTCCAATTATGTCTCTGACAATAGATTTTCATGTTTTATGGTTGCATTCCTTTTTCAACGAGGTAATACGTTACTAATTGGCATGCAATAGTTTGCATTATTACACACGTGGGCAACGTACAACTAATGACATACTAATCTCCTACATCACACGTGTGTCGTATCACGTTGACCTGTGTCGTAACAACGTGACGTCAAATTCCGAAAATATGATTGAATAACCAGGTATGGTCAAGTTGAAACGGAACTACTTTTGATTTAAAAACAAACTCATACAATTTCATTTTCACAACTTTATATACTAGATATATTCGTCAACATAGTTTGTCATTACTTTAGAAAGATCCACATTCGACCATTATGCAACACTGACATCGTGAATAGTTGTAGTTATCGGCTTGCGCACCGTATTTACTTACAGTTGTACATGGCAATCCGGACACATCTCACATTCATTGTCGGTGTCAACGGGTTTCCAATGCGGCGAATGTCACCGAAAACGTAATGAACAGCTTTCAATATATAGATAGCGAATTCGGGCCGATATCAAACACATACACTCTGCGTTGACCTAGCCCTTTGGTGGTGCCGAACGCGACTCGACATCACACTGCGCAACACTTTCTCTCTACCGTAGGCCGCGATTGCAGTAATGCGTCGGTTGTTGTTCATCTGAACTTAAAACCTTAAAGGTACATCCATTGTGTTTCATAAAATTTTATTTGGCTTTAATACGCTCCAACTCACTACATGTGCTGTCTACAATACAAATAAATTCACTCAGCTTGCATTTTTATCCCCAATCACCAAATATATCATAATTACTAGTTTCCAATTAAAATTGAGTAACATCATTATTCATGTGTAAAAACCGAAACTGCACGTCCCATTGACATGCACAGTAGTTATATGATCCATTAAACATTATCTCACCAAATTTGTCATTCTGTCTGTTATAAATAAGATTCTAAAATTACGTTTGACTAATTGACGCGCGCCACACGCTGTGCATTGTCCGGTTTTCGATCAGAAATCACTACCTTTACCTTCATATCGTCAATATGCTAAGTCGACTATCATTAAAATGATTGTTTTCGGTAACAATCGGTACTTCTCGATAAAGTAACACCATTTATAACGTTTGCAATATGTGACCCCCAACAACACAATGGATGTACCTTTAACACTGTTGCTTCATTCTGTATGTATATAAAACTTGGAACTGGTAATATCTAATAACATTCCGTCACAAAAAAACAACGTCAGCTGTCTCTATTCTCCATGCCACTAGCCCAACCGGTGGGACTTCCGGTTCCGGTGTAACTTCCGGTGTAAATATGTTTAAGACAAAACGTTTTGACATCGTGATGTACACATAGAATCAATGTACAAAAAACGTTAAGATATCTACTTTGACTCTGACAGAATATCTCTGTCAGAATGCTGCCAATGTCGGTCATTATGTGAATATCAACACTTGCAGTTCTGTTTAACATGATAGACTATGAGACAACTGGAAACACAACACACTTATACGGGTTTAGTCCATTCAGCCCATGATGTCATTAATTTAACGTAAATCCAACTGTATTCGAGGTGTCAACTCCCATCACCAAACCATTTACCATTAAGAATGAATACATTTATTTTTCAGAATAATTGCATGTATCATGTACATGTAGTTACAGAGTATAAAAACGTACTTCTAATCTAATCTAATCTAATCTAATCACAGAGGTTTGTATGTATGTACTTCCTTCTTCCTCAAAATGTATGCAACCAATGGGAAAACAACAATGCATATTGTGATCACGACGGTCCCATACGAAGAGTAATGATTCAAGATTTGTTTTGTATCGCTAACATGGCTCTTACCTTTTACAACTTACATCTGAGGCCATCCAGCAACTCAAATACAATCAACATACATGTACATGGATGAAAAGTTCGTTTTATTTATACCAAATATTACGAATTAGGTGAGTTCAGGTCGACATTGCATGACACTGCCTATATAAACAAGAATCTTCTATGCATGCAAGTTATCAAACATACTTAAATAATTCATATTTTCACATTGCAACCACTTCCCTAAAGCTCTTTGACCATCTTATGAACGGCACTACTGCAATACCACTAACCCTTACCCTATCCCCGTAATTGTAATGGACGCATGTTTACCGCTATTCGTCTGAAGCTAGCAAACGCAATATGCACAATCCTATAAATCTAGGAATCAAGACATGGAATAACTTACAGTTATTATGAGACATTGTAAAACTGCACCTAACAAATACATGACATCAAAGGAATATTTATGTTACTCAAGCTTATTAGGAGCGTCCTAGGGACAATATTGGTATTTTCGGTGCTTTGTGTGGATCTCATGTATAACATAAAGTAGCATAGATGTATCAGTTCATTATACACAGTCCTCTCACAATCAAACACATTCTATGTGAGTGTTGGGACACTGCACATATCAGGGAAACTTTTTATCCTTCTATTTCAATCAATCAAGTTTTTACTCATTTCGGTGAGCATCGTGTTTTAGATTTTTTAAAGGCTATACACCTTATTGACAAATTTTAACTTTTCATTATCAGCTTTAATTCATCTTGTGATAATACGCTGATGTTTTTGCGGCCTTCGTGCCGTGTTTTGTTTTTCAATTGCAATTTTTTTTTAAATTAGGCAAATTAATTAAATATCTCGCCGCTAATGGCTGCAATACTGCCGAAGCGGCGTTAAACAATAACTCACTCACTCATTATACACAGGGCATATACAGAATCATGAACTTTGTTTTATCACTGTCTGTCTGAATGACTGCAAGCTGATGTTGTAAGATTTGTTTCTAATCTGACTTGTTGGATTGTGATATATACACTTAGATCAAAAGAGTGATATACCTAAGGTATGAACAAATCGCAAAAAAATACAGGTTTTACAAAGGAACCTGCTTCTGTCTGACTGAAGAAGACAAAGTATAACTTTGTAAATAAGTAGGTTAAACATTATATGGTGGCCATGACCATGGGTATCATGTAGAACTTTGAAAGTTTGAATCTAAAATAGCATTATTCCATCTCCATTTGACCTCTGGACAAGTTGTTTCTCTTCTAATTGGATTACTGTTGACTTTACGTTAAAACAAGGGTTTATGGTCATATTTCAAGAACCATTTAAATTTATTTTTTTCATTGAAACTTTCCAACCTTTCTGAAATAATGAAACACGAGTTGCAAAGTTGTTTTGCTTTAAAAGTCAGATTTCAGTTGCAGTTTTATTTGGCACTAAAACATTTGTGAAATGCCTTCCTTTTTGAATTTGGGATTTTAGGGTTATAAACAAAGAATTTTTACACAAAACTTCGTAGAAAATGATCATCTTCAGGGTAAATGCCTTAATACTCTGTCCCAAAGGAAAAGAGGACTTATTGGATTGTCTTTATAACCATTTTTTAAAGATTTATTTCAGATGCAACTTTACTTACAAGAAGACATCGTGTAATATATGTCTACTGATATGTCAGACAGGAAAGAAATTTGAAATTAACCATTGAAACATGTCTTTTTTCAGATTTCTTTAAATGGATCATTACTGACATGAACGAGGGAAGAAATACGAAGACTACAAGAAATCAATATTAAATAAGTTACTTGAGGATAGAGTGGTGATTTGTTTCTTGCCACTGTGGAGATGTTTTCCCTTACTCTCCTTTCTGGACTTAAGCGTTAAAGTGATCATGACTCAGTAACAGTAGTATCAAAGCAGGGGTTCACTTCATTTAACTTCAGTCCAATTAATAATATTTTAGTTTTTTAATAACGAATTTATATTTTTTATTTCGATTTCAATTCACACAAAGTAGACTGTTTTCTATTATCTCCTACATTAAATATGCACAGATAACCCAACTGCCGCTGTTGATGATTTCACATCTCAAGGACGATTAAGTAAAATTTTCATGTTACTGATGGTCAAATACTCCTAGGAGTTATGGCCATTCCATTCTTGAACTTGGCACAAAATAACTCCTTTAATGGCGACAAGTTTTCCCGGGCTCTATTTCACCTTGGTAAATGAATCTAACATTGTTTCATTTAGGATATGAAATTTTGTAATGTGAAACTTCAGTCAATTTCAAAAGCCAGATCCTTACAATTAGTTTAAAAAAGTTATTATGTTTGAATCTATAATAAACAAGTATAATGCTCAATGGATATAAAACGGATGGCGGGGATATGTTCAATTTTGTCTTTTATTCTATCCGCTCTGATGTTTCCAGTTTGTGAAAATTTAATATATTTCCAATGTATCATCACTGAAAGTCCTTTTTGGTTAATTAAGTAACTTAATGGTCATTTAGTCATAGTGTATGACAATACATACTAAATACAAATAAGACCCCACAGTTATGTTGCCTACTGATCGATACAAACAGCACAGTTGTGAATCATATATAATGCCGCCTTCTACCCACATACTTTCATAATTAGCTCTAATTTAAACACTGACTTGACGTCGAAATTATACAATATTAATTTATGAAAACTACTCCGTATGTTAGTTAACAATAAGAAAACAGAAACCTAGACATCACTGCTGTAACACATCAACAGAACATAACAATTCCGTCAAGATTTCACTTGCCTGGAAATTAATGAAACGAGAACCAGTGGATAATAAATAAGATAAAGTAGTCAAAAGGGATTTGTTGTATTAACCTGTGAACGTAAATGATGTAAAATAAGTAACATCAAAGGATCACAGATAGTAATGTGATGTTATTAATCCGTTGGTAAATTATCAACACAATCGGGTCATTAGCTGTTTATGCAGCTTTAATGTGAAAGCTTATGAACACAGTATCTTTGAAGTACATCAAAGGAAAAGATAATTTGCCAATCAAGATCATATGATATAGTCTATACGTACCTCTTTAAAAAGCATTAAAGAGGTTCCCTACCAACTTAAAACATCTCAAGAAATTGCTAATATTTAACTATATATATGCTTAAACCATTTCTGTTATAGATAATAGGGGCACCGTGCTCGTTTTTTTTAAATATGAGCTCCCAATGTAGGTGAGGGTGCGAAAAAAAAAATCACTATCATTTCACACTATCATCATGATAAAACAATAAACATATCTAATAATTATGACCTTATTGCAATAAAAAGGCCCAATATGTATGTCAATTAGTATCAGGATTTGCTGGAAAAGACACTGTTTGATAGAAATACAATTCAGCAGCAAAATCAAACCCAAAACATGTATCCAGGCTAACTTGAATAATAAATGGAAAATACCCTTAAGAAATTGTAAATTTTTAGTTGTAAGGGAGATAACCTATTCCGTATGTACGAGCTATAAAAACAAGAGAATGCATAAATGCTTGATTGATAACAAAAGAAAGGTTCTGTTTTCTTATTACACAGAAATGATTACTCAATAGGGTTTTGTGTCATACATATGAATGCTGATGTATAAACGTTGTGAAATGTTAGTGGTGATACTCGTTTTCAAGCTGTTTGTGCTTTGCAGTTATGAGATTTTAAACACATTAGATGCTGTTGCATTAACATTGTTGAAACTTTAGTCATTCTAGTTGAAACTGTAAATGCTTTATGTCATTCTAGGTGTGTTCATCCACTCAATTGCTGTGGGAATGGCTTTGAACTCGTTTTTATATTACATTACAAAGAATGGAAGGTATGAACAAGAAACCGAAATAACAATTGTTAAATTGCTAATATTTAAGTTGCCTAACAATGTAATAAACAAACAAATGCTATTAGAAATCGTTTTTATAAACAAAAGTAAAGGTTCTCTTGTTGTAAGAGCTATCTGAGCAAAATCACATTCCATAGCTCTTAAACTCTTCTTAAGACATTTACTTACTTACATAAATGTTCACATCGCAGACAGCTTGCATGCATGATTTTCCAAAAAGGATGAGACAGTCAAAATGGCAATAAGCTCATAACTCATCTGAAGGAAAACCAATCATAAATTGAGGAAATGCAACAAGGAAGTGTACAACTAAACTAAATATCACTTACAAATAATTGGTAACAAAACATCACTTACAAAATAATCTGCAAAAACACACTGATCCTCACATATTCCCTGCTCTAGATTCGACCTGCAGAATAAATCACATTATCTGGATTGACAAGAATCGTTTCATCTGACAGATTTCAATGATACTCAATAAAGACCCCTCTTTTTTTATCTCGCACATTAAATCTGTGCAAATCTTTCATGAATTTAATGTAACACTTTTTTTTTATCAATCCACAGCAATCTGGATGGATAACGCTCTGGCTGATTTTAACAAAATATAATAGTCTTTGGTGTCTTCAATATTGTAAAATTATTTTTCAATCTGTAATAACTACAAAATCTCTATTATATTTCTTCAGAAAATAGATAACTTATTTTTTTTGTACGTTTTGTAATGTGAAACTTCAGTCAATTTCAAAAGCCAGATCCTTACAATTAGTTTAAAAAAGTTATTATGTTTGAATCTATAATAAACAAGTATAATGCTCAATGGATATAAAACGGATGGCGGGGATATGTTCAATTTTGTCTTTTATTCTATCCGCTCTGATGTTTCCAGTTTGTGAAAATTTAATATATTTCCAATGTATCATCACTGAAAGTCCTTTTTGGTTAATTAAGTAACTTAATGGTCATTTAGTCTTAGTGTATGACAATACATACTAAATACAAATAAGACCCCACAGTTATGTTGCCTACTGATCGATACAAACAGCACACTTGTGAATCATATATAATGCCGCCTTCTAACCACATACTTTCATAATAAGCTCTAATTTAAACACTGACTTGACGTCGAAATTATACAATATTAATTTATGAAAATTCCTCCGTGTATGAGTTAACAATAAGAAAACAGAAACCTAGACAACACTGCTGTAACATATCAATAGAACATAACAACTCCGGCAAAATTTCACTGGCCTGGAAATTAATGAAACGAGAACCAGTGGATAATAAATAAGATAAAGTAGTCAAAAGGGATTTGTTGTATTAACCTTTGGAAGTAAATGATGTAACATAAGTAACATCAAAGGATCACAGATAGTAATGTGATGTTATTAATCCGTTGGTAAATTAGCAACACAATCTGGTCATTAGCTGTTTATGCAGCTTTAATGTGAAAGCTTATAAACACAGTATCTTTGAAGTACATCAAAGGAAAAGATAATTTGCCAATCAAGATCATATGATAAAGTCTATACGCACCTCTTTAAAAAGCATTAAAGAGGTTCCCTACCAACTTAAAAATCTCAAGAAATTGCTAATATTTAACTATATATATGCTTAAACCATTTCTGTTATAGATAATAGGGGCACCGTGCTCGTTTTTTAAATATGAGCTCCAAATGTAGGTGAGGGTGCGCAAAAATAATCACTATCATTTCATACTATCATCATGATAAAACAATAAAGATATCTAATAATTATGACCTTATTGCAATAAAAAGGGTTATTGCTACACATTTATGCAAGACGAAACTTGAATTTTGTCGTTATTTTGAATGCTTTTTACCTAAATTTGAAATTTTACAAATTTCTTTTGATTAATATGTATGCCAATTAATCTCAGGATTGGCTGGAAAAGACACTGTTTGATAGAAATACAATTCATCAACAAAATTAACATTAACAGGCTAACCTGAATAATAATTCGAAAATACCCTTAAGAAATTGTAAATTTTTAGTTGTAAGGGAGATAACCTATTCCATATGTACGAGCTATAAAAACACGAGAATGCATAAATGCTTGATTGATGTTTTCTTAATACACAGAAATGATTACTCAATAGGGTTTTGTGTAATACATATGAATGCTGATGTATAAACGTTGTGAATACATATGAATGCTGATGTATAAACGTTGTGTAATGTGAGTGGTGATACTCGTTTTCAAGCTGTTTGTGCTTTGCAGTTATGAGATTTTAAACACATTAGATGCTGTTGCATTAACATTGTTGAAAATTTAGTCATTCTAGTTGAAACTGTAAATGCTTTATGTCATTCTAGGTGTGGTCATCCACTCAATTACTGTGGGAATGGCTTTGAACTCGTTTTTACATTACATTACAAAGAATGGAAAGGTATGAACAAGAAACCGAAATAACAAGTGTTAAATTGCTCATATTTAAGTTGCATAACAATGTAATAAACATAAATTGAGGAAATGCAACAAGGAAGTGTACATTTAACTAAATATCACTTACAAATAATTGGTAACAAAACATCACTTACAAAATAATCTGCAAAAACACACTGATCCTCACATATTCCCTGCTCTAGATTCGACCTGCAGAATAAATCACATTATCTGGATTGACAAGAATCGTTTCTTCTGACAGATTTCAATGATACTCAATAAAGACCCCTCTTTTTTTTATCTCACACATTAAATCTGTGCAAATCTTTCATGAAGTTAATGTAACAATTGTTTTATCAATCCACAGCAATCTGGATGGATAACGCTCTGGCTGATTTTAACAAAATATAATAGTCTTTGGTGTCTTCAATATTGTAAAATTATTTTTCAATCTGTAATAACTACAAAATCTCTATGATATTTCTTCAGAAAATAGATAACCTATTTTTTATTATAAACCCCTGAAAACCTCCTGAACAGTAAATAACGAGAAACTAAACATTTCTTATCATTGACGTTGGACTTTTTCTAATTACTTTAAATTGTTGAAAATATTCAATTCACTGGAGTGATATATTTAATTCATGTGATGATGTATCTTTCTTGTCTGTTGTTCATTTACACGATTAAACAATCAATCTTAAACATTTATATGAGTTAGTCCTTGGGTGGTATTTATCAAACAACTTGTCTATAGTTTATACATAGATACTAGGTAACCTATATCCTATACTATCACATAAAGGAGTTGAGTACTCAAACCTTTTATCTATTTTACAGGAAGATCGGAACAGAAATGCATTTTAAAGCTGGGAAATCTCTGATGACATTAAGGAAATGTTAAATCCTCAAAAAACAACCATTAACGATGGTTTCAAGGATTTCATTTCCTGTAAGCTGCATCACGGATAGAGAACAGCACGTGTCCTTTCATCAAAACTTTGTCCTTTCGTGATCGTAGTGTAAATAAATTTAACTGAAATCCTTTGTTCTTGAAATACAGCATGGCAAGAAAAGAGTGCCCAGTTATTCAGGAACTGTCATTTTAAGAACATTATGATGAGATATATCTTTTTCCTCTTGCTTCATATTTATCTTTAATTATCAAACACATTTCGTAAGCAATATAATGATAGAGTAGAAACACTAAAAAATCTGTATAAAGCAAGGCTCAATCAAAGAAGACATGTTTATGAATCATTGGTTTGTATCGACAAAATCATATGTTGAAACTCTAGTGTATCGCTGCAGGATGATGGAATGACTGATACTCTGACATGATGCTATGTGACACTTGTTGAATGTAGATGACAAATGTACTCATGATCTCATCCGCTGTGTAGTAACAATCGTGCAGTTTAACAACCAATAACACGTTTACTATAAAGACACTGAATGTTCCTGAACAATCGCTGAATGTGGAACAGGTAAACTTTTAACTTTTAACTTCATATTGATTAAGCAATGCATTATGTTGACGAAATAAAACTGTTAGAAGCATGCTTTAATGCTGTAGACATGGGTATAACAATCACATAATGCTTATAATCAATTATTGGTAAATCTATCGTTTTTAAACATTTAAATTTAATGTAATTATATTTTTGAGATACAATATGATAAGACTTTCTGTAGATAATCAATCTATATAAAATGGTTGACTAGACGACTATATCTCTAACTACCAAAACGGCGCAATCAGTGAATAAAGAAGTTGAATGTACATATTTGAAAACCAACCCGAACAAAACATTGCTTTATTACTGCTAATTTTAATTAAAATATATTTGGTGTTAAGCTATTGTTCAACGTTAAACAAACGGAGGTCATAGTGTTATGATAAAGTATGTTTCCTTATATAATCTTAATTAACTAAGATTAACTGTTTTTGGGTGACAAAAGTTTAAGCCAGGGTCACTTTGTTTTATTCCCCAACATGTCAGAGTCAGTGAAGGCATCTTTATCAGTCCGGACAGGTAAGGATGGAAGAATTGAATTGAGGAACTTTCGTGAAAAAAGAACACATGTCATTTGACACTGACGGCGGAATTAAATGAAACAAAGCAAAGGCAATGTGATGTAGACACTAAACTAACTTAAGAACCCATTGACAAGTAGCTGTTTTTCAATATTCACAAAACAAGCCAAAATAGTTTAGGTTAAGAATCACTTGATTGGTAGTTAGTGTCAATCAACCAGTCGTCACATGAACCAGACTTCCAAGACCCCAGAAGGTGAACAGACTAAATCTAAATGCCCCATCAACACATGAAATACTTTTCAGTTTTATAATCACAGTGTGCAGTTACACAAATAAGTTGAAATAGAACATGTTTCCTTATACATTAATATACTTGTGGTTGTTGTTGTGATTATTCAGATGTAATTGAATATTTGCTTGAATATGTTTTATTGTGACCAACGTTCAAAAGTAAAGGAATTGTGATGTAGTCAATACACTTAGCTGCTTTTCAATATGCCACACAAAACAAACCAGAATAGTTTAAGCTAGTAAGAATCAACTGATTGGCAGTTAGTGTCAATCAACTAGTCGGCACATAAATCAGACTCACCAGACCCAAGAAGGTGAACAGACTAAATCTAAATACTTCCAAAGCCTGAGTGAACACATTGATATAGTTTTCAGTTTTATAATTACAGTGTGTAGTTAAGTTGAAATTTAACAAGTTTCGGTTATAGATTAATATACTCGGGTTGCTTGATTGTTGAGATTTTGTATTGTGACCAACGTTCCATGTGTGGACAACTGTTTCACACGAGTCTACTCCTGAAGATGTGCTATTCATCTCCAGAAACTTGACCATTATAAATACCTTTACGCGACAGACAATTAACCTTAAGGCTCTTTAATTTGATTATCATTTCCTCAGCTGTTTACTCTACCATTACTTCTTAATTTGTCTATTATTATGCCTTCATGTTCAGCGCTATTTGGTGGTTATAGTATTCGGGACTGTACAGGTTTGTCCATATAACTCAGTAGCTGAAAAACTATTGACTGGATTATTTGTGCATCTTAATAACAACATAAAACATGACATTTGTACTAATTTCCAAATTAATTTTCAAAACTTTACAAATACAAATTGTTACTGACAAAATATTATTATTGCAGGATGGTTGAAATGTCTGACAATCTGCTCCAATGATGCACTATAACAACGAATAACAACGAATAACCTATTTCCTGTAGAAACCAACTGAAATGAGATCAGGATAAAAATCATTAACAAAAACTTTGATAAAAGCACAGAATTGACAAATATAACTTCTCATTACACATGAATTGAATCTTAGGGAAAACTCCTTCTCGTCAATAAAATATAATATATAAAACAAATTCATCTCAATAAATATTCCCTTGTTGCTAATGCACTAATGCCTCTTTGTTGCTTATACTGCACATGGGGATCGCTCAAAGAGGCAAACAACACCAATATTGTTCCAAGCATGCTACTATTAAGCCAATATAATATACATTCCTTTGATGCCATGTACTTGTTTTGTGCATTTATACGTCGTCTCACAAGCAAACTTATTAATTCGATATCTCTAGATTTACAGGATGGGCACATATTGCAATTATTAGTACCTGACATGCATAAAACTGAAACCGGAAAGTTTGTTGGCCATCAACAAAACTTTCAGTAAACTGACAAGTTTTATCGAATGTCAATATTAATTACAAGCTGTATCGAAACTACCACGTATGTGGTTTATTTTTATAATAAAACTTTAACATTTTGAAATTCTTTAAAGCAGTCAATTTCTCAAATTCAAATAAATACTTGGCTTGTCAATTAACGTTTCCGTAAAGGACATTATGTTGGGAATAGCTATAAGACAAATCCATTTGATATCAGATTTTCTAATTTTTTATCCTTTCCTAAAGTTGGTTCGCCAATAGTAATACTTTCATTGCACCGACAAGGGTTTATCTATGGTTAATATACATAATAAGCTTTCCTGAAACTATCATGTCCGTGGTTTAAGTTAATAATCAAACTTTGACATTATGAAATAATTAAATTCTTTGAAGCCGTTTAGTTTTCAAATTCTTATTTTGTCATTAAAAATGTTTGAAAAGAAACATTATTTGGGACATCGCCACACCAAAAAATCCCATTTATATTAACTTTTCTCCATTTACATAATTTATTTGCGTGTCCTGTTACAGATATATATATAGATATATATATATATACTTGGATGGAGGAATGAATACCTTCAATGTAAGATGCCACTGGGATTTTGCCCTTGTACTGAACTTCCAGACAGATATGGCCCTCTTGTTATGCAGTTGTTGCAAATAATAACGGTTATGCATGAAGATATATGTATGAAATAAATAATAAAGATATTCACTTGATACTTCAATGATGTTTTACGTTTATCTAGATTTCTGTAAACATTTGTCTAGTTGTCAGGTAGGTATTATTGGCTTAATACAATTTGTAAAGGGACGGAAAAGAACATTACAACAGAGTTAACGATTTTGCAAAACAACTTATTGTAACATTTCCCATTGTTTATTCACAGTGGTTAAATGTCTTTCTGGAAAAAGTCTGTTCTGTCTTTGTTTAGCTCCAGTAACTTTTCTGCTCAAACTGATTGTGATTTGTTTAACAGACACTAATTGTAGGTCAATAATTGATGAGGGCAGAAAATCTGCAGTATTTCTTGAAGTAAAGATAGGTTTAGAAATGGATACCGAACTCCATGGCTGTGGATGAAAAATACTTCTAATATTAAAAAATCTAGTTTCACTTGTAACGTTTCAATGTAATTTAATTATTTAATTAAATTAAAGTTTGTTCGCCAATAGTAATACTTTCATTGCATCTACAAGGGTTTATCTATGGTTAATATACATAATAAGCTTTCCTGAAACTATCATGCCTCTGGATTAAGTTAACAATCAAACTTTGACATGATGAAATAATTAAATTCTTTGAAGCCGTTTAGTTTTCAAATTCTTATTTTGTCATTAAAAATGTTTAAAAAGAAACATTATTTGGGACATCGCCACACAGAAAAAAAAATCCCATTCATATAGATTTTTCTCCATATTTGTAATTTCCTTACAGATATATGTGTAGATCGGTCATGCAATGTCTCATGTTTATCAAATGAGAAACTATTACCACCATCAAAAAGATAAATAACATCACATACAATATTCCCAGTTTTCAAATCAAAATGGTTATAATTTGATTTACTATTTTCTCATCTTTTGAATTTGTCCATAAATATGTTGAACAAATTCATTCAAAGATAGTTTTGTGTTTTAGAATTTAGACGAAAAACTGTAGAAACTAATGTAATGAACACATTACGATGGTATTCAGTACTAAATAATGTGCTTCTTTCATGTGGGATATTGTAACTTAATCTCCTGTGAAATGAAATTTCTTGGAATGTCCCTCTTCAAATATCTATATTTCAATGGTTAGATGTTTAGTCTATTAAGCCATTAACGTGTGAGTCTTTTATATTCCAATTAATGAACACTTTTTAATTACTAAAATTATTATATCATGCTGTCTTCCAATTATATTTCCGTGAATATATTTTCATGGTTTATGGTTTCGTTCCTTTTTCAATGAGGTAATGCAAAAGACTTTAAGTCACTAGTTATTTTTTACATTTTGCAAAAACGTATGGTAAACAGCCCGGAGAATGAGTTCAATATATGTACGATTTAGAGTGTTCTTCAAGAAATGTGAATGCTCATGCGTTTTATCTACATTTAAAGGGCTTCCTCCCCCACCTCACCTATTTACTTAGAAACCTTACAGAACTCTTTATTTATTGCTGTAACGTTTATGTTGTTCACAGTCTTATTACTCATTACGTTTACAAAGTGCATTGTTGTGGAAGTGTCATAAAATGTTTTGAGTATGTAAGCAAAAATAATTATACATGTATGATGTGAATGTTAAAAGAGAACAGATACAGCCTCGTTTTACAATAGTGATTTGTACTATACGATATACGATTTTCATGAGTGTGAATTTCAGTACCATTCACGCTTGTTCTTTCATATCTTTTAATTGGCTAAGTGGCCCTCATGGTTGGCCTAATAGTATATCTTATTCTGTGAGTATACACAAGAAAGATGGTTCAAAATATTGACAAGTCTGTGTCTATCTTAATGCTACGTTATATCTTATGGTATGATAAGCAAAAGCAAATATAGGACAAATCTATATACATGTTACTCTACTGAAATTAATAATGTCTCCCTCATTAGTTGAAAACGAATCGATGTTTAAATCTATTATCCGAATAACAGACACCCACAAAGAATTAAATGAACTCGAAAAGCAAACATTGTGGGCTAATTAACTAAAATTCTCTAGCTTCAGACAGCGAGTAACTGCTGCGTGACGTCACTAATATACCCGCTGCCATCAGAAGGTGTTCAGGTGAGAAAGCTTCAACACAGCGCGTGCAGCCACTGACTACTGTCATGTTCCAAATGCAAACTTCTAACTCTTAGGATTCGCAAAATAAATCCATACAGCGACACATGAACAGAGGCCATCAAGCGAATATTGCCATGTTGTGCCTGCTTGAAAGATTGCAGGGTCACTACCGTTCTATCTAAGAAGTACACGTTTAATATAATACCATTAAATAGATTTTAGAATTGAAAAAAGTCAATACTGTCGTCATATCTACAAACAATGATGAATTTGTGATGAGTTTGTGTCGCCAATATTACTCTGTATGACCTATGCAATCAAAAATCGTCCTGAGATTATCACACTGGAGTAACGTCCGTCCATTCCACAACTTTCCACACTTGGAAATAACGATCTTTCCAAAACCGAAAGGCGTCCTTTCCACGCTGTGGAATGATCACATTTCCACAGCCCACCTTTCCAAACTGTGGATTTCCATTGAAGCGTGAATAAAATCACATTATCTTTTTTCATCTCCTTACTTCTAAAACTAAATTAATAATCACTCTTCAAAACTCCTTTTCAACCTATGTATCTTAATTTATTTTAATGCCATTACATTTAAGTGAGAAATTATATATTAATCATTTAATGTAATATTTAATTTGTTCTTATCATTATGTGAAGCGTTCATAAAATCGTGGTTCAGTTTTCTGAAGCAACGGAAACATTTTGGAATAGTTTTATTACCAGTACAATAAATAATGATATTTTCCTATAATATCCTGAACATGTGATAGATGAGATCATTGTAATTTACATGACTAAATTATCATCATTCAGGTAACCAGAAATAATAGTTGAATAGGAAATTAAAAGGAAATGAGATTAAGACCATCCTTACATACAACTTATGGTGAATCTGTTTTCTCAACCAAACGAAGACATATTTTGCAAACAAATATTAACAAAGCGCGAGTGGCATTTCTGTATTACATTGAGTGAGTGAAATTTCGTTTCAATAGCAAATTAATCAGGAAATACGAGTCATACATTGCAATGGATGTAGTTTTGTTTTTTGTTAAGGGTTATAAGTATTAATTAGTTATGATGGAATGTATACGACACAATTAAAAACTACTATTATTTGAAAAGATCATTAAACGAAGCATGTTTAAAATCACAGTTCGTGTGTTTTGCCTTTGGTAAAGTTGGGATAACATTATCAGCAATATTATTATGTTCATAGTGGTCCTGCAATACACTTTACTTCATCAAAATAATTTATAAAACGTGTCAATTCTAAAAATAGTCTGTACGTTGAAACTTACATTTCTATTTTTTTTTTTTTACTAATTTTTCAATTGCCATTATGTAATACATACGAGGTATTCGAAACTATGCAAATTTATACAATTTTACGTCATGAATCTAATTAGATTGTTCCCACTTTTAACCACCTATTCATATTTTATTCACCTAATCACATAAAATTTATTTCTAAAAGAAAACTGAGTTACTAATCCTTCATGTATGTATAACTCATTAACCACACAATGATTACAAATTTGTATTATACAGTTCAATCACTGAGGCAAAATGTACATTAAGTGATTACACAGGGAAAGGACACGCATATAAAATTACTTTTGTCCATACATCATAGTTTAATTGATCTTGTATATTATCGAATATTGCACCAAGTTACAAACAAATACCAATGAGAGACATCTCACAAGAGAAAATATTGCATTTCGTTAAACTATAACATTTGAATATCATGAATATCCTTATTGTAAATTATGTAAATAATTTGTGTCAAATACCTACATAAAGTTACAATTGATCATCAAATCAATGATGTAAACAGTTTTGTCATGTCATTTTGTTATTAGAATCATCTGAAAGGTGCTGCCGAAAATAGAAACTTGTTACACAACGCCAACAGTTTGTTGTGCTAATTTGCCTGACTTGCTACAGTTCTTCAGTTAGGAAGATATAACTGTATAACGTTTTATAATTATAGACAACTTGCATAGTCTAATCTCTTTCTCTCTCTTTCCCCTCTTTCCCGCTCTCCCTCTCTGTCTCTTTCTCTTTCTCACTCTTACCCTCTCTCGCTCTCTCCCCCGTCAAAGGAATCTACCTGGCCCACCTCGTGACTTACCAAGCTAATGTAACCACATATAAAAAGGTAAACATATGTCGGACTGACAGAAAAATAATTTAAAAACCTGAAACTTGTTACACAACGCCAACATTTTGATGTGTGGTAGCGAATTTTCCCGACTGGCTACAATTTTTCAGTTAGGAAAAAATAACTATATAACGTTGTACAATTATAGACAACTTGCATAGTCTAATCTATTTCCCTCTCGCCCTCCCTCTCTCTCTCCGTCCGTCTCTCTCTCTCTCTCTCCCTCTCTCTCCGTCCGTCTTTCTCCCTCTCTGTCTCTTTCTCTTTTTTCACTATTTACCCTCACTCCCTCGTCAAAGGAATCTACCTGGCCCACCTCGTGACTTACCAAGCTAATGTAACCACATATAAAAAGGTAAACATATGTCGGACTGACAGAAAGATAATTTAAAAACCTGAAACGTGTTACACAACGCCAACATTTTGTTGTGTGGTAGCGAATTTCCCCGACTGGCTACAATTCTTCAGTTAGGAAAATATAACTATATAACGTTTTACAATTATAGACAACTTGCATAGTCTAATCTCTTTCCCTCTCGCCCTCCCTCTCTCTCCGTCCGTCCGTCTCTCTCTCCCTCTCTCTGTCCGTCTCTCTCTCCCTCTCTCTGTCCGTCTCTCCCTCTCTGTCCGTCTCTCTCTCTCTCTCTCTCTCTCTCTCTCTCTCTCTCTCTCTCTCTCTCTCTCTCTCTCTCTCTCTCTCTCTCTCCCCCACTCCCTGTATCTCTGTGAATATATAACTGTATAACGTTTTACAATTATAGACAACTTGCATAGTCTAATCTATTTGCCTCTCGCCCTCCCTCCCTCTCTCTCCGTCCGTCTCTCTCTCCCTCTCTCCGTCTCTCTCTCTCCGTCTCTTTGTCTTCGTTCTCTTTCCCTCTCGCCCTCCCTCTCTCTCCGTCCGTCTTTCTCTCCCTCTCTGTCCGTTCATCTCTCTCTCTCTGTACAGTCTCTCTCTCTCCTCTCTCTCTCTCTCTCTCTCTCTCTCTCTCTCTCTCTCTCTCTCTCTCTCTCTCTCTCTCTCTCTCTCTCTCCGTCTCTCTGTCTCCGTTCTCTTTCCCTCTCGCCCTCCCTCTCTTTCTCCCTCTCTGTCCGTCCATCTCTCATTTCAGAGTGTTGTACAATGTTATTTCGATAAATACATCATCTCGGTAAAATGACAAAATTGGTAATGTGAGCATTTATGCAATGTAGCAAAATCACGCATGTATTTTAATTTCACAGATATCTTGCAATATTTTACGTCATACCATCGTATGTCGTTAAATTTATATTTTATCAACATGTATTTATGAGTAGGAAATGAGCCATAATAATCTCTCTCAATACATTCCACAACAACGCAATCAAATGATTGTATATTTGAGTCATTAAGTACTGATTGTGTATTTAGTCATAATACCTCCTGAGATACACATGTGCAGTTGTTACACTGAGTTGCATAACTACTAGCTACGACAATCTCTGCGCTCAACTTGTGCAAGACCTTAATTCGGAATACATAAAACTAATCAGTAATGGTACCTGCTATGGTCTATGGTTATACTACAGCCTGCATTTAATTACCGACCCATTATGTAACAAATGTTGCAATTTTTGTTTGTTAAGACAAGTTTTGAAATTAAGTTTTGGTTTTGATATTTAAAACAAAAATTCAGAAGTAAATAACAAAATATTGGAATAAGTGTGTAATTGTACATACAAAATCTTAAGTTAATGTAATTAATCTACTGCAACATTGTTAATGATTACCAAACAATATATGTTTATTTTCACAATTTCCATGTTAATTTCCTCGTAGAGCTTACGGGTTTAACAACAGATGGCTGTAGCTACAGTTTAACAACAGATGGCTGTAGCTACATGCGAACACATCAGATGAAAGTAAAATTACAATTACGTTTTGAGTTTGATTTCAATCATTTGTTAAGATATCAGTAAATCGTTATTTAATGCCAGATTTAAATTATATTCAAAATAACAATTTCATTACATTGATGATGAATTGTGATGTTTTAAATGCAACAATAGCATACCACATAGCTGTCAATTTGTGGGGAGAAGTACGTTCTTAAGACAGAGTCTTTCATGTCTCACGTGCTTTGTTACGAATCAATTAATCAATTGGAACGGCGACAACCACTGACGCGGTGGGTAGATACCCAATCACAGTGCGTGCTAATAAACATAGTTGTGTATTCTGTTAATTAACAAATATGTCTCGCATTCATGTACATAAATGTCTAAATAGCCGGTTGATACCCTCATCATCATAATAAAAGCTATTCTATAATATAAGAAATTCATTCATTAAATTTTAACATTCTGTTTTTCGCTGACCTTTAAAAATGTCAAAATTACCATTCAGTGTCAATAAATCATCCCATATTTAATTACTGACAAAACAAATAAAAACGAACACTTGGTTTCAATTCATTGTTCTCAATTAAAACAAAATGGACAGACAGGCAACTTGCACTATAATTACAATTATCATAAGACATCAGTTCAGTTTCAAAGAGTACGCCTTGTTGTGAGTTTTGGTAATGGTTGAATACCAGAGTGCGCCCAGACTGCAGTCGACTGCAATCAGTACCGGTAAATATATATATATATATATATATATATATATATATATATATACAAGCGGATATGAATAAACATGCAACATATGCTAACCCGTCAGGTTTGACATATGTTACACTCAATTACCAATAACGTGATTATAATGTGATTAACATTTATATTATTTTAATAAATTTGTTTCCGCACTTCATTACAGTACAGCAAGAATGATATAATATAGTGTTATCTTTAATTATTGAGTCACAGAATAACGAGTTTTTACCGATAATAAGGAAACAACGTTAAATGTGTGATGACTATTTTGTAAAACAGTAACATATAAAAAAAAAAATTCATAAAGTTAAGATAAAGTGCCGTAAAAAAAATGGATAGACTTCTCAAATATGTATCCAAATGAGACATACGCGCCCAAAACACTCATAAAGCACAATAAACATACACATTTGACAAATATGATAGTGTTACTACAGTTAGTAAGAACAGATTAAGTTTGTCAATTACCATTCTCGTGTATTGCACAGACTGTTTTATGACCCGCAATTGCTATCTTTAGATAGGCTCAATAGCGTGTATTCGCGACTTCACACACATGTATATTCGGTTGTGTATTTGTGAACTCTGACGAGAGTAGTCTCTTCTTTATCCAATACACATCCACGTGTATATAGGACAAGCATTCATTCTTCAACAAATTAAATTGTATCATCAAGATAGCTAACATAAGTTTTCTGTTTAATTGTTGTCCCATATGTATATACTGTCTGTTTTGCAATTGTGTCGGGGTATGATTTGTAAATATTTTATGGCTGTATATAACAATAGGACAATCTTCAATAAAAAATAATAAAATTTATCTCATGTTCTGTCCATCGTACTTTTTTTCGGATCACAACTTGAAACTGGTGGAATCAATCAAATATTTACTTGTATGTGACGCAAGAGAGTGTCTACTGAATTTATATATTAAGAATTAAAAAAAACCCGGGAAATATTGATTAAAGGTATCGTTTGTGGAAATAAAGTGAAACCGACTGAAGATGTGACAGAAATTTGGAATTTGTATTTGTATTTGAAAATGATAACATGTATAAATGCATGCTTTGTTTATGAAGCATATTACATTAAAACTGAATGCGTGTGCTATGTAGTACGTTCGAAGCAAACGGCCTACTAATAGTTTTAATTAATATATATATCATACTGATGCAAATGAACACAGCTAGCAAGTTCGTATGAAATGTCAAATGCACAACATTAGTTTTAAGATACATTTTCAATAACGTGTACGCATCCTTAAATATGTCCCGTTAACACGCATTAGTTAGCTGATAGGAGAAATATTTATTGTCAAGTGGATTGTCTTATATCTGGTTGAATCAAAATGCTGGTGACAGGCAAATATTTTTGTTTATGTTTAAAGGGTATGTTTATACAAACTGGTCCGACACAAATAGTTCATCAATTTATTTAAGTCATTACATCATTTCAAATCGGGTTTTGGACCAGACTAGTATTTAAGTTTTCTTAGTGATAAGTCACTCTTACGAAATCTATGTAAATTTAGAATCGCATTACACTCCTTAAACATACAACATTTTGGAAAGGACTGTTAGACACTGGATGATCTATGATGTTCTAATTATTCTTCTGGTCAAATAGAAGACGAATTTTACAAATGGTTAGTTTGTGACGCTTTTGCAATCAACAAACAATGTATAATCTACATATTTATAATATATCTTAATATACCTTGCCATGTTTATAAAAGATTTGATGAAAACTCACGTCATCTCAAGCTGTCATGTTAAAACTGGGCCCTATATATAGAAAAAACCTGTCTGTCAGTGATTCTTTCGCAAATAACTATTGCATATGTTTTAACGATGCATCAATATAACATGCAATAATTATGTTCGTCTGTCTGTCCTAATAGACATTTTATAAATGATATTACAAATATACTAATAGTACCGATGAGACGTTTTCACAAGGTTTGAAAATAATCTAGTATGAATTGGTGAACTGTACACGTGTCACTCAAAAAACTCCAATACACGCAGAAGTTCCAAAGATAAAATAGATAGAGGTGTCTGTAGTAGAGATCGCAATACAGTAATAACGGACATCATCAAATAATATTGTATAAATAAACAACACTATCCCAGAGAGCTAGAAAACGCAAGATTTAAAATAATTGTCATTATTTATGTAAGGTAATACATACAGAGCGATTTTCTAATTACGAAATATTCAATGTATAATGCATAATTTCTCCCCTGGTTTATGACCCGCAATTAAGCTAGGCTTGTTGGGGCGAGGAATGTCGTGTATTCGCGACTAGCTCTGGGTGTGTATTCGGATATATATTCGTCAACTCTGATGAGAGGGTTAACTTTAAATACTAATACACATACATACACATACACAAAGAAGTGACATAACTAGAGGGAAATGTAATATCTAGATATCTAGCGTAGGTATTCGAGTATGCAATAATGAACATATTTATATAAATCGCCTTCTATGAAATTATTTGAGCAGAACAAATATGAAAAATCACCCCATCCAAACTGTGCTAAACAGAAACATGGGTCTGTGGTGAAATGATGTGTGCTTATTTTATGTTTTAATTGGATTTTATGATTTGTAGTAATACATGTTAAACTTCTATAAATACCTTATAGTATCATTGCTTACACAACTGTGACCTTTTATCTAGGTCTATACTGTCTAGATGTTTAATTTTATAATGTGATTATTTGTAGTTATAGTAGTAATATCCGTTATAAATAGTAATATCCGTTATAACATGTTAAAGTCATTGCAATTTTACAATATTACATTAAAATGTTGTTTCGACAGATAATGAGACGTTTATCGTTTATAGGCTAGTATACAGCATTAAATTGAAGCAAATGCACATACTAGTACCTCTTTGTCATCATAACTGTTAGATTTAAATACCGATATGAAAGTGTATATAGCGATTGTTGATAGATAGCTCAATGTGGCTACAGTACAAGATAACCAAGTCAAGTGTTACAGTCCACCAGGAAGACTTGTTTAAGAGCGAATACACATGTTACATAACACCGACCGGAACGCAGCGTTTAACAGGTATAGCCAGGGACTCCATCTGATTATATAATCCCTGGCTGACCACCGTCAGCGAAGTTTACCAAAAATGAGATTGACAAAAAGAGTCATTGCATAATAAAATACAGTTGTATATAATGTAACAAATTGACAACATTATTGTCATGATAATCACTCATATTTTGCTTAAGCTTGCGACATAACAATCAAAAATTTAATTTGTATTATGGCAGAAACTCTTCCGCATACAATCTTAAAAATAAAGAACAGGTGAACCAACACGTATTAGTATTTTCATTCAATACACTTAAACAACATGTGTTTTTTTTATCATTAATCATTCATATTAAAAAATATACACTTTCATAAGAGTAAGTCGTGTGATAGTTGTAAGGAGTCTATGATAAATTGTTTAACTCATAAATATAAATAAGAATTTCTTCTGTTCATTAAATATAAGACTGTAAAAATAATAAATCATATCAAAATAACCGGATGAAATATCGTGGAAACAGGCAGACAGATCTTTACCTATACACGTAACTGTTTAAAACAACAATGTTTGTTGGAATGAATGTCTTCATGCTCTGTTTGTTCTGAAATTGGATTTTTTATGCAGCATATGTTATGCGTGCCTAATAGTGTTCGAAATTTAAAGCAACACCTCATATTTTACTGGTCAACTCGATACTGTTTTAATGCTTGTTTTCGTTTTGCAATGAAATACCTCCAAACCAACTTGCCATGCTCAAACAGAGCAAGTATTTAATACAAGTTTTGTAATAAAGAACAAGCGGAAAGGTATTGACATTAAAAGCTTTACGTAAAACACAGTCTTTGTTGGCATTTCTTGTAGATTCTCTGTGTTTGCTTTAAAGTTAAATTTTTCATAAAAAATAGTGCCGAGATATTTGTACTCTGGGACAACTTTTATGCTGGAATTGTCAATGAGAACGGGTTTACAGTTGTTTTTCTTCACTCTATAATCTATAATCATTGCCTTTGTTTTCGGGGTATTAAGAACTAAAACGTTAACAAGAGCGTTCTATGGTCTTATGGAAAGGGGAGTACATAATTCATTAAAATCATAATCAATAATTCTTTTAAATGATAAAGTCAGCAATTGAAATGTTTTAATTTTAAATATTAATATAACATACTTCAGATTGTTAGTTCCCCCCCCCCCTCTCTCTCTCTCTCTCTCTCTCTCTCTCTCTCTCTCTCTCTCTCTCTCTCTCTCTCTCTCTCACAGAGGGATGACATAGGAAAACGTAAATGTCAGACAGCATATGAAGCATATGAAGTATGACTGCAAGTTTCTCATTGCTGTGAATGTCGATCTGAACAGTTGAGAACAACTTTGACATAACAAACATATGCTAATGTACATGATCGTTTCTCTCTTCTTCGTCACCCCAACTTCTAGAATGCCAATCAAAGAAATGTACACACTCTTTGAAACATTTCTTCTTTGAAATGTACATATGGTTAATACGATCGTTTATACATAACTTTGAGTAAAAACGAAATGATTAATGGTGAGGAAACCGATATTACCCCGCATATAAATAACATGGCTAATTAACAGGTTTAGTTAACATTATAATGTCATTGATAATGTAAATGTAAAATTCAGTCCCATGATAAACACTTTGACATGTTTTTAAAATCTACCAGTGATTGATCTTAATTGATATCGAAACTGCAAGTTAAGAAGCAGTGGTGGAGCAGTAAACAGACTGTGAGATGGGTTAATCATCAATATGACAGAACATACTTTTCCCAAGTTCTTACTGTAACTCACAGTTGTTAAGTTATGTATTTTTGTGATTCCAGTCGAATGAATAAGATGAGCTTTCGGGATAGGTCTATCAAATTTATGATAATTTAGATCACTACTGCTTGGATTAAGCATACACTGACTAATTTGAAAATCGGTCATTATTCACATCAGAAAGAACATCCAAATAGGGTAATTTGCTCTCATGAAACAAAACCTCCTATTTATCTCGATATCTTGTGTGTATTCATTTAATGTTCTCAATGTTGTTGAAAAGCGCTCTAGGTGAGCATTCACAGTTTTCTGGATATACATTAGATGATATGAATGAACATGCCAAACTCTCATTCATTTTCTCTTTCGTTCCATCGTAAGTCAATCATTATACATGAATGACCTACTTTTTAACTGATTAATTACTGGTTAGCTAATGATATCAAGGAGTGGAATAAACATTTTGTCAGCCTCCTCTCTTCTTTCAGTGATTAGTTTCATTTAAAAGATGAGCACATTACGTCGGGGAGTATTTTTCTGATCATGTAGTGTTTAGACATGATCATAGTGATAACATTATACATAGTTATCTTTTCTTATGATGGCATCATGCCGGGATGGTTATTGGTTTTATCTTTGAACACATCCGTGATTCTTTGGTCATATGCAAACCTATTCTTTTAAAGCTGCATGATCAGTTTTGCATGATATTTTATTTGGTTCTAAAATGTACATATAACAATAGGTGCTGGTGTAAGTTATATCTTCTTAATCGACTTTCATTCTTACCCCCAAATGCTTAGTATAATAAATATATAACTGAAAACTAAAAACTAAAAACAGTTTCATACATGTGTAGTAGCCGACAATTATGGCTCTATTTCACGAATTTACTCGTTATAAGACCTATTAATGGCTATAGAAGCAAACTGTCTTCTTATCAACTTTATGAAAGTTTCCAAAATTACGTTTGACTTCATGGCTGCAGCGTGCCAATATTCATTGTCCGGTTTTCGATCATAACCACGACTTTTAATGGTTGTATGTTCGTTATAATCAACTGACTGACCGTAAACTGGCTATTTTCGGTTAAAGTTGATATCAAATAACAATTAAATAACACAAATTATACCACTGGATATATATGTGACTTCACCAACATGATTATGTCCCTTTAACATGAAATAGTATCGAATTAGAGACCCAGTTTCAGTATATGAGCGTTAGTGACATTGAACTACATAATATATTCTTGCTCGAACTACATACAAACTAAGTAAGCAAACTGCATTAATGACAGGAAGAAATAAATTGTTCAATGTATCAATGTTCAATTGTTTTGGTATCATGAAGGTTATCCATGTTGTAATTAATCCTATATTAACAGGTCACAAGGTGCATAATCAGGGATGTCTGCGGCATAGGGTAGTTGGACAGCATAAATTAAAAATGCTAATCAAGAAGAATTTCTAGAACAACTAACCTCCAGTACATTTTACATTAAGTTTTTCCACCTAAAGTAGGATTTGTAAAAAAGTTCTAGAAAGCCTGTTTCTGGAGTTCGTTCGTAGACTGATTACATTCCAATTAAAGTCATACTTACGGATTAAATAAAAAAAAAATTAAAATCATTCAACCAAAATGGGTTTTTTTTATTAAAAATAAAATAAATTTTATCTAATTATTGTCAAAACCTTGTACATCTTTATGTTTCAAAACTTAAATATAACATTTACTTTTCAACAAGATCATTTTGGTTATCAAAATATATGAACAAATATTTTCATTAATTTCATCCTTTTAACAAAGTCAACATATTATGCTATCTCATTTTATTTTAAAGTCACTTTCTTGTTAGAATACATCTAAAATCAAAGTTTGAATTTAGTTTACAAATAATGTTTAATTAAGTCAAAATAATGAAAACAAAAATATATTTATCAACTTATTCTTTTAATGTCAAAATAGTTATCAAAGTCTAAAAAATTCCTAAATCAAAATGATATTTAATATGGTACATAAATCAAAGACAATCTAGTCATAAACGATATTTCTATGGATATTGTTGACAGGTAGCGCTTGACAAGCGGACATAACTCCATAATCTCATTAGCGTGATGGCTGTGGAAAGACCGCCTTTTGGCCTATATTTCCAAAGGGGGTTTGGAAAGGTCGTTCTTTCCGTCTTTGGAAACACGTGGAAATATGCCTCTTTCCACGGGTGGAAAGATTGGAAAGATGCCTCTTTCCACGCCAAAAGAACGCCTTTCCACAAGTGGAAAGAACGGTCGTTACTCCAGTGTCAGAACTGTATCTTCTTTTATATTCTATGCCTAATGGCCAATATGGAAGAACAACATATGCCCGCTTTTTTATGAACGAAGGATTTGTACTGTGTGTGTTGGTCAGAAGCTAGTAAATGCAATATGCACCATGCTGTAAATCAAGAAATCAAGGCATGTAATCAAGTGCCGTTATTATGAGAGGTTGTAAAATTGCACAAGCACTTGGCATCATAGAAACATTTATGTTACTCCAGCTCAATAGGAGCATCCAAGGGACAATATTGGTATTTTTGGTGCTTTGTGTGAATCTCATGTATAACATAAAGTAGTAGAGAGGCATCCGTTCATTATACACAGGGCATCTACAGAATGATAAACGTTGCTGTATCACTGTCTGAGAATAAATGCAAGCTCATATTATCCTGTACAATTATTGCATGCAGACCTAACCTCTTTGGTTGCTGTCTTCTATTTAGACAAGGCTGTTCCTGACAAATGTGTCGGGTCCTGACAAATGACTATATTATGACAACTTCGTTAAAGGATTACGTAAGTCGTTTTCATTTTCCAGCTCACATCACCCTACATATGGACAAAAAAGGAAAAATGTTTTTCGGGTAGATGCAGAGCAAACAGAATTTAGATTAATATCATACTCTAAATATATATCTGCATATGCTATGTGTTAAGACAAAGAAGAATATATTCATGCATTGTTGAACTATCTACGTATTAGGTAATGCTACGTGATATAGATATAAATTCATATGAATGATCTCACTATGTTCTTCATTTTACTAACAATGGTATTTTTATATGACTTAAAGGTACATCCATTGTGTTTCATAAAATTTTATTTGGCTTTAATACGTTTCAACTCATCACAAGTTCTGTCTACAATACAAATAAATTTACTCAGCTTGCATATTTATCCCCAAACGCCAAATATATCATAATTACTAGTTGTTGTTTTTTTCTAACAATGGTATTTTTATATGATTTAAAGGGAAAATTAATCAGTTGAGGATCAAAACCATAAAGAAAGAGGGAAATTGGGGAGGGCAGAAGGCCCGAGGCAAATTCCTGCTGCTGAGGGCTTTTTTTTCGCCAACAAAACTGAAGGGAGGTTTTGATCTAATTCATGACTTATGACTTACCGACAGAGGTTTATTTTAAAATGTAATTTGAATGTTTTAAAACATCGATCGCGGATTTAATGGTATTTATTGGTGTCAGTTGTCAGAGATCATAGCACCACGATCTGCACGTGCTACCAGTGTCATGTACAACGCCGTAAATGCCTAAAAAGTCTGTCCAAGAGGAACAAAGGACAACTTGATTGGTATTTTATTACAGATTTCTTTAAATGCACCATTACTAAAACGAAAAAATCGTGTAATATATGTCTATTGATATGTCAGACAGGACACAAATATGAAATTGACAGGAAAGAGAAAGAAATACAAAGACTGCAAGAAATCAATATTAAACAAGTTACTTGAGGATAGAGTGGTCAGTTGCTTCTTGTCACTGTCGAGATGTTTTCACTAACACTTCTTTCTGAACTTGAGCTTTAAGGTGATCGTGGCCCATTAACAGTAGTATTAAAGCATGGATTCACTTTAAAAAGGAACTCCAGTCCAATTATTAATATTTCATTTTTGTGAATAACGAAATTGTTATTTTCTAAAATTTTGATGTTTAATCCGAGTGCACGCTACACAAAAGAGACTGTTTTCTATTATCTCCATGATATCCCTATGGCTTATTCATGATGCTGTTGATGATTTCACATCTCAAATTGAATTGAACTTGGTACAAATAACTGCTTTGATGTTATAATGGCAACAAGTTTTTTTCCGGAAACTATTACAGCTAGGTAAATGAAATTTTGTAATGTGAAACACCAGTCAAGTTCGAAAGCCAGATCCTTACAATTAGTTTAACAAAGTTATTATGTATGCATCTATAATATACAAGTATAATGCTCAATGGAAAGTTGATGGCGGGGATATGCTCTATTTTGTCTTGTATTCTGTCTGCTCTGAAGTTTCCATGTTGTAAAAACGTTAATATATTTCCCATGTATCATCACTGAATGTCTTATTGGTTCATGAAGTAACTTAATGGTGATTTTCAGTCTTAGTGTATGGCAATAAACACTAAATTCAAACAAGACTCCACGGTTATGTTGCCTACTGATCGATGCAAACAGCACAGTTGTGAATCATATATAATGCCCCCTTCTAACCACATACTTTCATAATAAGCTCTAATTTAAACACTGACTTTACGTCGAAATTATAAAATATTAATTTATGAAAACTATTCCGTGTATGGGTTAACAATAAGAAAACAGAAACCTAGACGACACTGCTGTAACATATCAACAGAACTTAACAACTCCATCAAGATTTCACTTGCTGGAAATTAATGAAACGAGAACCAGTGGATAATAAATAAGATAAAGTAGTCAAAAGTTATTTGTTGTATTAACCTTTGGACGTAAATGATGTAACATAAGTAACATCAAAGGATCACAGATAGTAATGTGTTGTTATTAATCCGTTGGTAAATTAGCAACACAATCTGGTCATTAGCTGTTTATGCAGCTTTAATGTGAAAGCTAATAAACACAGTATCTTTGAAGTACATCAAAGGAAAAGATAATTTGCCAATCAAGATCATATGATATATTCTATACATAGCTCTTTAAAAAGCATTAAAGAGGTTCCCTACCAACTTAAAACATCTCAAGAAATTGCTAATATTTAACTATTTATATGCTTAAACCATTTCTGTTATAGATAATAGGGGCATCGTGCTCGTTTTTGAAATATGAGCTCCAAATGTAGGTGAGGGTGCGCCAACAAAACAATCACTATCATTTCACACTATCATCATGATAAAACAATCAACATATCTAATAAGTATGACCTTATTGCAATAAAAAGGGTTATTGCTACACATGTATGCAAGACGAAACTGGAGTTTTGTCGTTATTTTGAATGCTTTTTAACTAAATTTGAAATTTTACAAATTTCTTTTGATTTTTGTTAAACATTAGGCCCAATATGTATTTCAATTAGTATCAGGATTTGCTGGAAAAGACACTGTTTGATAGAAATACAATTCAGCAGCAAAATCAAACCCAAAACATGTATCCAGGCTAACTTGAATAATAAATGGAAAATACCCTTAAGAAATTGTAATTTTTTAGTTGATAGTTTTAGTTTAAAGATAACCTATTCCGTATGTACGAGCTATAAAAACAAGAGAATGCATAAATGCTTGATTGATAAAAACAGAAACGTCTTGTTTTCTTATCACACAGAAGTGATTAATCAATAGGGTTTTGTGTAATACATATGAATGCTGATGTATAAACGTTGTGAAATGCGAGTGGTGATACTCGTTTTCAAGCTGTTTGTGCTTTGTAGTTGTGAGATTTTAAACACATTAGATGCTGTTACATTAACATTGTTGAAACTTCTAGTTCATTCTAGTTGAAACTGTAAATGCTTTATGTCATTCTAGGTGTGTTCATCCACTCAATTACTGTGGGAATGGCTTTGAACTCGTTTTTACATTACATTACAAAGAATGGAAAGGTATGAAAAAGAAACAGAAATAACAATTGTTAAATTGCTCATATTTAAGTTGCCTAACAATGTAATAAGCAAACAAATGCTATTAGAAATCGTTTTTACAAAAGTAAAGGTTCTCTTGTTGTAAATGCTATCTGAGGAAAATCACATTCCATAGCTCTTAAAATCTTCTAGAGACACAGTAGGACATTTCCTCTGATCTACGTACATAAATGTTCACATCGCAGACAGCGTGCATGCATGACTTTCCAAAAAGGATGAGACAGTCAAAATGGCAGTAAGCGCATAACTCATCTGAAGGAAAACCAATCATAAATTGAGGAAATGCAACAAGGGAGTGTACATTTCACTAAATATCACTTACAAATAATTGGTAACAAAACATCACTTACAAAATAATCTGCAAAAACACACTGATCTTCACATATTCCCTGCTCTAGATTCGACCTGCAGAATAAATCACATTATCTGGATTGACAAGAATCGTTTCTTCTGACAGATTTCAATGATACTCAATAAAGACCCCTCTTTTTTATCTCGCACATTAAATCTGTGCAAATCTTTCATGAAGTTAATGTAACAATTTTTTTTATCAATCCACAGCAATCTTGATGGATAACGCTCTGGCTGATTTTAACAAAATATAATAGTCTTTGGTGTCTTCAATATTGTAAAATTATTTTTCAATCTGTAATAACTACAAAATCTCTATTATATTTCTTCAGAAAATAGATAACCTTTTTTTATGATAAACCCCTGAAAACCTCCAGAAAAGTAAATAGTGAGAAACTAAACATTTCTTATCATTGACGTTGGACTTTTTCTAATTACTTTAAATTGTTGAAAATATTCAATTCACCGGAGTGATATCTTTAATTCATGTGATGATGTATCTTTCTTGTCTGTTGTTCATTTAAACGATTAAACAATCAATCTTAAACATTTATATGAGTTAGTCCTTGGGTGGTATTTATCAAACAACTTGTCTATAGTTTATACATAGATACTAGGTAACCTATATCCTATACTATCACATTCAGGAGTTGAGTACTCAAACCTTTTATCTATTTTACAGGAAGATCAGAACAGAAATGCATTTTAAAGCTGGGAAATCTCTGATGACATTAAGGAAATGTCAAATCCTCAAAATACAACCATTAACGGTTGTTTCAAGGATTTCATTTCCTGTAAGCTGCATCACGGATAGAGAACAGCACGTGTCCTTTCATCAAAACTTTGTCCTTTCGTGATCGTAGTGTAAATAAATTTATCTGAAATCCTTTGTTCTTGAAATACAGCATGGCAAGAAAAGAGTGACCAGTTATTCAGGAACTGTCATTTCAAGAACATTACGATGATATATGTCTTCTACCCTCTTGCTTCATATTTATCTTTAATCATCAAACGCATTTCATGAGCAATATAATGATAGAGTAGAAAAACTAAAGAATCTATATGAATCAAGGCTCGATCAAAAAAGACATTTTTATGAATCATTGGTTTGTATCGACAAAATCCTATGTTGAAACTCTATTGTATCGCTGCAGGGTGATGGAATGTCTGACAATCTGACACACGATGATATGTGAGACTTGATGAATGTAGATGACAAATGTACTCATGATCTCATCCGCGGTGTAGTAACAAACATAATCGTGCAGTTCAACAACCAATAACACGTTTACTATAAAGACATTGAATGTTCCTGAACAATCGCTGAATGTGGAACAGGTAAACTTTTAACTTTTAACTACATATGGATTAAGCAATGCATTATGTTGACGAAATAAAACTGTTAGAAGCATGCTTCAATGCTGTAGACTTTGGTATAATAATCTATAATCTATCGTTTTAAACATATAAACTGGTCCATAAACAATGGTCTATTCAAGTTCTGTTCTGATCATTCTTACAAAAAGTCAATAATTGAAGAAGGAACAAATATGATGGTTCTGTCAAAACACGTAAAATACAAACTGAATTTTAATAGGACAAAAAGCATACATTCATTTGAGTATATTCCTCAGCATTCAAAATTCCAAGCATAACAAAGATTTATCACTTTTCAACTATGAAGGATGATAAGGTAGTGTGTATCGCATGTATTCTAAATGAAATGTTTCACAGGTTTAATCATGTTAATAAGTGTCATTGATATTTGAAGAAGATTGGAGCTCCTTCTCTAGCTTAATTTATCGCACATACATGTATTTGTGGTTATATAATGTTAAACCGTACATTGGCATCATCCTTCAAGCATCGAGTTACACAATCAGTCCTAATATCATTACGAGTTTATAAACGAGTTTCTTGTGGGTATTGTTGGAGGTTTATGTGGGTAAAGAGAACCAGACAGTATTGCAGTTAGTGTGCATGGATTTCTCTTCAAGTGCCATATCTGCATCGTATCTGTGACAAACATGTACCACAGTGAAAGTATTTCCTGACATAACATCAACGTCACCACAATTATAAAACGTGACACGGACCTTTGATGGAAAATAGGTATATCTGTTTGGTATTAGGTTCCCCAGTTCTACAAATAATGACACACACACAGCATTGTATAGTGAGCAGATCTATGCATTCCTTAAAACCCGTTCAAATTTCCCCAATGCTCTAAAATGCATAAAATGAATAAAACATTTACAGATAATAGAAAATACTGAATGATTACATCCTTAACACTTTTAACACTGAAATTACATGTTGACCAGCGTAACTTATATGCACTGATACACTACATGCTATAACACTAACTAGACCAATTATCCTGTCAAATCACACACTAATGGATTAGACAACATGCTACGTTTTGCAAACTTTTCATAAATGCAATTTTGGCTTTATGTTTCTCTTAAAGTTTTATTTCTCTAAGTTTATAACTAGGTGTTGGGAATTATTGTTTTGAAGTCATCAACTGAATAACATAATACAGTTTAAGTGATTGTTAACATTGATCTTACATTAAGGAAAATTAACTGCAAGGACAATGTTCAACCTTCAATAACCAGAATAAACCTTGTTGATATTACCTCTGAAAATAGACTTGCATCAACGTCCAAATGAATTATCATGTTTGCTAACTCAACCATTTCGGGAATAAATCACGCCAACACGAATGGATAATTTTACTTCGTCGTAACAAATGTTATTGGTATGGCTGGCCATGGGACAATGCAATTATGAAAAAAAGTGATGAATATCATTGATTTTATTTACAAATGAGAGTGAAGAATATGTAAAGAACACATACAGAATATGAACAATATCAACGACCTTTTGCCTATGCGAAAATTTCACCCATATCACAGCTCATATCAGGGAGAAAGTCAGCAACGCCATGTGGCTTTGCATAGCGGGGAAACCTGCGAGAATCGGCTTGGACTAGCGAACCATGGGTGGTACTGAAATGGAATTAAGTGTAAAATTACACCCAAACCTTTGACAGTGCATGTAGAAATGTTGTCAACACCAGACAAAGTTGCCATGCAAACCCCTTGCGAGATTTGAACCCCGGACCTCTTGATTCGAAACTTAACGAGCAAAGTTCTCACTTACATTTGAATGATGACATAGAACAATAAAAACTTTTTCGTTCTCTGTTTATTTTGCCTTTAGAATTCGCTGAGGTTGATATCCATGTTCGATTTCATCACATCCTTACCATCATATAAACCAACACTTTCAGCAGCCTTTTGTCTCCCATCACCAATCAAAGTTGTACCCAAATCTGCAATTTCACCAGATATGACATACTGACGTAAAAAATGTCAACGTTTGATTTAAGTAGAACTGCAACAATTCCTTGGTCATCGCTTTGGCTTATCATCAGTGATTGGAATAATATAGAATCTAGCATCAGAAAACCAAATATATTGTGTCAATCGATCACCAAATATTGATCGTTCCCCAGTTTCCTCCTTTGACTGCCAATAATGGAACACAAACATATTATTAAATTATCAGTAGTGATTTTGTTACAGAGGGTTCGTAATAAGACCATTTGTCAAGATCCATGTCCCAAAACACGAAGGCAATCAGTCGACAATAAACCATTTAGAGAAAGAACGGACACGGTATCATAACACTACAGTACGTGGAAGATCAGTTGGGAATTGGAGGTAGAGAGGGCACACGGACATATGGTTTCTACAGTCTTCGAATGAAATAATTGATAAATCCATATTTCGTGAAAATATTTCTGTTTATAGAAATAAAAGTTAAAATCACTGCAATTTAATGAAATTATATTTTTGAGATACAATATTAAAAGACTTTATATAGATAATCAATCTATATAAAGTGGTTGACTTGACAACTATATTTATAACTACCGACATGGCGCAAACAGTTGAATGTACATATTTGAAAAAGAGCCTAAAATCATTTGCTTTATTACCGCTAATTTAAATAAAAAGATGTTTGGTGTTAATCTATTGTTAAACGTTAAACAAACGAAGATCATCGTGTTATTATAAAGTGTGTTTCCTTGTATAACATTATATAACTAATTGTTTTTGGGTCACAAACGTTTAAGTAAGGGTCATTTGCAGCAGTAATAGAGGGTATCTTATCAATCCGTACAGATAACGATGGAAGGATCGAATTGAGTAACCTCCGTGGGAAAAGATGCCATTTGACACTGACGTTTTAATGATTGAAACAAATCAAAGGTAATGTGATGTAGACGCTACATTAAGGTAAGAACCAATTGACAAATAGCTGTTTTTCATTATTCCTCACAAAACTAACCAGAATAGTTTAAGTTAAATGTTAAGGAGAAAACATGACTCCGAGGTCTTCTGCTCTGAGAATAACCTGAAGGGAGGGATAAAGCCCCGAGGGCGTTAGCCCGAGGGGCTATCCCGACCTTGAGGTTATTCTCAGAGCAGAAGACCTAGGAGGAGTGTTTTCCCCAGCTTATAAACCGTCAACTATCAAAATTTACGAGTTATAGTTTCGGACGCTCAAAGGGCCTAATTCCTCCGCTTAGACCATTTTAAAAGCAGAAGACCAAGGAGGATTGTTTTCTTCCTATTTATAAAAGTCAAATGTAAAAATTTACATTTTATAATTTTTGATTCCCAAATCGTGTTTTTATAAAGGGTATGTCGCACTCGATTGCGTTATATCGAGGCAAAGAAGGTACATGACTATAAATGGAGTAATTTATCTCCACTTATCATCTCGGTCTGCATAGCCGAGCGGTCTAAGGCGCCAGTTTAGAGAGCGAAGGGTGCCAGGTTCGAATCAAGCTAATTCAACTTGGAAATTTTTAACTTTGTATAATTTTCGATAATAATTGCTGCTTGTTGGCTATTGCGTTGCAAGTCTGAAAAATTATTCTAAGTGCATTTCCAGGTCTTACTTTAAAAAAAACCTTAGGTTCAGGTCTTACTTTCAAAAGTAAAACCTCATACCGGGTTATTCTCGGAAGTAAGACCTCATTAGAGGTTATTCCAAGAAAAGAAGATACCTACAAAACAACAGACAGAATCCGACCTAGGTTTATAAGTAAGAATCAACTGTTTGGTAGTTAGCGTCAATCAACCAGTCTACACATGAACCAGATTCTCCAGACTCTTCTAAATACCCCTCAAATATTATATTAACTCTTTGATATACTTTCCAGTTTTATAATAACAGTGTGCATATCACACATAAGTTGAATTATTACCTACGAGGGCAATCATATCGGGGTTCATATTTTTCATACGATGCCCTGGGGCAAATTATCACGTTGTCATCGTTACGTCATGTCATAAACAATGCTATGTCGTCCCGTTTCATCTATGACGTTGCGTTCTAAATGCATGACTTCGGAAATAAACAGAATATTATATTCGTGTCTATGTGATACTATGTTTACAACACTTGTGCCTGAATATCGGTTTATCCCTCGTCATCGCTAGGGAAATACTAATATTCAGGCACTCGTGTCGTAAAGATAGTATGACACAGACACTTATATAATATCCTCTATATAGAACATGTTTCCTTTATACATGAATATAATTGTGGTTGTTGTTGTGATTATTCAGATGTAATTGATTCTTTGCGTGAATATATTGTGATTGTGACCAACGTTCCATCTGTGGACAACTGTTACAAACGTGTCAACAACTGAAGATGTGCTATTCATCTAAAAAAACTCAACCATTATAAATACCTTTACGCGACAGACACTTAACCTTAAGGCTCCTTGATTCAATTATCAAATCTTCAGCTGTTTACTCTACCATTACTTTTTAATCTGTCTACTATTATCCCTTCATGTTTAGCGCAATGCGGTGGTTATAGTATTCGAGAGTGTACATCTTTGTACATGTCTGTCCATATAACTCAGTAGCTGAAAAAATATTGCCCGGATTATGTGTGCATTTTAATAACAACATAGAAAATTACATTTGTACTTATTTCCATATTTATGTTAAAAACTTTTGTTATTGACAAAATATTACCGTTGCAGGATGGTGGAAATGTCTGACAATCTGCTACATGATGCACTACAACAACGAATAACACATTTTCTTAAAGACATAGCAACCAACTGAAATGAGATCAGGGTAACCTTTGTCAAATAGTTTCCCTTTCTTTCCAGACTTTGTATATATTTTGCATTCATGTTCTACTTGTTGATTTGAACAAAACGTCAATAATCGAAAAATGAAGATATGATGATTTTGTTCAAAACATGTGAAACCTTAGAAATAGAAGCAGCTTAGAAATTGCAATTATCAATTTTTGAATAGTCACAGGTATGTATGGGAGCGTATTGAGTACTGAGGAAACTAGTATGTGTCACCAACATAGGCGAACCTCAGTCTGATTAAAACCGACGGTATTCCGCGGGGGAAAATGTGCAAAATCGTGCATCTACCAGGATACCGCTCATATCATTCGGAGGTTTCCACGACAAACCATCTGGTAACAGCCTGTAGACTCTAGTGTTCTGACGCAATTTAGTAATCCAATCACAAGACGTCCAACAAAAGCTTTCGGTGCGAGAAGCTAGGGGTAGATAACTCCGAACAGCTATCCTTTTGTCTGTTCCGAATGCTTTCAAAACAGCGACCGTTTAAAAACTACGATGTCATTGGTCAGCTATTTGACTGGGCTTTGGCTGCACTGAACTGGTTCGGAACACACGCCTATACGGGTTGTTCTCAGACCTTGTGGCGAGGAATCTACAGAACCTGTTCGTATCCCAGTAGATATCTTATTTTCTTACCCAAGTGGGCACAGATATGCCGGGTATTAAAGTTTTCATAATGGTCATTGGAATTACAGTTTTTCTAAATATAACTAGCGTTTTGATTGGTTATCGGAACTACTTTACGCTCATTCATGAATTGCTTAGCTCTCCTGTTTAAGCTAAATCACATAATTGAACAATTTCGAGCATACCTAATTGAAGTCACACGTCAGTAAAACATATTGAATATAAAATCATGTTCAACCTATGTTTCCAAGAATTTATTTATTTACAGTATTAAACTTGCAAGGCGAAGCAACATGCAAGAGTCGCCGACTGCACTGCCGTGACGTCATTGCTTTGTGACGTCATTGACCATGACGTCATTTGATGACGTAATTATACTCCTATCTTGCATTCCAACAGAGCGATTATCAGTTCACGTTTTCACAAATTTTCTCTCATTACACGATATTTTTTTACGATATAAATAAGTTTTTACTACGTCAGTAAACCATTTTGGGAATAAAATTCAACAGTTTCTTTAGAATCTTTCTGGAAAAAAGAGCGCAAGTTGTAAACTATTTAGATGAGCGCATCTTGAAGGTGTGAGAGAGTTTATGAATGGCGTATGAGTACAATTCGTATTTTGCAGTCTAATCAAAGATCGCGAATTCGCGTCTTGTTTTTCGATTTTTATGCATTGAAATAATCTAGGGTAAGAAAAGGAATAACCAACTCGGTGCTCAGAATTACGAATTATGTGTCCCTCGTGAATTATAATGTCAAACTCCTCGCTAAACCTCGGAGTTTATCACAATAATTAACACGGGACAGATAATCCGTAATTCCTCGGATTGATTATTCTTATATTGCAAATTTTAGTCCTCGGAACAAGGTCGATTTTAATCAGACTGGGCGAACCTAGGGTTAAAATCAATGAAAAACTTTGATAAAAGTACAGACTTGACAAATATAACTTCTCACTACACATGAATTGAATCTTAGTGAAAACTCCTTCTCGACAATTTATAAAACACCACCTGCAGTTAGGAGCAATGTGTAGTCAGTTATAAAACACATCTCAATAAATATTCTCGTGTTGATAATGCACTAATGCCTCTTTGTTGCCAATACTGCACATGGGGATCATTCAAAGAGGCAACCAGCACCAATATTGTTCCGAGCATGCTACTATTAAGCCAATATGATATAAATTCCTTTGATGTCATGTACTTGTTTTGTGCATTTATACGTCATCTCACAAGCAAACTTATTAATTCGATATTTCTAGATTCACAGGATGGGCACATATTGCAATTATTAGTACCTGACATGCATAAAACTGAAACCGGAAAGTTTGTTTTATCGAATGTCAATATTAATTATAAGCTATAACGAAACTACTGGTTTATTTTTTTAATAAAACTTTGACATGATGAAATGTTATAAAGCAGTCAATTTCTCAAATTCAAATAAATACTTGGCTTGTCAATTAACGTTTCCGTAAGGAACATTATGTTGGGAAAAGGTATAAAACAGATCCAATTGATATCAAGTTTTCTCATTTTTTATCCTTAACTTGCGTGGTCAATTTCAAATATATGCATGGATCCATCGTACAATGTCTATCAAATGAGAAACTATTACCCCGCCAACATGGACAACCTCAAATTTTGTAAAACACGCTTTAGCCAATATTGATTGATATCAAGTCTGCAGGGTAGGTTTTTAATTGGTTGATGCTGAGCACAGATACATATTTAGCTACAGTTAAAACTTTTTTGCTCAAACAGATTGTGACCAGACACTTATTGTAGGTAAATCATAATACCATCCAAATAAGGAAAACAAACATTTATGGTGTCAACAAAGGGATGTGTTTAGATCGCGAAAAATCTAACAAATCAGAAATACTAATGTATGTTTCATTCCAGTTATAAATAAGCTCGTTTACTTAACGAATCTATTTGTACATTTGCCTTTTGGATATGTTTTTCTAATTGTATAAACCATAGCATGACGATTACAAGAAACAAATATAATAACATTTAGAGTGTATCTCCTGTCAAATAGTTGGATGGAGGAAAGAATACCTTCAATGTAAGATGCTACTGGGATTTTGCCCTCGTACTGATATTCCAGACAGATATGGCCCTCTTGTTATGCAGTTGTTGCAAATAATAACGGTTAAGCATGAAGAACTATGTATGAAATAAATAATACAGATATTCACTTGATACTTCAATGATGTTTTACGTTTATCTAGATTTCTACACTTGTCTAGTTGTCAGGTAGGTATTATTTGCTTAATACAATTTGTAAAGGGACGGAAAAGAACAATACAACAGTGTTAACGATTTTGCAAAACAACTTATTGTAACATTTCCCATTGTTTATTCACAGTGGTTAAATGTCTTTCTGGAAAAAGTCTGTTCTGTCTTTGTTTAGCTCCAGTAACTTTTCTGCTCAAACTGATTGTGATTTGTTTAACAAACACTAATTGTAGGTCAATAATTGATGAGGGCAGAGCTGGTGTTAAAATATCTTCCTGTGGACAATCTGCAGTACCTCTTGAAGTTAAGATAGGTTTAGAAGTAGATACCGAACTCCATGGCTGTTGATGAAAAATAATTTTTAATATTAAGAAATCTAGTTTCACTTGAAACGTTTCAATGTAATTTAATTATTTAATTAAATTAAAGTTTGTTCGCCAATAGTAATACTTTCATTGCATCTACAAGGGTGTATCTATGGTTAATATACATAATAAGCTTTCCTGAAACTATCATGCCTCTGGTTTAAGTTAACAATCAAACTTTGACGTGATGAAATAATGAAATTCTTTGAAGCCGTTTAGTTTTCAAATTCTTATTTTGTCATTAAAAATGTTTGAAAAGAAACATTATTTGGAAAATTGCCACACAGAAAATAAATCCAATTCATATAGATTTTTCTCCATATTTATAACTCCCTTGCGTGACCTGTTACAGATATATGTGTAGATTGGTCATACAATGTCTCATGTTAATCAAATGAGAAACTATTACCACCATCAAAAAGGAAAATAAGAGCACGTATAATATTCCCAGTTTTCAGATCAAAATGGTTGCTATTTAATTTACTAAATTACTCATCTTTTGTATTTGCCACTAGTTATGTTGAACAATTTCATTGAATGACAGTTTGGTGATTTGGAATTTAGAAGAAAAACTGTAGAAACTAATATAATGAACACATTACCATGGTATTCAGCACTAAATAATGTGCTTCTTTCATGTGGGAAACTGTAACTTAATCTCCTGTAAAATTAAATTTCTTGGAATGTCCCTCTTCAAATATCTATATTTCAACGGTAAGATGTTTAGTTTAATGCGTGACCTTAAGACATAAACACGTGAGTCTTTTATATCCCAATTAGTGAACATTTAATTATTAAAATTATTATTTCATGCTGTCTTCCAACTATATTTCCGCGAATAGATTTTCATGATTTATGGTTTCGTTCCTTTTTCAATGAGGTAATGCAAAAGACTTTAAGTTACTAATTATTTTTTACATTTTGCAATATCACATGGTAAACAGCCCGGATAATGAGTTCAATATATGTACGATTTAGAGTGTTCTTCAAGAAATGTGAATGTCCATGCGTTTTATTTACATGTAAAGGCTTCATCCCCCCATCTCATCTATTTACTTAGAAACCTTACAGAACTATTTATTTATTGCTGTAACGTTTATGTTGTTCAGTGTTATTACTCATTACGTTTACATGTATGTCTTTGTAGTTTAATAGTGTGTATTTACTATCTTCATACCATGGGCTTAGTTGAAAATTGAATATTCATTTATAACATAAAGAGCAAGTGTTGTTTGGTTCTCATAACGGACGCATATCTCATTACTAAGTACACGTTTAATCTAATAACATTAACTAGATTATCGAATTGAAAAACGTCAATACTGTCTTCATATCTACAAACTATGATGCATTTGTGAGTTCGTGTCGCCACTATTACTCTGCATGACCTATGCAATCAAAATTCGTCCTGGGATTATCAGAACTGTATTTTCTGGACAATGATCTTCTTTTATATGCTATGCCTAATGGCCAATATTGAAGAACAACATATGCCCGTTTATTTATGGACGAATGATTTGTACTGTGTTTGTTGGTCAGAAGCTAGTAAATGCAATATGCACCATGCTGTAAATCAAGAAATCAAGGCATGTAATCAAGTGCCGTTATTATGAGACAAGCACGTGGCATCAAAGGAACATTTATGTGACTCCAGCTCAATGGGAGCATCCAAGGGACAATATTGGTATTTTGGGTGCTTTGTGTGAATCTCATGTATAAAATAAGGTAGCAGAGAGGCATCCGTTCATTATACACAGGGCATCTACAGAATGATAAACGTTGCTGTATCACTGTCTGAGAATAACCGCAAGCTTATATTATGCTGTACAATTATCGCATGCAGACCTAGCTTCTTCGGTTACTGTCTTCTATTTAGACATGGCTGTTCCTTGCAAATGTGTCGGGTCCTTCGTTAAAGGATTATGTAAGTGCTATACTCCCGCCATCGTTTTAATTTTCCAGCTCACATCACCCTACATATGGAAAAAAAAAGAAAAAATGTTTTTCGGGTAGATGCAGAGCAAACCGAATTTAGATCACCGTATCCGCCGTAATAGAAGCCCTGGGCGATTGAAAAATTGGAAAAAGGGGGCGTTTATTAAAATTACCTTAAAAATTCGTATAAAGGGGGCGTTTATTAACAATAATGTATGTTGATGTCCAAAAGAAAAAGAAACATCGATTTTATTTCAGAGTTTTAATCAAATAAGTGTATCAAATAAATGTAAAGAAGAGTTAAATGCCGTTAAATACTGATACACAATTTGCAATGGAAATTGAAACTAATTAAAACTCACGAATATACGTCGAGTGATAGAATCCGCCATCTTGTCGCTTCATTACTCTTATCCAATGAAACTTTAGTTCGCTAGGAATCTAAATATAACCACCAATGAACGGCAGCATAAACACAATCAGCTGATGAGCAAATGGTGCAGAACGAGTATGTAAACACTATTTCCGGGTCAGGATAAATTTTATTCAAATCACATTGACAACTACACGTGAACAAAATAACGTTCACGACAAATTAACCAGTGTCAGTGTGCTAGCGTCATCTGTAGTTGTGGGACATCTTCCAAGAAATTTTCCTGTTTCTTAAAACATGGGGGTCGCATAGAATGTGTAGTGACTGATCGTTACATACATTCGACAGTCGCTGGGTAACTGGAAGTACCATGTACCTTACACTTAACTGGATATAAGAGGTTGATAACAAGATTGAAAACTCTTCTTCAGTGAAACATCAGTAAGGTAAGTCGATACAAAAGGGGGGCGTTTGTATGGGGTCATTTTCGAGTCAAAAATGGCTTTCGGGGGCGTTTATTAGGAGAGGGCGTTTTTTAGGATGAATACGGTAATATCATACTCTAAATATATATCTGCATATGCTATGTGTTTTTTTTGTGTGCAAAGTTATAAGAATTCCATAAGAACCCATCAACTTGTTCCATAAAACTCAGTCATATATTATCAATGAGTAATAAAGAATGACAAAATAATGAATTAAGACAAAGAAGAATATATTAATGCATTGTTGAATTATCTACGTATTAAGTAATGCAACGTGATATAGATTTAAATTCATATGAATACTCTCATTGTGTTCTTCATTTTACGAACAAAGGTATTTTCATATGAGTTAAAGGGAAAGGTAATCCGTCGAGGAGAAAGAGGGAAATTGGGGAGGGCAGAAGGCCTGAGGCAAATTCCCGTGGCTGAGGGCTTTCTTTCGCAAATAAAAAACTGAAGGGAGGTTTTGATCTAATTCATGACTTCTGACATACCTAAAGGGGCTTATTCTAAGATGTAACTTGATTTTTTAAAAACATCGCGGATTTTATTATATTCATTTGGATCAGTTGTCAGAGATCGTAGCACCACGATCTGCACGTGCTACAAATCTCATGTATAACGCAGTAAATGCCTAAATAGTCTGTCCCAGAGGAACAAAGGACAACTTTATTGGTCTTTTATTACATATTTCTTTCAATGCACCAGTACTAACAAGAAGAAATCGTGTAATATATGTCTACTAATATGTCAGACAGGACACAAATATGAAAGTAACCATTGAATCATGCCTTTTGTTTCTTAGATTGCTTTAAATTGATCATTACTGACATGAACGAGGGAAGAAATACGAAGACTACAAGAAATCAATATTAAACAAGTTACTTGAGGATAGAGTGGTGAGTTGCTTCTTATCACTGTTGAGATGTTTTCACTAACACTTCTTTCTGAACTTGAGCTTTAAGGTGATCGTGGCCCATTAACAGTAGTTTCAAAGCATTGGTTCACTTCATTTAGGAAATCCGGTCCAATTATTTATATTTCATCTTTGTTAATAACGAAATTGTTATTTTTTTAAATGTCGATGTTTAATTCGAGTGCACGCTACACAAAAGAGACTGTTAATAGATTTCCCATGTATCATCACCGAATGTCTTATTTGGTTCATTAAGTAACGTTTTGGTGATTTTCAGTCTTAGTGTATGGCAATAAACACTACATTCAAACAAGACTCCACAGTTTTGTTGCCTACTGATCGATGCAAAGAGCACAGTTGTGGATGATATATAATGATGGCTTCTCACCACATACTTTCATAATTACCTCTGATTTAAATACAGACTTGACGTCGAAATTATACAATATTAGTTTATGAAAACTACTCCTTGTATGGGTTAACAATAAGAAAACAGAAACCTTGACAACACTGCTGTAACACATCAACAGAACATACAATTCCGTCAAGATTTCACTTGCTGGAAATTAATGAAACGAGAACCAGTGGATAATAAATAAGATAAAGTAGTCAAAAGGGATTTGTTGTATTAACCTGTTGAAGTAAAAAAAAATGATGTAATATAAGTAACATCCGTTGGTAAATTAGCAACACAATCGGGTCATTAGCTGTTTGTGCAGCATTAATATGGAAGATAATAAACACAGTATCTTTGAAGTACATCAAAGGAAAAGATAATTTGCCAATCAAGATCGTATGATATATTCTATACATACCATTTTAAAAAGCATTGAAGAGGTTCCTTACAAACTTAAAACATCTCAAGAAATTGCTAATATTTCACTATATATATGCTTAAACCATTTCTGTAATAGATAATAGGGGCACCGTTCTCGTTTTTTGAAATATGAGCCTCAAATGTAGGTGACGGTGCGCAAATAAAAATCACTATCACTTCACACTATCACCATGATAAAACAATATACATATTTAATTAGTATGCCCATATTTTAATAAAAAAGGGTAAACGTTTATGCAAGACGAAAATGGAATTTATGAAAGGCTTTGAACTCGTGATTACTTTACGTTACAAAGAATGGAAATGTATTCAAAAGAGACAGAAATAACAGTTGTTAAACTCTTCGTATCTAAGTGGCCTAACAATGTAATAGGTAAACAAATGCTATTAGAAAATAGAGGATACTAAACGACCTTCTATTTAATACCATTTTTATTAAACGAGTTAATTATTTTGTATAAAACGAGCGAAAGCGAGTTTGATACCAAATCATTCACGAGTTTAATAAAAATGGTATTAAGTAGAAGGAAGTTTAGTATTCTGTTTATTACTCACCCACCTATAATCAAGCGAAAAAGCCGAAATGGCTCTGAAACCATGATTACCGCAAGTCGGATACCATTGTGACGACGTTACTCCCATTGTGACGTCATAACCGCAAAATATTGTGACGTCATACGTGCGTTGGTATTATACTAGTTTAATATTGCCGTATAAATATTACACTGCAGTATCTTACACGGGCGAGTAATAATCGTTTTTATTTAACAAAAGTGCAGCTTATCTTGTTGTAAGTGCTATCTAAGCAAAATCACATTCCATAGCTCTTGAAATTTCCTTAAGGCACAGAAGGTCATTTCCTCTGATCTACTTAAATAAATGTTTACATCGCAGACAGCGTGCATGCATGATTTTCAAAAAGGGATGAGATAGTCAAAATGTCAAGCTCATAACTCATCTGAGGGAAAACAATCATTAATAGTCGAACATAAAACCTTGTAATGTAAACAACTTTGAGGAAATGCAACAAGGAAGTGTACATGCAACTAAACATCACCTACAAATAATTGGTAACAAAACATAACTTACAAAATAATCTTCAAAAACACACTGATCCTCACATATTCCCTGCTCTAGATTTGACTTGCAGAATAAATCACATTATCTGGATTGACAAGAATGACTTCAATGATACTCAATAAAGACCCCTCTTTTTTTTATCTCGCACATTAAATCTGTGCACCAAAGAACTAGCGAATCTTTCATGAAGTTAATGTGACATTGTTTTAAACAGCAAATAGTGAAAAACTAAACATTTCTTATCGTTGATGTTGGATTTTTTCTCATGAAGTTAATCTAACAATTTTTTGATCAATCCACTGCAATCTGGTTGGATAACGCTCTGGCTGATTTTAACAAAATATTATAGTCTTTGATGTCTTCAATATTTTAAAAATTATTCGTCAATCTGTAAAAACTACAAATCTTTATTATATTTCTCCAGAAAATAGATAACCTATTTTTTATGATTAACCCCTGAAAACCTCCTGAACAGCAAAAAGTGAGAAACTAAACATTTCTTATCATTGACGTTTAATTTTTTCTAAATACTTGAAATTGCTGAAAATATTCCATTCACAGGAGTGATATCTTGAATTCATGTGATGATGTATCTTTCTTTTCGGTTGTTTATTTAAACGATTATATAAATTCAATCTAAAACATTTACATGAGTTAGTCCTTGTCTTTAGTTTATACAGAGATACTAGGTAACCTATATCCTATACTATCACAGTAAGTACGTACGTAAGTTTTAGTACAGAATCAACAGAAATGCATTTTAAAGCTTGGAAATCTCTGATGACATTAAGGAAATGTCAAATCCTCAAAAAACAACCATTAACGATTGTTTCAAGGATTTCATTTCCTGTAAGCTGCATCACGGATAGAGAACAGCACGTGTCCTTTCATCAAAACTTTGTCCTTTCGTGAGCGTAATGTAAATAAAATTATCTGAAATCGATTATTCTTGAAATACAGCATGTCAAAAATAAAAAGTGCCCAGTTATTCAGGAACTGTCATTTCAAGAACATTATAATGAGATATGTCTTTTTCCTCTTGCTTCATATTTATCTTTAATAATCAAACACATTTCGTAACCAATATAATGATAGAGTAGAAAAACTAAAAATCTGTATAAATCGCGCTCGATCAAAGAATGAATCATTGGTTTGTATCGACAAAATCATATGTGATACTCATGATCTCATCCGCTGTGTAGTAAAAAAACGTAATCGTGCAGTTTAACAACCAATAACACGTTTACTATAAAGACACTGAATGTTCCTGAACAATCGCTGAAAGGGGAACAGGTAAACTTTCAAGAATTCGTTCTGTTTTACGTTCCATTCTTGAAGAAAAACTTATTTCGATCCCTCTCATATTGATCAAGCAATTCAACGTGTTGACGGAAGAAAAGTTTTAAGAAGCATGCTTTAGTTAATGCTGTAAACTTTGCTATAACAATCACATAATGCTAATAATAATATATTGGTAAATCTATCGTTTTAAACATTAAATTGGTCCAAAAACAATTCAACTATTCAAGTTATTTTCTGATCATCCTTACAAAAAGTAAATAATTGAAGAAGGAATATATGAAGGTTCTGTTAAACGCACTTTAAACAAAAACAAAATTTTAATAGGAAAAAAAGTATACATTCATATGAGCATATTCCTCACCATTCCAAATTCAAGAAGTTATCACTAATCAACGGTGTATATCAGGTTAATCAGAATTGAGTGTAAAATTAGCGTAACAATCGATTGTTGGACCTCGATTTTTGTCGAGGCGAAATGGTCGTGGGGTAAGCTGTTTGTATAGTCAATGCTGGCGAGGGTTGCCTTACTCTCGGCCCGAAAAAGTATAATAATTTGTAATATTGAAGGTAGTGTTATCCCAAATATAACCATGTTAGGTTAAATCAGGTTACATCAGTGACATTTAAATTTAATAATAATGGTATCATCCTTCGAGCACCGAGTAACACAATCAGTCCTAATATCATTACGAGTTTATAAAGGAGTTTCTTGTGGGTATTGGTGGAGGTTTATGTGGGTAAAGAGAACCAGACAATATTACAGTTAGTACGCATGGATTTCTCTTCTTGTTCCTTCTCTTCAAGTGCCATATCTGTATCGTATCTGTGACATACATGTACCACAGTGAAATTATTTCCTGAACATATCATCAACGTCACCAAAATTATAAAACGTGACAAGGACCTTTGATGAAAGATCGGTGTATCTGTGTGCAACGAAATTCCCCAGTTCTACAAATTATGACACACACAACACTTGGAAAATGAGCAGATCTATGTATTACTTAAAACCCGTTCAAATTTCCCCAATGCTCTTACTAAATATAACATAAATAATATGCATAAAAAAACATTTACAGATAATAGAAAATACTGAATGAATACACTGAACACTTACAATTCATGATTTTTCCCATCTGAAATTACATGTTGACCAGCTTAACTTATATTACTCTTCACTACATGCTATAACACTAACTAGACAAATTATCCTGTCAAATCACACGCTAATGGATTAGACAAAATGCTACGTTTTGCAAACGTTTCATAAATGCAATTTAGTCTTTATGTTGCTCTCAAAGTTTTATTTCTCTACGTATATCACTAGGTGTTGGGAATTATTGTTTTGAAGTCATCAACTGAATAACATAATACAGTTTAAGTTGATGGTTAAAATCGATCTTACATTAAGGAAAATTAACTACAAGGACAATGTTCAACCTTCAATAACCAGAATAAACCTTGTTGATATTACCTCTGTAAATAGACTTGCATCAATGGCCAAATGAATTATCATGTTTGCTAATTCAAGCATTTCGGGAATAAATCACGCCAACACGAATGGATATGTTTACTTGGTCTGAACAAATGATATTGGTATGGCTGGGACAATGCAATTACGTTCCCCAAACAAATTAAATGCGCTTCGTCATTGCAGCTTGAAGAAAAGTGATAAATATCACTAAAGTTTTCACAAAAGTGAGTGAGGAATATGTGAAGAACTCATACAGAATGTGAACAATATCAAGGACCTTTTGCTATTGTGATACTTCAATTTAAAATTTCACTCTTATCATGACCGCAGGGAGGAAGCCCACAACGCAACGTTGGCTATCGGTTGATCTAACGAACCATGGGTGATACTGCACTGAAATCCAGTGTTGCATAGCACCCCAACTTTACTGCATGTAGAACACTTGTTGACAGTAGACAAAGTTGTGAGATTTGAAACCGGACCTCTTGATCCGAAGCCAAACACGCTAACCTCTGTGCTAATTCACAATTCACTGTTCACTAACATTTGAATTACAACATAGAAAAATAGAAACTCTATCTTTTTCTGATTTGTTTTAGAATTCGATGAGGTTGATATCCATGTTCAATTTCAACACACACAGATAATTTCAGAAGCCTTTTGTCTCCCATCACTAATCATACATAACTCATACAGAATGTGAACAATATCAAGGACCTTTTGCTATTGTGATACTTCAATTTAAAATTTCACTCTTATCATGACCGCAGGGAGGAAGCCCACAACGCAACGTTGGCTATCGGTTGATCTAACGAACCATGGGTGATACTGCACTGAAATCCAGTGTTGCACAGCACCCCAACTTTACTGCATGTAGAACACTTGTTGACAGTAGACAAAGTTGTGAGATTTGAAACCGGACCTCTTGATCCGAAGCCAAACACGCTAACCTCTGTGCTAATTCACAATTCACTGTTCACTAACATTTGAATTACAACATAGAAAAATAGAAACTCTATCTTTTTCTGATTTGTTTTAGAATTCGATGAGGTTGATATCCATGTTCAATTTCAACACACACAGATAATTTCAGAAGCCTTTTGTCTCCCATCACTAATCAACGTTTTACCCATTCTGCACTTTCACCAGATATGACATACTAACTTAAAGAATGTCAACGTTTAAGTCAAGTAGAATTGCAACAATTCCTAGGTCATTGCTGTGGCTTATCATCAGTGATTGGAATAATATGAAATCTGATCGTTCCCCAGTTTCCTCCTTTGACTGCCAATAATGGAAAACAAACATATTATGAAATAATCAGTGGTGATTCTATTACGAAGGGTTCGTAATAACACCATTTGTTAAGATCCATGTCCCAAAACATGAAGGCAATCAGTCGACAATAAACCATTTAGACAAAGAACGGGACACGGTATCAGAACACTACAGGACGTGGAAGATTAGTTGGGAATAAGAGGTAGAGAGGGCACATGGATATGTGGTAATCCATATTTCGCGAAAATACTTCTGTTTATAGAAAAGAAGTTGAAAATTATGATACACAGATCACTGCATTGTAATGTAATTATATTTTTGAGATACAATATGAAAATACTATATATAGATAATCAATCTATATAAAGTGGTTGACTTGACAACTATATCTATAACTACCGAGATGAAGCAAACAATGAATGGTAATGTTAACACATTGATATACTTTCCAGTTTTATAATAACAGTGTGCAGTTACACACATAAATTGAAATAGAACATGTTTCCGTATACATTAATATAAGGGTGGTTGTTGTTGTGATTATTCAGATGTAATTGAATATTAGCTTGAATATCTTTTGATTGTGACCAACGTACCATCTGTGGACAACTGTTACAAACTTGTCAATTACTGAAGATGTGCTATTCATCTCCAGAAACTTGACCATTATAACTACGTTTACGCGACAGACAATTAACCTTTAGGCTCCTTGATTCAATTATCAATTCTTCAGCTGTTTACTCTACCATTACTGCTTAATTTGTCTACTATTATTCCTTCATGTTTAGCGCTAAGGGGTGGTAACAGTATTCGGGAGTGAGCATGTTTGTCCATATAACTCAGTAACTGAAAAACTATTGCCCGGATTATGTGTACATGTTAATAACAACTTAGAACATGACATTTGTACTAATTTCCAAATGTAAGCTAACTATATAATGTCAGCCTCAAGTTTATCTTCAAGAAACTTTTCTTTACAAGGATTGTGCAATACAAAAGCAGTTTATCGCTAATTCAAACATGCAAATGGGGCACCAAGTCCCCAATATTCAATATGCTTAATCTTGCTTATAGGTGAGGTGAGATGAGTTTTGGTTTAACGTCGCTTCAAGAATATTTCACTTATATCAAGGCTGCTAGTATTATAGCAGGAAGAAAACCAGCAACACAATGTGGCTGTGCATTGCGATGAAACCTGCGAGCAACGGCTGGAACTAGCGAACCATGGGTGGTACTGCACTGAAATTCAGTGTAGCATTGCACCCAAACCTTACTGCGTGTAGAACAATTCTATACTACAGACAAAGATGCCGTGCCCCTGGCGGGATTCCTATGAATCCCTCGACGCTTTCAAGAAGAACATTAAAACGTATCTGTTCTCCATCCAGTGAATCCTTACATCCCAGTGACTCTCTACATAGTTTCTTTGTGACTGCTTTCTATCTCCAGCGTCGTTGAGCAGCTTTTGCTGGAAACTAGGCGCTTTATAAGTTAATTATTATTAGTAGTACTATTCGAACCACGGATCTCTTGATCATAAGTCCAACGCGCTAACCACTGCGCTATCCCGCCTCCCCCCCCCCCCCCCCCCCCCCCCAATCTTGCTTACAAATATGATCTGTATGGTGAGATAGATAAATATATACGTACATCTCAGCTTATGCCAAAACATCAATGGTCTGATATTGCCAAACGTAAGATCTGCAGATAAAGAGGAGATAATAAATGAGCACCAATGTAGACTCTCTTTTTCACGCTATATGTCCATCAGATCAGGTACAGAACACCGCCTGTGGAAATTAGTTCAAGATTTTAAGCATAAGTTTTTTGACATTGCCACACTTGTACGTGTAGGTGATAATCATTGCATTCCAGAGAATGTGTGTGCGGCTCAATTGCCCACGAAATCATCAAACACTACTCTACTGTAAATTCAACTGTAATGAGAGAGATGTGCTTTTTAACAATATAAAAATAATTGATATTTAAGATGTTGAACTGTATGTCATGTTATGGAATGATGAAGAAGATAATCTTCTATCGTTTTTATTGGGAAATATACCTGTCTTCTTTGAAGTCGTGTTAACATATGCTACCTGGAAAGATATAATGTTGATTGTTAGCTCTTCCTTTGTTTTTTAATGTTATATTCAAGTGCTGGAGGAAATAAAGAATATCTATCTATCTATCTATCTATCTATCCTATCTATCCTATCTATCTATCTATCTAACTATCTATCTATCTTATCTATATTATCTATCTTATCTATCTATCTACCTATCTATCTAGCTATCTAGCTATCTATCTATACTTTCCGTTCATGTTTTACTTGTTGATTTGAACAAAACGTCAATAATCGAAGAATGAAGATATGATGGTTTTGTTTCAAAACATGTGTAACCTTAGATAGAAATAGAAGCAGCTTAGAAATTGCAATAATACATTTTTGACCAGTTGAAGGTATTATGGGAGGGTATTTCGTACTGAGGAAACTAGCATGTATCACCAACTTATGCGAACCTAGGGTTATAATCAATGAAAAAACTTTGAACAAACTTTGAAAAAAGCACAGAATTGACAAAATATGACTTCTCATTACACATGTATTGAATCTGAGTGAAAACTCTTTCTCGACAATTTATAAAGCACCACTTGCAATGTGTTGTCACTAATGCCTCTTTGATGCCTATACTGCACATGGGGATCACTCAAAGACGCAGACAACACCAATATTGTTCCGAGCATGCTACTATTAAGCCCATATAATATACATTCCTTTGATGTCATGCACTTGTTTTGAGCATGTATACGTCGTCACACAAGCAAACTTCTTAATTCGAGGTTTCCAGATTTAAAGGATGCCAGGATGGGCACATATTGCAATTATTAGTACCTGACATGCATAAAACTGAAACCAGAAAGTTTGTTGGCTATCAACAAAACTTTCAGTAAACTGACAAGTTTTATCGAATGCCAATATTAATTATAAACTATAACGAAACTACCACGTATGTGGTTTATTTTTTATAATAAAACTTTGACATGATGAAATTCTTTAAAGCAGTCAATTTCTCAAATTCAAATAAATACTTGGCTTGTCAATAAACGTTTCCGTAAAGGACATTATGTCTGGAATAGCTATAAAACAAACCCAATTGATATCAGGTTTTCTCAATGTTTATCATTTCTTTGATGGTCAATGTCAAATATATGTGTGGATCCATCGTACACTATCTATCAAATGAGAAACTATTACCTCGTCAACATGGACAACCTCTAATTTGGTAAAAGACGCTTTAGCCAATATTGATGGATATCAAGTCTGCGGGTTAGGGTTTTAATTGGTTGATGCTGAGCACAGATACATATTTGGCTACAGTTACATCTTTTTTTGCTCAAACAGATTGTGACCCGTTTTAACAGACACTAATTGTAGGTAAATAATAATACCATCCAAATAAGGATAAGAAAACATTTATGATGTCAACGAAAGTGATGCTTTTAGATCACAAAAAATCCATATTTTGCATCTAATAAAATCGGAAAAACTAATGTATGTTTCATTCCAGTTATGAATAAGCTCGTTTGCTCAATGAATCTATTTGTACATTTGTTTTTGATATGGGGTTTTCTAATTAACCATTATTATTAACAATAGCATGGAAATTACTAGAAACGAATAGAATAATTTAGAGTGTATCCCCTGTCAAATAGTTGGATGGAGGAATGAATACCTTCAATGTAAGATTTCCCAGGGATTTTGCCATTGTACTGAACTTCCAGACAGATATGGCCCTCTTGTTATGCAGTTGTTGCAAATAATAACGGTTATGCATGAAGAACTATGTATGACATAAATAATAAAGCTATTCATTTGATGCTTCAATGATGTTTTACTAGATTCCTATAAACATTTGTCTAGTTGTCAGGTAGGTATTATTGGCTTAATACAATTTGCATGACAGTGTTTTTGTCAATGACTATTACATTACGTTTCCATTCGGCATACTATCTCAAATGTAAAGGGAAGGAAATGAACATTACAATAGAGTTAACGATTTTGTAAAACAACTTATTGTAACATTTCCCACTTTTTATTCACGGCGGTTAAATATCTTTATGGAAAAACTATGTTCTGTCTTTGTTTAGCTTCAGTAACTTTTCTGCTCAAACTGATTGTGATTTGTTTCACAGACACTAATTGTAGGTCAATAATTGATGAGGGCAGAGCTGGTGTTTAATTATCTTCCTGTGGGAAATCTGCAGTACCTCTTGAAGTTAAGATTAGGTTCAGAAACATATACCGAACTCAATGGCTGTTGATGAAAAATACTTCTAATATTAAAAAATCTAGTTTCACTTGTAACGTGTCAATGTAATTTAATTATTTAATTAAATTAAAGTTTGTTCGGCAATAGTAATACTTTCATTGCACCTACAAGGGTTTATCTATGGTTAATATACATAATCTTTCCTGAAACTATCATGCCTCTGGTTTAAGTTAACAATCAAACTTTGACATGATGAAATAATGAAATTCTTTGAAGCCGTTTAGTTTTCAAATTCTTATTTTGTCAATAAAAATGTCTGAAAAGAAACATTATTTGGGGAATTGCCACACAGAAAAGAAATCCCATTTACATAGATTTTTCTCCATATTTATAATGTCCTTGCGTGACCTGTTACAGATATATGTGTAGATTGGTCATACAATGTTTCATGTTTATCAAATGAGAAACTATTGATTTACTAAATTACTCATCTTTTGAATATGTCACTAAATATGTTGAACAATTTCATTGAATGACAGTTTGGTCATTTAGACTTTAGAAGAAAAACTGTAGAAACTAATATAATGAAAACATTACCATAATATTCAGCACTAAAGAATGTTCTTCTTTCATGTGGTATATTATAACTTAATCTCCTGTGAAACGAAATTTCCTGGAATGTCCCTCTTCAAATATCTATATTTCAACGTTTAGATGTTTAGTCTAAGGCGTAACCATAAGTCATTAACGTCTGAGTCTTTTATATTCCAATTAGTGAACACTTTTTAATTACTTCCAATTATATTTCCGCGAATAGATTTTCATGATTTATCATTTCGTTCCTTTTTCAATGAGGTAATGCAAAAGACTTTAAGTCACTAGTTATTTTTTAAATTTTGCAAAAACGTATGGTAAACAGCCCAGAGAATGAGTTCAATATATGTACGATTAAGAGTGTTCTTCAAGAAATGTGAATGCTCATGCGTTTTATCTACATTTAAAGGGCTTCATCCCCCACCTCATCTATTTACTTAGAAACCTTACAGAACTCTTTATTTATTGCTATTACGTTTATGTTGTTCAATGTTATTACTCATTACATTTACAAAGTGCATTGTTGTGGATGTGTCACAATGTTTTGAGTATGTAAGCAAAAATAGTTATATACGTATGATGTGAATGTTAAAAGAGACCAGATACAGCCTCGTTTTACAATAGTGACTTGTACTATATGATATACGATTTTCATGAGTTGTTCTTTCATATCTTTTAATTGGCTAATTGGCCATCATGGTTGGCCTAATAGTATATCTTATTCTGTGAGTATATACAAGAAAGTTGGTTCAAAATATTGATAAGTCTGTGTCTATCTCAATGCTACGTTATATCTTATGGTATCATAAGCAAAAGCAAATATAGGACAAATCTATATACATGTTACTCTATTGAACTTAATAATGTCTCCCTCATTAGTTGAAAACGAATCGATGTTTAAATCTCTTATCCGAATAACAGACACCCACAAAGAATTAAATGAACTCGAAAAAAAACCATTGAGTGCTAATTAACTAAAATTCTCTAGCTCCAAACAGCGAGTAACTGCTGCGTGACGTCACTAATATACTCGCTGCCACCAGAAGGTGTTCAGGTGAGAAAGCTTCAATACAGCGCGTGCATCCACTGACTAGTGTCATGTTCCAAATGCAAACTTCTAACTCTTAGGATTCGCAAAATAACTCCGTACAGCGACACATGAAAAGAGGCCATGAAGCGAAAATTGTTATGTTGTGCCCGCTTGAAAGATGGCAGGGTCACTACCGTTCTATCTTCATACCATGGGCTTAGTTAAATATAGCCTATTAATTTATAACATAAAGATCAAGTGTTGTTTGGTTCTCATAATGGACGCATATCTCATGACTAAGAAGTAAACGTTTTAACTAATACCATTAAATAGATTTTAAAATTGAAAAACGTCAATACTGTCGTCATATCTACAGAATATGATGAATTTGTGATGAGTTTGTGTCGCCACTATTACTCTGTAAGACCTATGCAATCAAAAATCGTCCTTGGATTATCAGAAATGTATCTTCTTTTATATGCTATGCCTAATGGCCAATATGGAAGAACAACATATGCCCACTTTTTTTATGAACGAATGATTTGTACTGTGTTTGTTGGTCAGAAGCTAGAAAATGCAATATGCACCATGCTGTAAATCAAGAAATCAAGGCATGTAATCAAGTGCCGTTATTATGAGACGTTGTAAAAAAGCACAAGCAGGTGGCATCAAAGGAACATTTATGTGACTCCAGCTCATTGGGAGCATCCAAGGGACAATATTGGTATTTTTGGTGCTTTGTGTGAATCTCATGTATAACATGAAGTAGCAGAGAGGCATCCGTTCATTATACACAGGCCATCTACAGAATGATACACGTTGCTGTATCACTGTCTGAGAATAACCGCAAGCTTATATTATCCTGTACAATTATTGCATGCAGACCTAACTTCTTCGGTTACCATCTTCAATTTAGACCAGGCTGTTCCTGACAAATATGCCGGGTGCTGACAAATGACTATATTATGAACACTTCGTTAAAGGATCACATAAGTGCTATATACGCCCGCCATCGTTTTCATTTTCCAGCTCACATCACCCTACATATGGACAAAAAAAGAAGGATGTTTTTCGGGTAGATGCAGAGCAAACAGAATTTAGATTAATATCATACTCTAAATATATATCTGCATATGCTATGTGTTAAGACAAAGAAGAATATATTCATGCATTGTTGAACTATCTACGTATTAGGTAATGCTACGTGATATAGATATAAATTCATATGAATAATATCATTATGTTCTTCATTTTACTAACACTGGTATTTTTATATGATTTAAATGGAAAGTTAATCAGTTGAGGATCAAAACCATAAAGAAAGAGGCAAATTGGGGAGGGCAAATTCCCGCGGCTGAGGACTTTCTTTCGCAAACAAAACTGAAGGGAGGTTTTGATCTAATTCATGACTTATGACTTACCGACAGAGCTTTATTTTAAAATGTAATTTGATTGTTATAAAAAATCGCGGATTTAATGGCATTTATTGGGATCAGTTATCAGATATCATAGCACCACGATCTGCACGTGCTACTAGTGTCATGTATAACGCCGTAAATGCCTAAATAGTCTGTCCCAGAGGAACAAAGGACAACTTGATTGGTCTTTTATTACAGATTTCTTTAAATGCACCATTACTAAAAAGAAGAAATCGTGTAATATATGTCTACTGGTATGTCAGACAGGACACAAATATGAAATTAACCATTGAATCATGTCTTTTGTTTCTTAGATTGCTTTAAATTGATCATTGCTGACGGGAAAGAGGAAAGAAATACGAATACTACAAGAAATCAATATTAAACAAGTACTTGAGGATAGAGTTGTGAGTTGCTTCTTGTCACTGTTGAGATGTTTTCACTAACACTTCTTTCTGAACTTGAGCTTTAAGGTGATCGTGGCCCATTAACAGTAGTATCAAAGCATGGATTCACTTTAAATAGGAACTCCAGTCCAATTATTAATATTTCATCTTTGTTAATAACGAAATTGTTACTTTTTAAAATTTTGATGTTTAATCCGAGTGCACGCTACACAAAAGAGACTGTTTTCTATTATCTCCATGATATCCCTATGGCTTATGACGCTGTTGATGATTTCACATCTCAAATTGAATTGAATTGGTCATTGAACTTGCTACAAATAATTACTTTGATGTAACAATGGCAACAAGTTTTCACGGAAACTATTACAGCTTGGTAAATGAAATTTTGTAATGTGAAACTTCAGTCAAGTTCGAAAGCCAGATCCTTACAATTAGTTTAACAAAGTTATTATGTATGCCTCTATAATATACAAGTATAATGCTCAATAAAAAGCCGATGGCGGGTTTATGCTCTATTTTGTCTTGTATTCTGTCTGCTCTGATGTTTCCATGTTGTGCATGTTGTGAAACGTTAATATATTTCCGTTGTACCATCACTGAAAGTCTTATTTGGTTATTTAAGTAACTTAATGGTGATTTTCAGTATTAGTGTATGGCAATAAACACTAAATACAAACAAGACTCCACAGTTATGTTGCCTACTGATCGATGCAAACAGCACAGTTGTGAATGATACATAATGACGACTTCTAACCGAAAACTTTCATAATTACCTCTAATATAAACACGTCGAAATTATACAATATTCACTTATGAAAACTATTCCGTGTATGAGTTAACAATAAGAAAACGGAAACCTAGACATCACTGCTGTAGCACATCAACAGAACATAACAATTCCGTCAAGATTTCACTGGCCTGGAAATTAATGAAACGAGAACCAGTGGATAATAAATAAGATAAAGTAGTCAAAAGGGATTTGTTGTATTAACCTGTGGACGTAAATGATGTAACATAAGTAACATCAAAGGATCACAAATAGTAATGTGATGTTATTAATCCGTTGGTAAATTAGCAACACAATCGGGTCGTTAGCTGTTTGTGCAGCATTAATATGAAAGATAACAAACACAGTATCTTTGAAGTACATCAAAGGAAAAGATAATTTGCCAATCAAGATCATATGATATATTCTATACATACGAGTACCTGTTTAAAAAGCATTAAAGAGGTTCCTTACCAACTTAAAACATCTCAAGAAATTGCTAATATTTCACTATATATATGCTTAAACCATTTATCTTTTTTTAAAATATGAGCTCCCAATGTAGGTGAGGGTGCGCAAAACCACTATCATTTCACACTATCATAATGATAAAACAATATACATATTTAATTAGTATGCCATTATTTTAATAAAAAGGGTACACGTTTTTGCAAGACGAAAATGGAATTTAGGAAAGGCTTTGAACTCGTGATTACTTTACATTACAAAGAATGGAAAGGTATTCAAAAGAGACAGAAATAACAGTTGTCAAACTGCTGTATCTAAGTGGCCTAACAATGTAATAAGTAAACAAATGCTATTAGGAATCGTTTATATTAAACAAAAGTGTAGCTTCTCTTGTTGTAAGTGCTATCTAAGCAAAATCACATTCCATAGCTCTTAAAATTTTCTTAAGACACAGTAGGTCATTTCCTCTGATCTAGTTAAATAGATGTTTACATCGCAGACAGCGTGCATGCATGATTTTCCAAAAGGGATGAGATAGTCAAAATGTCAATAAGCTCATAACTCATCTGAAGGAAAACAATCATAAATAGTCGAACATAAAACATTGTAAATGTAAACAACTTTGAGGAAATGCAACAAGGAAGTGTACATGCAACTAAACATCACTTACAAATAATTGGTAACAAATCATAACTTACAAAATAATCTGCAAAAACACACTGATCCTCACATATTCCCTGCTCTAGATTTGACTTGCAGAATAAATCACATTATCTGGATTGACAAGAATGACTTCAATGATACCCAATAAAGACCCCTCTTTTTTATCTCGCACATTAAATATGTGCAGCAAAGAACCAGCGAATCTTTCATGAAGTTAATGTAACAATGTTTTGAACGGCAAATAGTGAAAAACTAAACATTTCTAATCGTTGACGTTGGATTTTTTCTCATGAAGTTAATCTAACAATGTTTTGATCAATCCACAGCAATCTGGATGGATAACGCTCTGGCTGATTTTAACAAAATATTATAGTCTTTGATGTCTTCAATATTTTAAACATTATTTTTCAATCTGTAATAACTACAAATTTCTTATATATTTCTTCAGAAAATAGATAACCTATTTTTTTATGATTAACCCCTGAAAACCTCCTGAACAGCAAATAGTGACTAAACATTTCTTATCATTGACGTTGGATTTTTTCTAATTGCTTTAAATTGCTGAAAATAATCCATTCAGAGGAGCATTATCTTTAATTTATGTGATGATGTATCTTTCTTGTCGGTTATTTATTTAAACGATTATATCAATTCAATCTAAAACATTTACATGAGTTAGTCCTTGTCTATAGTTTATACATAGATACTAGGTAACCTATATCCTATACTATCACAGTAAGGAGTTGAGTACTCAAACTCTTATTTTTTAAATTTTAGCACAGAATCAACAGAAATGCATTTTAAAGCTTGGAAATCTCTGATGACATTAAGAAAATGTCAAATCCTCAAAAAACAACCATTAACGATTGTTTCAAGGATTTCATTTCCTGTAAGCTGCATCACGGATAGAGAACAGCACGTGTCCTTTCATCAAAACTTTGTCCTTTCGTGAGCGTAATGTAAATAAAATTATCTGAAATCGATTATTCTTGAAATACAGCATGTCAAAAATAAAAAGTGCCCAGTTATTCAGGAACTGTCATTTCAAGAACATTATGATGGGATATGTCTTTTTCCTCTTGCTTCATATTTATCTTTAATAATCAAACACATTTCGTCACCAATATAATGATAGAGTAGAAAAACTAAAAATCTGTATAAATCGTGCTCGAGGAAAAAATGAATCATTGGTTTGTATCAACAAAATCATATGTTGTACTCATGATCTCATCCGCTGTGTAGTAAAAAAACGTAATCGTGCAGATTAACAACCAATAACACGTTTACTATAAAGACACTGAATGTTCCTGAACAATCGCTGAAAGGGGAACAGGTAAACTTTTAAGAATTGGTTCTGTTTTTTGTTCCATTCTGGACTAATTTCGATCCTTCTCATATTGATCAAGCAATTCAGCGTGTTGACGGAAGAAAAGTTTTAAGAAGCATGTTTTAATTAATGCTGTAAACTTTGCTATAACAATCACATAATGCTAATAAAAATCTATTGGTAAATCTATCGTTTTAAACATTAAATTGGTCCAAAAACAATTCAACTATTCAAGTTCTTTTCTGATCATCCTTACAAAAAGTAAATAATTGAAGAAGGAATATATGAAGGTTCTGTTAAACGCACTTTAAACACAAAATGAATGTTAATAGGACAAAAAGCATACATTCATTTGAGCATATTCCTCACCATTCCAAATTCCAGAAGTTATCACTAATAAACGGTGTATATCAGGTTAAATCAGAGTGTAAAATTAGCTTAACTATCGATTGTTGGACCTCGATTCTTGTCGAGGCGAAATGGTCGTGGGGTAAGCTATTGGTACAGTCAATGCTTGCGAGGGTTGCCTTACTCTGAGGCCCGAAAAAGTATAAGAATGTGTACTATTGAAGTTAGTGTTATCCCAAATATAGCCATGTTAGGTTAAATCAGGTTACATCAGTGACATTTAAATTTAATAATAATGGTATCATCCTTCGAGCACCGAGTAACACAATCAGTCCTAATATCATTACGAGTTTTTAAAGGAGTTTCTTGTGCGTATTGTTGGAGGTTTATGTGGGTAAAGAGAACCAGACAGTATTACAGTTAGTGTGCATGGATTTCTCTTGTGGTTCCTTCTCTTCAAGTGCCATATCTGTATCGTATCTGTGACATACCTGTACCACAGTGAAAGTATTTCCTGAACATATCATCAATGTCACCACAATTATAAAACGTGACAAGGACCTTTGATGAAAGATCGGTGTATCTGTGTGCTATGAAGTTCCCCAGTTCTACAAATTATGACACACACAGCACTTCTTAAATGAGCAGATCTATGCATTACTTAAAACCCGTTCAAATTTCCCAAATGCTCTTGCGAAATATGACATAAATAAGATGCATAAAAAAACATTTACAGATAATAGAAAATACTGAATGAATACACTGAACACTTACAATTCATGATTTTTCCCATCTGAAATTACATGTTGACCAGCTTAACTTATATGCACTGATACACTACATGCTATAACACTAACTAGACCAATTATCCTGTCACATAACACACTAATGGATTAGACAACATGCTACGTTTTGCAAACGTTTCATAAATGCAATTTAGTCTTTATGTTGCTCTTAAAGTTTTAATTCTCTACGTATATCACTAGGTGTTGGGAATTATTGTTTTGAAGTCATCAACTGAATAACATAATACAGTTTAAGTTGTTGGTTAAAATCGATCTTACATTAAGGAAATTTAACTACAAGGACAATGTTCAACCTTCAATAACCAGAATAAACCTTGTTGATATTACCTCTGTAAATAGACTTGCATCAATGGCCAAATGAATTATCATGTTTGCTAATTCAACCATTTCGGGAATAAATCACGCCAACACGAATGGATATGTTTACATGGTCTGAACAAATGATATTGGTATGGCTGGGACAATGCAATTACATTCCCCAAAAAATGAAATGCGCTTCGTCATTGCAGCTTGAAGAAAAGTGATAAATATCACTAAAGTTTTCACAAAAGTGAGTGAGGAATATGTGAAGAACACATACAGAATGTGAACATTATCAATGACCTTTTGCTAATGTGATACTTCAATTTAAAATTTCACTCTTATCACGACCGCAGGGAGGAAGCCCACAACGCCACGTTGGCTATCGGTTGATCTAACGAACCATGGGAGATACTGCACTGAAATCCAGTGTAACATTGCACCCAAACCTTATTACTGCATGTAGAACACTTGTCGACAGTAGACAAAGTTGTGAGATTTGAAACCGGACCTCTTGATCCGAAGCCAAACACGCTAACCTCTGTGCTAATTCACAATTCACTGTTCACTAACATTTGAATTACGACATAGAAAAACAGAAACTCTATGTTTTTCTGATTTGTTTTAGAATTCGCTGAGGTTGATATCCATGTTCAATTTCAACACACACAGATAATTTCAGAAGCCTTTTGTCTCCCATCTCTAATCATTGTTTCACCAATTCTGCACTTTCACCAGATATGACATACTGACTTAAAGAATGTCAACGTTTAAGTCAAGTAGAATAGCTTTGGCTTATCATCATAATATGGAATAATATGGAATCTAGCATCAGAAAACCAATGTGTCAATCGGTCACCAAATTGATCGTTCCGCAGTTTCCTCCTTTGACTGCCAATAATGGAAAACAAACATATTATAAAATTATCAGTGGTTATTTTATTACGAAGGGTTCTTAATAACACCATTTGTCAAGATCCATGTCCCAAAACATGAAGGCAATCAGTCGACAATAAAGAAAGAACGGGACACGGTATCATAACACTACAGTACTGGAAGATTAGTTTTGAATTAGAGGTAGAGAGGTCGGCAGATGGACATGTGTTTCCTGCAGTCTTCAAATGAAATAATGGATAAATCCATATTTTGTGACAATATTTTTTGTTAATACAAATAAAAGTTGAATATTATGATACACAGAACACTGCAATTAAATGTAAAAATGACGTACCCAAACTCGGAGGGGGTACGTATTTTTCCATTTTAAAAAAAATATCGAAATGAAGGCTTTTTCTTGAAAAAAACAAACATTTAAGAGTGTGTTTGTAATTATATTAAAAGTGTTTAGAGTGGTTTGAGGCCAAATTCATGGGGTAAATTGATTCACCAAAAATGACGTACCAAAACTCGGAGGGGGTACATATTTTTTTTAAATTTTGAAAACATATCGAAATAAAGGAAAATAAAAGACTTTAAAGGGGCAGTAGCACGTTTTTTTGCTCAAATAAGTTGATGAAATGTATTTGAAAAATAATTTCACCAATAGTAAAGCATCCTTCTCTCTTCGGAAAATAAAGTTGAAAATGAGTGTACATGCTTCGGTAAAGTCATGGGAATCGTTTTTGTAATACAAAATAATAAATTGTGTTCACAATAAAATGGCCGCCATGCCATTTTTGCTTTATACGCAACATAGTTTTTACCACTACAGATAATTGGTTTGTGTAATAAGATGTTTTACCCTCTAAAGTTAATTTAAATGACATAAACTATCATTATAAATGGGAAATTTGAAAAAATAAATTTTGCAAAAAACGTGCTACAGCGCCTTTAAGGGGTGTTTTTGTAATGATCCTAGAAGTGTTTAGAGTGGTTTGAGGCCAAATTCATGGGGGAAATTGATTCACCAAAAATGACGTACCAAAACTCGGAGGGGGTACATATTTTTTTTAAATTTTGAAAACATATCGAAATAAAGGAAAATAAAAGACTTTAAAGGGGCAGTAGCACGTTTTTTTGCTCAAATAAGTTGATGAAATGTATTTGAAAAATAATTTCACCAATAGTAAAGCATCCTTCTCTCTTCGGAAAATAAAGTTGAAAATGAGTGTACATGCTTCGGTAAAGTCATGGGAATCGTTTTTGTAATACAAAATAATAAATTGTGTTCACAATAAAATGGCCGCCATGCCATTTTTGCTTTATACGCAACATAGTTTTTACCACTACAGATAATTGGTTTGTGTAATAAGATGTTTTACCCTCTAAAGTTAATTTAAATGACATAAACTATCATTATAAATGGGAAATTTGAAAAAATAAATTTTGCAAAAAACGTGCTACAGCGCCTTTAAGGGGTGTTTTTGTAATGATCCTAGAAGTGTTTAGAGTGGTTTGAGGCCAAATTCATGGGGGAAATGGATTTCACCCAAAACGCTTTAGCCAATATTGATGGATATCAAGTCTGCAAAGTAGGTTTTTTATTCTGATTTGTTTTAATAATGAGAAAAATCATTTGGTTGACCTAAACTTATTACGATTAGAAACTTCACCGCAAGATAATATTTTAGAAAATAACACCACGCACAATATTCTCAGTTCTCAGATAAAATTTGTTGTGACTTGATTTACTTAATCACTCATCTTTTGAGGTGAGGTGAGGTGTGAGTTTAACGCCGCTTTGAATAATAGTTCACTTATATCACGCGTACGGCTGCTAGCATTATGGCAGGGAGAAAGCCCGCAACACCACGTGGCTATGGATTCCTGTGAAACCTGCGAGTATCGTCTGGAATTAGCGAACCATGGGTGGTACTACGCTGAATTTCAGTGTAGCATTGCACATAAACCTGACTGCGTGTAGAACAATTATCTACTCATTTGTTAATGTGTCGCTAAATCTGTTGAACAATTTCATTGAATGACAAAAGCACAACTGTAGAAACTAATATAATGAACACAATGTCATGAATTCAGTACTAAATAATGTGTTTCTTTCCTAACAATTGTTGAGGGATTTAATTTGTTGATGGTTTCCAATCTACCAGATTGCACAAGCACCTGCAAGTTCTAACCCCCAGCCTTGGTGATTTATTGGACTATTAGCAGATGAGCAGACTCAAGAAATACACTCCCATCTAATGGGAACCAACTGTTTACGTAAATACACTGTCTTAGGAAGATATCCTAGTTCATTACCTTACAATAGGATATATTAGTTGATTAAGACCTGCTTTCCAATCGAGCTGTCTGCCAGAAACAATCACTCCAGATGGTTAACGTATTAGACGAGTTGCTCAACAATGAAAGAATACACATACAGTGTGCACAAGGTGTTCGCATAACAGATGTCTTCAGTAGTTTTAATCAAGGTTGTATCTTATAACACCTCATTGGTGATGGACTGTGCTCCTTTACTCCATAAATGTAAATATATCAATATTCATATTCATTAATATAATATAAGCCAATGCCAATGAATCCCAAATTTAAAAATAACTTACACTTTTGATCATTAAAGTCATGTCTTACAGAACTTGACTATTATCATTAAAAGCCACTTCGAGTTAGAGAGAGAATTTATTTCTGTAAAGGGGTCACCGGCCTATTGAACATGTAAAGGATAAATGGCCGAAGCGCCATTAAATATGATATACAGATGAAGTGTATAATGCACTTTTATTATGCGAACTAACCAGCACGTTTCTTTTGAGCTATATTTTTCAAAATTATCAAGTACAGTGCTATCTTGGGACGTGGATAATGAGTTAAGCTTAGTATCCGATGGGAACACATAATAATTCTTTTGCAAGGGAGTGAAGAGACGAGTTCGCAGGTCCTGATAGAGAGGGCATTCAAAACACAATGTAGTTCTGCTAACAGAAAATGGACAAAGACGAGCCTAACGGTCCAGCTTAAAACGTCTGCCATATTCCATCATTAAGATAGTTGAGGTTGGGTGTCTTGCCTTGTAACATTCAGCTTGCTGGCATATTAGGTGAATCCAACTGTATTTGAGGCGCTTATTATTTTAATTGTAAACACGTCTTCTCTTTCTTGTACATGGTTCAGGAATGTTCTTGATGACATGGATGATAAAGGTAATATATTATCTAAATCATTCCCTGTCCATTTTCAATTGCCAAGTTTTCTTTTCACTTTGGTATATTTTGATTCAACTTACTATGTCTCAAAGAGAAAGGATATTTGCTCCATGAACAAGACAGTCCGATAAATCACTTGCTCTTCAGTTGGTCATGTCATGTAATACATGTTTAAAACATAAATCTACATAGTGAGTTTGTGTAGAAATACAGAATTTCAACTCTGAATCAATGGCCATAAAACGTTTCCCTTGTGAAACGAATACAAAAACTAAAAAATTGCGAAGAATTGCATTGAGGTCGGTATAACCATGTTTTTACTAACGCAAATCTCAAAATTTATGGTAACCGTTTGATTTTTGTGTCAATGATAAATCAGATTCGTCCATGGTCATTTACGTTGTTCAATTTTTATGTGGAGGTTTAACCTCATTACCAAATTAATATTTATGCGAATGTATAGGTTTGTCTTTCATTAACATGATAATGCCCAAGATAAGAACATAACCACATAAAGACCCTTGACACTAACTATTGAACATGATGGGTAACCCATTGAAAAGGCTCAATAAAACAAAGTAACGATAATGTGGTATGCATTGATTCTACTGGACTGTAGTTGTTTTTCAATTGAGAAGAAACCAGATTAGTGTTAGTAAAGAATCCAACGGCGAGTAGATAGTTTCAATCAACCAGTAACTTTCGATACTTGCTTATCTATTAGTTTTCTAACAAGATGAGGTGAGGTGAGTTGGGATTTAACGCCGCTTTCAAGAGTATTTCACTTATATCGCGGCTGCTAGTATTATGGCAGGGAGAAAGCCCGCAACGCCATGTGGCTATGCATTGCGGTGAAACCTGCGAGCATCGGCTAGAACTAGCGAAACATGGGTGGTACTGCACTGGAATTCAGTGTAGCATTGCACCCAAACCTTACTGCGTGTAGAACAGTTCTCTACTGCAGACAAAGTTGCCGTGCCCCTTGCGGGATTCGAACCCCGGACCTCTTGATCAAAGCCGAACGCGCTAACCACTTCGCTATCCCGCCCCCTAACTAGATGAATAGATTCCCATTCTAACTGCCTTCACATACTATGTAAGCACTCTTTAAATACATCGATATAATGTCCATTTTTACAAGTTAAGATATGAGTAACTTCAACTACTATACCACACAAGTTGAAATAGAATCTATTCCCGTTTCATTACACATTTGTTGTAGTTGTTGTTCATTTTCAATCTTTCAGTTATAAATACATTAACGCGACAGACAATTTACCTGTATTCGCCCCTTGATTCAATTATCAATTCTTCAGCTGTTGACTTCACTTCACTTCTTAATTATGTCTATTATTATCCCCCGTCGCGAGTTCAGCGTGAACTGATGATATATTGTTCGACGTACTGTACTCCCGAATGTATGTTGGTAAGTATTGGACTTATTGGACTTATTGGACTTATTCACTGGATTCTTGTGATAGTTTGCAGATAGGTTCACAGCAGAGTTGAGTTCCCTTAGAGCTTTGTGACCACGTTTTTTTGTCACAATTTGACTTTTATATTTATACTTTTGCAATCTATCCAGTTGTGAGCAGGATATCTCTATTACTAGAACTATTCGATGGATTCTCTACCTATTTTACACATTGTGCTCAATGTCACAGTGAAACGTTGACTTTTTCAGAATGTTAAGCTTGACAGTTGGATAAGTCAAGAACCAATCACTGGTTGCTCTTCATAACTTACATAAAGTAAATGTTCATCTAGGGAAGACGCAGTGCCCACTGAAACGTTCCAGCATGTCAACCGATTATATGAATATAGGTTGATGTTCTTCATATTGTGACACAAGGCTGCTATTGAAGATGCAGGGCACAGTAGATATTTAGCAACATTATGTTCAAGGTCACAGCAAATCATTGAACTTTTCAGTAGGTGTTAATTTTGTCGTGGTGAAATTATCAGTTTATAAGATTTGAAAAATGTTTGAGTTTCAACAATCAAACACGTTTCCTATTACTTTTTTATCAACCCATGGCCTTCTAAATTTTCTCTCTTTTCAATTTTGAATAAAGGTGATAATTTGCGGCGGTGATCATGCCATAAGTGACGATTATTAATGTACATGTTTTCATACTGGATAACAATTGATTTACCAATGCTTAATGATACTTAATGCTGTAGTATTTCTATTGACGTTGTTTATAATGAGTGTGTGTGAAAATGCTTCCTTGTGTATGCCTCCGACAATTTCCTCCCAAAGGATTATCTTATCTTACATATAAAGAGCTCAAAACTTGTTACAGTATTTATGATTTCTCTAAAACAGTCATCGTGTCAATTAAACAAATTTCGTTGAGACGATGATATGTCCCTCCTTAGTAGTAAACCGTATATTTTGTACTTTAAAGTCAAAATGCTTATTTTAAACAACTAAGAAAGTCATGGTTTAAATAAAAAATAATTATAAAGATTGAGATAATGTCCGTCATTTTCATCTTTATCATTTCGTCATGGAAAACTCACCAAGATCAATGGCGACCGAGAGCAACGAATGCAAAATAATCAATAATAATACTGAACCATATAACCAATACCATACACACACAAACAAACACACACACACACACACACACACACACACACACACACACACACACACACACACACACACAACGAATTCAAAACTAGTGTACAACTTGTGTTGCACATATCCTCAACATGTTTGTTGACGTATTTGTTTAATTATGGTGAGGAGCAACGAATAAGCCGGAAATGTTTAGATCAATAAACAATACAAAATAACTTCTCATAAAATGTGTTTAAAGTGCATTCTTCTCAAAACAATATTTACGAATCAAAGTCTCACAAAACATACACTAAACTGAAAGAAAACTTTCCACAATTACACACTGATTGTCAAAGATTCTCTGCTTTTAGAATCGACCTGCAGAATAAATCTAATTATAAGGAATAACAAATGTTTTGCTATGATGAACTTAAAAGATACAAAATAAAGTCTCCTGTGTATTATCTCCAAAATAAGATCTGAAACAGACCGAATGACTCCTCCATGCAACTAATGTAACAAATCATTGATCGATTCACACCAATCTGGATGGAGTCAAAACATGTATCTGCCTGCTGTCAGGAAAATATGATTGTCTTTGATATTTTTAACATTGTGCAATTAATGTTCCAAATATTATCACTTTGTATTCCTATGGAATACTCGTCCTTCTTTTCTTTTTTTACCATGATAGTCAATAGTCCTTTTGACAAAAGTAAATTATTTAATTTCAGTGAAACCCTTTGAAACCAAATAATCATAAGCTTGAAACTTGTACCTTTCTGTTGAAACTGATTTCTTATTTTATTTACCTACGTTGCTGCAATTATGCATTTCTGTTATCATTTCTTTCGAAAGGGCATGCATTGATACAGTAATGTATTAATGATGGTGCGTCTTTCTTGCCATTCTTGCAAATATCAAAATTAGCCTCTAAACGTTTCGGCCGTGGCATCAAAATTCACCAATTTCGGAATACTTCTGGAACTTTGTTAAAGGCCCTAGTGTCCTGAGCGCGAAATCAGCTCTGCTGGAAAACGCTCGTAAAATCTCCAACATAAGTTAGTAACTTGCCATTTATCCAATGCTTACACACAGTAAATAGTTCAGGTTATTCAATATAGCAATCACATTAAGATGCTGGCATCTGTGTGTTCTGTTGTGACAAAATGCCGATTTAAACATACCAATTATTTATATGAACTTTGTTGTGAGAATGTATTTTTCCTTAAATAATATCAACTAATTAAGTTTAGTTGTTTTGGGGCCCCCGACTTTGAACTCTTACTTAAGTCAGTGATAGAACATGTATTTGTAAAGGACGTTTTCCATTTCCGCAGTTTTGTCGAGCGTTGACAAACAATGTTGTGGTACCTGGGAAGTGTCTTTGACTTTCTGGAGACAAGTTGACTATAAATGGGGCTGTTTATGGAAAGGACTATTTTTATATACTAATACACTATTTCTATTCGATTTTACCTTTGTGCCGTGTCAACTTTCAAATATATGCTTTTCGGAATAGTACTCATTTTATGAAAAAGTGCCAAGACTTCTGCTTATGATGTATCTTTTAGAATATACGTGGGACCGTATTGTATATCTATTGTACCTTACTAAACATAGTTATTTAATAATATCAAAGAATAATACTTTCTCGGAAAAAATAGTCATTCATTTTATCGAATATTGAATTGATAATGATATTTAAGTGGTTACACTATTAGAATAGAAGAGATAGTCACGTTGTTTGCTGCAAACATCGCAACTTTATAACTATGAACAAAATGTTTGTATTGATGTTGCCTATGTGATGGCGTTGTGACTGTTACGAATTCAGATATATCCTGAAAATCATTGTCATTCATTGACATGATTAACTACATTTGTTTTTACATTATAAATACTGTAACTACAGACGAGGGTATGTGACCTCACCTCCCTTTGTCCTGTTTATGCAGCAAATTTATTGACAAAATAGTTATCGCTGCAGGATGATGGAAATGTCTGACAATCTGAAACATGATGCGTTGTGAGACTTGATGAACGCAGATGACAAATGCACTCAGTGATTTCATTCTCTGTTTAGTAACAGTGCTGACCAATAAATAGTTCCCTAAGCTCTGAATCGTGCCAGGTCCAGGTTCGACGAATGGTCGTATATAAAACCTTTAGCTAAGGAACTCTTATGAATAAAGACAATGATTCATCATTTCCAAGGCAATATCAAATACGTATAAATAGAATGTTTTGTAACGAATAGTCACTTTGATAAAACTAAAATATATATAAAATCTTTAAAATAGTTCTAGACGAATAAATACAAATTATAAATCAATATCTATACATTCTAAAAATCGCTCGCTGATTTGTCATTTAATACGTTATACGTAATTTATTTACGAATACATATGTTATTGATCACCCTGAAACATACTGAAATGAAGCATTGACGAATCATGTGTATCATTTCTTTCCACGTTGAGGATTGAGTTTTGTAGATGTCATGTCTGATATCTATTTAAGTAGGAGAACCAGCCATGGTTGTGGCGATTCTGCTGCATGAATTGGTCTTACAATGTATATCTTATAGTCATACCAGTCCTTAAAGTCCAAGAGTTACGCATTACAGTGGAATTATTTTCTGAACTTAACATCAAAGTCATGATAATGTAAACAGGTTGTTCAGGAACCAGTCTTCACTTCAAGGTTCTTCGGCCTTTGAAATAAAAAAAAGACATATTTGTGAGGCAAAATCGTGAACGTTTTGTGCACTTTGGGTGAAAGTACCAAACGTTGCACAAATATAGCTTCTGGTTTTGTGAAAAAAAAGTGGTCTGAGGGTCGATTCAATTATTTTCTGAATATAAGAAGTGATAATAATAACTTATGACAATTAAGAAAGGGACTTGGACATTCGATGAAAGAGCATTTTCGGTTTACAAGTATACATCAGAACTTCTACAGTGTTTTTAATGTATTTTACAACATTTGTCTGGTACAAAGATCAAAGTTCTAACTAAAGTACCCACATGACTTGTTGATAAATACTATTCATGACACTAAAAGAAGAAAAATAAAAACACGGACAACGAAAACTACATAAATACATAACTTACGGTTCTGATTTCATTTTAGTTTAATTAGATCGATATGGAGTGTAATGATAGACTTACTGTTTACTTTAGATTTTATGAAGTTCTGTTCTAATGGCCATTAAATATGAATAACACAAAACAGATTGGGTTTGCATTAAAATTATTGTTTTGAATTGTTTTTCAATTGAATCTGTAATGCTTTGGTAATTGATTTTTGAATTAAACATTAGCAATTTGTGTTATTTGTACCCTTAAACTAGACTTTTTGTCTCATGGATACATTGTACAATAATAAATTCGCATTCATTATGAAAATCAAAGTTGTGCTTTCTCTTTGGCTATAGTACTGTACAAAATGAAACGCTTATGAAAGACATGGATGGAAAGTCTAAACTGCATCATAAATTAAGAAATGTAAGTCAATTATGTTCTGTTAATTTTCTTGTAAACTACACTATAATTCCCCAAGTCTCTTAGTGGATGATCAAATTAACAGAAAATTGTGTATTGTCACGTTTACAAATTCAATAAATTCATAATATTTAATTATGTCCCTCCTTTATCAAATACTTACTGACATTTATATATCACCTTGTGAATGAATGCTATACATCTATTACAATTACAATGCCTTTGGTCGAGATTGTTTGCAAAAACAACTGTTAACTTGGTTGTAGCATAAACATGAAATTAAAACAATAGACGAACTGAGGAGAATTATAAAAGCGAATTCTCTAAAGGGAAATGCATGTAAATGAAATTAACTCATGTCGATACCATTATCTGCCGATATGTTTATGTTTACGTAATTGACGGGATATTATGTCACCCGTAATGAACACTACTAAAATATGTGACAAAAAAATTAATTTTACAGTAAATTGTATCATTTAGAATGCCATTGTTAGAACTTCAAAGGTCAACTCAGTGAGGCTTAATTACCTCAGATTCTGCAAATATACTTGTATCAACGATCTAAAGCCTCATTTGGCAATTGTCAACTTCTATATATGTATTTCAGTAGAAAGTAGAAACGTAAAGGCATATATTATTCAGTAGATGTAAAATTGTTCCTATCACAGTTTATATTTCGTTAGATTGATGTAACTTCATTTGCGTATTCAATATCCAATTAACTGTTTCATATTGATTGACCAGAAACACGTTGGAAAATTTGTAAAGTATATAGCGTTGCATAGAGGAATTTCTCTGATCAATCTGAGGTTAGAGTAGTATCGTCGGCAAATTGTGCATGTAGTTACTCATTGTTTCCTACATTTATTCCTTTAATGGCCTTAATGTTATGTTGATAATGATTGACCTGTTATGTGTGGTGCTTTTAGGTCGGAGTCTACGATTCTCATTATATGAAAACATACCTAAAGGCATAATGAAGACTATCATTACTTATGTAAATGAAAGCCAGAAGAAATTTGTCAATGTCAAGTGTATGTTCTTAAGACGGCGCCGGCACACACATTGATACAAATGAATGATCGGTTATTGTTTGGTTTCCATCATCTCGCGGACTGGGAATATACAGAGTTTGTAAAAATATCAGTATCATTTTATTCATTTATTCAAGTTCATTGTAATGGTTTTATTTGACACATGTATCATCAATTTTCTGAATGACGACTCCGATGTGAGGAGAGTCTATTAAACGTTTATACTTTCTACGATCTAGATCTTAACTGATTTTGAACTTTTTTAATTACATCTGAAATATTATTGTTTATTAGCTTAAAACTATAAAAGAGAGGATATTGTCCATAGTTTTAAGTGTTAAGCATTGAAAAACAACCATAACATTCAAAACATTGTGAAGTGCAAACTATGATATATCAAATTAACGTTATACGGTGTAAATAGAACGGAAATTTGATACATGAATGTACGCTAATAATAATAAAGCAAAATAGTCGTAACTTTCGTGAAAACAATCCAGTTTTATTAACCACTAAGATCAGTAATTTTACGTTCAGAGATTCGCAACTAAATCTGATAGCAAACTGATTATATTGAAGTACATTTCCCCTTATGCGACATCATATATTACGGTTATTTTGTAGTATGAACTATATGGACGAAAAGGTCTGAAAACATGCTGTATTATGAATTCCTATAATGGTTTAGTTGTGTTCACTTATTGTGTTCATCGATCATTCTTCTTTATGCTCCTTTAGCGTCTGTACCAAGACCGGGAAAAAAATAATAAACAAACATTTGTCACAGTCCAAATTCCCGAAGCACCTTTGTGTAGAAGCAACCAGACAAATAAAACGACTTTGAGGAAAACGTAACAATATGAACTAGTCTAGTAGAGAAGGTGTATATGCACATTTGTAGATAGGCTTTTTTTGGTATATTTTTTAAATATTTGGATAAATGAAAGAAAGACAGAAAATAGATGTTGAAATTGTGCAAAAAATCTATCATGAAGCTATGCGTTGTACTGCATTCACGTTTGTTCTTCTGTTTTTCATTCAAGATCTCCACTTAACTTACACCTAATATATATATACACTTTTAAACGTTTTAGTTGTTCAGTGTGACAAAAATAGACAGTTTCTCCAGAAATAATAAATAAATAGAGTTAGTCAATTATCTCCATACACATTATCCAATTAGCAGGATCTGTGGTATGTTTCAATTATAATCGATGTGTTAAGTTGTTACCATTCATAGATTATAATCTAGTAATTTACCAAGTTACCCACTTAAATAAGAGAATCATTTTTCATATGATTAATAGTAGAATATATGTATGGCATTACGTTTAATTGAGACATGAAATACACATGGTCGTTTGAAAATCCATAGACAATGTCCCACCTTAGATTGACTGTTACATACATTTTATCACCAAAAATGAATTTCCCAGGTGAACTGGACATGTATTGGAATTCTCAAAAAATGTTACTAGTGAACATCGAGGAAAGATATGACTGCTGTTACAGAGAATGCATAATTAATGTCATTGGGATGATAATGTTGAAGCAATATGATAGATATGTGCCCCTTAATGTAATGCTTTTGTGTTATACATTTGTTCAAAGTCTATAAAATCAAAGAAAACTTCATTCTCACTTTTAAAATAACAGGGTGGGTACATAAAGAGATTACTAGATTTTATCAAACATACATAGTGAAGCATGCAAGCAATAAGACACTAAGTGCGATATCTTAAAGATGACGCAAGGGGACATCTTGTGAATGTTCTTCACAGAGTACCTTAAATTCCAATTCCATTTATACATATGAACTGTCAAGATGGACAGTTGATGAAAAGAAAGTTCACAGTTTGTATGGTGATATATGTACATCAATTTGTGACGAAACTGCATTCCAAAGCAGTACTGTAACTGAGCAGTTGATATTTTAAGTTTTGATAATTTTCTTTCGCTCTGCGATAACTGCGATAACTCTTAAAATAAGAGCATGGTTATTTTCTTAGGGGAATAACACATTGTAGTAAAAAGAATGAGTAGTAATAGCGAACTATTTCGAGTCATGCATTTGGAAGCAGTCAGATCGTTTATGAATATTGTTTGAGGTATTGAATATTGTATGAGTATGTCTCGAAGTTACGATAGTGCCGACTCTTTAAGAGTTTATGCATATAAAAGTTTAGTGACCTTAGAACGCTGCCTTCAGCATGCATTCAACCCTCATTATCATTAATAGTGAAGACTTATTTGAAGTCTTGTCAACGCGTCCAGAAAGTAATTGCTACATCATACATCCTGTTAAGACCCCTCTTGTGTATCAAATATTGATGGTCACATTAAACATGAGCCCTCCTTGGCAGTCCTACATAATTACCGATATCGATATCAACTTTGAGAAAATAATAGAAGCATAAATTTAGCGTTGCAATATAAATTCATTAAAATCAAGTGAATTATATTCAAGTTCTAAATGCATTCTGTCACAAATCAACCGAAACCGTGCTTCATCCCCATCGCAGCACGACTGCAACACCAGCCGTTCTGTCGTACACTAGTTAGACTAACCCATTTTTCAGTAGAAAAACAAGTTCTAAATACATTTGGCTCAATCATAAAAAAAACACAAAGTAAGTAGGTCATTTCCAAAAGAAGACCTTGTTTGAAGTCGATAATAACAGTACTTCTATTGAGCCCCATTCAGAACACAACACTGCAAGGTTCTCAGTTCCCTTTCGTCCATTAGTTCAACTAACCCGTTCTCTAGTGGATATACACACGAACGAGCTTATCCCTTCAGAGCAAACAGTCGAGATAAATCAGGTGGTTCTTGAGTTGTCATATCTCGTCATAAATGTATAAAGGATAACACTATACAGAGTGAGATTGTGTAAATATACCGAATTTGAATTCTTGATCAATACCCATAAAAACGTTTTCCTTGTACATTCTGTACGTAAATCAGCATGATTTAACTCTAACTGAGTGAAATCGCTGTGAAACGGTTACCAACAGATATTTGATTTCTCTTGCAATTTATCAAATCTGCTACAGTGAACATTATCGTTAGGTCGTTATACCGTCGCTGTACGTACCAGCATCACTAAAGCAAAGGTGACCTTTATTGAAACTGCGGGAATTACTTGTGTGTGATTGATCTCATAGATTATTCCATAACTCTTTTCATTTAACCAGTATTTGTCTAGAATCGTTAACAAAAGGCTAAAGAAAAGAACGGAAACGCATGAAGACCTTTTATATGGACTATTGACCTTGGACAACTTTAACCCAAAAAATAATCAAAACAAAGCAACGACAGTGTGGTTTATAGGAACAAATTTTGCAAACTAAGAATTCATTGTATTAGTTGGTTGTGTTAGGTTTAGCTCACAAATTATATCTGTGATCAATTTTGATTCAGAGCAGATATGTTTGCATGTTATAATGGTTTATGATATATAATAGCAATATTGGTCAGTTGACAAAACGATTCAGCAAATACGTTGTTAGACTCCCTTCAAAATTACATATATAATAATAATATTCAAATAACAAGGTTCACTTGTGTGGTACTGCTGTAAATGTAAGTGAGGGTTAATCATAATTAACAGTTGTGGCGTCCCAATGTTAGTGCAATTGAATTATGACATTATTGTTTCCCGAGATTGCTTCATTAAAGGCACAGTTGTACGCCGATTGTTTTAAAATAGTACATACTATACACCCTCAGGTAATGTACCATATAAGTTATCCTGAAAATATGTACGTGTTTAAAAATTATTTTACATTAAGATATATTCAAAAGGTGCACACAATTCTAGTTCAACCGTTTTAAACACTATATATTTCCCATTTTTTACACAAATGACTCTTACGATGTGAGTAATATCTTACTAACCTCGACTGTTTCTGTATTATCATTATCGAGTGTAGGTTAATTTTTAAGAATGATGAATAGTCTATTTCACTGGAAGGTAAAGTGGACACATATGCACTCATTTGACATGGATAAGCTATTTCACAAATGTCATCGACATTCCACTCATCTGGGTTTTTTTTATTATTATTTAAAGGTTATGTTATATCAACTGGTGTTTATTGGTTGGAGGTGCAGAAATTTCACCCTATATTACAGTTGGAATATTCCAAATAAACCATCAACAAATCATGCTTGGCCTCTTGATATTTTGGAAAAAGTATATGAAAGAAACTTTACACGCAAATGTTGTCAGCGCGACAAAAGCATCTACTAAAAGATTATGTTAGTGGTCAATCAATACGCCAACCTTCCACCCAGTTATCACATTCTTCAATGCCAATAAGACTTGCCTTATTGTTCTCAATTTACTGATAATGTATTCATGACAGTGAAGCATGTACATGTATAAACACATATTGGAAAGAACCATATTTATGTGGAAACTGAAAGCACCAAGCACGGGGATTTCGGTCCTTTTACTTGAACTGAAAATAAATCCATATGCCTTCCTTCCACAATAAACCTTCATAATCAATCGAACTGGTATATTTTAGATTACCTCAGTTTTAACAAATTGTTGACTGCTTGTTTCAGGGAAAATAGGCATACATATTCTTATTGCTTGAATCTAGCAATGACAACACTCTAAACAACATTTTGATTAAATTCATAATATAGGCCTACTTCGAATTATGTTAAAATGAATTGGAGAAGTTGAATATTCACTTTCATTTTCAAATGATAGATATTATATAATATAATTTTATTTATGAATAAATAATGTATGTAAATTGTTAATAAGATACAATTCTTTATTTGATACTTTTAAATTGAACTAATTGTGTGATTAATAAATCAAAGCTTTTATTCCCAAAATGGCCACAATGCAGTCTTCATGTTGCTAAATGTACATATGACATACTTATAGGATATCTAACGAGCTTCCCCTTTCATATCACGTTTATGTCCCGAGTGGCGAGAGACAAACCAACATTATTTCACGAGGGACATAAACTTGATATGAAAGTGGAAGTAGTTATGTATCCTATTTATTACCAACATGTATTTCATACAATTTATTGTGTTTTAAAATATACTTCTGTTATCCCTATAAAGGAACGGAACAGCGAAGTAATATCAACCCTGTCACAGCATCTATCAGTTCATAATATTGCGACGTTAAATATTCACGCTTTTACATTCAACCCATTCTATTATCCGTGATGATCGGTATGGCGAAACCAGTTGCACTGGTCATGCTGAAGGAAGCGTACGTAATATAACATCTCCCTGCTCGATGACATGAGATGTGAGTTATCCGTCCTTTGAATGACGCCATGTCATGGCGGCCGCCATTCACATATTTCTGGTCGTCGGAAATAGCAAACAAGTTAAACAACCTCATTAAATGTAAGTTTTAGATGAACATCGCTGTTGAAATGACTTTCCTTTAGGTTGTTTGCCTTGTGAGTATTAATTCACTGTGCACCGTTACGAACACGTTATTTTCACCGACATACTGAGCGTTTGGTGCAATGTAGACGATGCAATGCTCGCCGTCCTATCTAAAAAGGGGGACTTTCTCAAATCAAGCGCTAATTCATTCTTATGCACAAAAACGAATAAAATCCAAAACGTTCATGACGATAATTTAACTAGGAGATTCTGATCATGACGCTAACGAGGCATATACTGCATTAAATGTTTCAAGCGATCCCAGTTTGTTTGAAACGTCCGCCATTTGCAAAGTTAGTTCGCGCATGCGCACTGCAGATTCTATCATCAGCTGGCAGTCGCTGCAATTTTTGACAGGCAAATTAAAAGTTAATATCCAAATTCAAATCTACTAGCCTATGGTATATTTATAAAATTGAAAGATATTTTAAATGGAAATAAATGCAAATTTGTTAGCTAAGTGAAGCGCAATGAACTGTTGACAAAGGTGAAAAATAAATAATTAAACAATAATTTCAGTCAGTAGGCCTACAGCAATGAATTGATTAGTATTTAGTTCTAGGGCCAATATTTTATAATATATTGCATATTCTACTTTATTCAAATAACCCAGTCTACTGTTTAAATGTACAATAATCTTCTAAATATTGAGCAATAAATTTTGAACAAATATCAACAAAGTTTGCATAGGCTTTCACTTTATTAATTATGACTATCATTTCCAAAATAAAATTAGATATTTAAATTAATGTGCATGCAAATTGTTGTTGTGTTAAAAAAAAATTCTTGAAATACCTCATTGAAGTTTTAACTTGCTTTCAGTATTAAGATACTACTGTAATCTGTTACTTATATCATTTACATAAAATATACCAGTCAACACCATCTATATATGTGTCTGTAGTTTGAGAATAGTAAATTAGTGTTCGGGCTTACAGTCAATTGTGATTCAAATTCTTGTGTCTTGAAAATGTAAATGTTGATTAAATATTTGTTCATTCAGCTTTTTAAAATGTTATGGTATGCAATGTTCTTCCCTCTGAGTTTATTCACTTGAATCAGGGAGTCTTGTGATACAGGCTGCTTGGATGGAGCTGCTTCATACTTTCATTTCTCCACAGTTTTGTGATGCATCAATCCCAAATATATAAGAACATCTGATGATCTGAGTCAGTCAGTCAGACGAATAGCCAACAAACTACATGATTATGTGGTTAATGTCACCCTTTCCTTTCTTCTAGTGTAGATGTACACTCATTTCCAAGAAATTCAAACTTAACTTAATAGTGCCCTAATAAATTACAAGAATTTTGTTTGTAATATGTTGTCTTTTTTATGATGTTATGGCCATACATATTCAATTTGAAATACAGGTAAGTTTAGGATAAGTAAATCTTACTCTAAGTATCCTTGAAGCTCGTGACAGCATTTGCAGAATGAAGAAGCAAAATAAATCAAATGAAACAATTTTTCATGAAATGATATCCACCTAATACATGTGTACATGTAATTCAATTCCATTTTTATTTCACAATTGTATTGTTTGTTATTTTAATTATAGCAAGTTTCAAAGTGAAAACTATTTGGCAGTTTAATAACTGTAAATATTACAATAATTCAGAAATTGGTGGAGAAAATATATACCAAACACAAAGAAACTTTAGCATAAATTTACTAATCCATGAAAGATAGTGTCTACTGTATATGAACAATGTATTGATAATTGTAACAAAAGCACACCTTACATGCATGTATCTGTTGATAACAACTGAGTTTATGGATGAATAAATTAAGTTAATTAATACTATGTAATCAAATTTATTTCTTTAAATCTAATTATACAAGTTTATTAAGAAATTTCAACAATAGTGGTTATGTCATGGTAATGTATAAATTTAATTATTGTCTTTGGAAATGTAATGTCATTCTCTTTCTGCAATGTTTACTCCTTAGGATGATGTAAAAAGAATTCCCTTTTGGGTAATAAAGTGTTAGTTTACCCCACATTGAGTTTAACTGGCTTTCTGTAATAACATATATATTTATGATGAATATTGTGATATAAATATCAAATTAAGTTTTAAATAATAATATTCACTTAATCTGGAAAAATAAATCAGTACTCAATTACATTTTGATAGACTTATGGTCACATATAATTCCCATCAAATACCACATGATAACGTTACTTGGAATAATTTCTGGGTTTTTTGTCTATCAAGGGGCATTGTGTTGACACAGTGTCATTACAAAAAGCACATGTTGAATTTGGGTCAATTTGACATCCCAGATCGTAGTTTTCTCTACAACTGTCAACTGTCACTGCTTGAACAACTGTAATTGAATCGATGTTTCATTTATTATTACAAAGATTTAATTTTCAAAATGGATTCTTACTGTCTCCAGTCTTGAAACTCAAAATTATTAGCCAAAGAGTGGGAAATTTGTTTTCCTTGAGAGGTCAAGTCATGATTGCAGTGTTCTTTCCGGTTCGGTGCGCATGCGCTATCGATGAAAAACAAACGAAATCGTAAACTTATACCTTCTAAAAAAAATTCAAATCGTCGATTTCGGCAAATTATTGGAAAAATAATGCAAATAATAAAAAAAATACGCTGACTGGATGATTAGATTTCATAATTTTACATTGGTATTTGACAATAATTTGATCGGGAAACTCCTATTATTTCTTTATTTCGACTTTGAAAATTTTGGAAAACATTTCCACTTCTTTCAATGCGAGGCTCCTCGTCTCGGTAACAGAGGAGCGTAGCCCAGCGTAGGGGAGCTTGACCGACGCGAGCACGATCGTCTAGGTGCAATGTAATTCCCAGCGGTAAGATTGAGAGCAAAACCTCTTGCTGCATTCTAAACTTTGTGCTTATTAGCTCTGCTCTAATCATGGTATATTTGTTACTTTTTCATTTAAATCAGTCACTGCGGTGAGTTCATGAATTAACTGAACAATGAGATAAATATTAATTATAAGTGTTGTCGTAAAATACTTGTAATTTCTTGAATGAATTCACGTTCGTTTTATGAATGAATAAAGTAGTCCAGGCAGTGTCAAAGTTCATCGTTAGTCAATCAAATTACTTGAAAGTGAACAGTTTGTTATGAAACCCCTTTACGAAGTATCACGTGGGTAATAAATATCCTTTTTATACTAGTTTAGCCTTAACAATGTGCCTCCAACCATGCCTTTTTAAAGGCTATTCTAGATCGTGTTGCTATTCTAACTATGATACATATGTATTTTAACTGTATATATACCTCACTTCGCTCAGCTGGAAAACGATTTGACGATCTATATGGAATCATTTTTATCGTATAAAAAAGACATTGTATATCCACAAAGACTTGTCATGTGAATACCTTAAACGTCTTGAAAGTTGATTTTAGAAGCCTCTTGAAGTTCAATGCATCTATGTTTAGTCATATTGCTTATCATTTTAATCCCTTTAAAATGATATATGTCGAAAAGCAACATCTGATACTAAATTAAATTAAAGGTTGAATATTCATAGAATTTATTTTTTTCCGTTATCGCTGTTTTTCAAACTCACCATTTAAATGAGCTTGACAGTGCATATTTCGAAACGTCTCTATTGTGTAATAAAGAATATGTATATCATTAAAGTCTTTAAGATGTGTCTTTAATGTACCATAAACTTTGTAAATGCCCCTCCGCCAGCAGTTGAATTTAGAAATTCATGGAGAAAACATGTTTAATGCATTCTGTAGTCATAGTGCTCTATCTGTAACTACATTAATATGGACACTGGAATTCAGTATCTGCTCCAAGAACAAAAGTTAACTGGTCCTGAAACATGTTGTCCTTTATCTTTATCGTTGCAGTTAATTAGATATAATTGAACTTCTACTTGAACAGCTGACAGTGAACACAAATAAACCATAAATAATCCATTTCCGGAAACTATATCTTTGTAAAATAGCGGCAGAGAGTTTATCTTCAGGTTCCATTAGTATGCCTACACTTCTTCTACAATTATTTCTAAATAAATAATATACACAATCTGAATAAGAAAGATACATGTCAATTATATTTGATTAGAAACAATAAAATTTCAACAATATGCACAAATTTCGGTTAATGACTAAGAAGCTTTTCACAGTGGCATCATTCGAGCTGATTACCAACATCATTGACTTTATATGAATGTCAGCGAGAAACTCATGTAGAGCCATCGATAACAGAGCACAACCGAGTCAACACGTAAGAATATACTTCAATGTTAAGTCGTTGTTATGGTAGGATGGATTTAAACAAACTGTTTCTGAAAAGACGTGATAAATAAGGGAAATTTGAACAGCTCTATTTATACATTATTCCTTTAAAGTTTTTCTTATCCCTATATGCCGCTGATGGACACAGTATGTTATTTCTTAAATGAAGTTCATGATAATCTGGTGCTGGAAAATCCTGAATTATTTCATATTGTTTTAGTACCTATATCAACTAACTAATCATTGTGGATAAATGTCTTTCGTGTATTGAGTTTTGTTTGATACAATATTTGTTATTACAAAGACATGTCTCTCACTTTCACTTCAGCTTTCTCCATATCTACTGGTTTCAGTTGCTCGGTCAATGTAAGCTCACACTTTCCTTACTGTTATATTTTCAAATACTGAGTTTATGATGGATATGTATGTGTTTCAATTATTCTCTCTTGTAACGGAAACGTGTGATTCTGTAGCTCTTATTTTTGTGCTTTAACTCTATCCATATTTTATATGCTGATGTTGTTTATCATTAGTGTTCTCTTTTTTAAAGGCTGCGTTTATTTCCTTGTTGGGAAGAAAACGGTTTTTGGAAGCTGACGAACTGGCTCTTGTTATTCATCTACACAGCTGAATGATCTGTTGTCGTCTATTGTGCTTCCTGACCATTTTTTAAACAAGTACAAATGTAGCACAATAAGACAAAGAGACTTCCTACCGATTCCTCATTACCAGTTTTGTGAATCAGCACATTTCATCATACGACATTTAGTGTTTTAAGAGCTGGGTAAGATAAAAAAAATTATATTGAAAATCGACCTCTTCAATTCGTTTGTCTCGGTGTTTATTAATGATATCATTGACCTATATTGACGTGTTAGAGTCGGTTGTATGCGACATACATTCCGATTGGTTTAGACAGGGTGTTTTATGAGACATACATCCTGATTGGTACAGATAGGGTGGTGGAGTAACAGATTAAGAAACAGTAACATGAGATAGTTAAGAAGGCCATGTTAGTAGGTGAACTCATAAGCAATGCCATAGAATGGAAGCCATACATTACTATGAGTATGAAGACGCTTTAAACATCAGATTATAGTATGAGCACACTTATCTTATAGCCTCTACATATCTGAGTGCCAGGAATAGGCGGATTCATATCACTTGTATAGTGTAGCTAAAAACCTTCGATGAGCTTGACAGTTTTATTTTTTACATAAGAAGCTATCCTGTTATGCAAATGGTAACAAACTGCTCCATTAGATTTATACGGTTTCTGATCATTCGGAGCATTTCATTAAAGACAAGCAATCTTTCCCTGAAATGGATTTATATTATGTTTTCGAATTAAGCCAGCTAATTTGTAGTTAAGATCATGCACGATATCAAGCTATTAAAATGTCAACTTTCAGCTCTGAAGTCTTCTTGGCCATAGGCAATTAGAACCTGAAAATATCCAACTTGTTACATCGTCGACTGCAAAGGTAAGTGAAGGTTCGTGTATTCATATAAGTCAATTAATGTACTTTCAAGCTGTCTGCCTTAAGAAATACTCCTGTAAGTCGGTGCAGTTTATCCAGAGGGATATGTCTATTGTATCACTGGTTACTTCATCAGTCACACACCACTCCTGGAGGCAGGGACGAAATAAATCAATGTCTAAGACATCTTATCCTGAAGGGTTTAACATATTAGGCATGGTCACCGATTCCCATTATAACCTAGGTGTCTTCCATTCAAGCCCAGTTCATGCAGTAACAGTTTCCATGTCTTGCTAAACTACGTCTTTATTCTTTCAGCTTCAGTTTTTGAACAATTTTGCTTCGAAACAGACATATATTCATTTTATTATGGTTTATGACAGATAATAGCAATATCGGTCAGTGGACAAATGGATTAAACAAATACGTTTTTGACTCCCTATAAATTTACAAATGTGTTATATTCAAATAGCAATACAACGTTTGTTTGGTACTGCTGTGTATATGTAAGTGAGAGTTCCTAAATATCAATGATTGTGACGTCCCAATGTTAGTACAAATGCCACGATGAATTGTGAAATTATGGTCTCCATCAGCTGTTTTACTAAAAGCACGGTTGTATGCCACTTGTTTTAAAATATAAATTAGGCACAGATAATGCATATCTCTTGATATAACAAACGATATACCCTCAGGTAATGTGCAATATAAGGTATCTTTTAAATCAATTAAAAAATTAAAAAGAAGTTAAAACCGCATGAACTACAATATCGGCAATAACATTTTCTGAAGACCAAATAAAGCAGTCGCTATAGTTAATGCATCAGTAATGCTTACACTGTGTATTAGAAATTGCTGAAGTTGCAGAAATATCTTAAAGAAGACAATTTCATTCGTTGTTAACAGTTTAGTTAGGAAATTAAGGTATATTCAAAACCTCGTATCGTATAATAAAGACATTGTATGTCCATTAAGACTTGTCTAATGAGTACCATAAATGTCTTGAATGCCTCTCTTAAACGTAATTTTAGAAGCCGCTGACAGAACATTTCAATACATCTATTTTAGAAATATTGCTTATCATTTGAATCGCTTTAAAGAGCCATCAAGGATGTTAGTGTTTCAAATTAAAATAGTATTTGGAAAATATACTTATAACGTCAATCGCCAGATAAATCTTTTATCTACAACATGGCATATGTTAAATAATTTTCATATCACGACAATGTAATGCAATTTGGTTTCAAAGAGAAGTGCCCCTTCGAACAGCGCGCGCTAAGGGTATCTGACGTCATATAAACAGAATCCCCTTTTTGTCTAAAACGTACTCGCAAACAGTTAGCGCTTCCGAAACGTGAAGGCTCGTCTCTAGCGAAAGTCGCCATAACAACCCATGTGCTGCACGTGTCTCTCTTGCAAATTACCATTGTCACACATTACTGAATGTGACGATTGCTTTACAAACAATGTTTCTACATGTACTGAGAATATACAATTTGAAATTATTGCCTGTTTAATGGACATTTTATTGAGATAAGACCAGCAAATTATGACAAATGTTTACTCTCATTAATTATAAAATTCAAGAAAAATACCTAGTTGGTAAAACAATTATTCCAATATATGTAGCAAATACATAATTAAATGAAATGGTAAATAAATAAATAATATATATTTCGATTTCTTTCATTGCTCATAATGTTGTTCATTCTTTCGTGTCTTTGTTTACTATGTGTGAGCTAGACCATAATGCTTTGCGCTGGAAAACACCTTTACTAATTAATGCAATTTCTCGGCTTATTTTAGGTTGAAAAATTAAGTGTATTTATTTCACGAAGATAGATTTTAGGAACATTTTCGATAACATCCTTGATGGCTCTTTAAAATGATATACGTCGAAAAGCTGCATTTGATTCTGCTAATTATTTATTACCAGTGTGGTGATGCAAACACATTAATGATAGCTTTGCATGATACGATAGTTATAAGTGTTTAAAGAACCGGGTAAGATAAGATTTTAAAATATTACAAAGCGATCTCTTCGACTTTTATGTTAGTGTGTTAATCAATGATATCATTGACCTATATTGATGTGACAGAATCGTGTTTTATGTGTCATTCATTCCGATTGGTCTATACAGGATGCTTTATGAGACATACATCCTGATTGGTGTAGACATGGTGGTGGAGAAGAAGATTAAAAAACGATAAAATGACACTTGTTTGATTTGTATCATTTAATCAATGAACAAAGAATCAATGCCATAGAATGACAGACATAAATTCCAATCGTTTAATGTACAGCGTTTATTTATTTAATTATAATTGACTGAATGTGCAGTGAACATCAGATTAACATGCAGTATGAGCACACTTATCTTATAGCCTCTAAATATTTGAGCGCTTAGGGTAGGCATGATGTCATATCACTTGTATGCTGTTGCTAACAATCTTCGATAAGCTTGACAGTTTTTACATAAGAAACGATACTCTGATCCTCTGGACGAAATGATCACAAACTGCTCCATTGTATTGTATCATTTCTGATCATTCAAATTCAGATGATTTCATTAATGACAAGCAATATTTTCCTGAAATGGATTTCGATCATATTTTCCTATAATACGAGCTGATGGGTTGTTAAGAGCATACATTATTTCAAGCTTTAAAAATGTCAACTTTCACCTGAATATACCCAATTTGGCAATTCGATTACTACAAAAGTAGGTGAATGGTACATGTACATGTGTATTCCTATAAGTCAGGTAATGTTCTGTGTCTGAATACAAATATCTTGGAACTGTGATTGATGAAAAGCTCAACTGGAACTCTTAACACTGACAACGTTTACGCCAAATGCCAACAAACATTATTTTATCTTAGCCATCTCAGATCTTTTAATGTCAGTCCATTTACACTTGTTCTATTTTACAAAACTTTTATTCAAAGCATTCTCTGTTTTTCAATTCAGACGTGGTTCGGATCTCTCCCGGTTAAAAACAAAAACACATTGTCAAAAATTGTAAATGTTGTCAGCAAAATTTTTGGGGTATCTCTCGAAAATATCACAACTTTAGGCAAGCGGCAGATAAAGAATCTATTTGAAAAAAATTATTTCTGATCCCGATCACTTCCTGCATAAAGAATACCAACTTTAACCTTCAGGTCGCCGCTATCAAATTCCTCGCTTCAAAACCAAGAGAGCTTCGAACTCATTTGTTCCTTTTAGTACTATATTTTAAAACAAATTTAACCGTTATTAACTTTATCAATTTATCTTATAGCTGCTTTTTTATCTTTACATTCAATGCATTTTAACAGCATCTACCATGTGTGTGTGTGTGAGTGTGTGTGTGTGTGTGTGTGTGTGTGAGTGTGTGTGTGTGTGTGTGTGTGTGTGTGTGTGTGTGTGTGTGTGCGTGCGTGCGCGTGCGTGTCTGTACATATGTGATTTGTTGTCTATTTTTGCAATGTCTATCTGTATGTTCCTTGATATCTAATATTTATGTAATTTATGTTTGTGTCACAGCTGTTTGTAACATGCAAAACATGTTCCCTTTGGAGTAATAAAGTATTATTAGGTCTTCAAGACGTATGTCTGGAAGACTTACTTCTTTCATCAACATGATATCTCGACGGCAAGTAAGAAAGAAAGGGTGGATATAAGTGTGCTGTCGGTGTAGTGGCATTCTGTTGTATACGTGTGCACATGTTATCAAGCAGGCGAACTGTGATATACGGACATTCTATGTCTCGGTTCCCTCGGGATTATATCATGAAACCTTCTTCATATGTTAATATTTACTAATTAGAGCACTATTACGTGCAGCATGGGTTAGGCCAGGGTAATAACTCAGGGGATGCCTTTAGGATATATTCGGTGTTGATATGTTCGCTATCTATGTGTCCTCATATTTACCTTTGGGTGAGACTGATTTGAAGTTTAGTTATCCCTTCCAGTAAGTACTTGCTTCATCATATACCATGTTTACACTCCTCATTTGTACTATATATTTGATATCCACTTCAATGTGTGTGACATGTTTAAACTATTCACATAAGAAGACACCAACCTAGCTTGAACAATCACTATGTTATTGGTATTTGATTGATTCTTAGGATTATTACCTTGCCCACATGTCTGATATAATAAATTTGTGTATTAATATTCCTAAACTTTATTATCACTGTCCAAAGATGCAATATCGAATATGAGAAAACCTCGATTTCAGATAACCAATCTATGACATATATGTACATAGCTCAAGTGCATAATTACATTAAACGTAATACATTCTGCCCAAAAAGCCAACACAACGTAAAACATTGCCAAACTAATGTTTGTCCGACTTTGATCATACTTATACTCCTCCCCATTTACAAACATCATTACTTCAAAGTCCTCAGTTTCAAAGCAGAAATACACATGAAGCACTTTTGTTCTATTCAAAGCATGACGTCAAAATAAATCACTTGGTTCTTGATTTTCATTTCATGTAACAAAATGTTTAACGGAAAATACTATACCGAGTGAGATTGTGTAAATATACCGAATTTGATTTATGGATCAATACCAATAAAAAAAATTCCTTGTACAATTTGTCAGTAAATCAGCATGATTTACCTCTAACTGAGTGAAATCGCTGTAAAACGGTTACCAACAGATATTTGGTTTGTCTTGCAATTTATCAAATCTGCTAGAGTGAACAATATCATTAGGTCGTATACCGTCGTTGTACCAGCATCACTAAAGCAAAGGTGATCGTTATTGAAACTGCGGGAATTACTTGTGTGTGATTGATCTCATAGATTATTTCATAACTCTTTTCATTTAACCAGTAATTTGTCTAGAATCGTTAGCAAAAGGCAAAAGAAAAGAACGGAAACGCATGATGACCTTTTATATGGACTATTGAACATGGTAGATATGTTGTATGACCTTAAACAAGTTGCACAAATATTAATCAAAGCAAACAAACGATACTGCCTTTATTATGCACCAATCTTGTAAACTAAAAGTCATTGTATTAGTTACCAGACCAGAAACCAGACTATTCTTGGTGAATAATCCATTGGTAAGTAGTACGTCAACCAGTTTGCACAAGGACCTGGCTCTACAGTGTACAGACTCTGTGACTTATCAGAGTGTCAACAGACTGGACCATGAATGAGGAAAGGTTGTTAACCGGTTGTTTACTTGAATACTATAAATACATGTTCTAAGGAAAGCTTAGCTGATCAACTGTCGGTACTTAATTCTTCATTATCAACTGAAACTGTCATCAAAACATTTTTTTAAAACTTTTTTATAAACTTCAAGAATTGCTTTAAGAAAATAACTGCCACCATCCATTGGTAAGTAATAGTTCAAACAGTTTGCACAAGGACCAAACTCTACAGACTCGGTGATTTATTAACAGATCATGAATGAGGGAAGGTGAAGATGTACATTCCCAGTCTGTACCAGCGGTTAACTTAAATACTACAAATACATTCTCTCAGGAAAGTGGGTTAACTCATTATCTTTCGGTACTGGTTGGTACTTCATTCTTTTCCATCAGCTATCAGAACAATTATTCTGGGAAATTTGCAGAGTCTCTTTTTGAAAAGAACTACCACCAATAAAGAGATTTGGTTGATTATTACATATAAGATATCTCACCCAAGTGTATTCTGATATCAAATATATCAACACGAGTTACAAATATCCGAGACTTCCGAAGTTAGTTTTACTGTTATCAAACGATAACAGAAGACACAAGGGTGATATTCTATTTATCATTAAAAATCATATCTCATTACTTTCAATATAAAAGTGTACATTTCTGTGAACAGCTCTGCCTGTAGACCATCAGCATTTTAACGTCATCATGTTTATGACATCATAGCATTGTGATGTCAACACTCGTTGCTGTAAAATCTTCTTTTTTTAAAAATTATACGCTTATTTCTTTATTGGGAAGTAAAATGTTAATGGAAGCTGACGGACTCGCTCTTGCCATTCATCATGCACAATTAAATGAGCTGTTGTCATCTATTCTTGTGTTTCCTGAACGGTTTTCTTTATGAACACATGACAAGGACATGGTGACTTCCTACAGTTTCCTCATTACCCGTCTTATGAATCAACACATTTCATCAAACGACTTAAACGGGTAAGATCAAATTATATACCTATATTGACGTGTCAGAGTCGGGTTTTATGTGACATACATTCCGATTGGTCTAGACAATGTGTTTTATGAGACATACATCCTGTAGACATGGTGGTGGAGTAGAAGATTAAGAAATGGTAAAACGAGACTTGTTTGATTTGTATATACGAAATTGATAGTTAAGAACGCCATGTTAGTAGGCATCGTTCAGTCAATGAACCCAGAATCAATGCCATTGAATGGCAGACATAATTTCCTATGGTGTTATGTACAACGTTTATTTATGTATAGCTGACTGAATGCGCATTGAACATTACATTATAGTGTGAGCACACTTATCTTATAGCCTCTAAATACCCGAGTGCCCAGAATAGGGATTCTATGGTATTTCCTATCACGTGTATGTTGTAGCTCTATATATTCGATGAACTTTTGACACACTTCTGAACAGCTTTGACATAAGAGACGATACTGTGATATTCTGGACCCAATCATCACAAACGGCACAATCTTCTGATATCCTTTCTGATCACTCAAATTCAGAGAATTTCATAAATGAATCCATCTTTCCCAGAATTAGATTTAGATATCGTTTTTCAATTATAACAGTTGATGTAGTGTTAAGAGAATGGATGATTAAAATTGTTTTCACTGTATCACACTTTTGGATTTTGAAGTGTCCAGAGCAATTACAACCAGAATGTACACAACTTGGTAAGTAGTTGACTACGAAAGGAGGTGAAGGTGCATGTATTCAGTCAGTATAAGTCAGTTTATTTATTTTTATTTTTTTTAAATATGTAAAAAAAATCTCTTATTTACAGAAATATTATATGCAATACTGTCACACGATACTGAGACAAAACATGTAAAATACATGAATATACTGTATACCGTATGAACGGTTCGTGATGCGAGTTACCACAATTCAAACTAGGGTTCACCTACGAACTTGGTAAAAACAAATTCATAAAGCATTTGTATTGATATTAAAACATGAAAAATATACACCGAGAGGCAAAAGAAACGATACCAACTTTTTACCAGAGTCAAACACAATATATTTCGGCCTGACAAAGTCTGTTTTGAATGTCTGTAAACACACTTGGGGTGCTGAAATAGCTATTTCAAATGGAGCCTTTTTGACGTAATGTTTGGTATTTAAGATAAAATTGAGGTATGCAAATTATGTTAGTTCAAGATACAAGTACTGTTAATGTTCTTTCAAATAATGTCCTCTAGATTTCTCCTGTTAGTCGACGCAGTTTATCCAGAGGATATGTCTCGTGTATCACCACTCCTGGAGGCAGGGACGAAATAAATCAATGTCTAGGATGTCGTACCCAGAAGGTTTTAACACATTAAGCATGGTCACCGATCCTCCTTATAAATGGGTGATTCTTCATTGCAGCTCATTTCATGCAGTTACAGTTTTCAATTCTTATCTTGATAAAATACATCTTACTTCTTGTATCAACATGAATTTTCAAAGCCCAGTAAGAAGGAAATTGAAGCTGTCTACGAACACTAAGTGAATAAATTTAAATTGTCCTGTTTACAACTCGGTTGATTTCTATCAGAGTTTAGCCAGGTAGCTCTCGTTGAATTAAAAAGATCTCTCTAAAATATCTCAATCAATATCTATATCAATTTGTAAATCTCAAGATTGATATTTTATATGATATTAAGTATAAATGTGGTGACAATTCCAAGGTGTGCAACTAAGTAATATAAACTGACAACTTTACAACTTTACACCAATGTATTTGTATGTACTTATCTTCCATGATAAGAAAGTTGACAAAAAACCCAACCTCCCTTGCAACGACCGCAGTCGTATATCACGTAAGCAGACCTTCATCTCCAGTGTTAGCGGGGCCGGAGCGCCGACTGGGAGAGTATTCAGAAATCATTACAAGGATTTGTGCTGACGCTTCTTAAGCCCTCACTCTCCAGCCTTTAGGCTGATGCCCAATAGATCAAACTCAAGTGATATCCTACCAAATTTTCTTTCAATTAAAGAAGCAGCTTAGGTATATTGACACTGAGGAAATTTTCTCGCCAGGAAGCGCCCGACATTGGTTGCCGGGAGACTGGAACTCGGTGAGAAAATCATGGCCACTGGTCTGTTTAATGATGTCTGCCACTTTGACCGAGGTGTCCCTTTTAGGAGCGACTCCTCGTTTAGTGTCTGCAATACAAATATATTCTCTTGTCCATATTGAACACTCGTTCTATCGCCGACTGGTGTAAAACATTTATCAGACGTTAACAGCTTGCATTTGTAATAACGGGTAATACAAGTAAGCTTGGGTGCCTAAAAACACAATCTGTCAAAACATAGATATATAAACGTAATCCATTGGCTTAGTAGCTCATCTGGAATTGCATAATTTGTTGTCTCAGGTAAAATCTCCTCATGTCTCCCCACATGCCATAATCATCTTCCCCCTATACCACCTTTTCCTCCTAACCCTCTTAGGTTTTCAGAATTAATTAAATTAATTGGGCTTTCTATGAAGGGTTATTGTAATCCATTGGGTAGCGACTAACGTGGCCCTGCCACCCGAGTGACTCGGTCAATATACGAATCAGTACCAAATACATGGCACTCCGTTGAAAACAGGCCGGTGGCTTCTAAATACAATGACTCTAGTTTCGTTACCAATGGTGCTACAGATATGACATTGGGCTTGTTTATAAGGCCATTATGATTACATTGACCACTTTATCATAGACATTAATGTGGATGCGCAATCAAATGTAATTACTCTGATAAGCCACGGACCCATATCATTTCAGATTTGGGGTGTAGCGATTCTGAAGGCGCATTCGAACATGTGAAGATGTTATGGACGACCTCCCAGGTCTACTGAGCTGATCCCTCATAGCTCAACTGATTGGATGTTATGTGGGTGGCTCTATTGTATAAAAAGGTCAATTGAAATCGGATGTTTTAATATTCAACGAGGTGTATATAAATCTTTCTGGCATGTGTTGATTATATTACGAGACCATGGGTTCCCACACACTACCAGACGGACCGCCATTAAGCGTAAATGAGTTAAGTAGATAATTGATATAGCACCATACTATATTATTTATCAATGTTCGTTTTGCTAGCAATGTAAATTTATGTACAAATGTAATGCAGGATCGCAATGGTCCCATACCTCATAACATAAGACATCATAACTGAACCTGCTGCGGCCGGTTCCGCTTCCAATAGAATTAAACTTATATCACAACAGAGACAAAGTCCGCAACAACAGTGAAACCCGTGATCACTGGCTGGGACAAGCAAACCGTAGGTGGTGCATGTACTGTACTGAAAGTCAATGTAGTTATCCACAGTTGCCGAAACCCTGGCAGGATTCGAAATCGTTTATCCGATGCAGGTGAAAGAAAACTAAGTAATTCACATAATTTGTATTATTTAAAACTTTATAACCAATTGATAAATGCAAATGTTGAACATCTTATCAATGCCACGATTAAGAGACCTAGCCTAACAATAGTTAAATCTAACCAGAAATTGGCTCATGACAGGGACACCGATGTTGACACATGTTTTGGAAAGCAAAAGTTGTTGTTTTTTTAAAATGATGTCGATTCTCTTCATATTAAGTAGTACATAAATTATCTAAAAAATAACGCAAGACGCGGTAACTCAGTATAAATATAAGTATATTCATGTCACACGTGGAAAAGAACAACACATGCACGCCAATAGCAATCACACTTCCGATACGTCGTACTCTAACTCATTCAAGTCTTGTAATTCCTTCTGAATCTTCACCAGGTCAGTTTGAAGACGACGTATGCGCATGCGTCGTTCATGCTCAATTATTGTTTTTGTGCTCTGAAGTTTTGACAGGGCACGGTTTTTTACTAGGGCAGAGTCGACGTCACGTGACCGGGCGCCATTTTGATTTTGTCCTTGAAGACTACTCACATTATGAGGGTTCGTAAGAATGGGACTAAACTTAATTTGACTTCTATCTGTATTGGTCGACTTCGGTTGAAGAGATGATGTAGCACCTAGAAATGACGAATAATCTTCAAAGTTGTCTTCATTTTCTTCGATTATTGAGGGTTTTGAACGGGTATTGTTTTTGAGTCTTCTAACATTCCGTGGTGATTTTGGCACAAGCTTGTATTCGGATGTCTTCATAAGAACATTGTTTTTAAACGCTTGCACACCCTGGAGATCAGAAAAACTCTCAACAGTTGCTTCATTGCCACGAAGTTCAATTGCACTGCCACTCCTTCTCTTGGGGTTGGCTTGAAAACTAGCACCGTCAGGGAGAGAATTGAGCACTTTGTCTCTGTCGAATATATTGGACCGTTTGGGATTGGGGGACAATGGCTTAGGTATAGAAATCCTCGGTTTCAGATAGTTCGACGGTCCTATACTCAAACTTCGACTTATTCTACAGATTTTCTTCAATGCAGCTTCCGCTTTATCGAAACTGTTCCTCTTCTCGGGGAAATCTCTCGGTTCTTCCTTCCTGGCTGGTCCGGCGAGGTCACTGTTCTCCTCCAGGTCATAGGACACTGATCCACCGTCCGATATGGAGAAACCGCTGCGGAAGAAAGATCGACATTCGTGGTATTAGAGAGATACTTTGTTCTATCAGTGAAATATAGGTTATAGTGACGATAACCGTTATGACTCTACGAGTGACGCCATTAGGACAATATTGTGACGTCATGATTGGAGTTCGCCAAGGCAATACATTTTCCGTTGAACTCCGTCGATTTCAACATACACACATACATAATGATAAATCAAATATAATGTTTGTGTTTCCTTGACACATTTGATGTTGGTCTGAGCCACTAGTGGAATATCTACTTTTCTGCCTCACGAGATGAGATAAATATGGTATTTGTCAAGGAAAGCCAGACAAACTCGATATCCAAACTCCATAACCATTTTCACTTGAATATCAACCAAAATAGACATAAATATGGCTACCCAGTTATATATTGTACTCATATAATGAATTACAATCAAATTCCATGTGGTCATATGCATAACAGATTCCTGTAGTATGCTCATATCATCTGGATGTATCTTAGTGCAAATTTTATGTATTAAATTTCATGTTTTCTCTTCAGTAGATATAATAGTACCAAAATAACCAAACTCCATACGTCACTACTAACATAACAGTCATGTTTGTCATCTTATTAATGTGACTGAGATGTATTGTTTCCATTTGCGTTGTATCCAATTAATATCCAACGGAGGCATATAGTACAACCAATTACCTCATATCTAGAATACTTTAAAAAATGTCCTTGTGACCCTATCAAGTTCATAAGGCAATTAAGTTTAAGAAATTGAAAGTCTGAACAGTTGACCTATGTGTCCACTAGATATCGCAACAGTTACTTTATAAACAGTACACAAGAACATCAGTGAAACTATCTAGGGTGCCTTTCACAAAGCAACATTAATTGTTTTGCTTTGCTCCCTTTCTTTAACATTGCACTAAGGTTATCTTCAAGGCTTACGATCACCTAAGTGCTTTGTTACAGGAGGCCCTGTATATGAAACATAGTCAAATGTTGGCCCGACCCACCTGGTCAGGTCCCCCCTCCTGCTCCTGTGTGTCCCGGGGGTGTCGTCTATGAGAGACTCGGGGAGCAGGTAGAGCAGTTCCTCCGTTAGACGGGGGTAGGGCTCGACAGGTAACTCCAATAGACGCTCCAGCCGAACTATCTCTTGTTCCAGCTGCAACAAAAAGCATACTTGGGATATGAGGGAACAAAATGTTCGGTAAAAGTCGACAAGATCGACGTTCGATGACGGGCTAGCGACCTACAAGCCAAGTCTTTGAAGTGCAGTTAAACGTGGTGTAAATATTAACAAGCAGATTTTCTGCATATCAACTTCTTTACCCACCGTTGGTATATTTAGAAACAAACGTCTTACAACTACGATTATATTACAGCAACACTCTCTGTTCAGGCCGCAAGTTGTTCATTTCAAGTCAAGTACCACCTTCTTTTTAACCATACATAACAATAAACCGATAATTATATAGACCGATAAACAGTATTGAAAAAACATAAATGCATTGAATTAGTTGATAAAATGTATCTTTGGAAACACTCTTTTTAGTCAAGGAGGATTTTGGCGAGTTATCAAAATGATTGATGGAACGATGAACTTAATGTTATTGCGTGTGTGTATTGTACGAGAAGGCATAATTGCGAAGCCTACACAAATCCGCATCAGAGATGAAAGAGCTTCAAGCTACGAGAGAAGCACGTCCTTGGGCTGCAGGGCCAGGAGGCATCATTACCGGCACTGTAAATAATGAACTACACGTTCAAGCCGTGTTTGCAAGAACCATGTGTTTGCCTGTGGTCGGAAATGAATCAACTCTCTTCATCCTTGACGTAATTAGCCATTTCATTTTGAAATTGAATGTGGAACTGTTTTCTGATTCTTTGCGCTCTTTGTTGTCTGTGCAGTGTACAATGGTTCAATAGTGCACTGATGTTAATGTTCCTTCACATGTAAAATATTGTATTAATTATTGTCTTCCAATGTCTTTTCGTTGCGCATCTTAACTACATAATCGTAGACGTACGCCACAGAAATTCCAGCTACACACAACAACAAGCAACACAATAGAATCACGAACACACTCGATCAGCATACATTGAATATTACATTCAATAATATTTACCAAAAACTTAGGGTAATCAATGCTCTATCAATTAACAAATACAAAGGGCATAAAACAATTATCTAAAATGGTTAATCTGCGGTTAAAATACACTGTACGTGTGTAACCCATGTGCGGACACTCAACACTGAAGACTTCCAACCTCATCCCACTGACCGAATGTCCCCTGTATAAAACCCAACAGATGCTATCGCAACACACCGACTCACCTCAATCATTTCCCGCTTATACACTCTGTTCTGTACCTCGGCCCTGTAGTATATCTCCTTCCGATCATCGAACACGAATCTGCGGGTGTTTGCCTCCACCAGAATTCCAGAGGAGGCGATGGTCGGGTTGCCCTTGCACGACACTATCACGTACATCTGTAGAGGGAACGAACAGTCGTTATTTAACGTGACGAACTATGACGTCGATCTTAGGAGAGTCATGGAGTCATGGATTTCAATTTGAAAATGTATGTTATCAAAAGATCCAACATCAATCCGAACCTCTCCCCAACCACCCCACTCAAACCTATCCAACCAGATGACTTCACGCTGCAGAAATACTTTTTTAGAAATTCTGGAAATACTGAACTTACTATGTGCGACTGCCCACGTGTAAATTAAAAAAACCCAGTCTATTACATTTAGTCGGAAAAGAGAAATCCAGGGAATTATTTAGAAAAGCAGTGTCTGTCTTTCATCGGAGATGGAAAGTAAAAGAAACAACCTTTGGGTATCAATGTAAAAGTAACCGTTATGTTTCCGTTACTAGTTCAATAACAAGTCAAAGATGGCGTGAACCTGTCCACATTGAAACATAAGACCACGATGAATGTATGAGTGAAGTGAGATTAATGGTGGAAGGTTCCATCTAAATCAAGAGTCTGTTTACAATTACAGCTCAATAAGACTCGTAGGATATAACCATTACACGGAGATTTACTATAATCGCTAAATGCCGGCGTCATGGGGCGAGTTTCGGCTAGTTAATGACGATATAGATTAATCAATGCCTGCTATCAGCCGGTCCGTCTGGAGTGAGACATCATTATCTGGTACACCTCACCTTCAACTGTAATGAATGGAGCTCTCCAGGAACTCCCTACCATCAAAACCAACTTTCGTTTTGTTGTAAACGTCTAGAACCTGTCTGGCTTATGGATCACATGTATGGAGTTGAAGTATTGCAACAAGTTATACGTTTTGCCTCGTACAACAAAGCTTGTTAGAGTTTTAAAGGCCTGTAAAACTTGTAACTACGGGGTAATTATTATAAATGATATATATGTATATACATATAATATACATCCAGACAGTACTCGTATTCATGACACCTATATGAACGATTTCCTTACAGTCTGCAGCAATTCACATAATTGTTTACGGTGACATGCGAATATTTTAAGATATAAACGTATATGTAATATATACAGAAAAATGGAATTATTATAAATGATATAGGGTTATCTAAGATACAAACTCATGGGTCATTTCAATGAATGCCATACCATCTAGGACACATATAGTGACGTTTTAAAAAAATAGTTCTTCGGTTAATTATTCAATTATTCTTATACAGTATATAGGGCGTGGCATTTTCAGATTTGATCACATAGAGAGTCATATCTAAAAAATAATTATTATCTTTGCATCAGTACGAATCCTCAGTACCCAATACCCATTAAATAAGAAAATGGATTAAGAAAGGATTAAAAAAGTGAATAATTAACTTTTTTAAAAGAAATCTTGTCCTTCTTTCACAGAAGACTCTTCACGACAGATGATCTTCAGCTTCGTTGTCATATACAAAGGTTTCTGTGGTAAATTTACAATCGCGTCAGTGCTTTGTGAAAAGAAATTCGGAACCATTAACCCAAACGTACACTAACCTCTAAATTACATTTTCCCTAACTCCGAATTACACTGACACTGACCCTGAATCACACTTACCGAAACTTTGGATAACACCATAACCCGGAATCTGAATTACACTAACCCAAACTACCTTACCCCTTATACTATACATAAAGAAGTTCACAACCATAACCCTAAACCTACACTCACTATAAGTCTACATTTTACGTAGTCCTTACTTTGAAATTACACTAACCTTAACTTTGAATTACACTAATCCTTATAATACACAAATGTAAATAATCCTAAACCAAACTATGAATGACTCTTAACTCTGAAGAAGTACCCTACAGTTGATTTAAACTCATTATAACTAACCCTAACTCTGAATTACCTTAACCCTTACATAACCTAACCTAACCCTCCTGGATTATATTATTTTTATTATACATTTGCCCACCTTGGGCACGAAGAGGAGACAGAGCGTGACGGTGGTGGAGAGGAACATGAAGCAGGACTCCATAGCGTAGGCGAGGGTGGGTCTGTTGTAGAGGATGTTGGAGACCACCACCACGCTGATACTCATGATCACCACGTTGTAGACGTTCATGCCGATGTACTGGGAGTCGTTGAGGGCCGGTATCTTCACATTGCGCGTCTCCCAGGCCATATAGACGCCGAACACCAGGAGGAGACCTTTGTAAGCGTAGAAGGCTCCCATCCACTTCTCCAGGTGGTTTGAGTGGCAGGTGGTCAGTTGGTGCAGGTAGATCAAGTCCTCGTCTCCTTCAGACGCCTGTAAAGGAGGGCTTTCTCACTTGAATATAGTACATTATTAACCACATGGTTGAAGATAATCGAGTAAATATTTTCTATACGAGCAGATATGCACCTATCACGTTTACCTTTGTTTCAGCATGATTTTCGTCACCTGTGCGTAATTCAACAAATGTTCGTAAAAAGCATAATCCTGACAATTGTTATGCTATAAAAATTAAATACAAGGGTATTATTTTTTTTAAAAGAAACGGGAAGAAAGTATGACACTCGAAAGGGTACAATATGACTTTTCAAAACTCGTGGAAAAATATGTATTATACAACCCTCGCTAATGCTCTGACAATACACTAGTTCACACTGGTTTAGTAAACGTTATATGACACCCATCCTCGGGTAACTCTCTTTATTATAAAAGTTCATATGAAGAAAGATATTCATGAGTGAACTGTGATAAACGACTATTGCAGTCCTGATTGTCACAAGCCGACAGAGATCAACAAACTTTTAGCTTGTGTTTGAGTTGAGGCGTCGGAGTTTATAAGACAACAATCAAATATTATTGGATGAAATGACAACACAATACATCTTCATTTAAGACCACTGTTAATCATACGAAACAGGCTCTTGTACTAAAAGTACAGTAGGTAATATATCATATCTATAGGTTTGTCCTCTCTAAGCACACAACAATGAAACGTTATGTGTTATTTTGTTATATGTTATTTTCAAGAACAGTGCAGAACGTTTCGATTGTGTATGACGCCAATCAATTCTCAGATCTTACAAAAGGGGAACAATACAACCGATGAAAATTGTAACAGTCTATAATATTCTTCGAATCATTTCTTTGATTTGCCAAAGTTGAAACGTATATTTGCGTATATGACACACATTGATTTGGACATTATCACACTGCAGATTGCCTGACACGTGACACTACAGGAGAAGATTCGCCCAGACTGTTTTATACCCACGTGTTACACAATGACACGTGGTTATTAGCACAGGAGGTAAATACTAGTCCCATTGATAATAACCTAGACTTCTCCTGACCATACAGCATTACCATTGCATATTACATGTTACTTTATACGAGGGACAGTCAATCAATATATGTGAAACACTCCGGGGCTGAATCAATACATAAACACAGTTAAGGTTACATTTTCTAACATCAGTTAAACATAAAAGTCGCATAAATAAGCCCGTATCAGTAATTCCTATTATTGACGTGATTCGCTGACTTAAAAAGGTAATTCATGTGAGAAGTTAAGCTGTATTTGACGTGATCCTATACACTCCAGAGGGTATTGATTCCCCATAAACTCGTAACTTTGGGAAACTTGAGAATACTTATCACAATGTCTTGAAAACTGCAATCAGCATGGAATGTCTTGAACTTTCTTTTAATGTGCACCCATGCGTATCATTCCAAACCTCATGAATGTATATTGTTCCTAATGTTACGCGACATTTCCTGTAATCTAGAGGAGCCATGATCTGCATTCTATATGCAGGTTTCTTTTTCAGAGAATGGCGAAAACTATATCGAGGAGACGCATTATTGAGACAAGTTGATGTACAGTGGCATTAAGTATGATATACAAATAGCATATACAGAAACACAATCAAAACTTACAATGCAGGCATATATCAACAATAAGTCATTACCGTTTTATCATAGTATTCAATATTTTGTATAAATCGTGAAAGACACATATTAGCTATAAACAGACATCTGAGCCCAAAACGAATATCTAACCACAATTTTGATTTTGTATTGCAAAGTTATTAGTTAGTTATCTATATTTAACAATTTTGTATTCAATGTTTAAAGATACATGACAGTCACACAGACATAGTTTTACATGCATAGCTGAGTAAAATAAATGTCCTATCCTAACATCAAACGTCTACACAACTTTACCACATGTTGCCCAGTTACTGTTGCCCAGTTACTGTTGCCAAGTTACTGTTTCTAAGTTACCACATGTTGCCCAGTTACTGTTTCTAAGTTAAGCAAGTACGCCATGATGTCTATTGTCAGTATCGTCGAACCCCTCCCGCAGTGTAAAGTTACAAGATAAAGTCATCGTGTCTTACGACATCTTCAGAAGAACCTCAGTCATCCAATCAATTGCTTGAACACTTTTAGACCACTTTTCTTTTCAAATGTATCATTTCATTAATTGTGCTCTTCAGAACATCTTACATATTGACAGTTATTGAAATATTGCGAGGAAAAGGTCCTGAGAGTAGTTTACGACTATATTCAGGTTAGGTTAAGCATCCTAGGATTAACTTTAACACGATGAGGCTGGTCATATTAAAGCTTTGAGCATGGTTTTACAGATTATGGAACTTCAGAGCAGACACCGGACAAAATGTTCATGTTTCACCACGCCAATTCAGTAGAGCTTCCTCCGGCAATGTGTCCGTCATTGTGGCGATATCAACAGCCTTGCCAGTGCTACGAATAATGGCATTAATGGGTAAGCATAACACACTACAGCGCATGAGCATCCTGTAACTGCATACCAACGACCTAGAGACAATACGTATAACTAGGTACACTGACGTTTGTCATTCATAGTAGATATTGGTTTCCGTGATGAACATTAGACGGAGATAAACACTCTTGTTTTATCTATCAGAGAAAGGCAGTATCAACCTTAAAATTAAACATAAGGTATCTTTATTTAAAGATTTGATAGATGCATTTGATTTAATAACATTGTGTGTGCCTACCTCTTGCGTAAGGTTTGTTATCTGTCTCTCCATAGGGTCGACGAACACCCACACAAATACGACAGCCGAGTCGACGATGAGGAGCGTCCCGATGATAAAGAGCAGGTGCTTGTCCTGGAGGAGCTGGTGGTGAGGAGGAACAAGGTGATGAACAGGAAACTCAAGCTCTAGATACTTAGATGTATGTATGTATGTTCAGATACATCTTACTCGCTGGGGGCATGTTAATCCTTTGCTCTACTCAATACTCTGAGTGTGTAGTGCGGGAAATGCTCGTAACGGCTACAAATAACTAGCCAATGAAAGTACTTCTACTCGAGCACTACTGGCAGTGCCGTGCAGTGACAAGGCCAAGAGAGATCCTCAACTTTTAACATTTATTTGGCTGACATTATAATTCTGTAAATAGCTACGGTTAACCAGCTTATCACGACATTTCATTGGCTGACAATATGATTCTGTAATAGGGAAGCTTTACCAGCTGGTAAGCATTACGAACATTTCCAGTACTATACGCTCAGGTTATTAAGTAGTGTCAAGGATTAACATACACTGTGGGAACAGGATGATTTTGATACGCGCATTGTAAACAGTGTAAGCAGTGTAAACATTAATAGACCTGTTTATATCACAAAACACCTTCATATATATTCACAATACAAATATTCGATATTGAAATATTTGATATTGAATTATTTGACATCATACCTTACTTTTCACCAGTCCACTGTTAGCTCGAGTAAATATTTGATGAACCCGGTATGTTTTAGCGAACATTGCACCAAACGCAAGTGAAAATCCTGCAGCAAGAAGAAACGCCCTGGCCTGAAAGCAACATGATTACACTCAGGGCAATACGATCATCCACATTCTTTTATCGTTTATCAATATTTAATAAAAATCTACCTCATTGGTCATCATACTCAGGGCTCTAATTGTCGGAACGTCCGTAGCCCTAATAATTACTACGAACCTGTCGAGGATAGCTGGGGAACTGGTGTAGAAAACGTAGTTTGGAACTCTTCAACACTATATATCAGTTGTGATTTCTATTCAAAGTACATCAGTAAGCTGTAAACGTTACATCAAATACAACCAAAATGAGAGAGTAAAGATCCATATGTTGAGATCCTTGGGGAGGTGCATTGACAGGCCGTAGTAAGATATACGTCAAGCTTAATGCTAATATGACGAGTACTTGTCAAAGTGTCTCGATATGACATCTGAAAGGCAATTCAAGGTGTCAGAGACTGAACTCAAACTCTGATTGGTCTAGACAAGTTGTTGAAACATTAGATTAAGGAATCGATGGCAGAAAGTCTATGAAGATTGAAGCTTACCTAATGGGTAGAGAAGAGCGACATTTAAAAGATTTATTTGCTATCCCTCAAAAGAACGTCTTATAGAAATGGATGTCTGAGACGAACAAGCATAAAAGCAAACATTAGTCAGCAGTCCTGGTTCAACATGTAGTACACATCGTTTAACTATATAAGAAATGGGCTGGTACGTTACTAGTCGATTACCCATCGTACACGATCCTGTCTGAGTTATGGACTCAATGGGTTCGAAAGGCTTTAGTAAGAGGGCGATAGCCGCATATAGATCTTGTTTCGAACAGGTAAAAGTATATCTGAACGTTTCCTGTTTGAATTAATTTACAATTCAAGGCATAACTATTTGGCATATGGTATTTATTATAAACATTTATAACAACGCTACACAGTCCATGTGTTTGTCATAAACCGTGAGATGTATGAACGTTAGTGTCAATGTTCAGGCAAAACATGCGTACATTATTTACTTATACAACCGCCCCAGAAATAGCTTGTGAATAGACCCGTATATTTGCACATGATGAATATTTGAATGTAGTTAATCAGTAACTTCTCCAGTATCTAACAATAAACCAAACACAACCAATTCAGAACTTGTTCAGTTTTAAAGCTATATTTTTAGAATTATTAAAATTATTGCGATTCATAGTGTGGTTTTCTCACCGTGCAGACAAAGGGAAATATGTCCCTGTCTAGAGTAGCATCATCCATACCCAGCAGAATCACAGCAGAGTACACCAGGATACATCCCACCACGGCCACATTGTTCAGCTTGGGACTCGATAACTTGATGTACCTGCAGAACAGAGACTAACTCGTGCAGTAACCAATACGTAACTTTAGATAGACAGTTCTAGGCTATATAACACATTAAAGAAATGTCGATCCAAATGCAATTAAGTTGTGCGATAACTTAAAACGTTGTAAATACGTCATTTATTTTCATTATCCATGCAGTGAAACACAGCCACTGTCATATTTTATTGTATTAAATGTGCACATATCTACACAGCATATGTGCCTTCAATCATTGTAGGTAAGACGAGTTCCTACCTGTCGTCGTCTGTGACGTCATCGTGGGATGTATTTTGTTTGTTTTTATTACATTAAATAATTAAATATAACATTATAAAGTGTACCGAAGTGAAATGCTTGTTTGCCTTTTAACATGATTTAATGTATTACATTAACTCATTAAATATAACATTATAAAGTTTACCGAAGTGTATAACCCTCGCTCCCTGGGTAAGATAAACAATTCACACTCGTTTCTTTCTATAATTTCACATGACTGACTTGCTAAAGAAACTTAAAACCCTACTGATAAAACTAAGCATACATTCACGTAAGGGTAGGGCAATCATATAGATTACTTTCGTTTGTCTTATATCGAATATGGCCAATTTTATCTCGTAAACAGGAAATCACGTCTGAAAACCGAGACATAAGAACACTCATGTACGTTTTTCAAATTCAAGCCTGGGGCTGCTTGTGTTACTATCTTCACCACTTGAAACAGTAACGTTTGTAAGCCACTACCATTATGTAAGTGCTATTTTTACTCTCAATATAAGCTAGTCGAGGGTTTTACTGCACACGAAACTGATCTGAGCAATTCAAATCAGTGAGTAATACGACTAAACGTTTCAAATCTCCTGTGTACAAGAAAAAGTGCATTCAGAAGAATTTCGTAAAAATTACAAAATAAAAAGAATATTTTATGAGCCCAGTTTGTTTTAACTCCAAATAGGAGTTGGCATTTACGTTATATCATAACACCGTCTGTTGCCAGGAGGGAATACACCAAAGAAGGGGGCACAGCGACTCCATTCCTGTTATTCAGATTTAATAGATATTTATTACAGTGGAAATATCCTTTGGGAAAGAACAAAACGCAGGCAAGTAACAAAAGGTGTTTGCCTTGCAGGAAATCGTGTTTATTTCCTCCGGTTAGCCGTGTCATTTCATTAGAGACTTCAGATCAATAACAACTTATCGCTAACAACCCTACCGCTTTCTCTGCTGGACTCCGGTCACGTGGAGTGGTCATGGGGACGTTAATCATAAACTTAATCTAAATCAAAGCGGTAATCAGACTTTAATTAACTAGGTTTGAATTATTGATATGTAATGCAATAATAACACCGGTCTCTAGAAACCATGTGGCGCGTTCTTTAAAGAGCAATTGCTACTTCGTAAAATGCTGGCATGACGATTAAAGTAATCACGATATAATGTGATCGCAAACAATATTATCTCAATATCGCCAACAGACTAGATAGAGGTTTACTTATATCTGACTCAATTTGATTTTATTCCACATCTAAGGAAATCGCTCATGCGTTGACGTTGAGCTTGAAATTCTCAAACGAGAGTATTCTCTTTCTTCAAAAGCATCCCCGGAAGTATTGTCCCTTTAAACACATCCGCTGATGGCGTACCGGAGTTTGCGGTAGTGTAGGTTGAACGTGAGGAAGAAGATGGCTGCGATGACGCCGAAGCCACAGAGAGCGCACGAGATGTAGAAGAAGAGCGGCTCAATAGTCTTCTGGTGGGGCCAAACAATCTTCTTATCCCTTGGAATTCGACCACCTAGATGATTAAATAAATATTTGAAACTCGATTCAAAGTGGAATTTTTCAATTTCAATTCTATCAGTTTTGCTGAGGCCGTTTCAAACAACTATAACACATTTACAGCTAAATTGATTGCAATGGAGTAAAAAGTCAATTTGAAATAGTTTTCGAGAAAAACATTATCGGAAAACAAGTACTTTTCAACGAATGAAAAATAAATATTTGAAAAGAATCTGCGGAGTCGGTAGTATCTAATTAATTGGAAATCAAAACATCAGGACATGGTTCAGTCGCAAACAGCCCCAAACTGATACATGTTAAAGCACGTTGAATGAGTTATTTCAAACAACGAAACACACGCTTATAATAAGGATTACTGAATGTTTGTGAGTAGAGAAGAATGACGATAAACATAGAGGCGGCACAAGACAGAGTAGAAAGAAAGAGTATATACATTTATTATGCATGTAACATTAAACCTTTAAACTTTAAGCAGTATGTTGCTAGTTAGTTAGTTACTTCATTGAAACTAATTATTTCACGAAACAATTCAATGACAACAGTACGATTGCCATTATAACATCAGTAAAACACTGTAGTGATCGCTTGGTAATAGCACATATAGCTAAGTTGTGCATTCATCTTTTCATTGTGATATCAATAATTCTAATTAAATGCGACATATTTATTACAATGAATAATCATTTAAATTTGAATAATCGTTAAAAAAAATTACCTACTATATCGGAATAAACTGTGAGTTTTATATTATCAAATAACTAACATTTGTTTTTTAAGCAACATTTTCGACAACATTTACACTGACTCCAGCCAGAGGCAAATGAAACACGCACCTTGCCAGTTGATGTCGAGACACTGGTTGCAAGTGAAGTCCAACTCGCCACTGTCCGGCTCCAGTACTGCAACAGGTGTGAAGTTACCATCTGAAGTGAAGATGTCACTCGTGTTGGTGGCTTCTATTGTTATAGTGATGGTAGTGTTCATTGTTCAAGTTTACTGTTCAAGTTCATTATTGCATAATCTGGTAAACATCTTTCTGCCTATTAGATATTCGAATTCAAACCGTACATACATAATAACATTATTGTGATGTTTGTATAGAAACAGCCAAGTGCAACATCTGTCGGGTTTTCAACTTGTATCGTCATTTTGAAATGAAATGCTCTTATGGACCCAACCAAGGACGCACCTCGGTATCATGGTTGACAAGTGTATACAGTTTCTCGAAGCTAGCATGTATAGTTTCAGATATCTGCTCCAGGCACAATTATTGAACATTGCTAATATATACTTCTGAAATAAATCCAATTCATGAAAGCTTTCGTTTACTAATGTTATGCAGTATACAAACCTTGGTTCTGGTAGATGACTGTTATGCTTTCTCTGTCTGATCCTTTGAAAGAAACTGGCCCCTGGGGATCAAATGTCAAAGACAAATTATGATTGCTGCTCTTTTACATACCTCTAACCGAACGCGACTAGCAAAATTTAGGAGATAAACATACTATTTTTGAAAATCAGAGACACATTATATTCGACCAATAAGGAATTCATTTGATTTCAATCTTAATTTATATGCTATCAATCCAGTATACAACAATGCTTTGATTTTCAACCTTTCAAGATTGTTAAGGTTTATCTCCTAAATACATGTATGAAGTCATGGATGAGATCAGAAATCAAATAGTTCTCTTCAGGACAATAAAAGAAAAACATTTTCATAAAATGAAAGAAAACATCCAAATCAACTATTAATAAGTAATATTCAGAAAGTATTGCAATCCTTACAGAAACACCCAGGAAGTCGAGTCCTTCAATGATGTGTAGAAAGACGTCTTTGACGGGCGCCATGTCTGTGTAGTTGAGATGGGCGAGAGGTGGGAGAGTGACGTTCTCTTTAGGGTTGAGACTTTCCTTGATGGTCAGTGCTATAGTCCACACCGTGTCGTACGTTGTGCTGGCGTACATACTCATAGGAGACGTGCCGTTGTTCTCCCAGTACTCGCGGGTGAACTCACCCGTGGTCTGGAAACATTAACATGTATACATTAACATTTGTGTAGCGCATATCCAGCTCTGTTGGACTCCTCCAATGATGTTTGCATTTACCTCGATCATTGGGTGACGCTCTTTATGACACGTCTTTCCTATTCTCAACCCCCTGAGGACCATACTACTCGTGCAGGTTTATGTCACTTGCTAGTCATACACCTTTAATTCTAATACATAGAATAGAAATTGATATTCTATTGGAACCTTCTTGACAGACGTTTATATCTTTGACAATGGATACCCCTCGAAGAGGCAGTTTAATAGTTTGACATTACGATATCGTATCGAATGTCCACGGTTACTTCCTTAGAATCAAATTTGTTTCAAATGTCTGTAACACATGTACTATAAGAGTGTTACTGTCACACAAGAATAGTAGAAATCATTTCAGAGAAACAATCAAATTAAATAATAAACTATAATGAACAGTTTAAAACTATTGTCCAAAACCTGAAGTCGTAAATTGCCAATAGTTACTTGTTCTGAGTGAAGTAATCGTACCAGATCTGCCTATAGTCACTAGGTATGAGTCAAGTAATCGTACCAGATCTGACTATAGTCACTGGGTATGAGTGAAGTAATCGTACCAGATTTGCCTATAGTCACTGGGTATGAGTGAAATAATCGTACCAGATGTGCCTATAGTCACTGGGTATGAGTGAAGTAATCGTACCAGATCTGCCTATAGTCACTGGGTATGAGTGAAGTAATCGTACCAGATCTGCCTATAGTCACTAGGTATGAGTGAAGTAATCGTACCAGATCTGCCTATAGTCACTGGGTATGAGTGACGTAATCGTACCAGATCTGCCTACAGTCACTGGTTCTGAGTGAAGTAATCGTACCAGATCTGCCTATAGTCACTGTGTATGAGTAAAGTAATCGTACCAGATTTGCCTATAGTCACTGTGTATGAGTAAAGTAATCGTACCAGATTTGCCTATAGTCACTGTGTATGAGTAAAGTAATCGTACCAGATCTGCCTATAGTCACTGGGTATGAGTAAAGTAATCGTACCAGATCTGCCTACAGTCACTGGTTCTGAGTGAAGTAATCGTACCAGATCTGCCTATAGTCACTGTGTATGAGTAAAGTAATCGTACCAGATTTGCCTATAGTCACTGGGTATGAGTGAAGTAATCGTACCAGATCTGCCTATAGTCACTGGGTATGAGTGAAGTAATCGTACCAGATCTGCCTATAGTCACTGGGTATGAGTGACGTAATCGTACCAGATCTGCCTACAGTCACTGGTTCTGAGTGAAGTAATCGTACCAGATCTGCCTATAGTCACTGTGTATGAGTGAAGTAATCGTACCAGATTTGCAACAGACTTGGTATCCTCCAACAGATTGCTCAGACTGGAGACCACGATGTACCCTTCTGCAGCTGTTCTCAACTCTTGGCGCGTGCAGCCCGTGACGTCACTGGTGTTCCACCATGTATCCAAGAAACTACCAATCAGCAGCCAGACATATCTGCTTCCGTACATACCGTGTTTGTGGGCCTGTAGAACCGATACACCAATTGATTCCTGTGTTTGTATAGGTAATGTACATCTTTTTTTCGATATTAACTAAATCAGAAACATTGTGCCTTCCTTTTTTAAATATTCAAGAAAACTGGTTGTCCCAGAAACATGTTAATAAGTATCCTTCAGGCTTTTGTAATGTTTTAAAGAAAACAGATAATGTTTATACCTTTATTCACACACGCTATGACTAGCACTCAATGATAAGCAATATTATACACGCACTGCTGTCTTTGCATAGGAAATATATTCAGTAAAATGTTGGTTAAATAACAATAAATAACAATGCACTGCGAATAAGTTTGTTATCACTAACATGTTCTTAGAACAATTTCAATTAATCTGTGTGTTTTGTATCATTCCGTGTTTGAAGGATTTCTTTATTTAACATTGTAAGATTCTATATAATTTCTATAACAAAAACCATAATTGGAAATAGTATAACCAATAACTGCATAATGAAATTTCATGGTTTTACATAATGTGTTTTGTACATGTGCGTGACTATCGATTGAGAAAGCGGCTTTATAAGATTGAAATGGAAATGGGTTTAAAGTTTTGCTGTGTAACTGAAGGGCCAGGATATTACAAGTGAAAAGATTGATATCTTTGTAAACCCAACAAACCTCACAGAACACTTGCCTCGCAGACGCCTGCGAAAATCCACCTATCAAAATTCGCACATCCAATTTCTGAAACAACAAAAGATTCCATAAATGTTCACATGCGTTACTTACAGAGAGCAACAAGAGATATGCTTTATCATATATCATTCCTAAACAGGCAGCATGGTCTGAAGTGTCGTTTATTCTTTCCACTTATCATACACATGTACATGTCTTGTGCTTCGATTCAATTCTTGGAATACACTGGCGTCTAAAAGAAACTATGCATGCCAAATTGATGAAAATTTATTTCGCTAAACACGGATCGGCTTGACATAACTCAAAATGGTATCTACCAGATCTAGCCGAACTTTGCTTCAATAAGAAATATCAAAATAGAAGGTTGGAGAAAATTAGTATGTTTTTCAAAAGAAAATCTCTTTTGATAAATAATTAACTAGTTGTTGAATGTAACCACGCTGGGGTCTTTCAGGATCAATGAGTAATAATGATAAAATATACCTGTTTTAATGTCATCCGACATAAGACGTCGTTAAATTTTAACATTCTTTTCTTCTTACCTAAGACCAATACAGAGGCACATAATGGGTTCAAGCATCAGTGTTAGTATTAATCTTTAAATTCTTTAAATCCTGTAAACTGGCTATGGAGTCCAAAACATAATTCTTTAAAATGAAACTCTTTTTTGGACTCGAACTTTTTTTTTACGGAAACTTCATTAATATCAGCATATTTACGTAGATGAAACTTGACACATATGCACACAACATAAATGGTTTAATGAATGCAATCGGAATGGTCATATACAACTTAAGCGTTTAAAATGAACACGTTTTCACAGATGTTATTATCTGAAATACCATTGAAGATTTTCAAAATCCAAGGCAGAACATTAGGCAAACAATATTAATTACAAATTCTGATGCTTAGATTTTATGCTATTTTTACACACGTCTTTATAAACAAATAAAACAAGACCATTTTAAACAAATAGTTGCTATATTTACATGACTTTTATAGGCTGCTTGCTAATTAAATTTACTTTTTCAATTAAAATGTTATTTGAAGAGTGAAGGACACTATGCAATGGTTAGGTTTTACTTACTTTTAATCGTTTCATATTTTCCACGATTTCTCTTTTGGAGTTAAAAGACAGAGTGGCTACAGTAGAAATGTTATAGTTTTCCAAGACGTCTCCTATATCATCCATTGCCTGGAAAAAAATTAGTATTGAACTAAAATGGTTTATAATAACTGGCTGGCACATCAACAATGAACAACTCCATTGTCTGATAGAAAACTGAGTATAGAATAACGAAATGGTTTATAACTGACTGAGACATAAACCATATGTGAGTCTTCTAACTGTCATTGTCTGAAATAAAATAAATATTGAACAAACAATGGTTTATGGTAACTGACTGGCACATCAACAATGCATATCTCCATTGCCTGATAGAAAACTGAGTATATGATAACGAAATGGTTTATAACTGACTGTTACATCAACCATATATGTCTCTTCTATCTGCCATTTCCTGAATAAAATATGTGTTGAATTAATGGTTTATGATAACTGATTGGCATATCAACAATGAATATCTCCTGTATCATCCATTGCCTGAAGTATAGAACAACGGAATGGTTTAGAACTGAATGAAACATCAAACAGTCCAATATCAGCCGTGGCGTGAAGGAAAAACGAAAGTAGAGAACAACAGGACACACATCTAGGACATGTTCGCGTGAAGCTGGCAAGAAAACACGGAAACCTTTGAAAATTAATCATCTCCTACTCTATCTTAAATTGCCTGAAATCCTAAATTTGAATTTATAAAAAAAATACTTTGGTTTAAGTTTCCATTTTCTCGCAGACTTAGTTTTCGTATTCAGTTGATTCACTGAAATATGTCATGTTGTATCGTGTTACTCATTAACGTTGATGACGTTATTCCTTTCTTTCACTGCAATTCTAGAAGTTACCTGTCTTCTTTAAGTTAACAAGAAACGAGTTGAATTTCTGTCATTGTACGATTAAGGTATTTTGATAAACTAACTATAGTTATTTTTTTACATATTGTCTTATTATACTGAATGTCCCATCATTTATGTGTCTGGTATAAATAAGCATGATCTGTGCTTGAACACGTGTCTAGACGTACGTCTTCAACCATGATTCATTTGCTGGAAACATGAAGAATGTGAGGTAGTTAACCACGCCATTTTAGAACTTCGTGGACATCTTACACACTCTTCTGCATACTTGTGCGTTGATAAGAATGTCTACAACTTCAAAGTTCCATGGGAAATCAAAGCTATTTGGTTCCTTGCAGCGTACAGGGCACGAAGACAAACATCTCGTTTGAGCAAATAACACTGAAGACCAGTTAGTTTCCATGGCAATGAAGGAAAGATTGTGCTCGTTTTAGGAGGAAGTAAACCATATCCTTCCGAGACTTTAGTAGGTAATGGCGTCTTGCAGTACCCACACGTCCAAGTGTCCGTGTATCATTCACGCCAGCTGTCGGCGTATCCGCTACCCTTGTCCAGTGTGGAATCATTATCCCTTTAATGCCCTTGCTGACTGATCGCCTGATCTGATCCGAGACTAACAACGTCAGTGCGGTCACTGGCTATACACTGACCCATATACATACACGACTCATAGCACCGTCTCCGCTTCTTTGAATGCATAGTACAATACAACTTTCCAATGCAAGGCATAAATCTTGCCAGTCTCCATTACTGGCTGATTTAGGCCTTGAAGTATTTCCTTAAGAAATCTGTGCTTAGAAATCCAGGCTCACTATGCATTTCTTGTGCAGGATTCACTATCTAGGCACAACAAAGCGAGGGAAATACCACAAGGCTTAAATCAGCCAGCAATGCAGACTTGCAAGATGTATGCTTTGCATTGGGAAGTTGAATACAATACAGTAATTTCATCATATGCCAAAACTACCTTCTTTGCGAAAATAAAAGTTCTAAACGTTTCTCATCGCCTTTTCTTTTAAACAAATTGGGTCAGAAAACGATGTTTCGTTGTATACGCTTTAACCACACAACAGCTTGTATGTTCACAATAAAGAAGTTGTTTGCTACTTATTTTCTGATGTATTCCACTTCTTAATGCTTTTCGAAGACTTGACGTTAAGGTAAGTATGGCTGGTTCTATAAGTACGCTACTGTGGTCACTAGTTGACTGACGAGCGTCCAGGCTCCTCATTGCAGCTATGAAATTATGCTACAAAATCATTTTTCTAAATGACATATACGATTGTTTCTCTCCATTCTTTCTTTAACAACCAATAAGTCTTTGCAATATGGCCATTTGAAGTAGATACATTGTTTCTCTTTAAAGGCACGGGAAGAAGGGGATATTCCCCTGCTATTTAAATGGTATCCCTAGAGCACCTACACCTCCATCATTAATGCCACGCAGTCATCAGGATAAACGAATGAGGAATTGTATCACCCTTGCCTGTCCAAAACGCTACTTCTTGTAATTTACAAATGTCATATACAATATATATAAAATATATGTTATGAGATGTATGTGCCCTATTGCTATCTTATTGAGCTCAGTGAATTTATTCCTGCTTCAAATCACAGCTTAATCTCCTTTTGAGATTGACATTTTTGTCAATAAACACATAAAATCAAATGAAATGTAATTGTTTCTCAACATTTGTATGTTATAAAGTATATAAGAGGTTTTCATTCATATTCCATTTCGACAAGTGGGCAGGGCAACTTCGCAGTTGCGATTGCTTTAAAATATTGTCATTAGTAAATTTCAAAACATGGTTCTTTCTTTCTTACAGTATCAGTTACAAAGAAAAAAGGTAAAATTGAAATCATAAACTCGACTCGTCACCTACAAATCGATAAGAGAACCGTTGTAGATATTTGTGAAACATGTTCAATGTGTTCGTGATTTTTTTTCATTTATCGTTTACAGAAAAGCAGTTAACTTGCAATAAACGCACCACACATTTCATGATTAATGTTATGTTTCGGTGGCTTTGATAGATTAATGATTGTTTGAATCGCATTTGGATTTTATCGTGTGTAAATAACTCATTTTATACCGCACAGTACTTAGATTATACCACTGAAGGGTACTACTTCACCAAATAGGAACACAATGACAGAAACATTCTAACAAGCGTGTTGGGATAGCTGACTCTTCAAGATCACATGGCAATACCTTTAACTTTTTACAGTGGAAGTGATTTCTTGAAAGTATTGTGGTACTTTTTTTAAGACAGTGGACATCAATATAAAGTTTGGGACGCCGATTAAATGAAAAATTAAATGAAAAATTAAATGAAAAATTAAATGGATTGGGAAAGCTTTATACATTGTATCCTTAAGTTACATCATGAATAACTCAATACGTGATGGTATCCACTGTATCAAGTCTTTGTTGAGTTTTTTCAACTTAGATAAAACATGCATGTACTTACTTCGTAAAGAGACTGGTGCTTAAGACAAACAATATAGTTTTGAAAACTTCTCTTCTGAATCAAACGAAGACTACACTCCAAAACGTCGTGTACGTTCAAGGGTTTTTAAGCAATACATCATTTTAAAAGCTTGTTCATGTTTTAAATTCTTGAAAGTTTGACTTCAAACGAACTGTAGACAGACTAGACCTACCTAACTTACGGTAATAAGTCGATAATCGTTATCGAAAAAGACTGTACATCATAAAGTACAAACGGAGGAAATACATGTTCCACACACAGTTTTAGAACTTGTAGAAATATAGCTCGTCAATCCGTTTAAATTAAAATTTAATTCTAATTCATTGAATGGGCGATCTTTTTTCGATCCCATTTCTAAACAATCGGAGTTAACACTTGCGTGTTATTAAGTAGAGGGTAATGTCCGAGTAACTGTCCATTCCTTAAAAATAATGGGCCTCGGCCCCTCCGGGCATTAAAAATAATGGGCCTCAGCCCCTGCGCTCCATTATTTTTAAGGAATGGAGAGTTACGAGGATATTACCCTACTTTAATTACACTCAAAGTATTGCTCTTTTATCAAAATTGCTTTAAAAAGTTAAAGAAATTAAATTTCTACTTTAAAAATATGATGTGATGTGTAACTCCCATTACTGAAAAATAATGGAGAGAAAGAACAATAGGATGACGTCACAAGTGTAATTTAATTTGTGATATTGTGGATCTCTTTCAAAGCCATCGTCAATGTGGAAACCATTTTAAGCGCAGATAGAACTCAAGAACAGTACAAATACCAACGACAGGGTGTCGATTTATAGAAATCAAATTAAATGTTTTCAACTGATTTTTGTACCGTCATTGCATTTGGTGGAGATAATTGGAATTCAATTTTCAGGCAAATTACTGTCAGTGTAAAATTGAATATATCTATAAAAATGAATTTACATTGAATTCCGTATTCGAATATTTACGAATTTTTATTTGAACTGTTATAATGCAATGCTGTCATATTTTAAAACTAATATCATGAATAATTGGTAAAAACGTAATGCTCATATAATTACGATGCTTCTATAAGAAACAAAACGAATTAAACTTCTCGGCAAAAGTGTCTAATGAACAGGGACGTCCTTCATTTAAATCAATGGCTGTCAGCTTAGCCATTTCAAACTATTAACTTACAAGGGAAAACTTTTCTTTATCTTCATATAACGTTGCAACGGTATTCCACCGGAAATATTGAATGAGCATGCGCCGGGCGGGGTTGAGAGATGAGTCGCCCGGAGCGAGGCGGAAGAAAGTTGTGTACTTCTCTCTCTCGCTGAGGGCGGGGGAGGTGGCGGCGTGAGAGATCTGCAATAAATAAAGGGATATAAATAAAAACCAGACACACAGTAATGTCAGTTTATGTACTCTACACAATCTATACGGGGCACCGTATGCTGAAGTCCATTAGGAAACACATTTAACATCGTGTGTAGTGTCCTTTTGCCCCATGCTTCTCAAACCAGAGACCATTTCTATCACAATTCGCCATATATGATCTGAGTCTGATATTGACATAAACTTTTAAACATAAATAATCATCTTCAGTCTTACAAAATAGAAAACCTGCAATTCATAGAAAAGAAAATTCTGTTGATGCCAGGCCTTTAGAATGTTCAAGTTTTAATCATGATTGACAAATGCTGGAAGTAAGCAATGGAAAGGAAATTCATTTCTGTGAAAGGAAGGTACAAGTAAGTAAAGCTATCAAAATCAGGGGCATTTCCTTTCATTATGTCGAATCGATTGTATCTGGCAAATCAATGTGAAGATTTGAAACGTATCTTCAAAAATCGTATCCTAATCATACATTTACCTGTTATGTATCTATATGAACGTGATCTTAGATATACTTGAACCAGACACTGTGTTTGGAAGTGGGTGCTTTTACCTCGTTTGTTTAAACATAGCGAATGACAGTTTAATCATGCAAAGTAAGTATATAAAGAGCGTATTCGACGTGCTTTCCTTTCCATGAAAACTTGATTACGACCAACACAATCTAGAAGAATATTTTTTAAGAACCTAGATTAAAGTTAACATGGTTAAAGGATAGATGTAATGACATATGGTCACATTCGGATTCATTAAAATGGGATGTCAATTTGATTATTGTTCGATTTTAAATTTCTGAAATCGGCCCATTAATTACTTATATACGGCTTTTTTTAAAAGGCGCATACTTTAGCCCCGGTGATCAGAATGAAAGTCTGCGGTGGTGTGGCCCCTGAAGAAATGACGTCACTGGAATAATCTCATTATCGGCGATAGTCATAATTCAACGTAATTTCGCAACATTTTGAATGTTAATTTCACTGACAAATCTTCAATCAAACAACTTAAATTTTCCATATATCGAATGTTTAGATATCCAAATAGGTAATTCCGCAGATGACAATTACATAATTATTGCATAAACAAGTGTTTTTGGCGATTTAACACACCTCATAAATTCATCTAGTGGTAGTGATAATCATCATTAATTAATTATTTAGGCGCCGCGGGCACCAGCTGTCTTCGAGGCCTCGTCTGTGTTTAATCACAGTCACGCCTCAATTATTTCTCAAAGTGTTGGCCGTGCTAATTGTGGCATTGTTGAAATGGTTAAATTAAAATCGTCTTAATGATCAAATGAAAGTGTATATTGTCCCGATTTTATGCTCAATTGATTCCGATATATAATGTCCGTAGAGGTAATAATCTGTCACTCTTGCGAAAAATGCATTACACGTGAACTGAAACGGTATTATCCTTAGAAGTTTGATATTTTGAATTTTTATATATTTGATTGATTATTGTTTTAAAGCCAAGTTATAAAAGGAACATTTTGAGGCTTAAATTTGTATTAATATATTACGAAAGGGAGTAACGTCTTTTGGAAGAGAATCAGAGAGCAGTTTAATTCAAAATATACACCATTTATCTTTACCCTTAAAAACATCTCATTTTAAAGGAGTCAAAAGGCAATATTGTGTAAAAGGTACGTATTATGAACATTTCCTCTTAATAATCGAAGCATTACAGTATCGACCCTATCTAGAACAAATATACTTGATTAGACTCCGAATTTCGCAGTAAACTGGCATTGATTGCTTCCTCGATGTAAATTTATTGAATGGCATACGTTAGAGCAAAAGCATTCATTCCAAGATTATCGATGAGGAAACTAGAGTTTATGACGTCCTGCAGACCTGATACTCCACTAAATCTGTATTCATTATTGGGCGTGTCGCGCCATTAATCATTATTTTTTTAATCTCCCCAATTGCAAAGTTAGACCCCGATGGAAATTTTCTGCGCAATTCCAGCGACATTTTGATTAATGTGAGCGTTTATATCAAAGTCTTGAACATGTTTGATGCACGTATAGTGACCAAGATTAACGAGCACTGGACACGACTGATGGTGACCAGTTGTAGTTTTATGGTAATCACTTGAAATAAACAAAAACCATGAGGAATTGTTAGATATGACAGTGATACAACCTGTGCTAGAGTTAGTCATCCTTAGACACCGTTTTCGGTTTTTAAAAACACATAGAACTATCCTCAGAATGTGAGATGAACGTTGCTGTAATAACGAGTTATTGGAATTTCTAAACCGGGCCCACAATGTAGGTAACACTCACACTTGATTAAATATGTCGCTGGATAGTATCACCACTTACACACTTACCCACTGCAGGTGCGAGCTTATAAACGTCAGTGGAGTAAAATACCACAGCAAACTGGAGAAACATTAATACGTGCACTGATCAAATATTTGCAAAAGGAAACTTTTATCTATGAATGGACACGATTGGGACATGGTCAAAACACTTATTAAAATAACCCCTTATATGTCATTTAAGTGGACAGCAGAATTCTAGCATGGCGTGTCGATAACGAGAGGTGAGCAATCCGATATGGTTCATGATATGATCTCGGGGACATACATTTGATTGTTGAACATATAGCCGATGCCAGTGCAAATTATTTAGACCGATAGTTTAGAGATGAGCAAACTATCAAAAAAATATTTGAATCAACAGAACAGAAGATGAGAGGATGGACACTTGCAAGACACGTCTGAATATTTCGAGGAAACTTCTGTCTCGCTTCCTGCCCCGACTTGGTCGTCATGTTGGGAACCATTTTTGGGGATCAAGAATCAGGCACTTCAGCGATGGAAATACAATAGACCGGATGTATCAACATTAGGGAAATTTATGGTTAAAGTGGGATATTAATTATTTCACATCATTGCTTTATGTGGGGCTTAGAACCCTCGAGTGCATTTATGAATGGAAAATAGGATATATATGACATGCAGAATTTTTAAATTTGAACGCTATACTTACAAGGATGAGATTCCAGTAAGGCACTATTTGAGCAACCGTCTTGGTGACTTCTGCGCATGCGGACCCCATCACCATGACCATGTTAGGTTTCCGATATATCAGGTCATAGAGGCGATCTGTACCCTCGCCAGGATCACACTGGAAACATAAAACATACTCTAAATAATAAATATATCAACAAATCGATTTGGAATGAATTTAAAGACTTTCATGTAAGTTCTTATAATGCAACATAATGCATATTGACAACACCTCACAATGTACTGTAAGTAGATAAGTGCTCACTGACGTCGTCGTCTCTTCGTCGTCTATTCGTCGTCTCTATCGTTGTGTCGTCACAATATTTTAAGTTATGGCATGACAATGGTCGTATCGCTGTCACAATGGTACATGACTAGCAGAAATCAGTTTCAGCACACTTTCAGCACAGCTTTTTAACTTGTTTCTTTTTAAGCAAGTAATCAACAAAATACTAAACTCCTTTCCATATAATACCATTCTCATTAATCTGTGTTATTAATGTGGATGATTTTGTATCAAACTCGCTTTCGCTCGTTTACTACCAACTTAGTAACTCCTTTTATAAATATAGTATGACATGATAGGTCGTTAAGTATCCTCAAAATATTGAATGTGATAATAAACAAACATGAAAGGCTCCATCAATGATGTGGTACCAAACATGTAAAATGTAAACATCAATATGCTGGTAGAACATCTCTGTCATAATGATTATCTACTTTGGATTTCAAACTACGTTTCAAGAGACTGCTACTGCATTCTTTGTGTCTCCGATGCTTGCTGTGCTTCTTGCGGGCACTTTATGCACCGTGTAGTTAGTTCAAGGCTTGTGACCAGAACAAGGGAGAATTCCTTTCTTCAACTGGTAATACAGTTTAAAGAGATGAGAAAATGAGTAGACACAGTGTCCATCACACTCTATCTAATACCGTAGTTCACGCTGGAGACCAACTGGCGACTACATTTTTTCAACGCATTTCTTTTCCTGGTTTCGGATCTCCTTTAAATCAAGTGATGAATTGTTTTGTTGATAAGAACAGGAAATCTGACATTTCAGAGAAGTCGTTGGGTGGAATTTCAAACCGATGGTGATTTATGTATTGTTTAATGGACCAGTTCTACAGATTAGGGGAGTGTTCCACTGCCATCCCCTGTCGTCAATACAAACACATTAGTTCCAGTAGCAGTCCCTTCACACGTGATTACTCCCGGAATGTGATACATTTGTCAGCTGCTTGCTGATTGCGTAATGATAAATGGCACTTGTCTGTTGTGCGCATGAAATCACATAAATAATTCTGAAAAATTTACATCATATGATTTGTTCCATTAGCGATGATTATTTCAGCGTTAAATTCAATTTGATAGTTACCAGTCATTGTTTTCTCTCTTGTCAGAATCGTTGAGTGAAGTAAAGCATGCTAAATGATAAATGAATTTTGAAATTTGGAACACAAATCATAAAGATTCACTTTAATAAGAAATTCCGTCGTTGAAATGATCATGAATACAGTGAATCAAATAATTCGCTAGTGACATTAAGGGAACATTAGCGAAGGGGAAGTAGTAGCAGTAGCAGCAATAGAAGCAGTAGTAGCAATAGAAGTATAAGTAGCAATAGAAGTATAAGTAGCAATAGAAGTATAAGTAGCAATAGAAGTATAAGTAGCAATAGAAGCAGTAGTAGCAATAGAAGTATAAGTAGCAATAGAAGTATAAGTAGCAACAGCAGTACTATTATCCGTTGCAGGGGCAGCAACAGAAGTAGTAGAAACAGTAGTAAATGTAGTAGCAGTAGTAGAAGTAGTAGTAGCAGTAGTAGTAAAAGTAGCAAAATGCAGTAGTAGTGGAAGTAGTTTCAGTAGAAACAGCAGATCCAGTATTATCATTAAGTATATAGGAGTAGTAGATGAAGTAGTAGAAATAGTAGTAGTAGTAGTAGTAGGCCTAGTAGTAGTAAGCAGTAGTAGTAGCAGCAGTATTAGTAGTATCAGCAGCAGCAGTAGTAGAAGTAATAGTAGTTGTAGTAGTAGTAGTAGTAGTAGTAGTAGTAGTAGTAGAAGTAGTAACGGCAGTAGAGGTGGTTGTCCAGCCTCACCAAATGTATATGTAATATATAGATATAAATTTGTAGAGTGATATCAATGAGAGCTGCCCATTAGTAAGCAGAGTCCGGGAAATGTAGTTAATTTGGTCAAGCATTACAATAATTAGGTTTATGACCATTGACAGTGCTATTGTGAGGCAATTATAAAACTACAAGCCGGCAAACAATAATTAAAAAGGCTTTTTCCTGTGCACACTCCGACGGAACAATTAGACAAGAAAGAATTCTCTGCACACAAAAGCGTCCTTGTTTAAACAACGATGCCGGCGAGAGTGCAATCTTCTCTTGGACAGTGTTTGTCAAATATATTATTCTCTCCCCGTGACGTGAACTTGTTCTGATTGATGCGATTAGGATACAGCTGATGGGACAGGACCGACACACTGATCTAACATTTATTTGAAGAGGAATTACCCGAGTTTTGTGTTACTAAAACACGTTGTGTAAAAGTGCTGCAAGGGATATGTAAAGTCATCAATCTCTGACGAACATGTTCCGCCTCAGGCTTGCTACAGTAGTCTTCTGTGAAACGTTTATCATTTGGCTCTGACCGTTACTAACCTCATTGATGCTGCTGGTATACCAATGGTACGAGCATCCTTACGGGCAGTGTGATCAACTGTAGTCCAGTACGCCACATATCATCGTGAGAGGAAAATCAATCATTTGAATGTTGTCAATGTTTTTATTTCCGTCTTGTCTATAAGTAATACATGTTTCTTGATTAACATGCTTAGTGATCTCATCAGTTTGGACTATATATTTACTTTCATTAATGGTTCTACCTCTACCTCTAAACGGTTTTAACAAACAGGAGATGTCTACTTTAGATTCACATTTGCTTATTTCCTGTCAATTCTTGTTGAAGTCATACAAGAAACATATGTGGATGATGACATCACAATGTTCACACCGTGATCCTTTAATATCCGTTCTATTTGTAAGCTTCTAATTTCAAATATCATCAAGTCCATCTTGAACATGTACAACGACTGCTTATTGTAACGTTCACATCAAACGAACTAGCTGTGATAGCAAACGTTCTGCAGTAAGTAGGTTGCTGTGAAAGTCTGTATCAAGTATGTGAGTAAACTACTAAAGACTTGCTCATCATCATGTTAAGAATGCTCAGATGTAACGAAGCATTCAACATAACTAATCGGAGCCTCACAAAAACGCCAAAAAGCATAAACGCCATTTTTCTATCCACAACGACTGACTGGTAGACGAGGACATTACGTGGAGAGCAACACACAGTTTAACCAACACTCACGTACCGATTTACTTCTTTTAAATTAAATTACATTTTGGTCCAAGCACTTTTAAATAATCACAAGTTCCCTGGAGTAATATTTCTTCGAATGACTTCATTAGTTTGTCATTTCCGGTGATCAGCGCAGAAGTGTTTGTAAAGTTGAAATTAGACAAATGAAGGTGTAAACGATTGATCTGCACAGCGTTAAACGATTTGTGGAACCCATTTTGTTGGCAAGTCTGTAATTTACTCGGGAATTGCAGAGGAAATGGGAACTATTGCGACAATCAAGTCACTGACTTTCACTCCCGTGGAAAATCCACATAATCCGACTGGACAGACTGTAAGGGAGACACACAAACCATAACCGTTAATGGGCTTATCCGTCTCTAGATCAATCTCCTAAATGCGTCTCGCTATGTTTATTATATCGATGCAAACAATGGGTGCAAACGTGTCTGAAACAGTTGTCGATACAAATCAGACAGGTTAACCATTACGTCCTTTCTACTTTTCTATACCTGAATTTACGTTTAGAAGAATGTTCAGTTAATCGAAATCAATAATGTAATGTAACTTTCAATGGTTTAAACTCTGTTATTTAGATGAAAACATAAGGAATTATATTGATCAATCTATTGAATATATTAACGTCTTTAACTGGTGTTCAACTTTTACATTGTAATATATACACGTGAACCCTTTAACGCCATCAGGTCATGTCGACTGATGTACACTGTTGTCCATAAGAAACGATACCAACCTGAGTCTGTTTGTCCTTTAGGATTCATTAGAACATAATTTGATAAAACAATCCGCTAATTCTATATCGTTTCTTATTTTTCGTGTTCTAGCAAATACGTGATTTATTTTCTTTTGGACATGGGTCTTTTACCAGACGTGGCGACAGTAAATACATCAAAGTGAGAAATCAGCTCCCAATGAAATCCCCAAAAAAGAAATACATGTAAGCACATGCTAAATCATCATGTGTTGTTATGGTGTTTTACTATTTTGGTCGTAAGAGCGGGGGTATTGGAAAACAAATATTCTCTGCGACCAAAAACTTCGAAAACAACGTGTTGTTCAATGCATCAGAATGCATAAATGTATCCAATTTAACTGCTAAAAATATTGTTTTGTATGTCATGTCAGGTATGTACGATTTATTACAGACAGACCTCGTTCACCCGGACCAAGTGTATCTCCGGAATCCTAGACATCCGCACAGTAGTGTTTCAAATCTTCTCTGCATTTCTTTGCAAGTAATGAGGTTACGTATGAATTTAAGTGCTCTGTTTACTCTTCGAGAATAAGGTCCTTGGTCGAAGTTTCAAAAGAATATACATATACACTTATATATACGTAATTGGGAGACACCAAGCGTGTATGCTGCACTACTATTTTGCCAATGTTCCTTTCACTTAAAGTTTTAAAATAGAAAAAACTGTATAGTTATAACTACCTGCTTGGGATTTGGTCCTTTGTAGTGCCGACTATCCGATTTACCTGATTAGCCTGTTCAGTGTAAGTTAAGCAAACTTTCTCCCTACAAGGGTTTTACGTGTTTGTTGGCAATTGGTTATTGATTTCTGTCAAGGGTTCTCCCGTCTATCACATTATTGTTAAGATGTCAAACACTTGACGATGGAAGGACCGACTTTGCCTCTACTTCTGGCTTTAGAATTTCAGTGATGAGATCTGCGGGTCTGAATGAAACCCTTACTGTGCTGATAACGCTGTGGTGTAAATGTCGACTCTGACAAAACCCCTAAAATACGGGGACACAGATCCGTGTCCCGGGATCTCAGTGTTATATAGCTTTACCGAGGCCCGGGGGATTCTCTGTGACAGCACTGGATACGTTTCTTATGCTACCCTGACACATACATCCAGACGTCTAAACCCTCTGATCGACGTCACCGGGTTCACTTCCATTAATTTGTCACTCTCGTCAGACTTTCGGGAAGTGATCACATCTTTTCCATGTTAAAAAAATCAGAATATTGCTAGGTCGCTACGTACAATGTCCATCCTTCTAATAAAATTCAGCTACAGCACCCAGCTCCATGTATGAATAAGGTCAATGTACGGTAATAAAGACATATAATTGTGTAGCCTCTAGCTCTGTGTGGAAGGGGAACATACCACTTGACAGACATTCAATTGAGAACTTGAACCACTTTATATATACGGTGTACGAAATAAGCCTGAAAAGTTACCAGCCCGATGAGTTTGCCCGTTTTATTGTCAAACGGAAAAAGTTACATGTTTATGGATTGCCAGACGGGTTATATTCAATACACTGCTACATGTATGTATCCATTCATATCCATCTCCTTCAATATTCAAGTAAAGTTAATAGAATTTCAACTTCAAAGAGAGTCCCAACAACGCATGTCTATACAAGCTATGTCAAATGCAGATGTACAGTAACATGGTCCTCTGTATAATGCACTCAGCTTTGAGACCTTGGGAAATATGAAATATGTATTTGTTAACTCCGCGTCGTCGATAAGCTGGAATTAACTCCCACTGAATGTATTGTCACTGCATTAGTACTGTGTGGTTCATTATGTATTTAAATTGACACGCGGAAGATTTCTGTCTATCTTTGATGAAGCAATGTTTAGAATGATACGAGCTTGCACTTCACGTGTTGATAAAGACTTTACAAGGAACGTAAACATCAAACAATGAGCCAACAACTTTCCTTGGGTTAATTCACAAAGATCGTGACTAATGTAAACGGCGCCGGAATTACGTAAAGATCAACTCATTGACCGAAGATACTGTAAGACCCTCCCAATGATGAACGGACTGGTAACAATACAATCAATTAAGTGATCAAAGTCATCTTGCTGTTACAGGTATCTCACAGCCGTTACATGATGTCCCATAACTGCTCATTTAATCTTCAGGCCTGGATTATAACCAAATCTAAGATGATTATTTTATGATAGTAGGTATCATGGTAAGTGTACATGTGATTTGAATAATGTATTTGTTTTATGAAATCCTCATTGTTATATTTCCTGGTTCTTTTTTAAAGAGTGAATTGAGCTAAAACACATATGGTATAGACTAAGCATGTTTCGTGCTCATCAAACATTGTCTCGTGTGGTTCCAGGATCACGGAGTCAGTTTCCAGTGTTCTCTGTTGCTATCATTATTGTTGAGGAGTATCTCCATCATTTCACTTCTGATTATGTATGATGAGGACACTATGTTGATATCGTTATACTCTAGTACTACCTTAACTTTACTATGCTATAACGTAGGTAGGGTACAGGGGGACCCCACCGTGACCAGACAGGCTGGTGTTTGTAGAGTGGTGACCGGTTTCGTTCGGATTGAATTCATCAGACCAATTGACACTACAGAGAAGTGAGAGTATTTAAATATTTTAAATGATGGCGTTTTCGACTTCAAACTGTAGTCCCTGCTCTATCTAAGTCCTTACACTTAGTGTGAAGCCACCACCGGACATATATTTTTCCTCATGCTAGGTGGTTTTTGGAGCTATAATGTTTCATACTGCATGTTGTCTCCCGATTGATGGCTAAATTATCCCTCTTTGTCTATATGCTATAACGTAATTAATTAAATATGTGCTTATTGCCCCATTTACAAACCCAAGGTCCGTTGTATTAACACGCGATACAGGCGACGTACAGAGGAACTGTATCTCGGCCAATCTGGAAGTACTTGTTATATGGTAAGTTTATTAATGAATTATTGTCATTCTATTTGCATAATAGTAGACATCTAATGTTCATCGGGGTCATACTTATAGATACGATTGGTGAACAGATAGTATTGGTTAAAATGTTCGGTATTTTACCAAATGTGAGATTGCGCAAACTCAGTCTTGTATTGGTCCAGTTTGTCCCGTACTAGCCCTGTTTGTCCCGTACTAGCCCTGTTTGTCCCGTACTAGCCCTGTTTGTCCCGTACTCGCCCTGTTTGTCCCGTACTAGTCCTGTCTGTCCCGTACTAGCCCTGTTTGTCCCGTACTAGCCCTGTTTTTCCTGTATTAGCCCTGTTTTGCTGCATTGACCCAATAGTCTGATCACATGGTCTTGGTAGTACACACGATTGATAGTTATTACTGATTAATAATGATGATCTACTTAAGTACCCAATTTAGAACAAGCATGCACGCAATCACATGTGAGAAGTTTATGTGGAATCTTTCTATAAGTTATCTACAGGTATTGGATGAAACCTCGTATTTATAGCCAAAGGCTCTAAGCTTCTTACAGTGTTAAACCCAAACGTCTAATCACCCGAGTGCTGATAGGGCTCTGATACCTGGAGCTGTCTATCTCGCTTGCTTCATCGATATAGTTTGTTCAAAATAATGTGAACAAATTGAATATTAAATACTACCATTTCGTTTTTAAATTACTTAAGCACGGTTACATTATAAGAATAAGGTGAGGTGAGGTGAGGTGAGGTGAGTTGGGGTTTAACCCCGCTTTCAAGAGTGTTTCACTTATATCGCGGCTGCTAGTATTATGGCAGGGAGAAAGCCCGCAACGCCATGTGACTATGCTTAGCGGTGAAACCTGCGAGCATTGGCTGGAACTAGCAAACCTTACTGAGCGTAGAACAGTTCTCTAAATAGCAGACAAAGTTGCCGTGCCCCTGGTGGGATTCGATTCGAACCCCGAACCTCCTGATCAGTCGCCGAACGCGCTAACCACTGCGCTACCCCCAACCCCATCATAAGAATGAATAAATATGTCCGAACTTACGCAATTACAACTACATTTGCAATTAATTCTTCTTCTCAACACTTGAAATAGGTTTTTTGCTACGCACTTCACTTTTTGCAGTGTGATGAACACTCCTTTTCCGGAACTAAAGATATGTTTAAACACTGTGAGCTGTCGCTACACGGCGCAATCTGCAAGGTCCACCAAGAGAAGTTACTGTTGACTTATAATCACGTCGTATTGGGCCACTCAATAAAAGCCAAGTGTGCGCTGAGTGATAAGAATGGATCTCTTTCGCTTGTCTAGCTAGGGCCATTCCAAGCACCAACCCTCCAATCTAGAGACGAATGATCCTCTGTGCCAGTGATACTTCACCAGCATATAAAGAGTTGCCCACGGCTAAGCAACAATCAAAGAACAGTGCGCTGGGCCGGGGGACTCCCGCTTGCCACTCTGTCCGCTGACCCGAGAATAAAGCCACATATCAATGTGGTATTGGAAGCGAGTAGATACATGCGTTCAGACAGGAATAACATTTATCATGTAATCATTCTGGCCACGAGCAAACAGAACGCATGGCAGACGGTGTAGTCAGACAATATGTCAACACCATATTCTTTAGGGAAAGCGGCGCTTGCAGTATCAACCGGCAATATCCATAGTGTATGTAGACAAAACCGTCAAATCTGTGTAAAGTGTTCTAGCTTAAGCATGTGATTTACGAAGGCGATTTTATTCCGGCTTTGTTTGGACAACTCGATACATTATGAAAACACTTAGCAGTCTTGAGGGATGACGAGCGTCAGAACCTGGAGACGTATAAAGCGATAGTGGCGCAGGTCCAGTTACACATCACATAGATTCATATTAATCGTAATGTCTTAGGTTGTTATCTAGCTGTTAGAATTGTTTCAAAACACATTTTGTGTTTTTCAGCTTCAGTTTTCTACTTTAAACTGTTTCTTTGCGTTCTTCAGGTCCATGTATTGCGGTTTCCATACATTACTCTCTTACGTTTACGTACATTCAGATAAACAGACAGACAGATATCATTCGTACACTTTTGAAATACGTTTGCGCACCCTGTATGACATCAACAGATCAATAAATACACGTTAACAATTATTAAACTTTGCTACCTTGAATACATAGTCAACGAGGGTCTGCTAAAATAACAGTTCAGTATTTTCTGTTCGAAGAAGCACACGGAATTTCAATCTTGACGGTGGAAAATATAAGGCAGATATTGTGTTCTTATATCTAAATATTTTGAGGCAGATAAGGAGTACGTGGTACTTATAACCTTCTTAAAAGTATGTACAAAATGGACATTGAGTATTTATTTTGTTAACAGTTTTGAACTTAAATGATATGAGCGTTACGTCTACAATTTTAGTAATTTACGTAAATTGATTCTACATACAAACTCCAAGGTGGAAGGAACTCATGGTTTTGAAGCCAAGACGCAAAATTAAACGAATGTAAATACATAAATTACATGATATAAATTAAAGATAATATATATAAAGGGGAATTCACAGTTCTGTCGCTTAGGCTTCGGATAAATGTAAACTTTTACGTTTCCCCTTTTTCACTTCATAAAATTGAGAAACCCGAAATCCAATTATCTAATCATTTAAATTCAATTCCAAGAGGGCAATTTCATATGATTTTCGATTTCAATTTAATTTTGAACCACTTTCAGACATGTTTATGACAAGTTTGAAAATCGTTTTGCGTTAACGTAAAATATATCTCATGTTTAACATCCAGATGATCATATAATGGGTTCTTTATGACGTATTACTCGTCTCTTAAACGTCAATAAGTTTCGATATAATTTATTTTCATTTATTACAAATATTCACAAAGGAAAGTAACGCATTATACAATTACTCATACAATTTATCTTGTTAAAAGATTATTTATTCATATTTCATTCGACCGTCTGGGTCTGCCGCTCAGAAAGCAGTAGGTGATAGTGAGTCAAGGAGGTCTCCATAAAGCAGTAGGTGATAGTGAGTCAAGGAGGTAAAGCAGTGTTGAATAATGAGAGTTAACCTCTGTAACGTAAAGTTAAAAGAAGCCCAGTGTTATACAATAACGCGGGTCATCCAATCAAACTCTACAAACTCTAGACCAATCAGACACAACTGGGTGTTCAGGTTGATATCTACCTCATAGAATGCCTGTTCTGCTTGCTGTCTGGTGGGGAACCGTAAAGGGAAACCATTAAGTATTTGTCTGACCATGATAGATGAAATCTCAAGCGACTTGACAACACCTTCTGTGCGAAATTGAAACATGCCGGATGCCCAGTCACATCCTTGTCATGTTTCGACAATTAATTAATATTCCTCCGTATTCTTTGTAAATATTTTACGTACATGTAGATTCGTGGTAAATACTTGGCTCATCTTTCCACTGAGCCTGTACATTGAAGACGTTCTTGAGCAAACGTCCTTATTAAATTGCTTAAAAATGCTTCTAATGTATTCTTTGTACTGAAAGAACAATCCTCTTGTATGGTGTATGCTAAAGCGATAAAAGACCGTACGGTTACAGTGTTCATTGTTGCTGGAGCCAGCGGTATATTAAAACAACTTAATGTTTAAAGGATCGGTCTCTCACCGGAAGGGATGGCCTGATGATCACCTCCCTAGTTCCCACTGTCAACACACTAACATATGGAGTTATAAAGTGATGTGTTTGCTAACCAGTAAACGACAGTCTTCTTCACAACGAGAGGGACCCGCTTGTAGAGCTCAAGGCAATCTTTGGTAACTTTAATGTAAGGTTATGGGTAAAGACTCTCGGAGCAACAATCTGCGTGAGAATATGACAGGCGTATACGATTTCAGTTAAACATGAAGGCAAATAGTATCTTAAGCTGGCAGCGTAAGACGGTATCAATATATTCATTTATACCTAGCCCTTAATCCATCTCAGGATCAATAATTTTCTTTTTGGAATATTGACCTTTAAAATTTAGATTGATTTACGTCAGCGGTGAATACTGACACCATATACGCCATCTCCTCCACCAGTTATTGCGTAATGGAGAACCGATTACGAGGAGATAAATTTGAATGAGCTCATGGGGTTTTGCTTTTAGATTTTTACAAGCTAAGAAGCTAAATATTTACTTTCCTGAAAACCTCTTTGAATTTAGCGGAAGGTTGCTGTTGAAATATTGACTCTCCTCTGGTGAACACAATCAGTGCCATACTGGTGAAGAGACTGGGGGAAAGTGATCCTTAACAGACACATATCTTACCACAGGCACAGCTTCCACAGAGGGTGGAATTGATGAACAAACGTACAAATCAATTCCCTACAGGAAGCAGGGTCAATGGCGTTTTGTGAGCACTTTTCAGATACAAATTATTTTTAGAGCGTTTTTTAATTCAACTTGAGATTGGAATTAAACGCTCGTACAAGACATGATGAGTCTTTTCTGTAATAGCCTCTTGAGGTGCAATTTACAGTGAACATTTATGCTGTGGTTAGACGAAACTAAAAAAGTTTAATCACACTACAGTAGATGTATAAGTAGCGACTTTATATATTTTTACAATAAATGCAACCGATCTAGAAATATAAATTCAATTTAAGTAAGAGTTCGATTTCCTTAGAATTTTGGCATATGTGAGGCTGGAGGGGGATTATTTGCCTATTGTGATGTCATATTGTCAAGATTCCTGACTGTTTATCGTGATGTCATATTGTCAAAATTCCTTGCTGTTTATCGTGATGTCATATTGTCAAGATTCCTGACTGTTCATCGTGATGTCATATTGTCAAGTTTCCTTGCTGTTTATCGTGATGTCATATTGTCAAGATTCCTGACTGTTTATCGTGATGTCATATTGTCAAGTTTCCTTGCTGTTTATTGTGATGTCATATTGTCAAGATTCCTGACTGTTTATCGTGATGTCATATTGTCAAGATTCCTGACTGTCTATTGTGATGTCATATTGTCAAGATTCCTGACTGTTTATCGTGATGTCATATTGTCAAGATTCCTGACTGTTTATCGTGATGTCATATTGTCAAGATTCCTGACTGTTTATTGTGATGTCATAATGTAAAGATTCCTGACTGTCTAATGTGACGTTCATAACATCAAGATTCCTGACTGTCTATTGTGATGTTCATAATGTCAAGATTCCTAACTGTCTATTTTGATGTCATAATGTCAAGATTACTAATATTCCTTACACGATGTCATAAAACACTTCTATCTGACATGTGCTGTGAAGTAGTGAAGCAATATCTCCCATAATAGAGGCTGTGGAAAAGGTTCGGTATGCAAAGCAACCTGCGTTTTTCACAATTAATAGTCGCTCTAACGAAATTAGCCAAACAGTAAAATGCTACCATATCCATCGGGGATAAAATTATCACAATTACCCGTTAGTGATAACAGTAGATACCACATAAATGTGACTTATGCACGTTTTCTTATACCATTATTGTATACTGCAGTGATAATGGCAGTCTTCTAGTGGCCTTTCAGTCTTAACAGAACAATATGAAATAATGACGCTCCCCGTGTGTGTCATATTAATTGTCTGGATATTTCTTTATCATTTTAAAATGATAATTTAAAACATTTGCCGTGCCTGATATCAGGACTCAAGCGCGTTCGTGTTGAGGTGATGACAATTGTGTAACAATATCGTTTATATTCCATGTACTTTTTCCATGCATTGATATTTAGCAATATATGACATAACTTTAAGATCTGTATAAGTGATGCATATGTTATTACCCGACTTTTGGCGAGGTGATATTAAATAAACATGTTATAATGAGAGGCTACGGGTCAGTGTTAAGGAAGTACGATTTCTACAAATGATCATATCTGTTTGTTATCGCAGCCTTTGATGTTGGTACAGTGGATCAAGGGAAGGACCACAGTGGAGACCAATCAAACTGAAGACACGGACATGTGTATCTACACAATCGGTCAAGTCCAATCCACGCAAGCGTATCATGATGGAGGGCATGTCCTGGATGAAAGCAAGAGCTGATGAAGATAATGGGAACACAGTCTAGCTTTGACGTGACAGATGAAGCCCTGGCTATGGAAGCTAATAACTCTCGTCTGAAACACAAACAAGTCAGAAGTGTTCACCAGATTATCCAGAAGAATCACTTCCATGACTGTCAGTGCGGATCTGGTAGGACCATCAGTAGCTTCTGATTTGGGGTTTGTGGATATCCACTTGTCACTGGGTGATTGGCAGGGGTTTCATTATGGTCCGGATTGAGCGATGATCAACTTTGTGCTGTAGGAGACGTCATCGTTGACACGGAACCTGGTTATCTGTCCGGTACTCACACCGGGTCAAGCAATCAGTCAGTGTCTTAGCACTTGGTAAATGAGTATTTTCATAAAACCGCAAACTTGATTATGCCGTGTAACATTGACATACTGGGCCACGATCATTAGTTTACTATCGGCGGGCGTCTTGTTTGATAACAAGGGGAGAGTAGTACATGTATGGATTTCTTTTTTGTATGTCTTGAGCGCTTCATAGTTTCACCATCACAAGAAATGTGTTTATTTCCATTTAATTCAACCACAGGGAAGCCGTTTTGATAGAAACTAAGTCCTCACTTTAAAAAAAAATAAGTTTTGAGTTATAGTCGACGTCATTTTAATCAATTTTCTTTATTAATGAGTCATTTACAATTATTGCATACACTTGTTATGATCAAGAGAAGAATAAGTACAGTAAGAAGATAGGTTCTTAAGCATCCCACTTCTAAATGCCCTTCAAAGACAATACAATAAAAAAGGCGACCCGATTTTATTATGGAAACCCGAGATTCCATAATTGACCAACGTAAATAACATAAGTGAGAAGTTCAAATTCTATCAAAAACCTATTTTTATACTTTAACTAAGATATTGACGAAAATTCCAACTTTCTACCCCGCACCGTACGTGAGATACAGACCCCCTTGCCCATGGGTATGCCCATGGGAAAGTTCGCCCATGGGCCTGCCCATGGGCCGGCCCATGGGCGAGAGATTGTTAAAATTTGAGTTACACAAAAATTATTTTCTAATTTTTAATAATGGGTCTAGCAGTAACATATTTTAGGTATTTGTGAACTCCCCCAATGCAAAGGAAATTTTTTTTCCCATGGGCGAGATTTCGCCAATGGGCGAGACTTCGCCCATGGGCCAGGTTGCCCATGGGCGGATTTCCCATGGGCCAATGTTGACTTTGGCAAACATATAATGTTTGTGAAATGTTGACTTTGAAAAAAAAATGTTTGTGAAATGTTGACTTTGAAAAAAAAATGTTTGTGAAATGTTGACTTTGGAAAAAATAGAATGTTTGTGAAATGTTGACTTTGGAAATATTGACTTTTAAAATATTTATTGATTTTGGTGGAAGTGTTACTTTGATAAAATATGGACTTGTTGATTTTAATACATATTTTGAGTTATATGAATGGTTGACTTATGAACTATTCATTTTAGTGAAATGTTGTGTAGTTTAAGTTTAACTTATATAAAATGTTAACTTTGGTGACATGTTGACTTTGAAAAAGATATTTTGAATTTAGTGAAATGTTGACTTTAATCACATATTTACATCTTGACTTTAATCACATATGTTGACCTCGACCATGGGCCGGATTTCCCATTGGCTTTATTTCCCATGGGCGAAACCTCGCCCATGGGCCAATGTTGACTATGATGTTGACTTTGGGGGGAAAATAATGTTTTATGAAATGTTTACTTTGGAAATATTTATTGACATTGGTGAAAGTGTTACTTTGATAAAATGTTAACTTGGGTGACATGTTGACTTTGAAAAAGATATTTTGAATTTTATGAAATATTGACTTTGATCACACATTGATTTTGATGAAATGTTGACTTATAAAAGATAGTTTGAGTTAAGCGAATTGTTGACTTACATTAATTATGTTATGTTAATTTATTGACTTTGGTGAAGTATGCTTATATCATGAAATATTAATTCCATATTTATTCCATTTTATTCACTTTGGTGAAGTTTGAAATGTTGACTCTGACTATATATATTGAGCTTGGTGAAATGGTGATTTTGGAATTGATGCCACTTTAGTGAAATGTTGACTTTGAAAATATTATAATGATGGTGAAATGTTGACTACGGAAATATTGGTTGACTTTTGTGGAAGATTTACTTTAATAAAATATTGACTTTGGTGAAATGTTGACTTTGAAAAGATATATCGAGTTTGATGACATGTTGACTTTGGAACTATTGGTTGACTTAAAGTTTATCTTTAATTATATGTTAACGTGGTGACTTATTGACTTTGAGAAGATATTTTGAGTTTAGTGAATTGTTGACTTCTAAACGATTGACTTAGTGTGACATAGTTTTACTTTGAAATATTTATTGGGGATGTTGAAGTTTGAGTTTAATAAGATTTTGATAACACTATGGTCTGGCTTAAGGAGCGCGTTTCAAACAGTAAGTATTAGATTTTTTGACTACGCTGTTGCCCACAATACAGACAGACAGACAGATAGTTTATTCAGTCGCACCCCATATATACACATACATAAAATAATATCAATAAAATATAAATACATCTGGGCCACCCTAAAACAAGGGTTATGAGAGACTATCTATACATATAAAAAATACAATGACTACAAATAAAAGGTATGAATGTAAGAGTAAACGTGGTTATAAATCAGATACTAAAACTTTGGTTACATATAGAATAATACATATATTTGTATAAATATAGGTATACATATAAACTGTGCATAAAAGGACATAAAATAATATATTATAAAAAAAAGTCAATTTTTAAACAATACATTTCGACGTTTTTCCAGCAGTAGTTTGCAGCTTCTGGCACTTTCTTTTAAAATAGTTGGGCTTGCTAGGATAAATGATAGACGTTCCGGGTCGGTGGCAGTATTAAAATTGTTCCATTTGGCTTGACAGGTTCTAAGCAGTGGTTCTCTGATTGTTTTGTAGAGTGGGCAGTGTCATCGAGACTGATGATTTATACACAACCAAGTGCAGGTTACAGATATATGATATATTAGACCTGTGCATCTGTGTGTATCAGAACACCATGTCTATGTAACGAGCGTACCGTGGTATTGCGTAACATGTCTATTCGATCAACTAACCCATTGTTGTAAATTACGAAAATAAAACAGTCCATTACTTACCTCACTTGTTTGATTCTATTTCGAGCGGTTTTAATCATTGAAAAGCACAGAACATACATACGTATATACATTCTTGCATGTATGGTAGTGCTCAGTTGTTCCTAGCGTCAAAATACTTCATTGCCTCTTTTGAACAAGGGATTACTTCGCAAATATTATGAACACTGATCTAATATATTCATTATTCGTTTGTATCAATAATCAGCGAAACGTTTTACTTTTAGAAATGTAATGATGTAATGAATTCAGAATGTTCTCATTTTTGGCGTTTTCAAATTCGCCAGTACCCTACAAATTTTAATTAATTCGAACTCTTGCAATTAGTCTCCAATTTAGATATTGAGATGACCCACTCACTGTTAGTTTGTTGACAGCAGTGAATGGGGTACATGAAAAGTCTATATTAAGTTCTTAATAATTTCATTTGTTTACAATTTCGGCCGCTTTCTCAATACGATACAGGGATTATCAAAGACATCTTACGATTTTGACGGGTATTATGTATGAAAAGCTTTTTCACACAAGTGTCCTTCCCCTAAAAAATATATATATTAAGTTTATATATATGTAGTCAGTTTATAATCAGACGTTTCCACAATATACTCTCCGGTTTGCATTCAAATGAAAATAATCCAAAATGAATATACCACTCTTTTCTAAAATCTCAGACAATTCCTGAGTGTTTAACCATCAAGTCAGTGAACCGTATCTCCTGAACATCCCAGTGACCACGTGTGTGTATCTCTGAGTCAACTACACACGTGTCAAAACACTCCGATTGAAATAACAGTATTGGCGACAATACGAATATATACGTATTTTTTAATTGGTTTATGGTAATACCCAAACAAACTTATCCCACACTTATCCCAGTATACCCAGTATATCATATTCCATTTAGCTCGTTAAGAGCGCGACTTGGCTCCTCATAGGATGACTATACAGCATACTGTACAGCATACATACTGGTTCATTTCAAATTTTATTTGAGAGCTTAATGAACAATTTACATGTTTTTTGTTTTTAATTTTAAGTTGACAATGTTGCATAATGTAAGCGTTGATACGGCGTGGTAATAGTTTAATAGGTTTGCTACAAGTTTGAGATTCAAGTAAAATAGACAGGCAGATGTCATGACTTTGTTTATGATATTTAACGGTTAAAAACATTTATTATGTTTCAAATATTTTGGTACGGTTGTTGGAAGTGTGATAATATCTAAATGTCCATTTAGTTACATAAACATTGCTTGCTACACGTTTGTATTTCGTATTCATATTGCAATAAATGATTTGAAAGCATTATCTTTTCAAGTTATCATACAATACCGAGATGAAGTGAACATGGTATTTGTCAAGAATTGACAGATATTTTATTATTATGTCAATATTTCTGTGAAAATTTCACTGTTGGAGCTGACAGATTTCAAAGGCAGCGGTTTAAAAGTACATCCATTGTGTTGTTGGGGGGGGGGGGGGGGGGGGGGGGGGGGTGTCAAATATGACAAACGTTATAAATTATCTTATTTTATCGACAAGTACCAACTGTTACTGAAAACTACCATTTTGATGATACTCGACTTAGTATATTGACAATATGAAGGTAAAAGTATCGATTTCTGATCGAAAACCGGACAATGCACCTCGTCTGGCTCGCGCCAATGAGTCAAACGTAGTTTTGGAATCTTATTTAAACCAGACAAAATAAAAAACTTGGGTTGATAAGAAATGTTCGACAAGTCATATAACTACTGCATGTGCATGTAAATAGGACGTGTAGTTTCTGCACATGCATAATGATATTATTTTTAATTATTGGAAACTAGTAATTATGACATGTTTGGCGACTGGGGATGAATATGCAAGCTGAGTGAATTTGTATTAAAGCCAAATAAAAATGTATGAAACACAATTGATGCACCTTTAAATGACATCATACATAATAACCTTACATTTGGAGCTTCTAAATAACTTTTTCCAACAGCCTATGCATGTGTTTTCTGTGTTGATTTATACAGAACACAATACGATAATCATATATGATTGTTATTATTATTATTACTGCCTTTCTAATATCGCATGTTATATAATACTGTGCGTTAGATCTATAAGAACATTTGAACGAATGTTGGCCACCCCTAATAGTCTGGTGGGAGATACACAAATAATTAAGTGAGGGTGGGTACATGATTATTAGTTAATGTTCATTTCCGCCACCTGTAATTACATCAACTAGCGAATTCCCATGGCCAGTGAAGGGTGACGTCCTCTCATGCACATTATGTAAGACCAGGGACTTTCTAATACAAAGCACACTTAAAGACCGTTAAAATCATTAGATTATCGCATTAAATTAATTTTGTTACTTCATTTGTCAAAATCACTCCATATCTTTTGCTTGGAATATGTATAATGATATGTGATGTTTATTCAATATTTCAGTATGCATCTGATACGCATGAGAGGTCTATAACTAGTTCATGACTGTCAAAGCTGTGACGATTTTTTGGGTCTCACATATAATGCACCACCATCAGCCTAGTTGTGATATCCATGGGTTTGCACATAATTGATACAATCAGCCTTTGATGTCCAGTTGAAAGTGTTAAACCTATGAGAAAGGCAAAGACGTCACACATTAAGATGGATTTAGAAACATGTTTCCTTCATTATATAAGTACATAAGCCAATAAATAGTTTCCAGTCACCAAAGTCAATCTCTTAAAAGTCAGCAATTCCTACATGATAATCTTAGGCATATTATAACTGTTGTAACAAAATAAATTCATTATCTCAAAGTTACATAATTTACATTTGTTACATTTACATTCTCAATAACTAGCGCTATTAGTTCCTGGTCGAGAATGTCATCTGATCGGAGATGAATTTGCAGTGTAATGCACACAGATCGGAAACATATAAGTGCTAATGTGGCCCATATTGCCGCTCCGTAGCTGAGAATAGGTTGTACTAATGAGTTGTACACAACTTAGTACAGAGAGCACCCAGAGCTCTACCGGCCGATTTTGCCAGTTGATGTATGGCTAATTTAAAATCAAGGCGTTCATCAAACCAAAAGCCGAGGTACTTATAGGAGTCTCCGTAATGTCTACATTCTACGCACAGTTTATGGCCCGGGAACAATGAAGGTGCTCGATACAAGTCAAGATACGGCGATTACATAATATTGTTTTAACGGTACATATACATTGCTTTAATATATATATATATTTATATTCCTTACATTAAACACAAGACTTAGTCATGCAGTCGGATGCATGTACACATTGTATGAAATATATGTTACCTTTTATCACATCCTTGTTTCACAATAAATATGACATCAATAACCAGAAAGTAAAATAACATAAGCATAAGATTGTAATGCCATATTTACACTCTATTTCGAGGTAAGAAAGTGCCAAAGCATAATTAACTCTGAGTATTAAGGTGAGAACGTTAAAGAGAAGCAGGAAAACACCAAAAGACATACCCCTAAAAGTTTCTATTTATATAATTACTCCAAGTGTACGGCTAGCAGATTTTGCTAATTCCTCAGAAATGAAAGTGAATTACAATTACAAATAAAAATTGTTATTCTTTATTGCGTAAGTACTTTACACGACGCTGAATTACACTTAACACAATGTGTGTGTACTTGATATAAACGTTTATACATATATTTACTTTACTAGCGTATCATTATTCATTAGCGTGTCATTGACACTCATGTATATTCAATTATGTTAATTGATGCACATACCGTTGACTAACAACCCGTTGTAGGTATTTCTTGTGTGAAGGGTCAGTCAAACCATAAATTAATAAACTAATATAACAGTCAACATTTCAAACTAAACCAAAGTCAATATAATAGAAATATTAATATTTCATGAGTCAAAGTCAATACATATTTCCAAAGTCAACATAAGTCAACAATTCGCTTAACTCAAAATATCTTTTAAAAGTCAACATTTCATAGTAAATATGTGATTAAAGTCAACATTTCACTAAATTCAAAATATCTTTTTCAAAGTCACCAAAGTTAACATTTTATATAAGTTAAACTTAAACTACACAACATTTCACTAAAATGAATATTTCATAAGTCAACCATTCATATAACTCAAAATATGCATTAAAATCAACAAGTCCATATTTTATCAAAGTAACACTTCCACCAAAATCAATAAATATTTTAAAAGTCAATATTTCCAAAGTCAACATTTCACAAACATTTTTTTTTCAAAGTCAACATTTCACAACCATTATATGTTTGCCAAAGTCAACATTGGCCCATGGGAAATCCGCCCATGGGAAACCTGGCCCATGGGCGAAGTCTCGCCCATGGGAAATCTCGCCCATGGGAAAAATAATTTCCTTTGCATGGGGGGAGTTCACAAATACCTAAAATATGTTACTGCTAGACCCATTATTAAAAATTAGAAAATGATTTTTGTGTAACTCAAATTTTAACAACCTCTCGCCCATGGGCCGGCCCATGGGCAGGCCCATGGGCGAACTTTCCCATGGGCATACCCATGGGCAAGGGGGTCTGTATCTCACGTACGGTGCGGGGTAGAAAGTTGGAATTTTCGTCAATATCTTAGTTAAAGTATAAAAATAGGTTTTTGATAGAATTTGAACTTCTCACTTATGTTATTTACGTTGGTCAATTATGGAATCTCGGGTTTCCATAATAAAATCGGGTCGCCTTAAAAGCATATTTCAATTATGGCCATGGGCCATTCAATTTTCATCTGAAACTGTTGTCAGTTATTTTAATATTCAATTGTATGTCATAAATACAAGGTAACGCATTATTGCCTTGAAGTTATTTGATATTCGCACTTCAACATAAAAGTTTTGAAACTGATTGAAGTTTGGTTCCTTGACATATTAACAATGAAATTGATTATTTCACAATGTTGTAATAATGTTAATGAAATTTAAATCAAGTTACAATATGACGTTTCGAATTAAATTAAATGAAACCCTTTTTCATGTTCGATGTATTTCAGCCTCAGCATCAGCATCAGCATCAGCATCAGCATCAACATCCAATCAATGTATCTGACTGAGAGTTCTTAGTCTATAGTTCTACTTCAAGGGTGAAATCCGCCCAAAATTGGGGGGATCCAGCAGGATCCGACAGGGCGGAGTCCACCACTTTATGTCCTGTGCTTTTCGTCATAACGTTTTGTACAATAGAATATCGTATGTTGTACTGCATTATATGCTAGCGTAACATTGTAAGTCGTATAACATTATTAAATACTTGATACTTTTCTGTCCTCCTATGTTCTATGAGATTACACTAGACAAATATTAACATGAACTTCTTCAATGTTTTTCTCTGCATCTGAAGTAGGGAACATGTTGCCCAGCCCTACCCTCTGCAGTAGAGAACATGTTGCCCAGCCCTACCCTCTGCAGTAGAGAACTGTAGATACTCCCTCAGCTGTACAATACTTGAGTACAGTGCGTGATTGTAGTCCTTGTAGCACCAACGGTTCGCTAGCTTCAGACCACAAACCACAAATCACAACCCTACTCTCATAGTCGTCCCCTCCGTCCGACTGAACGATAGCTGATATATTTCCTGTTTTATTAAACGTTAACGTGTTTTTGTATCAATTATACACCCTCCGATCCTGATCACCATATTGTTTGTATTCGTATGTTTCTATACCTCGTGTTGTATTACACAGAATAAAGGTGCTCGAAATAACAGACTGACCAAAATGCCCTGTTGTTAGCTGAGTAAAGCCCAAGACATGGTAGTGGTGGCACCCTAATCTGAGGGATCATCTGCATCTTTTCGATTGGATGATTGTCATGATAACTACAGTTCTTCCGGGAGACCTGCCGAACTCTTGAACTCCTTATTACATTGCTGCAGATCTAGATCTATATTCAGATCGGATCGGCTTCAGATTCAGATCAGAGTAGGATCGAGCTTGAAAATTATTGTGACTTTTGTATTAATCTTATCAAACTCCAGAATGTCAAATATGTTTTTAAAGTGTACATGTGTTGGAGCACATAAGTTAATGTGAATAGTTAATGTGAATAAACAACTCCTTGGGTTGACCTCCGACTCCGCTGCTTGTATTCTGACGTCAGAGACGAAATGTCAAGAGATAATTATGCACCGAAGGCGTCTGATAATTGACTGAGATGCTAAATGTAATACCTGTTGCATCGATTTGGCTTCAACCGAAGGTCATAACACATGTTTTTGCTCATATGGTGGAAAATAAGCGATGTAATAATTTTCATATGTGCTCCTGAACATGTATCATATGTTGCCTAGTAATCATCTTCATATTATGTCGTGAGTGACGTCATACAACAATAATTCGTGATGTCACCGTAATAGGCCGTGTGATAGAATAACAGGGCCTAGATTTTCGAAGCTCTCTTACCGCTAAGATAGTCGTAAGTCAATGTTAATGTATGGTACTTAGGACTGTCTTAGCGCTAAGAGAGCTTCGAAAATCTAGGCCCAGGTCGTCTGAATTATGGTAATTATGTCAGTACAAGATGTTATCGGCATTATTTACCTTCTCGGACCCCCTCGTTGATGTAGGATATCAGGAAACAAGCCAGAAAGCCATATTTCACTTTCTTATATTGCCTGGTTAAGATTTCAAAACGGCGATTTTTTAAAAGCCGCGTCTTTAAGAAACACAGATGTTTCGAGATAAGAAACACAGATGTTTCGAGACTTATATTTACAAATTAAGCTTATGTTTACTTGGCTCTATGACACATTATGTTTCAATCGCATCTATCCCTCGTTGATTAAAATATCTTGCATGTTGGTTGGTACCCTTTCTTTTGCCCCTTGGTGCATACCACCCTAGTAACATACTCACAGAGTAGAATAAAACACTATCTACCACTGTACTAATAGGAGGAAAACAACACAGGACTGAGGCGGTGGATGTGCTTAACGCACAATACGAACTCCCGATCTGTAGACATAATGATGTTAACTGAAGGTTGTGTAAAGGATACAGACATGTGCTTTACAAAGAAATCCTGCAGAACAAATATTCATGTTACCAATAGAAAGTCTGTATCTTCAGTCGTCTTATCAGTCTGGCCTAATTCCATGTGTTATTAGACGAATAAAATACTTAAATGGGTTCTGCAGCACAGCGCAATAGTCTGACTACCGATACGCTGGAATACAAGCAAATCTTTATTCAGCAATCACAGAAACATTAGCGAGCAATATTGCACGGATAGACGAGAATGTGGAACAAATTGATGACCACTTCCCTTGATAACCAGCGGCACTTCTTATAGACAATATGTCTTCGCTGGTCAGGAAAACCTATTTCCTCATTCAATCCGGCCAATAACATTGAGGGAATTCAATAAAATGCACATATTGACAAGCATATAACCTTTTCTATATGCATGAAATCAGCGTTGATGGTCATTCTGTCTCACTAAAAACTCAATTTCCTAAATACAATCATTATGAGTTTCACGAGTAGCATAAATCGTGACAGCCATGTTGATGAGAAATGATTCATAAAGCCTTATGTTGTAAAGCCAGGGGAATAAATATTGTATTGATTCAAATATGGGATAATTCCGAGCTATCTGAAACCAAATGTTGCAAAACGAATATTACCCCAAGCATTGCGTGTGTGGTTGCACAGCTTGACTGCCGATCTATGGCGCCTTTTCATTCTCAAATAAACATTAAACAATTGTATTTTTTTATTTAAAGGGGATTTGCTGATTTTCTTACCGGAAAGGTTGTTATGTTGTTGTTTTAGCTCATCGAATGCGTTGTTGTCACGACACAGCAGATGAAATCACATTGGACATGTCAATGTTTAGAATGTGGTGACCTGAACCATTTTAATCTAAACATGACTCATTCTTAGATAATAGCATGATTATATTTCATACTTAGTCAAGGGAGAAAACGTAAACTTATTTACTGTCTTTTGAATTTTTTGATTGTATGATTAGCCCATTTTTATATGGATGTGAAGTTGGTTTTTTTTTAAAATACTTCCTGTTTTGAAAATGTCCATTGGATCTTTCTTAAATATGTATCGTCACTGCGCAAGGGTACACTTATCACTATGGTCTAAGGCGAGTTTTGGAAGATTCCCACTTGTAAATGTTATTGAAGACAGAATGGTACGCTTTTAGGCTAACTTCTCAGCGATAAATCGTCAAAATTGTGCCTTTAACTAAATAAATTGTTATTCAATGATTTTATCAAATGTGTAGATAAATGGGTATGGTATCTCGAAAGAATTTGGAGTTTTATTTGAAAAATCTCAAATTTTCAAAGATACCATATATTAACTATTATCTGTAGTTAAAACGCAAATTAAAGGATATTTTCAGCAACTTTTGTGTCAATAATTGAACATTTTTCCAAAGCAACTCTATATACATGTAGTATCTTAATAATGAATAAATCTCTCCATTTTGATAAAAAAAAATAAATACCAGTAATGTGTCTGCACTACAATACGTCGTTAACATTCCGAACCTCTTATCACTTACTTCAAATCGAGACAGGTAGATGGCGAAATATCCGGCCATTTAATGAAAGAAAAAGCACTTATTTATTGTTATTTAGATGATCTTTGACACGAATCCCATTTTTTATTTGCATGTCCTATATAAGAAACAAAAAGAGAAAATATATTCATAAGTTTTGTTTTTATAATAAACCAAATATGTACAAAATGAATATCTTATTTAATACTTATAAGTTAGGAACTGTTATACCTTTTCTTCCGTTCTCGTTGCTATGGTTTTTTGTTTACAAGTGTAGGTGTATTAGCCGATATTTTCATTTGAATAATTTTACCTGTCTGCACTAAGTAGCAAACTCGTCCTGGACGTAATTTAATTGTGTATAGTTGGTTCAAAACATGTTTGTCAGCTTCGACAATTTGCATGAGAGGATTACTTTCAAACAAAGTGTGCACTCGGTACACTCATCCCATCTGTGGAGGAGTTCTCCACTCACAGTGCTAATGATGCTGGCGGAACCTACTCTCCGGAGATTCACATCTTTCTCTGCCTTTCGTAATTGGTTTTAAAATTCAAATAATAAGTAAGATGAGATGTCGGTGCTGATGCTTTCTTTCTTCCGTGTAGTGTATATTTTCTACTTAGCACACCAGTTGCAAGTGTGAAAGAAATGTTTGAAGGCATTATTGTGATAAGAAAATATATGTTTTTTATTTAAATCATTTTGATTATATCTCAAACCGAAAATATAAAGATTCAAATAAAGCCATAAGATGCAAAGGTGAAATTAATCATCATCTGTGACCTACAAAATACATCCGTGAAACCTCTTGTATAGGAGATCAGTACAAAATCCTATCTTTGTTTTAATTCAGTTTGATTGTAGGCTACACCTTAACATGCCAAGCTAGATTTAAAGAGAAAACTATTCAACTACCACTTTACCTTCTGTGATCCTATTAAACTCCCCAATTCATTAAGTGGCAAACGAAGCCGGTCCCGTGGGCTCAAAGAGCCGCACCATTATAGTCCCAGATAATGTCCAATCACGGCTACGAGATCAATGTCCGACCGTCCAGTCCTGGTCCTGCTGTTTACTTCGTGGTCAGCCTAGTGCCTTGACCAAACATCGCTGGACACTTCGTGTACAGTTAATTTGCTTCTTCATGTAGACAGAGGTTTTCAATGCTTTTAGAGGATAAGCCAGGTGCCAGCGGGTATTGATAACGATGTCTTAGACAAACAGCAGTGGTTTACCTTGTGATCTTATGACAGTTCGGAAGGGATGGAATGAGTTAGTTTCTGATTTATCAAATAACCATCGAGATGTGTTATGAGTGTTATTTTCGCTGATATAACTCTATGATGTTTTCCTACACACCATTCAAATATTTATTGATTCCTGTAATTGGTATCATACGAGTTTGTATAGTTTCGAGACAGCGATAAAAAGACATATGTATCTCTTATATGAACCAAATATTACTGCACGCGGCATATAGTAAGTTTAGATTGATATTGTACATGTGCACATAACATAGACTTTATATATTGAATCATTGCAAATCCAAACGAAAACATATAAATTAATCTGAACCTGAAATCAACGTAATATTCGTGACAAATAATGCGGCTAGAACCGACCATCTTGTCGGTGGTATTTGATAATTGAGTAGGGAGGGCAAATCATTTTCAGGATCCATTTATCACCATATGTTAGTGAACATTGATGCCAGGTATGGTGCCTTTATAACTGTTTGCACAATGACTAGAAGATGTTCTTCAGGTGGTCTTCGATTTCCAATGTTCAATGTTGAGGATGACACCACAGGCTTCCGAGAATGATGAGAAGTAGTTAATATGAAAACGGCATACACATGAATAGATATACACACCTGAGTGTCTCAGTCTTGCTGTCGTTCACAGTAGATTTCACATTACATAGTCAACTGATTCATGTTATAGAAGAACAGCACAACACAGACACACACCAATGCACCCGCTATTACCCTTTCTCCCATAGCGGATACTCAAATCATTTCTTTTAAATCGTTGTTTTTGGGGCTGTAAAAGATAATGCTCTTTGTTTCCAGCCTCGGTTAGTTGTGCAATCAGCGACACGCTTCAAACTGACATTCTCTTCCCGTAGCTGGTGGAAAACTAGATATAATTCAAATTACGATCTTCACAGGAATTAGTCGCAGACAAAATGCGATTTCTGATTGGAAAGAAGGACGGTAGGCCTGTTGCAGATGTTCATTGTTAGGGAATTATCTCGAACCACGAAACAAGTCTCATTTTAACAGGGGTTATTAGGGAAGAGATGAGTTAGTTAACTTCTGTGGTGGAGGCTACCGCCATGAGGACCACCTTTAATTCAGCTACATTTGTAACTATTGTTCACTTAGTGCGTTCGACAATATAATATCCACACAGCGTTTGGTATAGAAAAGTGTTGAATGAAATATATGTAACACGTATATATTTTACATGGAAGGGGGTCACCTGAAGCAGTATCATAGTCTCACAGGTAAGCAGTATCATAGTCTCACAGGTAAGCAGTATCATAGTCTCACAGGTAAGCAGTAGCACAGTAGCAATAACTCAAACCATGTATTCACAATGCCGCTTGGCTGCTTTGTACTCATGCTCATGATTGTGTTTGATTTATTATCAATTTAACTTCTCTGAAACTAAACAAAACAGTATCAGTATAAAATATATTTAGAACAAGAACATTCATTAACCTTAAAAAGTGTTTCAAGACTTTTTAAGGTTCGTTTTGAGTAAATTTTCCGTGACATTATACAAGAGTAGTAAAGCTGATGAGATAGCCATGCCATGTTGTATTCCGTTCTTAATTCCCACTCTTTTCACTGGAATAGATCAATAAATAATGTATATAATCTTAAAGGCATTACGAATATTACACGTATAAGAGTATGAAGAACACGCGAATGAAGGTCAGAAGCGACATCCGATACACACGGGCGGTCCATATCAGTCAAACTCTCCCAACCTCGTTATCTGCAAATAGGCTCTCGTTTCAACAACAGTGGGAAAATGTTAACTTGAAAATGGAATCACATAAAGCTAGGTCCATAAGCAGATTATTATGACAGGACAGAGACATGGCCATCAATCAAAGTGCCCCAGAGACGTAGTTTTAAATCCAATTTGTAGTTTCATGAAAAGCTTGTATTCATTTCCCTTCAAAAGACGCTTGACATCCCATCAAGTAGGCCGTTAATAAGGCAACATAGCAGGATTATGTGAGTAAAACCTTAATGTCGCCGATTGATATCGTCGGTTTGAAATTCATATCGATTATCTATCTTGAAGGGATCTAAATTATCCCTGTTATGGTTCCCCCAGATGAGAATGAATAAGAATTAACGTTTAGTAGTATTCGTATGTATGCCTCATCCAGATATTGAGTTTTTTCAAATAGCTTAGATATTGACGATCTTCAGAAAGGTTCTCATAAAGGTTCATGAGTTTCGTTCCCAGACGCTTGTCCCTCTTCTAACATGAATGAAGATGGATTAAAACATTTCTGGTTTGCAGACAGGACCTAAATACAAATATAACATTTTTGTCTTAAGGTGACATTGCAGCAATAGTAAATCACTGTGAAACTGATATCCTTTTCCTTGCATTTCAGGAGCTTTCTATCATTTGATTGGCAAATCCGTGAAGCCATTTGCGATGTATAGGTCGTATGCGGTGAGAGAGATATCATATATTCGACCTATGATTAGATGGGGATCTTGTTGGCCATGTTCCAGTTTTTATCTACTAGGTATCTGAGATTTGTGTGCTGTGACATTAAAAAAACCAATAGTAAAACACCTTTCTCTCTTCAGAGAGAACTAATTTACAAGTGATCCTCCTTTTAGAAAAACGTGACCCTTAACTTAAGTAAGTTTTTTTTCCAAATTTAATGAGTTTAGAGAGAATAAAAACAGATTGAGAATAGCTCTAAGTGTAACATTATGTTCATTTTTTTAAAACACTGATAGGAAGTCTTTTTCTCACGAGTCGTTTAGACGTCTATAAATGAGAAATTACATGTAACATTGTGATGTTTTTAAAATACTGATGTCAAGTCTGTTGTTTACTTTGGTCATTTAGACTTATATTAACGAGGGCCCGTCCCTTCTGGGCTATCAACTTCCGTCTTCTAACAAGGCGGCACATCCATCTAACTCTGGTGCGAACACGCTATTAATCTTGCTTAACTTACAATAGCCGGCCAAATCAATCCCGAGACTCTGCTCTATCACGCGCGGTTAGATCACGACTCCACACATAACATGCACTCGCATGGTTACATACATACTGTCACAGATGTCAAGTGACAGACAGACAGACAGCCAGACATTTTAATATAGTCTCATTAGTCCATTACAATGGATTCATACATAACTTTTAAATATATGTACATTCTAATAAAACGTTAAAGTTCATGTATAAAAAGTAAAGAGCTACCCTGTATAGGGCTATGAGAGACTAAAAATTAAAATAAACCCACAGTAGAATACAGTTAAATGTACTTACAATATAAACTAAAAAGTGTAAACAGGAATTAAGTCACTTCTTTTCGTTAAAATGCTAAAGCAGGTTTTGGCACATGAATATATTACAGCTTGGATAGATAGGATAAAACTGACTTTCCGAGGATCATCAACATTTGAGAAATCTTTTTCAATATTAGAACATTTTAACAGCAATTCACTACGTTCAGCTTCATACAGGTGACATCTTAATAACACGTGTTCTTCGTCTTCTACACCATCATGACAAACTGGACATATTCTCTCAATTTATAGGTGTGTTAGTGTAGCGTCCAGTTTCTAGTTTGAAGGGAGCCACGCCCGTTCTGAACTTGGCCAAAGCTGCCCTGTTTTCTCGGCATAGGAGTTCGAACATAGCCCTGTTTCGTAGCATTGCTTGAAAGTGCTGTAAGTTCTTAGTTTGTTTCCTCCAATTCCTTTCTTTCCGTCCTTTTGTGAAACTTCTTTCCCCAGTTGACTTTAAAATGTTGAAAAACCTTTTTTTTATGGTGTCTTCTACGTGTATACTACCGTAACCTGTCTAATGGTACAACGTGATCGAAGCCAGATTCTTGTAATTTCTAATGTATTCGGAAGGTCCTGTTGCGTTTTCGTCTAACTGCCCAGTTGTGACTCCACTTGAATATCTTGTAGTTCAGACGCTGCTGGTACATTCCCTGAGAGGCATATAATGTCGAGTCACTGATCCCCCCCACTGACGCACGGAGGGTGGATCCCAGCCCATGTCACCCACTGACGCACGGAGGGTGGGTCCCAGCCCATGTCACCCACTGACGCACGGAGGGTGGGTCCCAGCCCATGTCACCCACTGACGCACGGAGGGTGGGTCCCAGCCCATGTCACCCGCAATAGCATTGTTCGGCGCAAATTTTCTCAGCCCTAGGAAGTATCTCATAGCACGGTTGTGAACAGCATCTATGCATTGCATGCTGTAAGTGCCCCAAATGTACGCTCCGCACATGTGACATGTGACAGAAATTAAGATCAACTGTTTGAGAGGCATTTTAGAAGTTGGTGTTATGAAGAAGACACATATTTTATGGATGATCAACTTTATACGTTACGGTATAGATCCTTATACCGTTACCAAGCATAAGTATAATAAGCTAAAGATAATATTTGTCTTCTTCAGAAATGAAAATAGATGGAAAACAAATTGATCGTTTTCATTAAGACATTTGTGGATGAATCGTTAATATCAAGGACATTAAATTCGTACTGTACAATGGTTTCATTATTTTAAAATGTGAAAAAAAATCAACACAATTTATGAGAACTTTTCTAAAATTCTTATTTTATTGAAACTGAAGAAAAATGTTGTTTTCCAATTTGCTCAAATTAATTATCTAATTTTCTTAAAATGAAAAGGATAAAAAAATATTGTTAGTTTTAGTTCAATCATTAACATGGATCTGTAGCCGTCGTATGGTTGTAAGAATGTTAAATTACTTGTATTAAACTTTTATTTATTTAAAAGCGGAGAACATTGTAATACCAGCAGGTGCGCCTACTGTCCCTGGTTGAGTATATTGGTGATGACCTGATCTCCGCACCTGAATCATGCTTCTTTAAACCATTAAACATCGACATCACGTTCATATTTCCGATAAAAATTATTAGATAAAAGTCAAATATCGATTCACCTTAACAAGAATGTGTATGTGGACACAGCCTATCGTCATATGTAGTCATACCTGGACCTGATTGGTTCCTTCCACCCTACCCTTTATCTTCAATCAAATTGCTACAAGTATAGATCTTTTAACAAAGATTACAGGAGATTGAAATTACATATAGTTTCAATTTGTTCTAAATCGTTAATGAGATTGGAAAACAGAAGCAAGTAGTATTTACGATGATAACGTTTATTTAGATAATAAGATGCCTTAATAACTTGCGTTAGACGATAAATGTCGATATCATCATCGTCATATTCATATTTAGATACATTTAAATTAGTTTGTTTCACAACAGCGATATCTTAGGTTATAAACATTACACCACATAAATTATAAGTCGTTAATATATCAATATGGGTTTTTTTTCTGCAATACCTTATGCATATTCTTTAGCTTCAATCTATTTCAAAATTAAATTACGTTAGAAATTGTGAAATTGAAAACGAGAAACGCATCAGTCAAAAGTCACGAAAGGCTTAAAGAAGCCGTGGAAAACCATTCGTGAGCATTTGGCTGTTTTTGATAAGACCACTCTTTTCAATTCTTTTCATCGGCCATTGCCTTTATATGGAAGCTGAAACGTGTATTCCGGTCTGAGAGTTGGAGAAGATGAATTACCAAAATCTGTCAAAATAAGAACAATCTCCTTCGTCTCGCTAAAATAATATCTGGAAAATGGAACCTGGACCACGAGACTTAAAATGCCAAAGTCATTTAGGACAACGATTTCGAGCACAATCATTCCTTTGATCTCATCCATATCGCACTGGCCGAAATGCTAATTCATTTACTAACTTTATTAAAGAACGATGCAAAGGTCAACTAAATAAATAACGAAGCGTTCGTGTGAAATGAATTATAGCTATTCCCTATTGTAGCAATGGCTAGCACCATGAACATCTAATTGTATATGATCTTTAGCATGTAAATAACAATACTCGTTAAAGGTTAATGACTGTATACGTGTATATTAAATATCGAATATAACAATGGACATGTGCAGAGTGTATACTCACACCTTCTTCACGTGGAACACTGTCTCTGACTCGTCGCGTATGTTCACAATACAAATGTTGTTGTCCTTAAACTTCTGTTTTCTTATGTTTTCCACTTCTAAATGCCGTTAAATACTTAAGTCAACGCCAGTTATCAATAAACACATGTTGACGTAATTGGTATCAGGAGATTCGAAATCGAAATTCGAATCATCATGAATATCCTTCTTCATGATTTCTTGTTAAACATAAATAAGGTTTACTTGCATGTAATGGCGGTGAGATCATCGTTATGTAACCACATCGGTGTAACGTTATTAACTTGACATGTGTTATCACGTTGACCATCCAATAAGAATCGCTTTATCACACACAAGATGATACAAGATAACATATACATGTATTCCACGCTGCATCTTAACAGTAGTGTATATATCATTACAAAGATAGATGTTGAAACTTGCGTATCGTCTTTGTGCTAGATCCCTAGGTTTAATGCATATTAACCATACACTGAGTATCTCAAAGAGATAGTCCTTCCCATCTCGTTTCAAAAACTAAATCGAGACATTCCATCTTCACCTTTGACATCCACGCAATGTATTATTTAAAAATCAGTGTCTAAATGATAACGCGTTAGTCAAAGTCAGGGTCACTTTTACAGATTACATAGTTTTGCTGATATGATCATCAAAAACGTCAACAACGACAACAACGACAACAACAAATAGTGTGAAAGACAAAATCGACCCAGAAACAAGTATAACAGAATTTGTATATTAATTGACTTTAAATACATAAGCTATCTATTTATCATCTGTAATTTGAGTTTAATAATTCGTAAACAAAATCGTTTTATTTAATTTTATAAAACTTTTGGTTGAATTCATCATGCTGGAATTGAAATGCTATAAAATATCCGTTACGAAAACTCAAAAGTTCGAAACTTGGAGGTTTTTTGTTAACAAAATTCCAAAAGTTATGAAATTGGCATATGCTCAGGCGGGAATTAAGATGGTGATTTAGAACAGTTTTTGTCAATGTAATGATGGACTCCATCCCAGGAGATAACTTCTGAATAAATGAGTGAGGTTGTAATCGTATCGTTCTCGAAGAATCTAAACTTTTTCTTTCATGATATAATATTACAAAAAGTCCGAAAAAAAATTAGGACGAACGCCTTTTTAAAAATTCACACAATGCGGAGTTCCAACAGACGGAGAATAAAGCCCGACGTCAGACTACGTGTATATCTGGTTACGTCAGTACCAACGTAAATACTCAACTAAAGTTTGAAAAGAAATACTTGTAATCTGCATGAAGTCAACAGCTTGCTTTCAATTCACAGTAAAACTTACAGACAAAGGTCTAGTGTAGATTTAACCTTCAAGCACTATGCCCATCTTCATTTGCATGTTATTGCAATATGCCAGCACGTGAAGCTCCACAGACATCCTTTAACTCTGCACTTCAATGTTCACTAAATCTAGGTGGAGAGGCTTGGGGGCTGGGGGATGTGTGACTAAGCTGTCTCTTTGTACTGGAGGACCAATCTAACCCACTATGTCACCCTGACCCGGTAATGAAGGGTAGACTCATCAGGGGTGATGATAAGAAGACTGCAAGATTCAGAAGACTGCTGCAGCTTAACTTCACAGGGTGTACTCTTCTGTATCTGGTCTTACCTTATTGCATTCACATGTTCTGGATAACAACTTCTTTAATGTAAATGCTGTTATCCAGAAAAGCTTCCTATTCTTGTGTATGCCTCTTCTAAATGCCCTTCAAAAACTGTCAGATCACATCGATGACTGAATTAATGAATGCTTCACTTGTGTAAATGGTTCCGACACCCTGACCATTATGTGACTCCCCATGCACTTGCCTTGTGTTCACTGGTCCCTCACCGTTGATTAGACATCAGAATCCCACGAACTGATGAGCATTGCATCATACAACAGTGTACACGTTGCTTTAAAACAGCGGACATCGAGTTTTGAACTTAAAATGGAATTTGAAATCGATCAGGAATATGTGGACAAATCGGTCACTTTACTTATTCACAATGACTTTATACATGGGGTCGATCTAGAATAATCCGGAAGGATCCGGCAAGCGGATTCCACCCTTTTTTGTACTGTGATGTTGTTTAATAACAGTGGACTTCAATCTTTAAAACTTATTAAAGGGGAATTTTGCTATCATTCACAATATGTGGACAAATCTATCCCTTTACTTATTCACAACACATTATTAACAATGATAGACACTCCGAACTTATCTTCTAATGAAACAAGCTGCCTAATATTTGGCATCTTAGAAGGAATACATTGGCCCAGTCACGCTATGCTTCTACAGTACATGTAAACTAAACAGGACTGGAACTATAGCCGGGTAAATGGTCGTGCACCATTATCACAAAGAAATATTAAACAAACATTACAAACATATTGCTTAAATCGTCTTTGATTTGTAATGTGTCTGGATATTAATTTTAATAAATATCATTTCCAAAAAAGAAAAGATAATTCAGTCATAGTTTTAGCGGAAAGAAACTTCATATTCAATAATTCAGCCCTTCTGAAAAATCATAATTTCTCGAAATGTGTAATGTTAATATTTGGTACAGCAATATTGCCACAGGTATGATAAGCATGTCCACTGTAAGGTGTATTTAGATATTGTTCAGATCTTGTAAATACAAAATCCACCAAAACATTAACACATTTCTTCACAGTAAATGCACTTTAAGTAATGTACTACAGTGTCTACGAAATGTTATTACATATACGAGGAAATGAAGGAGACTACACTACGACCATTCTGCTTTAACATAACAAATCTATAAAACTACTCGGGGCTGAAACTCAATCCTGTCGGTAAATCTGGCGAAATTTTCCTATAAATGACAAATGTAATCACATTAGTGTCTGTTGATCTTGTCATTGTCTGCAGTCAATGTCTGGGCGATAATTGCTGTTATATGAAAGGATGTATACGGTGACTTGTTTGTCCCTTGAAGCAGATATATAGATAAACATACAACTTAGTGCACTCTAAGCGTCAATAATGCTTTACAAAAGAATTAGTCTAAATACATTTGATCAAAAAATAATATGATTTTTAGTTTTAAATAAAACTAGTAAAGATATATTGGTTTTCATTCAAATGACATAAGTGATATGTGTTAACGTTTGAAATAGATGGGATTTGCTTCAAGGTTACAAATCAATACTTCCAAATAAATTAAACATATATTTAATCAATACTTTATTACTTTGAAGAAGACTCGGACTATTGAAATATCTATGTTTTAAATTGTCTGCACTTCTGGAAAATAATTAATGTTAAAGGTGCATCCATTGTGTTCATAAAACATTATTTGGCTTTGATATATTCCAACACACCATATTATTACAGTACAAATAAATTCACTCAGCTTGCATATTCATCCCTAATCGCCAAAAAATCGTAATTACTAATTTGCAATTAAAATCGAGTAACATCATTATACACGTGCAGAAACCGAAACTGCACGTCCCATTACATGCACAGTAGTTATATGACGTATTAAACATATTTAACCCAAATTTGTTTTTTTTGTCTTTTATAAATAAGATTCCGAAATTACGTTTGATTCATTGGCGCGCGTCAATCGCGATGCATTGTCCGGTTTTCGATCAGAAATCACTTCTTTTAATTTCATATCGTCAATATATTGAGTCGATTATCATCAAAACGGTAGTTTTTGGTAACAGTCGGTACTTCTCAATAAAGTAACACCATTTATAACGTTTGAAAAATGTGACCCCCAACAACACAATGGATGTACCTTTAAGAAAACAAAAGAAATGATCATCGACTTTCGAGGGAAGAAAACTATTTTTTTTAAAATCCAGTGCAGATAGACAACGAGACATTTGAGACAGTGGAACTAAGTTCGTAGGTACTGTAATAGACAATAAATTATCATGTTCTGCCAATACTGACAACATCTACAACGATTGTCAGAGCCGCCACCATTGTTACTGGAAACTGAGAAATGTTCATATTATTTTCATCATGACTTTGTTATCCTTGTTTTACATAAGTTGTGTAAAGTCTGAGTTAGCATTTCTCATATACAGTTGATGTGGGGCGTTATCGTCGTAGAGCAAAAACATACTTTAGACTAGATTAGCGTTTGCGGGACACCGCAAAAGCAGAGCAGCTCCGAAACTTAGGGTCTCGCCTTTCCCTGTTCCGCCTTCTCGTCAGCATCAATACAATGGGAATTCTTTTTAACAAAAATTTGTTCATTATTCGAGTTATTACTAATCATCACTGGGGTCACTTTTCACAAGTTTGTTCTTAAAACCTATTTCTTCATTCAAAATTTTATCCAAGGATTAACGTGGCTTTAACCAATATCTCATGACTTTGACCTTGACCATCAATGATCACTTTTCATCGCGTATAACAATCATGCAATGACTCAAAGTGTTCATAGTTAAAATATGGCATATTCACAAAAGCATGCTTAAGTTTTGACCTCACTGTGACCTTGACCTTTGACAGATTTTAGCGAAAACGTTTACAAATCTTGGTCTTTCTCCATAGTTCATATATACCAAATAAGAGCCTAATAGCACAGAAAAAGTTTGAAGTTATCAAGTATACAAGGATTGTTGTAGTGATTTCAGAACTCATGACCTTGACCTTTGACCTCGAATGTGAACATGTCAAAATCATTCACCAGGTGTATAAGAAAGAAATGAAGCTTTCTATATGAGGTGTTAATATCTTCATGGGGAAAAGTTACTTAGTGATTTCAGAACTGGTCAGCATTACCATATCTCGTGACCTTGACCTTTAAATTCAAGGTCACACAATCAGTGATCACTTTTCATTGTGTATCACAATCATGTAATGATTCAAAGTGTTAATAGTTGAAATAAGACATTTTTGCAAAAGCATGCTTAAGTTGTGACCTCGCTATGACCTTGACCTTTGACGGATGTTAGCGAAAACCTTTTCAAATCTTGGCCTTTCTCCATAGTTGATATACACCAAATAACAGCCTGATAGCACAAATATTTTTCAAGTAATCGTGTTTACAAGGATTTTTTTAGGGATTTCAGAACTCGTGACCTTGACCTTTGACCTTGAATATGAACATGTCAAAATAATTCCCTAGGGACATAAGTAAGAAGTTATGTATATGAGGTGTTGATACCTCATTGGAAAGAAGTTATTTAGTGATTTCAGAACTGGTGACCATGACCCTATGTCGTGACCTTGACCTTAAAAATTCAAGGTCACACAATCAGTGATCACTTTTCATTGTGTATCACAATCATGTAATGTTCAAAGTGTAAATAGTTGAAATAAGACATTTTCGCAAAAGCATGCTTAAGTTGTGACCTCGCTATGACCTTGGCCTTTGACGGATGTTAGCGAAAACCTTTTCAAATCTTGGCCTTTCTCCATAGTTGATATACACCAAATAACAGCCTGATAGCACAAATATTTTTCAAGTTATCGTGTTTACAAGGATTTTTTTAGGGATTTCAGAACTCGTGACCTTGACCTTTGACCTTGAATGTGAACATGTCAAAAAAATTCCCCAGGTGTATAAGTAAAAAGTTATGTATATGAGTTCTCAAAACCTTATAGGAAAAAAGTTATAGCCAGTACAAAACGCGGCGGCGGCGGCGATGGAAACTGCACAAAAACTGATAGCAGCTCCGACTTAGTCGGAGCTGCTAATAAGAGTCATATTATTATATCTTTAAAGTACCACTTCATTAAGTGGGTAATACACATGCAGAGTTTCAGGGAGATATGATTAAGGTTTTTTAAGTTCTACTCCACACATGTATCTATTGATAATTTCTGAACAAACGCGTTTCAATGGAAATGAAAAAAGGTACCACTTTAGTTAGTGGGTAATACACATGCAAACTTTCAAATGTTTTTCGAGTTCAGGAAACGAAACGGACAGACCAATATCTGGAAAATCATTTGAAAATTTGAAAGATATCACGTATTAAACAACATAGAATAAGATGCTTCCTACAACCTCGCTCATAGCAGTTTCTGCTGTTTAACAGCATGGGATAAAACGCTTCAAACAACCACTTACATCTACGGCAGTTTCCGATATTAAACAACATTGGATAAGATGTTCCAAACAGACAACTTCACGGCAGTTTCCGATATTAAACGACATTGGTTAAGATGCGATACTAAACAATATTGGTTAAGATGTTCCAAACAGACAAATTCACAACAGTTTCCGATATTAAACAACATTGGATAAGACGTTTCAAACAACCAAATTCACAACAGTTTCCGATATTAAACTACATTGTATAAGACGTTTCAAACAGCCAAATTCACAACAGCTTCCGTATTAAACTACCTGGGATAAGACGTTCAACTCAAGCACGCTCACAGCTGTTAAAGCATGCATCCATCAGTGTCATCATACTCCAACGCTATAGATTGACTTTTTCCCTGATTCTCTTTAACGGACGTCCAGCTTCACATTTTCTATCCATTTGTAGTCAGACCAATATTTGCCTGCATCGATTCCTGTCAGATGAGCAATCATTTAAGTGTATCTCACGACCACTGCCCTGTCTAATAAAAATCTCTGGCTTAGTTTAACTATTGTGATGCAAGTGTTGATTTCAGGCGCACACACCTCCAGCAAAGGCTTCGGGGGACCTGGCCGCCACTCCGGGCCGTGATGGCAAAAGGGTACTTCCTGAATGTTTTCCAATGAGAATCTAATGGCTTTCTACGGCCTGAATAGGAAGATCAGGAACCCATGTGGATAAATCACAGAAAATGGCACAATTTGCTTTTATTGAAGACCGGGCTGCTTCTGATTACCAGAAATTAGATTCGTGGAAAACATTGTGAAGATGAAATGTCGCGCTCATGGTGAATTCCCTCATCAAGCAATAATATTGGTTTGGAATTGATGTATTAGAACGTTGAGCTGTTTTCATTTAAGCCACTGGTGCAGTGTTTTATCAGATAGGAATTATTTCGGACCAACGCTGAGAAAAGTGTTTAAGTCTTCAGGCTGCCATGCTCATGACATTTATTTTCTAAGAAGCAAATGAAATTTCAAATTGTAGAAGCAGAGAATATTATGTAAATGAAATATGTTCAGTAAGCTAACTTCATTATTGTGTTATAGCAAATGTAAATAATAAACGTTTTGGGGTCTTCGAAAGCATTATGATCGAGGTTTTTGATATTATAAAAATTTAACCGAACAAATTTACAGAAGTAATATATGCATGGTCAGTGAGAGGTGTCATCATTGTTTTAGGATGGTGCGTGAATATTTAAAACGAAATATGTTTTAAACTTATATATATGTTTAGCATACCAATCTACCATCTACACAAGAGAGGATATTTTAAATATGCGCCATGCTCTAAAGGAAAGTCAAAATCATTCGTTTTACGTTCAGCGAGTAAAGGGAAGTTTAAAATTTCTAATTTAAGGGCATGCCACTTGACCATTGTCCATTTACATTATGCTGATAGAACACTGCCGTATAGAATAGAGCAATTATTTGAACAGTGACATTCTTGATAAGAAATAATTCGTACCTGAAAGGAAACCTGAATGTTTCCTCATCAATGCAATTTACGATCTCATTACGCGCGCTACCCAAGAGAGAGAAACTCTTTAAGTAAACATAAGGTGATAGGAAAGAACACGTTAAATTAACTACAAAAGCTCTCCTGGAGTTCTCGGAACAAGTTCAGAGAACAGCATTAAAGCATGAGATCTAAGGTCGTGATAATTAGGGAAACAAGGGATGTGTAACAATAATCAGAGATGAAGAAAATACCCTTAAATGTTAATTAAAGGTTCACACTTTCCCTTTACAAGCAGGGGTGTTTTCAGCGAGTCTTCAACAGAAAACATTTCTCTATTAAAAAAATAATGCCGGCACTCAAATCATTACTGGAAGCACAGAAATAGAACTTTATTACAGATCAAAGAATATGAAGCAAGAGGAATTAGGTTGTACATTACTGAGGGCTCCGTCTCTGCTGGTCTTATCTTATCATCAGCGATTGCTTTCATTGCAAAGTTTTGTATCGAAAAGGAAGTTTTACAACCCGGAAGTGATCGGAGATGTATTCACTGGCACCCCATGTTGCTCATTTAATGCGTTTATCTTAAACTGTATTAGTGCTCAGAACGGTTGCTTTCTATCAACACTTTTAAAATCATAGTTTTAAAAATATTAATGATGCCTAACGAGTTAAATGTGGCAATATCGTTCCTTACAAACGAAGAATATGTTCTCTTAACAGCATTTTAGAAGTTGGAAATTTTGAAAACAGTACAGAAATCTATATCGAAACGTCGCACTTTAATAACCTTTATTTGGTAAGAAGAACGTTAAAACTTTAAAATCATTCCCTGACTAGGGCCAGCTTTGCCACGACCAAGGTAGTCTTGTTTCGTTTGCCAGTATTTCCTTGTAAACCTGAAAGATGAAATCGATTTTATGAGCATAGTCTCTTAAATAACCTCACGGATAGCATTTGCTTGAGAGGTGAAAATACAAAATCATCCCGTCGTTAATAGCCAAAGGTTAATGCGGCCTCCTCTTGTGTCGGGGCAATGGTACGTTTTTGTGGGATATATGGAGTAGAATTTCTTTATTAACTGTGATATTAAGTTTTCTCACATCACATTTTCATACACACACCAGTGCGTCAGATGATGTAAAGATAAGGAAAAGTCTGGACCATGCTAATATCTTCAAAACCTCTCATCCAATCGCTCTAACCTCTTGTGAAGCACGGGCATGTTTTCTTAAAGCAGAAAGTACCGTGTGATTCTCGCAGCCATTATCGATGTTTTATGAAGTGTTTTTCTCTGGCTCTGGGTGCGTTTTATCAGCTCTGATATGAAAGATAGGGACTGACTTGGTTTTAAAGGCATAACAAACCTTCATTGATCAATGGGTATCCCATATCGCACAATTGTGAATCTATTTGACGGCAAAGAGATAATAGTTGGTTGGAGCACGGAGCGATTAAATCATTCAACACCACTAAGACTGATGCACCGGAATACAAGCCACAAAGGACTGGCCAAGGAACGGAGAAACATCGATTTATGAAATAATGCGTATTAGTCAAGACAAAACTGTACGCCTTAGGACAATACTGAGCTCTCTTCAAAGAAAGCAGGAAGAACGTGATAGTATCGGCATCCTGAAACCATCCGGCATTTGACGTGTTCTCAGCCTGTGGCGTGGGATAGGGGGCAGATGGACAGGTGTGACCCACATGTGTACATCACACCTAGATATTAGGCTTACCATCATATACACCTAGGACTGATTTAAGCTACACACTTTTAACCACTATAATATGTTTGTATTGAAGAAAAATGTGTGTTAGATATAAAAATAAAAGGGATATGATATTTTAGAACACTTATCTGTCAGATAATATACGAACATTGATTTCAAATGAAAAAAAATGTCTGGATATCAATGGTATATTGCTGTCTAAAACGCGTTAACATATAGTTACACTGATACATAAAAGTCTATATTAGTTGGTGTAACGTGAGTAATGGCATTCTTTAAAGTGAAGAAATGAGATTTTTGAGAAACTGACTTTTAGAAAATGTCATCAGTTGAAGAGAGTTGAAATTTCAGAGTTACTGATGTCTGGCTAGTTATGGATCAACTATGATTTGTTGTGTGGATGTGAACATGGTTATATTTTATTTTTCATTTCAATACTAATGTCTAGCATAGCTGTGAAGGGCATTTAGAAGTGGCATAATAAGAACAGGAATATTTCTGGATAACAACTTCTTTAATGTGAAAATACACGACGTAAGGAAATTTAAAGACGTTGATCTAGAAAATCGTCCTGTTCTCGCGTATAGCACATACACCGCAATGAGGGAGTGGTTATGTGTTGTTAAATTCAGTACTTTGTATTCATAATTTAATAATTGTACGCACGGTATACTTTGATTTCAATGACTAAGTCATATAAGACACATGTGACCTACTTATGTCAATCTGACCCCGATGTATATATAGTAAGATACGTAATGAGTTGAGTTGAGTTGGGGTTTAACGCCGCTTTCAAGAGTATTTCACTTATATCGCGGCTGCTAGTATTATGGCAGGGAGAAAGCCCGCAACGCGATACGTAATGAAATAGGTGAGACAATTCTGTCATCTGATATACATTATCTGGAAAGTTCATCATGACTCTGAATTATCATGGACAACGTGAAAGTGAAATCCTTAACTGCAGGGGACCTTAATGTTATTCTAAGCACACTAACATTACTCTCAGTACGTCTCCAGAGAGTATTACGAACTATTATTACCTTCCTAGAAGGGCAGTCGTCCTTCCTGCTGTTCGATACACATACTCTGATCCATATCGAAACGTCGCTGTTATGAACGTATTATATTAATCTTAAAAATGCGTCGTCTCTATAACACGCCAGTATATAAAGAGCAGTTCATGAATGATAAAATCGGATGGGTAAATATCATTGGTTTTGAAGAAACTCTTATAAGCTTTCACTGAAACTTAACGTTTAAAACGATTAGTACGGTTAGAAAACGGGGACACAAAAGTTTTACAACTTTTTAATGTTTCTAAAGAAGATGACGCTTTAAAGGCTATTTGGGTTAACGTGCTCCTTTAAAAAAGACACTTTACATTGCAGTTGAATTGTCTTATCCTGGAACGGAGCGAGTTGGATACATATCAGGTCTGGATGACTACCCCTCAGACATTCACTGACGATAGCACACGAATGACACGAGATAAATTACTTGTGTTATTACTGTTATCAAACTACCGTAATTTTTCTACATATCTTTACAGTTGATTGCCCAGTCTTGCCGCGCGAAGCCGCGAGACTTAGATGCAGTCTCACGAGAAAACGAATAAATCACATGATTCTATTGAAAGTGAATTTCCCATCATGCTGCTGAGCTTCCTGCACCCAGAATGCACTTCGCTGAACGTCGCACACAATGAAAAGTTACTCAAAGTCAATTACATGGCCCGAGTTATTTAAATCATTGGCTAAGGCAGAAGTTTTAGGAGCTCCTGCAATAGTTATCTCCCTTACTTCCGGTAAGGGATGGTGGGCAACGTTTAGGTCAAGTCAATAATAAGAAATGTGTATGGATTCAGTTATTAGTTTCTGGAAAAATGTAACTCGAATCGGAATTATATTTCAAAAGTTTCAAACGTCGTTACATTGGTTGTATATACTCTGATAAGTGTTATGATGTGTAAAGTGATACGCTAAAACTATTTTAATTTTACTTTAACAAATATAAAGGAAAGTTCCATCAATTGTCAATAAGGAGTGAAATTTCAAAATGGATGTGTTAATAATATATATCTGCATTGTTCGTGGTCGGTGTATATAGAGATTACATAACGCGTGAGTGTTGAATATCGAAAATATTCCAACTCAATATTTTTTAATTTTGTGATTTATTCACGAGCGAAAGCGAGTGAATAAATCTCAATATTTAAAAATATTGAGTTGGAATATTTTCGATATTCAACACTCACGAGTTATGTAATCTATTTATTACATACGAAACTTGATATTCTAATGAGACAAGCATCAGACTATGCGCGACATTACCGCGTAATAATACTAATACTGCTTAATTAATCTAGGTGGAGTCATTCAAGTCGTAATTTATATATAGTAAAAATGTAGTCCCTTTTTCCGTTACGCTCTTGCTCGCTTCTACATAAAATATCACATTTACACAGTCATTATCACAATGTCGTCATCAATGTCCTTAATCAATACATCTGGCAGCGCTTAAACAACAAAGACTGACGCTGTTGACGTCGACGGAGGTCGTCATTCCTTGACCGGCTGTTTTCATACAACCGTCCTTGCTGAACGTTTCTAAGCTTCTTATTTTGAACTTCATACGTGTATATCTGGACGTTGATCGCATCAAAACTGATTATGCATGCCGATCCTAAACGCAATCATTTTTATATGACTTTACTCCTGAAACACGGAATTCGCGTTGACAAAAACACGGTCGTTGTAAACAAAAGGGAGATAACTCTTCCTAGACTAAATTGAAGCAAACTATTATTGTGATCTTATTATAAAATATTCGAGATCGGAACCCGAATTCTCTATTTTTAATTTTGCACATCTATTTTTGCCATGATACAAGTTCATCAATAGCCCAAAATACGTACAGGAAAAAGATATCATGAACTGAAAAACTGAAGTGGCGAGTGGGTTCGGCTGTACTCGATCAGCTGATGGCGAAAGTAGTACGGCATTATGACGTCACTATCTTTGAATAACTTGTTTCAGTTACACAACACTCGTTGTATAATTTTCAACTGGTTACACAACACTTGTTTCAAATAACCAAAATTATCTCATAAAGATATTCAGAACACGTATGTAATAAACTAAAATGTATAACGAAAATATATACGAATATATATAGTTATCAATAGTCAATAAAAGAGCAAAGATATATAGATAGACCGGTAGCTAGTTACTGAACTTGGCATGCTAAATGTAAATATCTGAGGAACTAACACCACGAAAGTATTATGTGAACAGAACCATCTGAGAGGATCTAATGCCTCTGAATGTCATTGTCCTATTGTTACCTTGCCATATTGTCCTTGTGCTGTTGTTATATTGTTCTATTGTAACATTGTCCTTTTATTTCACATTGTCTTATTGTTACCTTGTCCTATTGTCAAGTTCTTTAAGTATTTAAGTTCTGTAGTATTATGGCAGGGAGAAAGCCCGCAACGCCATACGTAATGAAATAGGTGAGACAATTCTGTCATCTGATATACATTATCTGGAAAGTTCATCTTGGTTATGAGTTATCATGGACAACGTGAGGGTGAAATCCTTAACTGCAGGGGACCTTAACGTTATTCTCAGCACACTAACATTACTCTCAATACGTCTCCAGAGAGTATTACGAACTATTACCTTTCTAGAAGGGCAGTCGTTCTTCCTGCTGTTCGATACACATAATTATATCCATATCGAAACGTCGCTGTTATGAACGTATTATATTAATCTTAAAACACGCCATTATATAAAGAACAGTTCATGAATGATAAAATCGGATGGGTAAATATGATTGGTTTTTGAAGAAACTCTTATAAGCTTTCACTGAAACTTAAAGTTTAAAACGATTAGTACGGTTAGAAAACGGGGACACAAAAGTTTTACAACTTTTTAATGTTTCTAAAGAAGATGACGCTTTAAAGGCTATTTGGGTTAACGTGCTTCTTTAAAAAAGACACTTAACATTGCAGTTGAATTGTCTTATCCTGGAACGGAGCGAGTTGGATACATATCAGGTCTGGATGACTACCCCTCAGACATTCACTGACGATAGCACACGAATGACACGAGATAAATTACTTGTGTTATTACTGTTATCAAACTACCGTAATTTTTCTACATATCTTTACAGTTGATTGCCCAGTCTTGCCGCGTGAAGCCGCGAGACTTAGATGCAGTCTCACGAGAAAACGAATAAATCACATGATTCTATTGAAAGTGAATTTCCCATCATGCTGCTGAGCTTCCTGCACCCAGAATGCACTTCGCTGAACGTCGCACACAATGAAAAGTTACTCAAAGTCAATTACATGGCCCGAGTTACGCTCGTATTTAAATCATTGGCTAAGGCAGAAGTTTTAGGAGCTCCCGCAATAGTTATCTCCCTTACTTCCGGTAAGGGATGGTGGGCAACGTTTAGGTCAAGTCAATAATAAGAAATGTGTATGGATTCAGTTATAAGTTTCTGGAAAAATGTAACTCGAATCGGAATTATATTTCAAAAGTTTCAAACGTCGTTACATTGGTTGTATATACTCTGATAAGTGTTATGATGTGTAAAGTGATACGCTAAAACTATTTTAATTTTACTTTAACAAATATAAAGGAAAGTTTCATCAATAGTCAATAAGGAGTGAAATTTCAAAATGGATGTGTTAATAATATGAATATATATCTGCATTGTTCGTGGTCGGTGTATATAGAGATTACATAACTCGTGAATGTTGAATATCGAAAATACTCCAACTCAATATTTTTAAATTTTGTGATTTATTCACGAGCGAATGAATAAATCACAAAATTTAAAAATATTGAGTTGGAATATTTTCGATATTCAACACTCACGAGTTATGTAATCTATTTATTACATACGAAACTTGATATTCATTTGAGACAAGCATCAGACTATGCGCGACATTACCGCGTAATAATACTAATACTGCGTAATTAATCTAGGTGGAGTCATTCAATCCGTAATTTATAGTAAAAATGTAGTCCCTTTTTCCGTTACGCTCTTGCTCGCTTCTACATAAAATATCACATTTACACAGTCATTATCACAATGTCGTCATCAATGTCCTTAATCAATACATCAGGCAGCGCTTAAACAACAAAGACTGACGCTGTTGACGTCGACGGAGGTCGTCATTCCTTGACCGGCTGTTTTCATACAACCGTCCTTGCTGAAGGTTTCTACATGCAAGCTTCTTATTTTGAACTTCATACGTGTATATCTGGACGTTGATCGCATCAAAAACTGATTATGCATGCCGATCCTAAACGCAATCATTTATAAACTATATGATTTTACTCCTGAAACACCGAATTCGCGTTGACAAAAACACGGCCGTTGTAAACAAAAGGGAGATAACTCTTCCTAGACTAAATTGAAGCAAACTATTATTGTGATCTTATTATAAAATATTCGAGATCGGCACGAATTCTCTATTTTTAATTTTGCACATCTATTTTTGCCATGATACAAGTTCATTTATAGCCCAAAATACGTACAGGAAAAAGATATCATGAACTGAAAAACTGAAGTGGCGAGTGGGTTCGGCTGTACTCGATCAGCTGATGGCGAAAGTAGTACGGCATTATGACGTCACTATCGTTGAATAACTTGTTTCAGTTACACAACACTCGTTGAATAATTTTCAACTGGTTACACAACACTTGTTTCAAATAACCAAAATTATCTCATAAAGATATTCAGAACACGTATGTAATAAACTAAAATATATAACGAAAATATATACGAATATATATAGTTATCAATAGTCAATAAAAGAGCAAAGATATATAGATAGACCGGTAGCTAGTTACTGAACTTGGCATGCTAAATGTAAATATCTGAGGAACTAACACCACGAAAGTATTATGTGAACAGAACCATCTGAGAGGATCTAATGCCTCTGAATGTCATTGTCCTATTGATACCTTGCCCTATTGTCCTTGTGCTGTTGTTACATTGTTCTATTGTTCTATTGTCCTTTTGTTTCACATTGTCCTATTGTTACCTTGTCCTATTGTTACCTTGTCCTATTGTCAAGTTCTTTAATTGTCCTCGTGTAACAGTGCTCAATTGTTATCTAATCCTATCTTTAGCTTGTCCTATCGTTACCTTGTCCTCTTGTAACAGTGCCCAATTGTTATCTAATCCTGTTGTTACCTTTTCCTATTGTTACTCTGTCCTATTGTCTTTTGTAACATTATCTTACTGTTACCTTGTCTTCTTGTAACAGTATCTTAATGTTACCTTGTCCTATCTTTACCTTGTCCTCTTGTAACAGTGTCCTGTTGTCACCCTGTCGTATTTTCATCTTTTCCTATTCTTACCTCGTTCTATTGTTACATTGCCCTAATGTTACCATGTCGTTTTCATTCATTCATTCATTCATTCACTTTGATATTGATCCTTTGTTGACGTAATATGTGTGTGACGTCACGGCAATAATTGTTACGTAATGCATCTCAACTTTTACGTCACTATTGATGTCGACATTTCGCGGTGAAGATGAATCGTTTTGCCGACGTGAATGTTGAACAAAACGTAATTGTTAGTACAACTCGTATGTTCTTGTTGTTTCTTCTCAAAATCATATATCAAAACAAATATAGATTATTAGTGTTGTCAGTGATACGTGTATTGTGTGACGTCACATTAATTATTTTTGCAGTTCGTTTGGTAAAGAAGCTTCATTTCTTTTAGATATGTTTTCTTTGAACCATATAAGAAAACAATTATGGACTCTTGTGGAGGTCAATATCAATTTTCATTGACCTGAGTCAAACAATATTGTCCTCGCAAGCTCGGTCAATGTTATTTGACTCAGGTCAATAAAAACCGATAAAACTCTACAAGAGTCCATAATTGTAAATTGTTACCCTTGTCCTAGTGTTACATTGTTCTATTGTAACTTTGTCCATTGTTATTTTTGTTCTATTGTTACATTGTCCTATTGTAACTTTGTCCATTGTTACCTTGTCCTATTGTTACATTGTCCTATTGTAACTTTGTCCATTGTTATATTGTTCTATTGTTACATTGTCCTATTGTAACTTTGTCCATTGTTACCTTGTCCTATTGTTACATTGTCTTGTCTACTGTTATAGTGTTCTTTTGTAACAGTGATATTATGTTACGTTGGGCTATTATTACATTGTCCTATTTTTACATTGTCCTATTGTTACATTGTTCTGTGGTTACCTTGTCCTATTTTTAACTTGCCCTATTGTAACCTTGTCCTATTTTACCTTACCCATGAATACCCTGAATTGTCTTATAACCAATAAACACATCATTTGATTGGTTTATGTCCACAGACGTTTTGACGATGAATCTCCCAATTCGAGGACATTGCACAAATATTTGTTTCTTTCTCTTTCTTTCACTTCAGTGCTAAATTTTACGCGACTTGTACGCTTCGAGCAGGATCAATTATAAGTAGACACTTGTCGATTTCAACGATTGTTTGCTTTTCAAGCGAGACATGTATAGCTGCACGTGCAATGGGAAATGTCAAAAGTTGATTAGACACGGACAGCGTGTCGGGGATGCCTCAGACGGAGTGCCACAAGACTAGGAGAGACCAATCAGATCCATCGATCAGTCTAGCACGGGACTAAACGTCACGTGTCACGATAAAAGAAATATACCTATTGTTACTCAGTTTTACAATACCGGCGTGGTGTCTTGAAGTCTGCTTGCTTCGGAAGAAAAGCAAGGTATTTTGGATATATGATTACTCCTTCACCAGATGGATTTGGGGAAATGCAGTATTTGAGTATACATACATATACATGTATGGGTTGAATATGTGATTTTGATGTTCAAGTGTGACAAAGTTTCGGTAAACTTTCCTGGTCGTGTTGATTGTATGGTAGAACATGTATATGTTTTACTAGTGTTATTATTATGTTAATATTTAAAATATTTATTGTTGACAGCTGCCTTAAAAAAAAATATATCGGTGTGTATATGTTCATAACGGGGTCTCTTCCCGGAGATGTGTTCTGCGTAGACGTATTCTTTAAGAAGTAGACCTTATTTGATAGATATTTTTTATACTTACTAATCATCTCTATATTTCATTTATTTTATGAATATAGCTTTTTTAATATAAAAAACAACATTTGACTGAATAACTTGATAATTCTATTTTCTTAACTCATAAACAAAAATGTGTTTCCATGTGTTGATACGTCACTGACAGCATTCCATAAAACAATTCCTCTATAAAACATCAGTTGAATTCGTCTCTTGTTGTCTTGATTATTAATTGCAAGTGTATATTGCGTCGATTTTACAATGATTCTGATATATAATGTACATAGAGACAATAATCTGTCATTCTTTTAAAAAATGCATTTAAATTGAATTTTAGCACCCGCAACTTACGTACGTCTTTACCCGAATATCCATGTTGTTTCAAGTGACAAGACGGTATCATCAACCCTTATGCTATCCGTGCTGGGTCTGAAGTGGCACATACAGTGCTCGACACACATACAGTGCTCGACACACATACAGTGCTCGACACACATACAGTGCTCGACACACATACAGTGCTCGACACGCATACAGTGCTCGACACGCATACAGTGCTCGACACACATACAGTGCTCGACACACATACAGTGCTCGACACACACACAGTGCTCGACACACATACAGTGCTCGAAACACATACAGTGACACATACAGTGCTCGACACACATACAGTGCTCGACACACATACAGTGACACATACAGTGCTCGACACACATACAGTGACACATACAGTGCTCGACACACATACAGTGCTCGACACACATACAGTGCTCGACACACATACAGTGCTCGACACACATATAGTGCTCGACACACATACAGTGCTCGACACACATACAGTGCTCGACACACATACAGTGCTCGACACACATACATTGCTCGACACACATACAGTGCTCGACACACATACAGTGACATATACATTGCTCGACACACATACAGTGCTCGACACACATACAGTGCTCGACACACATACAGTGCTCGATACACATACAGTGCTCGACACACATACAGTGCTCGACACACAACTCCTGGAGACATGAATAAATAGATAGTTTTATAACAGGTGAACAAATTCTAAACACCTTTGCCATTTCTGTGAGGATTTTCCTAACCGGCATTTGCACCAGTTAATGCTGGAAACGAAACACTCCTGAAAGAGTGACACCTGAGTTCACGTTTCATGTTCGCTTACTAACATACTGCTGTAGTTATCTCCTAACATTTACACAGACACTGTACTATGGAACCTAGGTTACTATACATACATGTAGATGTGTGTGTTTCATTAGTGACTATAACTCGTAGTGTTCAATACCTTTGAGCCTCGATAAATTCATTTCCTTCCCTGATGCATGTTGGGTATTGTTTCAGGAGTAAGTACAGGCGGCCGATGAGCACTAGGCTAACGAGCGTATAACATTGATCCTGAAGGTAGATAGCCGTCTCCCGTGCCACATTGCTTCACTAAAGAACAGCTTTGATATCTTAAAATGGAAACACTAAGCACTTGGTTTTCACGAGCGGCACATTTGCAGTTCTAGAGAGTGGACTGATGAATGGTTATTGCGTCTCTTACTCCTTCCGATGTTCTGAGGGGCTCAATCAATGCTACATCAGAGAACATGCAAAACGAATCGGAAAATTGGATTTCAGCGTCAATTTTACCATATACACCTTTACCTTACATATTATGTAACTTCGAAATAATCTATATCATCACTCAACGCATATTATATGCAGAAAAGGGTATATTAAAGAAAGATGATACATGTGTATTGCCCTTTGGAACTCTAAGATTGGACCAATCCATCTGATTTACACACAATCGTTACTAATAGCACACATTAGTCATGTGAAAACGTTTACGTGTGGTTTGTGAGTTTGTGTTTCCGATGATGAATATTTCATTTTTAACTTCGACAAGTAAACATTATCCATAACGATAATTTGTTTCCATAAATATTTTGTTCGCTATACATCTTTCAGATTTGCTGTTGTACGTTTGGATCTTTTAGCACACAGTCTCAGGCGTCGCTCTTATGTACTATACGAGGCTGATAAACGTTGACGATGTTAGGACTAGAAAGTGGACATATGTTTAACATTAATTTGGATAACTTCGATGTACAAGGAGAGGTATTACGATTTTCTATTGATAAGTTTGACATTTGACGGAAATGTTTGTAAAATGTTACAACAGATTTCATATGAGTAAGCGAGGTTTTCGTAAAATATCAGTCGCCAGTTTTTAATTACTACGGCATGCGGTTATTAGAGTGCTAATTTATAATGAGCTATTTCGTATAAAGAATAAGGTAAGGTTTATCCCCTTCATTCGGCAGATAACAAACATCTTCATCGATACATGCTTTTACAGACGATTATAATGACTGAATAAAGTATTTCTTTGTGTAATGTCATGTGTACTCTTATATCAGATAGTGTCCTCAATGTTACTATGTAAAACTAGATATACTGAAGTTTTTCATAAAAACCAAAACGCAAAGGTTGTCATTGTACTATGGACCTCGTGGACAAAATATACATGCCAATCTGTATCTATTTTGTTTTCATGGGAATAACTGTTTATCAGATTCGAACCACGATTTGACGTAATTTGAGCACTTATTATTTATAAGACGATGAAGGTCAAGGTCGTGCAGAAGTGGTCATCTCGAGAACAAATTATCCCGGAGATAAGGTCAGTATCTCCATCAGACCTCTCGGCAGTTTCACCTCTGACCTCTCGGACGTTGCTGCCACATAAATCTCACTCACTGATAACTTAATGGGCAATGGAGGGACTTTAGAAGATATCGTCAGTCCAACATCTCCCTTTACATCTATAATAACATTCTCGGGGATATGAACCGATATCAATGAGAGACTTTGAAAGGTATCACGTTTTCAAGTTATACTGTTATAGTCAGAACAACTTCATAACCTGTCAACCTTAGTTCAATGAAGGAAGTTTTACAATACCATCTTTGAAGTTAAGAGTTGCTCCGTTTCAAAGAATTTAATTCGTACGTTTCATTCAAGTTGAAACGTATCAGTGCATTTCAACATAACACCATTTATTGTTTCTGGGGTTTAATTTCATAGGTATAACATGTTCTTTGTGCTTGAAAACTTCCCTTCAGAAATCCAACTGCTTTGGGCATATGTTTTCATGTCTAAATGCAGTTGATTCGGTCTAATGATTGTATTCCCGTGCAGTATTGATTTCTCTCTAGCTGTAAATTAACTTTAAATATGAGCGATAATTTGCATGTAAAATCAATATTAATACGGCGTGTCAGTGGAAAGCAAGGTAATATTCCTTTCAAATAATTAAGCAGCGACCCGCCTGGAGGATTGATTGATAAGTGGAAGACACGATATCACTAAGAATCTTACCATTTACTTAGTGAAAAGCTGTACACGTATACATATGTAACCTAACTTCAAGAACTCTTTTTATAAACACCGACTTTCGACACGTAACCTTTACTCAAAGAAATAGTTATTAAGAGACGGCTGATAATTTCCTCTAGTCATCTCTACTAATCCGATATTCATTATGGGAGCTTTAAGCTGACACAGCCAGATAGATTATCTTCTGAGTCTCTCTGTCAGACATCTCCAGCTGACTGACGCTATCTTAAATGGATAAAAACTCAAGTGCAAGAATTAGGGAATCGGCGTGGTGGAACGCGTGACAGAAAGAATTATATTTTCTTTTCTAGAATTGAACTCAAATGTTAACAGGATACATTGACAGTTCACTTTTTTACTTGATTAAAAGAACATTTATTATGAAAGCATTACACTGATTGTTCCAAGCAGGTCACTGTTGCATTGTGATGTCACAATGCAGAAGATGCAATCACTTGATTTTAAACTAATAATAACAATAATAATAATAATAATAGTGCATATTTATAAAGCGCACACATAAGATAACTACTCAACAACAATTAAATATATGTGGGAACCATAATTGTAATTGTTCATAAAGTCATTGTATTGAAGTATTAAAGAATTGACTTATGATTTTTAAAGAGGTTTTTAGAAGTTGATGTTCAAATATGTTGCTCTGGATGAAAACCTCTTCTTTGTGCATACAGTAAAGATAACTTTGTCATTATGCCATTTTGTTTCTGTATTAACTTTATGTGACAATGATGTGAATGAAAGTGTACTGAATACGGCTACGAGAGCAGATAGTATAAGGGGATCGAGGTCATGGTGATGATATCAAATACCAAGACAAGAGCAAATTGCTGAGAGCTGATACGTATTTCAATACATACATGACTTATCGTCACTTTCTGACCCATTTTGTTCCCCACATTAAACGAACTTTAATATCCAATCTATAGTGCCAGTGGAAGTTCAGTACATTATTATTAATCGTGACTTTCTGACCCAAAGACCCAATTTGTTCATCACATTAAATGCACTTCATTATCCTATCTACAATACCAGTGATGTTATGTTTAGCTTCAATATTAACAATCTTGGTTTTATCAGTATTGTTCACAACTGATACATATTTCAATCAAATTAATCGGCACTCTCTGATCCATTTTGTTCTCCACATTAAATTAACTTTTATATTCGATCTACACTACCAGTGGAAGTTAAGTACATTATTATAAATCGGTACTTTCTGACCAAAAGACCCATTTAGTTCACCACCTTATAATCACTTGATTATCCTATCTACAGAACCAGTGGGCAGCTAATTCTAGCTTCCATATCAGCCCTCCTGGTTTATTAGCTATTAATACAGACTTACCTTGGTGTCCTCATAAAGCAGTTCAATGTTAAAGCCAGGGACTACTCCGAACTGATTGATGTGCTTCACGGCAAGTTGAGCTGAACGGAGTTCCGACAGGCCGCTTTCCGCATGGGACGTTCCGCTGAGCTCGAACAAACCTCCAATATACAACACTCCGTCCTCGCCAGAATCCTTTTTAATATTCCAATCTTGAATTTTGCCGCTGTGAAACTTCTCGTTAAACATCCGATGGTGACGGGGGTGACTCCCGTGGACTCCCTGCCTCAGGTAGATGTTTCCCACAGCCTCCGTGTTCAGTGTGGAAAGTTTGGTCGGGGACAAGACGTACGGGACATGGTGCGGTTTCCGGGAATGCGTTGAAGAAAGAGAAACCTTATGGACTTGCTGAACACACACAAGAAGCAAGGCATTAAGAAGCGAGCCTACTTTCCATGGTATTGCCATCATGTAATGTCGTTAGCAAGGGGTAGCTGATAGGACATTGTCTTGCTAGCTCTGGTATTCCGAAACTTTACCGAAACAATGCATCAATCATACGGTGAGTGTGGCATAACCTCTGCTGAACATATACAAACTTTGCGGGAAAACTCATGTACTGCAACACAACTTCTTGCATTTCACGATGTTTTATGTAGCATATATGGACCGCTACACGGGACGGTACACGAAATAACGTGCGCGCACCGACTCTTTAAGTATCCAGACTGACGGAAGAGTTTTCAAACTCTACTCAGCGAGTTGGCAAAGCAATCGTTTTCATTACTGTGCCTGCATAAACTCTTTTCTGAGAAGTCATTTTACTATTTAATATCCCTAACACTCTGTCTTTCCTTGAAGAAACTACTTTTGATAGACAGCAGTCGGCAGCGCGATTCATCCTTCCACCTTACTCTGATCCATAACTATCACTTACTAGAACTGACCAATCAAAAGACGGGAATACACGAGATGCCTGTGACTGGCTCGCATACAGTCGTGACTGCCGCGCATAGTGTAAGGCGCTTCCTCAATGATTCGCATTGATCTGGCCTGAATACTTCCCTAATACAAAGTACTTTCACTGCAGAACGTGTGTAACGAAGGGAGACAATCGATTAGCCAACTGCTTCAGATCAATGAAACTAGTTTTACAGCAAGTATCATTTCGAAGCTTTGCATTCTTGAAGGAGCAATCAGTACTAAGCAGGTACTGTTATCCTGGCGACTACAAACACTCGTCCCTTTGTTCTTGTCATTAAATCATTAACACCATCATGACACAGCATACATCGTTAATGGATCGGTCTACTTTCAAATATGAATACTAAATAAAGAAAGTAATATATATCACAATAAAGAACATACATACATACGTATCGATTTTGCTCTGCTCTCATCATTTAAGTAGGGATGCTTCAGGGTAAACCCCCTCCCCCCTCCCTTTAATGATTTTGCCTGTGACTTTTATGATTTCCCCCATCCACCACATCTTTACAACATGTGATACTTAAAGAATTGATATTATTTGTTTAACTTTAATGTATTTATTCGTTAAAATGATCAATTATAGCACATCGCGTCGACATTGTAGCACTTATAAACAAACATGTTTCTTCATCAGAGATACTTCAATTATGTTGCCTGTTCTTACTTTTATTCAAATCACCAATAAGACATAACCATACATTTGTTCAATAACTATACGATGTTTTATAACACGATTCTATTACAGAGACAGTTATAGTCAATGTTTTAAGTTTCAAAGTGATAATTGAATGGAGAAAGAAACAAACTCAATTCAAATTTACAGGCTTTATCCTTAAGATACAGACGCTGACATTTAGAACCATTGAATCAAAATGTTAAATGTATTTCAAGAACTTAGAGTGAGGCTTTGATTGACAAGGACAATAGCGTGCATGTCAAAACGTCCCTTTCAATAATAAATGAGCTTAAATTCATTACATTGTCTTCATTCTTCGTAAGTTCAAATTCGAAAATGTCACGAAGTATTTCAATGACGTAACTGACAACAAGACTATGTTTCGCCTTCACTTGTGAAACCTTCTGTTGGTGATTTGACTGTGACTCACAGAGTTCTCATAATTGCCGGCTTGTGCGATGTTACCGTCCTTGCCTACAGAACAATGATTATTTTACAAATGTGTTAACAATTATAACGTATCTTTGTGTAAAGTCACTTGTCCAGGCTATCAAGTTGTGTAAAGTAGTGTTCCAACTCGTGTATCTTCCAGTATAATAGGAACTAAATATTACTTACATTACAATGATATTTGAATCGTATAACTTATCCATGAATCCAGCAGACTGGCTAAATGGTTGTAGGGTTAAATGAGTTTGATACAACTCAGAGTCCGAGGTAGAATGAAAGTATTCAAAGAGAAGTATTTCTCTCTAGTAAGGCAATTATTGACCCGCCTGTAGGTGTTGGGACTGGATGAGTCAGTGATTGAGATCTTTCTTACGTGAGTTGGCTAGTGAATCATGCTGCCTGGTTCAACGAGCGTAGAATTCTCCACAGTGTTTGTTGTAGATCTAGTTGTTCTCTAGTTTTATGCATTGTCTTTATCAGATTCTGTGCTATCTTTATTTTAAAGGTTAACCACTGGTTTTCAAAGGTTTTTATTCATTCATGTGTCTGCAGCATTTACAGGGAAATTCAAGCATCAGACAATTAGGGTGTTTGTACAATCAACAGCATAAGAACTATACCAATCGTGTGAATCTGTACAATATGTCAACAAATCTAATTGTCATTTATCTTAAGTCGTCGTTTACAGGTTCATTATCTGTAAAGGTTTAAAAATGTGTAGTAATACAACATATACTCTTGGATAGACCTTTGTCGCAAAGGCCGATTTACTTTTTCCTAATTATTGTAAATCTGCGGCAGAACTTCTGCACATGTAGATCACACACAAAATCATATCCATAACGCATAACGGTATCACATTATATAACATGTTCCAGGGAAAATTAAACAACTTCAATCGCACTACATTTGGAACGGGCGGAAAATCACGATATTGCCTAAAATTAATTAACATAATTTAAACTTGCATTACGCATGATGTGAATGAATGATTTGTTTCTTAAGGCAAGTGCACCGGTGCTTTAGTGCCACATATCACAAGCGCGGGAAAGCAGGTTTCACCGCAATGCATAGTCACATGGCGTTGTGGGCTTTCTCCCTGTCATAGTACTAGCAAGTGAAATACTCTTGAAGCGGCGTTAAACCACATCTCACCTCAACTCACCTCACCTCACCTCACCTCACCTCACCTCACCTCACCTCACCTCACCTCTCAATCAAAACATTATACTCTAATTTGGTTATGGATCAAATTAATGTTTCTCAGAAATAAAGGGAAAAAAAGATGTTCAGGAACAAGAAGATAACTAGAGGTTATCATGCTCGTGTGTTTAGTGATGGTCGATATACTTCATTAGGATACACTTTGTATTTTGCTGGCTTTGGCAATTTCATTCTTCATTCATTTTCAGCAAAACGGCTTGACAATATTCATTCCAAAGCTGAAGTGTTTGATATGAGCAAATGAACAGCATGCTATTCTGACGGTAAATTGACACAATATTGACAATATAATGCCTCCTTAATGATGTTTCAGGTAACATTATTGTCATTTCGGCATGTTTTACTATACTATACTACACTATACTATACTATACTTTACTGTACTGTACTGTACTATACTATACGGTATTATTGTACTATACTATACTATATTTTACTATTATATACTTATAGAATAGTTTATGTCTCGATTTAATTAGTTTTGCTTTGTCTCGAGCCTTGGCGAGAGACAAACCAAAATTATTTCACGATGGACATAAACTTGATATGAAAGGGGAACGAGTTATGTATCCTATTTATTACCAACATGTATTTCATAATATTTATTGTGCTTTAAAAAATATTTTTGTTGAACCTACAAAGGAACGGAACAGCGGAGTAATATCAACCCTGTCACAGCATATATAGGTTCATAATATTTCGACGTTAAATATTCACGCTTTTAAAATCAAACCATTCTATAATCCGTTTTGTTCGGTATGGCGAAACCAGTTTAGTCATGCTGAAGGAAGCGTACGTAACATAACATCTTCGTGTTCGAGGACATGAGATAAGTGTTATCCGTCCTTTGAATGACGTCATGTCATGGCGGCCGTCATTCGCATGTTTCTTGTCGTCGGAATGTGTAACCAAGCTTAAACAACCTCATTAAATGTAAGTTTAAAATTAACTTCGCCGTTAAAATGGCTTTCCTTTCGGTTGTGTTTGCCTTGTCAGTATAAATTCACTGTGCACCCTTACGAACACGTTGTTTTCACCGTGGTACTGAGCGTTTGATGCAATGTCATTCCCAACGGTAAGATTGAGAGCAAAAACTCTTGCTGCATTCTAAACTGTGTGCTCTGCTCTAGTCATGGTGTATTTGTTAATTATTCATTAAAGTTAATCATTGCATTTCTGAATTAACTGAACAATGAGATAAATAGTAATTATAAGTGTTGTCGTAAAATACTGGTAATTTCATGAATGAATTCACGTTCGTTTTATGAATGAATAAAGTAGTCCAGGCAGTGTCAAAGTTCATCGTTAGCCAATCAAATTACTTGAAGGTGTTATGACACATATATGTCATAACAGTTTGTTATGAAACCCCTTTATGAAGTACCACGTGGGTAATAATATACTTTACGGTACTATTGTACTGTACTGAACTATACTATGCTATATTTTACTATATAAGATACCTACGGGAATAAAGCACTGGCGGACAATGGGATCGACAGCGTGCTTTATGAGACAATAAATTATGCTCGTGTTTTAGACGACAGTAAGAGAGTCGCTTAGAAAATGGCGTCATATTTTACGTCACTTTGATTGTTCAATGCTAGAGAATGTGTTCTACGACGGGAGGCATTAATATTTTTAAAATGAAGTTTAAACAAAACAACATAATATCCCCACGGTTTTTATAGAAAAGCGAGTAACTATTTAAGGGCATCTCATATAAGAAATAGAAGACTCGTTGTTGTGCTTTATCGTATAATAAAACATATCAGAAAGCATAAAGCACTCGTGTTTTATGCTCCATGCTATGTTTTACTCTATAAAGCCCGTCAACTCATCTTATATTTCTTAAATAATATACTATACTATTGTATTATACTATCTTATTCCATACCATACATTACCATACTATACTATTATACCACACCATACCATACCATGCTACACTACACTACACTACACTACACTACACTACACTACACTACACTACACTATGTGTTAAATCGAATCTCACCTAAGCCTGTCTACCGCTGTCTTCTCCCGGCAGAAATATACGACAGATCTAATGTCAACTATGAATATTTAATAGCTTAACAACTACCATTTCTATTTGTGTAGAATTTCAGATGAAGATGTGAAATGCCAGATGTGTTGAAATCAGTCTCAATCTCAAATCAAGACAAGGTAATAAGAGAAGGTCGAATGTCTAAAAGAGAAGAAAGGAACAATAATTTAACTAGCTAACTCCTTGACAAAAGGGAAGAAAGGAACACTAATTTAACTAGCTAACTCCTTGACAAAAGAGAAGAAAGGAACACTAATTTAACTAGCTAACTCCTTGAATGGCGTAAACATAATAAATAAAGTACTAGATATGTAAATGAAGGCATGTGGACGATGACTGAGGAGAAGAGATATGTAATTGTGAAATAGTGAGTAAAGTGATACATGTTGTCACCCTGTTACTTCCATTCATTGCAATAAAGCAGTTAACCCATATACCTCGGTTCTCCGTCATCTCTACAACTTTTAAAGAAGGCATGTGGACGAAGGCTGGTGGGAAGAGAAGATAAAACAATGTCATTATGTCATTATGGTAACATGAGCCGACACCCCAAATGTCCAAGTCACAGCTTATCGTTTAAAATATGAAGAAATCCAGCGATGGTTCCTAAGATATCGCGTTGACCAGTTTAACGTGCAAGATCACACGCCGAAATTTCAAAATTTCCCAGTGACCTTGAGAATAATATCACAGTATACTAACCAATATCTTGTCAGTCATTTGTCTTCCTTAGAAGAAGCTTTGTGTAAGATATGAAGAGGGTTGTCTCGTTGTGACCTTGGATGAAATGAAACAAAAGTCTATCGAATATTACTCCAATTATGAATAACCTAGATTCAAAATATGAAAAGAATCAAGTTCATACTTCTTGAGGTACATGTACGTAAGGACGGATGTACGCTGCCGAAAACTATATCCAGTTTACCAATAACTGGTTTCTCTCACTGTAGTGAAGACCAATACTGGGCAGAGCCACAGTAATCTCAGCAGTCCATTACCAGGCAATTGATTCCATACCACTTTACATAACGCATTCATCAAACTAATCGACGTTAAGCATTCTGCATTTTGTTAGGGAAGAAGGTTACACAACATTATGTTGTAATCATGTTTTCAAAGTATCGCATTCCGGTGGAATATAATTTGAAGTGATTGCGTAGCAGAATTGTGTTCTTAGCCTATTTCAGAAAATCGTTCAGATGTCATTTGCTGTTAATGTTAACTTACAATTACAGATGTAACGAAATCGTAATGCTGAAGAGATAGGGCGTTGAACTTGCTGTGGTCAGGAATTAGATACAAGTTTTGCTCATCGTTAAGACACAAATGAATCTTATCAAATCTTCAAGCAACTATTTCAATGCAGCAATGCAGTAAGTATAACAAGAATGTCGTAGACGATAACCGTGATCACTTTTTTAAACCGACGGTCTTTGTCATGAAGAGTAGAGACGATTTTATGGATATGCAACGTCTTTATTCTTTGAAGGCGACGTTTCAACATAGGTTCTGATGTTGTGGTCAACGACATTAGAACCTATGTCGAAACGTCGCCTTCAAAGAATAACGATGCTGTATATGCATAAAATCGTCTCCATTCTTCATAACATCAACTTCTAGAATGCCAATGAAACAGGTCCTTATCGTGTCACTGGTACCCTCATGGTCTCTATACATGTATCTATTTGGGATTCAAACATAGAAACTTACAGATGCAGTTTACATAGTGTTAAAATTGCTTAGTTTCGCATTCTATAAACTATGATATGATATATATAAACTATAAATAAAATAAAAACGCCAACACATGTTCAGAGAGTATAAAATGAAATACTGCTGTCTGGTGTAGTTGATGATTGTTAATGTCTTTGATAAAGTAAAGAAGAAAGAAGTACTCACAATTTAAGTTATCAGGGTACGATAAGTATATTTTTAGGTTTGTTAACCTATTTGGACCCATCATCACTGTAGGACGTCATACAACAAGCCAAAAAATCCATTTAATATTCTAAATCAGATTTTAAATTAAATATCATGTATTTTTAGTTTGAGGCATTATATCTATATATATCTATATCTATATATATATATATATATATATGAGTGTATGTTATTTTCATTTCACACTTATAGCTACGAGCGTATATATTTTAAAAGTAGCGATTGATGAAATCTGAAATTGCTTAATTAAAATACATGTTTTAAGTTATATGGATTGTGTATATCGGTACAAGTTGTAATTAAAACATAAAATAACCTTTTTTTTATCTTAAGCAGTATTTGTCCCGCATAAAGGGCGCATCCCAATTTCTCAAAATCGATACACCACGTCAGCGTGGCAGGTTTTAATCAGTTTTATTTAAACTGTTGATTTATAACCATTTTCTTGTAACCTGCTTATTAATATATATTTTTATAATTATACCAGTGACATGGACTATAATATAATCACAAATTTCATGAGGTAAAAACCATTTAACGATTGGCACTAATTGTGTCCAGAGGTGACACTGTTAAACAAACGTTTTTTCTACAATGAAGGTCATTTTCTTACAAATAGTCCTTGTGGACAGAATGAGAAGTTTTGCTATTTTTTCTTCAGATTTACTTTTGTGAAACGAGGTCCAGTTATTCGTAATAGACAGAATAGAAAAGCCATCTACTCGTCAAATAGAAGAACATTTATTCATAGTTTATTTATCTAAAACATACAAACTCTTGTTATGTCGGCTATTACGACAAGCGATAATTGAAACATTACATAAATCAGTTATCATGATATAATGTCTTTATAACTATAATATTTCGAAACGAAATATTTCCGTGTCAATCCAACAATCCAAAAATGTATACACTTAATTACATTCGCTGATCTTAAAGTGATCCAAATATATAAAATAGTGTCTTTGTCCAAACACTGCATTATGGGCCTATTTCAGAAATTTAATGAATCCAAACGTGATCATACATGTTTGTCATGACAAATATCCTTTAAAATGATTTATTTACAGAATTGTGTTTTAGCTTATTTCGGAAAATCGTTCATATGTCATTTGCTGTTTATGTTAACTTTCAATTACTGATATAACGAACACGTATGATTGAACAAGATAGGGCGTTCATGAGATAATGTTGACAGTTGATTAAACATTGATATTACTGTGGTCATGAATTAGGTTCACGTTTGACTTGTTGTTGTAACATACAATTAAATAGAATAATTCATATCAAATGTTATAGCAAACATTTAAATACAGTAACAAAGTATGATCAGAATATTGTACACAGTAATGATCCCTGTTTCAATCAATGCTGGACGACCCCAATGGTTTAAACAGTGTTGTATTTCCAGACATGTACACGCAGCGTATGTATTAGGAGTGTAAAGGAAAGGGATAGCACGCGTATGTAAATGTTTTTACTTAATCAATTTTAAAATGAGTCAGGTTTTTAATTTGTTGGGGGATATACACTCACATTACACAAATAAAGTTTTACACTTACTTGTAAATTTCTAAAAAAAATAAAATAGCATATGGTAAAGCACTTTATGCAACTGTATTTCCATTAATTAAATTTGCAGGTATATGCTGCGAGAGGATTTTAACCCAAGTATGAAGGGAGTGTAGAACAGCAATTAAAAGCAATTATTATTGAAATCTTACCATTCTTCATGGAATCACTGTTTTGCAGTTATATTCATAGTGATTGTTGTTATGAGTTGTATTTAAGATATACGTTAACCTCTTTCAGTATGATCTGAAGCAATATCGGTTCCTCATAAAGAGCGTGATGTAAAGAGAAAATTCAAAATCGATATATCATGTCAGCGTGGCAGGTTTTAATCAGATTTGCTTCAAACTGTTGATTTATAACAATTTTCTTTTACCATTGCCATTAACATGGGGTTTTGTTTATAATTATACGAGTGGCATGGACCGTAGTATGCTCATAGGTTGTTTTTAAATGAAGCAAAGAAAAATACTTAACGATTGACACTAATTATGTCCAGAGGTTAAACTTTTACCTGTAATAAAAACATGACACTTGTTTTTCAAACGTTTACAGTCAATTTCTTTCAAATAATCAGTGTTGCGAGAATGATGAAATGATGAGATTTTTTTTAACGTCAGATTTACTTCTGTGAAACGAGAATCCAGTTATTGATAATACACATGATATGATAGCCAATCAATGCAGAGAACACCATTTACTGCTTGATTATCTGGAGCATAAACTCCAAGTCGGCTATTAAGATAAGCAATAAATGAAACTTGTCATTTCTTAGTAATCATGATATAATGACAATTTTGCTTTTTATATAAATTTATGTATGCAAGAATAATAATTTAAATGTGGGCTGAATGTGGTATAGGTTAATGTTTGATTATTATTTCCCACTTCTTCATAATCAGAACTTCACAAATCATCAAACACCGATTCCAAAGACTGTTAAGTCTGTACAATCACTATCGACAAACGTGAATGTAACAGCTCTTGTAAATCTCCGAGGCGAAGGATGACGAGGCTGGTTGGGGTTCAATCGTTTTATTTCGTGAGACGCGTGAACCAGTTGATCCAGTATTTAATATACAGCCCTGCAACATAGGGGGCAAAACAATATAAGATTTGATAAACATTACATTTCATTCAATACGTCACAATGCCATTTTTGATATACAATAACACATGGTGTAGTAGAAACATTACATCATGTTGAAATGACAAACTTATACAAAGACTCATTTAAAAGTATTACACAATTACACCAACTCACATTTGCATACAACTGTAAAACACTGGAAAGTTAAAATGAAACTCAATACTGCCACATGAATGACGACTGTCGCTCAAACCATTTCAGAGAAATATTGATGATATTCGTCAGTTCTAAAGTCTCTGGAAATGAGCAAGATATTCCTGTTTTAACAATGTGTTTTGTTTATAAATAGAAAAGTTGCTGCAATTGAGACAATGGTCAACGTGGACAATCATGACCATAGACCAGGTGTGAAACTATCATGAACTTTCAGATCATTGGCAGCAAACTATATTTGTCTACACTTCAACGGGTGTATATACACAATGTAATTATATTGTCGATAATGTCAAATTAGTGAGAAAATGTATTTAAAAGTATGTATTACTTGACAACAAGTAAAGATATGTTTTATGTATAAAGGTGAAATGCGGAAATACATGTACCCCAGTGATATACCCAGATCTAATAATAATATGTTTCATACTGTTTTTCACTTTTAAAGATTATGTTTAACTAGTAAACATTTAAACAATGTCATAAACAGCCTTTGACAAACATTTCAGACGAGTTTCCTGTTGTTGACAGATCAGTGTACAATAATAATTTGTTGTCAACATGTCAGTTCAAAGCATTTATTTCAACATAAAACACAAACCTTAAATTCTTGAATAACCGCCTTCCTTAAATAAGTGTTAGGTCTAAGTCCTAGGCACTTTAATTTACCTCCTTTATCAGAAGAATAAACTTGTGATAAAACGTATAAATGTATATTTCATTGTTGATATGTTTAATGACCAACAATGACTGTTAGGCCTGCATAGGAATATATGTTTATCTGTTTTTCTAAAGTCAAACTAAATAAAAACAATGTAAAATGAACGTAATAAACCACCCAATCATATAAAGTATGGATAAAACTGATAAAAGTGATAAAAGTTGGGACTGTTATGTGATTTGAAAAAAAAAATGTTATCAAACGACATACACATTATCCTCATATATATGTAATGTAACCCCATTTGTTTATGTTTTTTCACATTGTGATCCTCCAGGGAACTGTTCCCTTATTTTTTGGAATATCAGATGTGCTTCCTTGGAATTTATGCAGACAAACGTCAGTTCAATCAATCAAATTATCTAACAATGCAATGATTTACATTTATAAATGACACCTCAATCTCATGATACAGATAGTAAATCCTCTAGTTTAATCCTACAATATAGGGATATGGGTACACTCGGATAGAGAGTGAGGGTCCACAAGCAGCAAATAAGGGAACCCTCCTGCCGCTACATACCCCTCGATGCACGTATAAAAAATGCGCCGGCAACGAAACACCATTTTTTAGAATACTCCCATTTTACAAAGTCATGTCCGACAGTGATAAACAGAGAAAAATTTAAGAAAATTATTTCATTAGACTCTTCAAACCACGATTAAATAGCATCAATGTCCCCTAGGACTGCCAATATACACGTTTCCAAACTGCTTTAATATATAGGCGATGTATGTAGACGTGATTCAGAAGTGGGTTCGCATTGTCATGTGCCCTTTGGTGGTTAGAATTGCTCCTATTCATCGTGAATGACAAATAAATGTTGTTAAGTGTTTATTTGTTTCAGTAATTTCAAAACAATTACTTTTTCCTTATTCGACATTCGATATTCATTGTTTTCATTTACTTCAACTAAATCGTGATCTGACAGATCTAGCACTGTACAGACCATATGTCAATTTCAAATATCTGCCCTGTTGGAAATAACGACAATACCTGCACAGCCAGGTACGATATCAAAATGAAACATAATTAATATCCCTATCCAGTGAGATATATTTTATGACAAGGCATAGGTACTAATATTGACGATAGTATAACATATGATGGAAGCGATATGCACTACGGCATCATGTAAGAAATGGGTTTGATGCAGAGTGTGAAATGATGAAAGCTGAAGGATGCAGACTACTCAACAAGTTTCGGAAATATAAAGATACACGGTCATTTGACCAATACTGCACAGTGAGGAACCAGTGTAATTCCGTCTGTAGGAAAAGGGGATAACAATAGAAAATAGCACAAACGACTTCAAAAAGTGTTGGTCTGAAGTTAAACGTTTGAATAACACTCATTTAAAACAAAACAATATTCAGATAGAAGATTGGTTTTTACATTTCAGGCAAATTTTTTGTGGTACCGATGCAGTAGATAATGACAATGACCACATTAATCATGAAAATTCATGACAGACAAATCTAAACCATCAAAATGATGAACTAAAGCAATACCAGATTCACCAATCACTAGAGAAGAAATTGTAGAACGTATATCGGTCTTCTTAAATCAAACAAATCGCCGGGAGCTGATGGCAATATAGCAGAATTCTTCCAAAAGTCAGCAGACCTTATCGTACCATGTCTAGATCTTATATTCAATATCATACTAGAAAATGGTAATTTCTTACAGTCTTGGACGACCGGTATCGCTGTTCTGATTCATAAATACAGGGATACTAATAACCCAAACATTAACTTAGTATATTAAGTAAAATCTTCGCTTTGGGGAGGGGGGGGGGGGGGGGGGGGGGGGGGGGGGGTTACAATGGATAAGATTAATGAGTCACAAGCTTGCTTTAGACATTGATATACCACAATTGACAAAATGTCTTGTTCAAAGATATTTTAACACAAAAGGGGGGAAATTTCATGCCATGTAGATTTTGCAAAAGCATTTGATTCTGTGCAACGGAACAAACTTTGGATTTTCGGAAAAGTTCGATTACAACTTGGTGTCAGACAGGGATGTATTCTAAGCCCATTTCCTTTTTCATTCTTCATGAACTTGCTACAGCATGTCGATAGGGATCAAATCAAATGAAAAATAATTAAAGTTCCTATCTCATGATTGGTAAAAAGTAAAGTGAAAGACGCCAATAGGAATGGTCAAATGAAATGTTCAGATTTTGTAATATTAACAAAAAAAGGGATACATAGTACTATTTACACCACAAAAGATACATTTCCACAGGATTTTGACAAACTTTTTGTTATAGACACCGTATCTAAAAGTTGCAAGTATATTTCTTAAAACAATCACGAGGTTATTAAATATGAGCCATACATAGCAAAGACGAAAACACTGGATTCATTTTCTGCTTTCCACGCCTCACAGTTGTACATGGCAAGAGCAAAGGGAGTCAGCTTATTGATCACAACTTAATTTCAAAGAGCCTTATAATGAAATCATAGAGCTTAGCAGTGCAACTGAACGTGATTTCTTTTAAGATTACAATTGTATTATCTCTGATGTTTTTTTCTGCTTTGACATTGAAATCGACCAATGAAACAACACTGGCATTGGATGTTTATGTCGAGTGTAAAAAACCCATAACATAACTCATAACATAGTTTTCTTTGACTTATATATATATATTTCCTATATAAAAAGAAATGATTTATTATCCTTAGGTTGAAGACAGTAATAAGGCATTGTTGTTATGGGCTCTATAAAGGATTTGGACATAATACATTTCAATCTAAATTTCAATCCACATTGGTCAATATATGTCTGAAAAAAATCCGCCTTTGAAAAAGTAACAACTGGGTTTTATCGGAATTACATGTTGTGTTTCAAGTAGAGAGACTTGCACAATTCAACTCATTTGACAACAGAAAAAAGTGCTCTTATCAGCATTAAAATCAGTTTGAAACATGCTACCCCATCCCTAAAGGCCCAATCCGTCCTCCGATTTACACACAGTTCTTGACTCACAGATATACACACTTTCACACAAGTAAGGCAGTCATATTGGCCTTGCCGCAACAAGAAACTGGTCATCTTAGGTCAGCTTTAGGCTTGTTGTGTCGAGAGCCGAGGCCACAGCAGGCTTGAGGGACGGCACTATGTCCATATTATAAGGATTGAAACATCAAATGCACAAAATTTAAGCTTCCTTTGTCATTTAGTTTTGGAGATAAAGTCTTTTAAGTTTTATGGATATTGTCTGTCACGTTTTGAGGGGGTAAAAACTTGTATTCCCTGTGACGCCGTATAACGACCCATGCATGTCATAAGTCGATCCGGCGTAATGGGCCTGATGAGCTGAAAATTTATATGATTAAATAACAATCGATTTTGCAATGGGAGTGATTCATTTGTATCTTTGGGGAAATGTACAAACCATATCCATCTACAGTTAGTGGTATTTTCATATCACACTTCTGAACAAAAAGTTCTTCGCCATCAACTTCATAGGGATTCAAAAGATCTGCCTTAGCTCTCAACCTCCGCTTAACTTTTCAATCATTGCACTAAATTCACATCCGAAGTTTCTTTCAGAACCAAGACATTTTGATTAAAAGCAACCCATTGAGATCAACACCTAACATCAAAGTTTATTGGATCTCATAACTCTCTCCTGTGAAGACAAATAATCTTTTTAGCTCGATTCTTTGGTCGCCACACATGCAATAACCTTCTTGACCAATGTTTATGTAACGTAATATTTTTCCGTACATGGTACAAAGGACTGGGTGAAAGATGAAAGATAGACTGATACTCAAACGACACAAAACGTTTTACAAATACACATGACCATGTGGTGTCCTTACAAGAATCTGTTCTAACACTCACTCAATTCTTCCGTCTGAACTAACATCTGAGGAATATTGTCAAGTTATATTCGATCATGCATGAAGAGAGATGTTTTCGCTTTGCTGATTATATATATGATTGAAGTTTTAGTCGGCTAACTAAGCGGATCTAGTAAGTTTAATTTGTTTCATTCAGAGTATGAAAACAGAAAACGGTATGATAACTGTACATAACAGAGACACGCAAAGAGGGGACCTGGGGTCAAGTTTTTAATTGATCATCTAATCTTGGTTTCACAAGAGAGTCTTGTAGTAAAACCACATTACTTAAAGTCAAATCTATATGTGAATCTCAAAAAGAAAAGCAATTTTGGAAATAGTTTTTGATCAAATGAAACGATATCATTTAACCCCGTGTATACCCGATACATGCTTTGGCTACATGTACATGTGTACTAATACTCGTGAAAGTGAGTGAGTTATTGTTTAATGCCATTTGTGCGTTATTGCAGTCATTAGCGGTGCGAAATTTGATTAAATTATTATATTTTATTTAAAATAATAGCAAAAGCATACAAGAACGACACGAAGGCCCGTAAACACACCAGCAAATTATCACAATTTGGTTAAAAGCTGATATAGAACATTTAAAAATTATAGTTTATCAAAAAGAAGTCTAAAATTCTATGTTCACCGAAGTGACAAAAAATTTGAGCAATTGAAATATTGGGGTAAAAAGTTTCTCTGATATGTGCAGTGTCCCAACACTCACACAAAATGTGTTTTACTGTGAAGGGACACTGACAGGGGATACACATCGGGGGTTCTTCCCCCTTTGAAAGTTAAACTCATCGGCGAAAGAAATGTATCACCTCAGTTGATTTTATCATATGTATGATTTTCAAATGCAAGTATCTCAAGTTTTCGAAGTGATAATCTAGAAAAGTACAGGTGTTTAGTCAAAGAATACTTCTACATGTCTTTTAAAGTTTTAAAAAAATGAAATTTTAAATTTTAAACTTCTTCAAAAATCATTTTTGATGATACACAATTGTCCATTGACATATAAGACTATTCTGTGTGAAAATTGATAAGTGTGCATGATTTTGTACACATTTACAACATTTTAAACATGGTAGGAACCATCTTGGTGGAAATTTCATTTCTTACCCCTGTATTCATTAAACAAAGAAATTTTAACTAGAATGTTACCACAGTCACCAATTAATTCATCCAAACTGCAGCAGATAAGTATTATTGTATCTTGTCACAGTCAAATGCATCTGATTTCTTTTAAATATTGCGTTGATAAAAACCAACTGAGGTGATAAGTTTCTTTTGCCGATGAGTTTTATGAGTGTGTTAAATGAGTGTGTCCAATACGACATCGTCGTAAGACAAAAGCTTCCTGTCGGGTAAAAGAGGATAGAGATTTGTAGCCTAAATGAGGTTGGATAGAGTAAAGTTTGTTATGCTGTTGTTGGTCCCATTGGGACTTCCAACATTGTTTAATGTAAGATTGAATAGCTGGTTTTGAATCTGTATATGGAATTTTAGTTGAGGAAATAAGTTTGAAGTTTAATGCTGATTTAGCAGCTGAATCAGCTTTGCTATTACCTTTAATACCCATATGGCTAGGAATCCAGCAAAAGACGATGTCGCATCGGAGGTATTATGAAGTGATAATACATCCCGAATTAACGGAATGGCCTGCAAGCAGGACAAAGAGCTAGAGAAGATAATATAATTATTTGCAGTTGAATATTTAATATGCCGAAGTGCCTTTTGGATAGATGCTACTGCCATTGTGCAGTCTGGAAGCATGTGTTTTAGATGGAGTCACAGTTACAGCGGCGACTGTGAGGCCATCCTTTGACCCGTCGGTTTATATTTGTTTATAATCTGTGAAAAATTCATAGAGCTCATAGAAAGCCTATTGAAATACCAATTGATCAGTGTCAGATTCTTTTTTATATTTGGTTAAAAGAGAGATTAACACGGGGCTTGACCAGCATGGTGGAGTGAAAGGCGTGCTCTTGAGATGTTTGAAGGAAACAACTTTTTTAATCTTTACAGTCCTTTACAGTAACAACACGTGGCACTGAAAATTATTTTAATATCTCTTGTATTGTCTTTACATTATTCGCAGCTACAATGTCTGGATGTAAATTATGTAATCTTTGCGTTCTGCTTACATGACACTAGTTCAAAAGTTCCTTCACAATATTTGACATTAACATTAGTTTTGATCAATAAGACAATTAGTCCAGTTAAAATCGGAAGGATGTGTTTGTATTTGTACTAAAGCAAAATGTTTCTACAGATGAAAATTGATATGATGATATGAAACAAATAACAAAATAATAAGTGAATAAATTATGCTGTTTTTTTAAATAAACAAACAAAGGTTTATTACTACAAAATTGATAAAGGACTTCTTCACATAAATGGTTGTCAGGAAGAACCCTCTTAAAGAGTTTCAACTTTCCTTCTCGTATTGGCAAAGCATCTTCCGATGTGCATATGAGGAACACTGTTCCGTTCGTCTTGAGGTGTCTGAACGAGTTCTGCAAGATTTTCAAAACCAGGACACCCTTAGATTATTCCTTTACATTTTAATGATATTCAAATCATTGTTGACCCAGGAAGAGAGTCACTGTTGTTACCACTCTGAATTACTGCTTGACTGTATGCTATTTTTATCGGAGAATATGGGATGGCTTGCTTGTATTTAGTTCTCAACATAATGTACAACTTCTTTATCAAGGATTTGATGTTGGTGACGGTGTTCACGGACTGCCTTCATTTCGGTACATCAAGATCTGTACTAATACCCCAATTTCACTGAGCTACGACTTTCAAAAGTCTGCACGACTATTCCCGACTCTTTTGGCTAAATCTTTGTCGGCATAAGTCAGGGAAAATTGGGGTCAAACATAAGACAGCCCATGCATGAGTCATCAAAATGTCTTTATTTCAAATACAATTATTTACTATGATTCAATTTTGATAGTTTAAGATGAGCAGAGCTATAATTAAATTAACTGTTTCTAGCCAAATGAAATACTTTTTCCATGGCAACAATTGCCTTTTTTTAAATAGTTAAGTTGTGACAAAAAGAATCAATATTGAATTACAATATATAGGAGGAATTTCTACATTGGAGAAAACATTGAAAAGGAATCCATTCACGCATATTTGGATTTTCATGAACTTCTTGTGAACAAAGAGTAGACAATGTGGTTTTCATTTTACAATGACTGATGATATAAATGCAATGTGCTAAAATCTCCTTCACAGTTTTTAAAATACGTTTACATATGCAATAGTGTTATATTTCTTGCTATCCGAAGTTGCAACACAGGAATTAATCAGATTCATGTTTCTGTGATCCAATAACATCGTTTTAGGTGAAACAAAAACTATTGAATATATATCCAAATTGTTTTCTTTGAAGCGAGGCACGTTTTGTTTGGAAGTTAAGCAATTTGGTTTTATCTTAGGAAGCCCTGAATAAATCAATATCATGTATCTGTGTTCCCTGATCCCTGATCCCTCAATCGCCCAGTTTGCATTTCTCTGTATTGTGTTGTCATATTTTGTGTTAAGCTTTGTATATTCACTTTGTAAGATGTGTTGTGAAGTTTTCCAATTTAAAATTCAATAACAATGAATAATCGACAATAGGAAAACAAATGTGTTGAAACATGATAAAATATCACTTAATATTCCTTGGTAGTTGGTTCAAACATGATAAAACATCACTTAATATTCCTTAGAAGTTGGTTCAAACAAGATAAAACATCACTTTATATTCCTTGGTAGTTGGTTTAAACATGATAAAACATCACTTAATATTCCTTAGAAGTTGGTTCAAACATGATAAAACATCACTTAATATTTCTTGGAAGTTGGTTCAAACATAATAAAACATCACTTAATGTTTATTGGAAGTTGGTTCAAACATGATAAAATATCACTTAATGTTCATTGGAAGTTGGTTCAAACATGATAAAACATCACTTAATATTCCTTAGAAGTTGGTTCAAACATGATAAAGCATCACTTAATATTCCTTAGAAGTTGGTTCAAACATGATAAAACATCACTTAATATTCCTTGATAGTTAAAAACCAATGGCTGGGAGGAAACATTCCGGTAGAGTGAAAATCAGTTATCCGCTTAGTTCTCAATCGATTGAATATCATCTTAAGTGGATCTATGTGCATCAAAATATTACCCTACATGTCATCATGAAATCGTAACATATTTTTAAGCACCGATTAAGAGTTGCTCTAGAGGTTTTAAAATCCGAGGTAAAACCATGTTTATGTGTTGTAATAGCAGGATCACCATGCGATCTATAAGACTCGATAGTATTAATTTTGATAAATATGGTTCAAACTGTCACAGATTGACTGATCTCAAAAGATTGATGTAAAGCTTAAGAAAAAGAAAAAATAATGTTAAATTCCTCGGTAGTTATCGCTGTAAAGAGGAAATTGTATTTAAACAGATATTTGCCACATATCTCTGTTGAATAATTGTGTCTCATTTCATAAATATTAAATCAGAAAATAACATAAACTGCTTCGTTTTAAAGGAAATCACGTTCAGTTGGACTGCTGAGCCCTGATAGTTCATTGTAAAACTCGTTTAAATGTGCATATTGCTCCTCAAATCCCTGACTACTTTTGTTGTTTATTCAATGGGTTTCAGACCCAGGACAGATCTCAGTAATGAACACGATATTTGGCTGTAATCACTACTTTTACCAGTATTCATGCCACACGTTATGCCTGTTTATTCCTTCTCCAAATTAGAATATTCATAGTTATGAACTCGTTTTCGCTCGTTTACTACCAATCTTTAACTAGTTTAATAATAATTCTATTAAATGGAGGATAATTTAGTATCCTCTATTTACCTACATGAGAAATAGCGAATATAGCTTTTGCAGTTATATTCATTGTGATACTAATTAAACCATTTTCATTATGATCTGAAGCAAAAACCTTACTGCTCAACCTATCTCTCATAACCTCAAATGAATGAGGAGATAAACCTAATGTGATGGGAATAGCGATATGTTATACTTGATAGCGAGTAAACACACACACAAAGGTTATCTGTAATCGAAGTTAACATGCCACAGGTATAGACGGATCCCTGGTTATAGCACAGGAGACACGTTTGATTCACATTAGACTTTGTGTCAACATTGAACATGGCATTAGTCCATTTTCTGCTTCGTGTTGATGATAACCGCCTCATTTATATGTTATTTCTGTGTTTCCATAGATCCATGGCTGGCAAAGAAATACGAAACATTTTAATATTTCAAATTATTTTAAAAAGCTAAAATGTTCAGGACTTGTTGAGTGCCTCTTACTACTCGACCTATGTAAAGTAGCTAAAATCAATTGTTCAAATTTATTTCAAAATTTTCTGTATAGACATTACGTAACAGTGACATCGATATGGGGATAATTTCCTATCAAAATCAAGTGTGTGTATAAGTGTTTGTACTGAGGTAAGGAAATAAAGCTCACAGATGTCAAACACTCCAATAGGACACTATTTGCTTCTAGCCTCGATGAAACAAGCCAATCATTTTCACTGGTTTTGAAGGAAGTCCACGACACACACAGTGAGAAATTGGTTACATCATTCTTTGTTTGAACTGAACAAGTGTACCAATTATATATTTTATATCACTTTAGGCGAGAATGTCAATTTGACTTGACTAATTCATGTGTGCAAAGTTTTAAGAGTGCACATAATGAAACAGAATCTAGCCATCATGAACGACGTGAAAAGATCAAATACTTGACTTGTCCTTAAATTCGGTTTGTTTTATCTGAGATTGACAGGGATCCTGGAAATGCTTTGATAACTCTTAAACGTTTTGTTAAATTATCATACTGAAAAACATCATTCATGTTTATAGCAGTGATTTATGTTTATTGTTCAAAACCAAATCAAATTCCAAAACTTACAAACAATAATTCAACTTTGAATTAAATCACCAATTGTAGAATCTAAGCCTTATGTGAGTATACAAAGCAAATGGTTTTGTGTATTATTATAGAGTTTCACGACTGAGGTCAGAGTCTAATCGTTATTGAAACAACAACCAATTCTCAGCAAAAGTCAACAGCAACGCATAACGTTGCTTGTCGAGGATAGGTTCACACATTCATGGCCACAAATCAGTATTGAGCATGACCACTGCGAGCATCAAAACAGGGATGACATCTAGGTTAGATACCAGGTTAGTGAAAAAGGCCTTTGGAATCTCATTCGAAATGTCAACCAAGGTTTGCCTAAGGTCGTTCAATCGTTGACGTCTTCTCAATCTTTCATCCATCTAATGCCAAACATGCTGAAAAGGGTTGAGATCTGGAGAAACGGCCGACCAAGGAAGGGTTTGAATGTTATGCTACACACAGAATTTGTTTATAACTTGAATGCCATGTCTTTGAAGACTTGGTAAGATATGAGGCAGTAAAACGTCATTTCTATAACGGATGCCTGTTGGATAAACATCAATGTCAAGCAATTCTGTTCTGTTTATATATGGGTTCCAACACCAAAACGATTGGGTTGCAGAACGCACGATTCAGCGAAACGTTCACCAGGGCACAGGTACATGATCGCCCGTCACTACTGTGAACAGAAAAGAACATTATGCCAGTCTCTGCTTCTGTACCTTATATTTTAGATGCACCACAACAAACCTGCATTTCCGTGACGTTGCAACGGCACTGGCCCGTTTGCTAGACGTAGTTGCTTGATGTTCCAATCTCACAGACGATTTCTGATAAGTCTTGCACTAATAGGTCTTAAGCTCGGAAAGGTACGGTTACCAGTTCCACTGACAAGACACCCTATTTCTGTAAACACCAAAACGTCTCCAAGTGTCATTGAATAAGATCCAATAAATAAATTGATTTTATGTTCACGCTCAATCGAAGATCTGAGAACGTATACTGAAATGAGTGTAAGTTCTTTTGTCAAGTCACTTGACGATCTTAAAATCTCATACATGTTTCACATGAAAAGGCCGTGGGAGTAACATTGCATGTCAACACATGCATGCTCGAATTATATTACCATTTTGTATTATTTATAAGCATCATTGCCGTCAAATCAATATTTATGTAATGGACAGTTATTTTTTTTCTTCTAGTATATTTCACTCTTGCTTCCTATTGTCACGAACCAAAAGGGATATCTCACAATAACAAGGTGACAGAGAAGCAACGATTTCATTTTCATTTGGTGGGCTGCTACCTGACATTTAAGATTACTTCGACAGGAACCATGCAAAGCAACTAGTTAAATGACAGGACAAATTTGAACAATACTTATATCCGTTTGAAACTCATTTCTTTGGATTAAATGAAAGGTTATATGGCATAACGACAATGGTTGGTTTACCTAACCTCGACAAAAACTAGGTCTAACAACCGGTAGTTCAGATAGTCATACTGTTTTTCTTTCTTAATGCCATGCTTTATTAATTTAAATCAAATCTCAACTCATATATTTTTCTTCATTGCTATTTAACTTTATTTAACTTTAATCATTTTCAAATTTCCTCTATCCCTGTTAATTTTCTTATAATTCCAGCTTTTCGATTATGTTGGAAACGTAGGACTAGGCATATATGAAGAACATCATATTATTCATTTATAAAGAACGTTGTCAATTTAGCAAATTATCAACACTACACTTCAATCCCATTATGAAACCTATCGGTCAGCTATTCTATAACCTTTGTTATATCGGTATGCTATTTTATTACCTAAGTTATGTTGTATTATCTGTTGATAAATTCTGACTGCTACATTGTTTGTTGTACGATGACCTGGTTTCTCCGTCATACATCACAAACACGAACACTTAAAATCAGTAGTTACCTGAAGAAAGTTTCAAGAATATGTAGTTTAAACTACATTAAGTAGACTTAAACTTATATATAAGCGTATACTTAAACGTCTGTCAGCAAGGATTATGAATTACAGACGACGGTTTCTTCTTTCTCGATACGTATTAAGAGTATTTGGTGCATATATATATCGTGTTTGCTGGTGTACAAACGAGTCATTGCCTTAGAGTTTGGAAAAAAGTGGTTTTTGTTTATAAAAATCGTATCTAAAAGTGACCATTCGCTGTCGTAAGGCAAGCACAAGTTTTACTAAATATGAGTAATGTTTAGAACAGAAGAAAACGTTGAATTCAATCTCATATCGAATTTTCTTCATATTTCATATTTGTCCTTTCCACTCCTCACAGTTGTAGATTCAGAGAGTCAGATTAATGTAATTTCAACAGGACTCACAGAGCTGAGCAGCGCAACAGAACGTGATTTCTCATGATGGGCCAATTGTATTTATATCTGATGCTACACATATATGGCTTGGTTTATCGTTGATACTTATTACATAAAAATACTTTTGGTCTATACCCATCATGATATGATTTTACTTTAGGATCCTAAGGTTGAAGACAGACATAAAACATTGTTCATGTGGTCACTATAATATAAAATATATATATGATGTCACATAACAACCCGTGCTATACGTCAAACTGGCATTATATATGGCCGAAGATTGATTAAATAACAATGGATTTTGGAGTGATTCCTATGTAACTTTGGAGGAAGAGCACAAAACAAATCCATCTGCTGTTATTTCTTCACTACTGAACAAAAAGTTAATCGCCTTCGAATTCATAGGGATCCAAAAGCTTTTGCTTAGCTGTCTCTCAATCTCCGTTTAACTTTTCAGTTGCTGCACTAACGTTTCATCTAAAGTTTCTTTTAGAACCGAGACATTTTGACTTTAAAAATCCCCATTGAGATCAACACCTAACATCAAAGTTTAATGGATCTCGTAACTCCCTTCTGTGAAGATACAGATACTTTTTAGCTCGATTTTTTGGTCGCCACACTTAAAAGTTTCCCGTACATGACACAAAGGACCTGACACTGAAACATATTTTAATATTTATTGTTTTGTATTTACGTTTTTCCCAGCTACAATGGCTTGAGTCAAATAGGCAGTGAATACGTTACAACTTTACATTACACATCAATCAATAGCATGCTGCACGTTGTTAGAGAACAAGGTTACAAAACATTGTTTTGTGTACACGAGTTTATGCAGATAGTTGATTTAACATCCAGCTTACTGTATTACTGTACTATAATCATAATATCAGTTTAAATCAGTACTGAGATGATCGTTAAAGGCAGTTTACTCTGAATTAGGATAAGTATAAAAGAAAAGGGATCGGCGAAAACGGTACAATAGCGTATGTACATGCTTTCCTAAAAGAGATTTAAATCGAATAAGTTTTTTAATACATTTGTGGCAATATACTTACATTACCAATACAAATGTTCAATACACTCTTACAAAAAGATTTATAATGATAAAACAGCATATGGTATCGCACTTTATGAAACTACATTTCCAATAATCATAAACTACAGGTATAGTTGTGGATAGGATTTTGATCTAATCTTAGACGCTGATAACAGTATTTAACTATTTAACAGCAATTAATATGGGAATATTGTTAATCCTCTTGGAATCAAGCCATTGCAGTTGTATGGATTGTGATTGTCGTTACGAGTTGTTAAAACTATATACATTAACCTTTTTAAGTATGATATTAACCATTTTGGTTCCTTGCAAAGGGCGTTATGTAAAGAGAAAATTCAAAATCGATATATCATATCAGCATGGCAGGTTTTAATCAGATTTGCATCAATCTGTTGATTTATAACCATTGTCCTATAACCATGCCGTTGATACCCCTTTTGATGATTATACGAGTGACATGGACCGTAATATGTTCATAGTTTTTCTTAAATGATCTTAAAGATACTTAACGTTTGACACTTATTATGTTCAGAGGTAAAACTATTATAACAAATTTTTTTTACCATAAAAACATGACACTTGTTGTTTCAAACGTTGAATTTCTTTTAAAAAGTCCTACTTAGTCTTTTTTCTAATTGTTCACATCCTCCAAGTATTTGGAGATGGAAAAGCTTTATCATTGATTAACGTTTAACCTTGAAATAGTATGAGGACCAAAACATTGCCCAACTATCCACATTCTACATTATTTAATATAAATCAATAAAGCAAATCAATTATGAGATCATTTTAATATACTTCTTAATTGTCACTTTCGGTTTCATCGAGAAATGAAATAGAATATTTGAAATAGATTTCCGGAAATCTGTTATGTGCACTGTAAAAATAGAGCCATGGGCTCTGTAGCTCACCATGATTTATATTGTTTCTTGTTAAAGAATGAAACAGATTGTTTCCTAGGTAAGTACAATCACGTCTTTATGTCTTTGTTCACTTAGTACTGCTCTGACAGCCTCAGCATTTGTATGAAAGTTTATATCCAAACTCACTCACTCAAGTCATTTATTATCGTTTTCCAAACAATATAAGCAAAATATAATCCCATGGAATAACCAAGGACCTTATTTGGTGCCACAGGATCACCAAATTTAAAATTTAGAATCCCCATTGGCATAAGAATCTGCACAAAATACAACAGCCTTCTCGGTCTTTTTGTTCTGAAGGAGAAGAAGAAAATAGGTTTTTAGGTCATGGCCTGTGAGGCCCTTATTTTTTCTGGCGAGGAAGTTGAAAGAAAAAAGAAAAGTTAACGGACGGCCGGACGGCCGGACGGATGGATGGACGCCATGCCATGTCACAACCCCATCGGGGCTTTCAGGCCTGATGAGCTCAAATTGTGAACTAAACCACCTTTAACTTCAAGTGAATGCGGAGGTTAACCTAGTGTGATGGGAATAGTGATATTGCATACTGAATTGATGGCGAGTGAATGAACAACACACAAGTACATTGTCTGTGATCGAAGTTAACATCCCACATGTTTTTCGCACAGGAGACGTTTCATTCGCATTAGGTTTTGTGTCATGTCAACATTGAACATGGCATTAGTCCATTTCGGAAATCGTTCTGTTTCTGCTTCGTGTTGATAATAACTACGTCATGTATATTTAAGTTCTGTGTTTCCGTAAATCCATGGCTGTCGAAGAAATACGAAACATTTCAAAATATTTTAAAAAGCTACAATTATCCTGACACAATGGTTCACCTTGTTAATGTTGAGTACATCTGCTATTTGATGCATGTAAAGTGCCTATGATTCATTGTTCAAATTTATTCTAAAATTGTAAAAATAGATGTAGCATTACGATGACATCCATATGGCGATCATTTCGTATCCAAATCAAGTGTGTGTATAATTGTTTGTACTGAGCTAAGGATATAAATCTGATATGTACCAAACACTCCAATATGACTTCTATTTGCTTCTATCTTTGATGAAACCAATCGATCACATTCACTGGTTTGGTTTGAAGGAAGTCCACAACACACAGAGAGAATGGGTTACACCAATCTGTGTCTGAACAGAATAAGTGTACCAATTATATATTTGTTGTCACTTTTGACAAGAATGTCAATTTGACATGGCTGATTCATGTGTGTGAAGTCCCCAAAGTACACATAACGTACACATAAAGTTTGTTAACCCTTTAACGTTGTGTTATTATACTGAAATACACCATTCAGATTTGTAGTGGTAATTTATATTTATGTGTATGTCCTTCATTTTCGAACTTATTTTTCATTTGGTAAACGAACATTTAACATAATCCATACTTAATTGAGATATTCAAATGGCAGATTGAACGATGATTGGTCTCGAAGATAATGCTGCTTGTAATTGTAAATTTGCTTCCGAAAATTCTCATCATTATTTTATAGAATGTTTTATGTATTCTTATTGCGGGCAGCAAATGTTTCAAGATATCAAAAGAAATGTTTTATATAGTACTGATTAATTAAGACTTATTATTAAATGGCAGCTAATATCTAACCTACAATGACAACATTCAGATTTTTAAGGATTTAAAGTACATAACTTTATTAGGAAGATTTGATAATTAACCCTATACAATCTTTCATTCACAGGACCAAAACCAGTGGAATCCAATTTCCGGATACCTGGCGGATTCTCCCGTATCCTTACCCATTTGGTATCCGGGAATCCGGAAAAATATTCTCTCCCGTATACCAGATCCGCCCATATTCTCCCGGAAATTTTTCCGGAAAGTATGTTTCTAAGAATACTGGAATCCGGAGATTATACTTTTCCATATCCCAGATCCGTGTGTCTTCTCCTGGAAATATTTCCGGAAAGTATGTTTCTAAGAATACTGGAATCCGGACAGAATATCTTATCCGGATTCCCTTCTATTATTAGGAATAGACAAGTTATTGGGTAATATAACCGTCTTATGTTGAAAAAGTGTTCACATTATTGATAATTATAATGATAATAATAATTTATTACTATGTCATGCTGTTGCAATAAACTATATATACACAGCTTTACGCTACACATATAATAAAAACATTGCCTACTAGAGTCTATAAGACACAACGTTTACCTTATTGAACAACAGAAATACATAAATTAAAATGTTATATGGATATACATACATAAAAGCTAATACTTCTTGCATACCTTTCACCCAACTCACTCAAGCTGATGCAGTGACGCATACAGACTGTCACATTGATTCGCCCTAAAAGATGTTAACTGATTCACCGACCTTCATACACACTCATAATAAACTCTCCAAAACATTCAAACACACAATCTGACACTCCCTCATACATATCTCCACTCAGACCGACACACACAGACTCACCCACATATGATATTGTCCAAGGTATTAAAACCAATCAAATTTATGAAACAAAGTCCATTTAACTTTTATAATGAAACTGCTTTCAGGGACATCAAGTATCATACACTAACAGCATTAATATATATTAACATTTTATACCAATGTTTTGTTACAATAAAATAGAGGGAGTATCTTTATGATTGTAAAGTTTGTTCTTGCTTTATTTGCCACAAAGTAAGTGCAATATGCTGGTCATCATGCTTGACCACATATCACCGATCTGCTAGTTAACAAGTGTCTGTAGCAACAGGTGGGAATGTAAGTGCTTCAGCAGTATTTCGGTACACATCAAACCATTGATAAATTTGTGCTCCTCATGACATGTGATTGAACCTTCTCAAAATTTGCATTGACATTTCCCACACAAAGAACATTCTTGCAGTCATGCTTGACCGCACATCACCTCTCGGCTAATTAACACCTTGACTAATTGGATATAAACAATTAGTGTCTCGCTGCTGTAACAGGTGAGAGCATGCTTATGCAGTGTTTAAGGGTGATTTCACCTTTGTTGACGTTTAGCTAGTTGTAAAAGCTGGTCGTTTTAGAATCCTACATTTATATATTAAAATAAAGTTTGTTAATTTAATTTTTGTCCATACAAGGTATGTGCAATATTCTGGTCATACTTGATTACACATCACCTGTCAGCAAATTAACACCTTGACTAAGTGTCTGTAGCAAGTGCAAGAATGTTAGTGCTTGAGCAGTATTTCTGTACATATCCAACTATTGATAACTGTGTGCATCTAATGATTTGTGATTGATCATTCTCAAAATTTGCCATATTTGTTAAATATTGAAAATATCAGCTATATGCTGTTTGTTTTTGTCACGATAATGGATTTTGTCTATAATTGTGAATGTCTGTTCTGCAGTAAACAGTGGCTCTATGCATGCTCACCATAATTGTAATTAAAGGTCCATCCATTATGTTGTTTGGGGTCACATATTCCAAACGTTATAAATGGTGTTACTTTATCGAGAAGTACCGACTGTTACCGAAAACTTCCATTTTGATTATACTTGGAAAATTGACGATATAAAGGTAAAAGTAGTGATTTCTGATCGAAAACCGCGCAATGCACAGCGTGTGGCGCGCGTCAATGAGTCCAACGTAATTTTGGAATCTTATATATAACAGACAAGAACATAACTCTGAGTTGATAATGTTTCATAGGTCACATAACTACTGTGCATGTAAATTGGACGTGCAGTTTCGGTTTCTGCACATGCAAAATGATATTACTCAATTTTAATTGGAAACTAGTAATTATGATATATTTAGCTATTTGAGATAAATATGCAAGTTGAGTGAACTTAGTTGTATTGTAGACAGCACATGTGGTGAAAATAAAATTCAATTTAATTAATAAAATTTTATGAAAAACAATTGATGCACCTTTAAGACATACTTGGATGCAGAAAGTCAATTAATTTCAAATGAGATTCGAAGCGATGTGTTCACTAGCTGATTTCAAATTACTTAAATCGAGCCATGCGATATGTAATTCACTATAGGTATTGCATTATTCCATTACATCCAAGGTTATAAGTATATACATATAAATGCAATAATATGGTATTGACAAAGTAGTCTTTATAACATATTGGCTTTCTCCCAATGGCGATTGTTTTAGAATGTTATAGATGTGTACACTGATAAAATGGTATCTTCATTACATCATATCAATGCCTTCATCAGCGGAGAAAGGAAACAACGTTATCATATCATGCATAACGTACTGCAATATCGACAATGAAGGATGGCATAAAACACATGCAATCCAGGACGACTGTACATTAATTCATTCATAGATATGGCGATAAAACATGTTATTTATTTTTCTTGTTTATTGTGAAAAACAAGTTCACCGACACCAACTGATATGAAGCGGCATCTAAGATCTCAGGTGCTGCCTCGAGCCTAGAACAAACTCATTATTCGGCATGGCTTCAAAAACAAATTATATAAGGCTACAAACTAACGCACTGTATATTGTCTGCAAGTCGGCGACATGACAGGCGTATAATACATAATAAACAATTACAAATTAAAATATAAGCATAGACGAGATTAAAAAAGGTGACTTCCCTTAGGAATATAAACGACCTATTGTAAATGCGTCTCGTTCTCAACAATGGAAACTTATAATGATATCATATACGCTGTTATAAGAGAGTTTTCGGTTTATAAAGTCGGCCAAGTTTTAAAAATCCGGAAATATACAATCAAGCAGATCATGCAAGCTGATCAAGGGATGGGATGTGTGTTTGAAGAGGACATTCTTGGTTTATCAATGAATATACATCACTTGATTACATAACATACACACCCGTGTGTAATATCTTCACATGACTGGGTTAGTTCAATAGAGGTTTCAAGGCTTTTAAACCTCTCTTCAACGCGATTGCTCAATGTAGCGCTACGTAACAAGGCGAGCAAATTTCGCGGAATTTGCACCGTGTCGTTCATGAGCCCAGGTGTTACATCAACTGTCTTGCTACAATTTATCATCCATATAATAATGGGGACACCTGAATGAAAACATATAACCCGAAATAAACATAAAGATCCCAACATAAATTTAAATCCCTAAATATATTGTTGACATTGTTTGCTACATTAAAATGTTTTTCTTAACAAGGCATGTGTATAGTTCGTCCCCAGTGCGTGAAATACGCCCATTATTAATCGAAAACATTGTGTATAATTTATGTTCATACATAAATGTTAAAAACATAAAGGTCAGTCGGTAATATCTATATTTATGTTGTATCCATATAAAATGAAAAATGAGCATATTCACAAACTTTATGTAAATGTACTTGTGTTTACAATGTGAGATACTGATTTCCTGCGTTTATTTTGAAATTCTCGTGGAAATAACGAAGTGTTTCTTGTGATATTAATGTTAATCAGTTATTTGTTTATGACATATTGACAGTGATATTAATATATCCGAAAAGGCACAGATATGTCATGGATTATGCAAGCCGATTAAAAAACGGAAATTGTGTATATTTGAAAAAGGGCATCCTGTCAGTCATTTACTTAATGTATTTAGGACAGAAGTTTTATCCGTTCAATAAGCTAATATCTTGCTTATCTCCGCCGACGGAGAGAATAAACATTTAGTTTTAATTGAAACGATAAATTCTAAATGTCCATCAATCATCTATTTCGAACCACTTAAAGAAATGGTTCTAGCTAGATAATTGTTATGGAACAAAAATCGAGAAGACATGCCTGTTTACACACATTTGTTATTAATAGTGTACGTGCTTATTGCACAATTCAGGCGTAACATTAATGAGGGGAATATTCGTATGATTTGCTACTTGACAACTTGATAAAGACTACTACACAAAAATTCAAAATAAAATAAAAACAATGGAAAGCTATGCATCGGCGCTACGAGTTATGAACTCTTTGTTACCGAACAACATAACATTGTTTATTAACTTAATGATAAATTATTTCTTACTCGTAAATATTCCAACACTACATATGTGTTATTATTTCTAACCGTTGAAATGTATGAAAATACACGAATTTAACCTAGCGTGGCAATGAAAATTAGCTTACATAAGGTGTAGTCGTTGATACAAAGTTATTAACCCTGTCAGGTTAGACAAGTAAAAGTTCTGAAATGACACGGCCGTGGTAAATGGGAAGTAAATCATATGATTGTATACTGAAAGTTTATCATTGTGTTGGTGAAGTACTTAGAATTTACATGAGTTTGTTCACTAGGAAGTTCCTATGATCCGCTAAGAATTTGTTTGTTCGGCTTACATACTATACATTGTTGAATTATATCAAATATTATCTCATCCACCAAATGTATTTCATCAAGATAGGGGGCTTCGGTTAAAGTTATTTATTGAGTAGACCTAAAGTCATTTGCATTTATTTGCTTATATCAAATTATTGATAATTAATAAACTACATTTAGTATTGGATCAGTTAACTCCGTTCAATGAATAAAATTCAATTGATATTGGGCATTTAAGAAATGATTTTGATACAAATATCCAAGTCAATAATATGGTGCGGCAGTTCTCAAGAATCATTCGACAAATAAAACATAAGACCCATTGAATGCACATTTAGTACCAGTCCGTAAAATGTTTATAAATATTTTAAATACATGTCCATACTAAATTTGTATATTTTTGAAAGTCTTTTCAACTTTAGTGGGGCTATTGGCAATTTTGTCTTGGAACCAATAGATCAATGGAGCCGGGAACTAAGCTTGCGTAATTGTAATGTATAAATATGTCGGCGCTCTTTTGCGTGAACTCATAAAACACAATGCGGAGGCCGCCAAAGAGCTGTATAAGAGAGGCGTGTGCAAATCAATGCTGCAACGTATTGTATATAGACGCATGCGCATACACGTGATTAAACAATTAGGGCTGTTGTACATGACTGGACAGTTTCCGGTCATTGGGAACCACTTGCCATAGGTATTGATGACACCTGTACAAGTGTGATTAGCAGGGTATTCAAAGCACTGTCGTGGAGGATCGTGGAGCGTCTCTAACTTCATGTTACTGCGTAATTAAACAGTGAAGTTTAAATTCTTTCGTTTTTATATGGTCAATCTAATCTTATACATGTAGTTCTAGTGTAATGAGGGTGATTAGCAGGTGATCCAACGTTCTGTCGTACGCATGCAGTGTCTCTAACTTCCTGATAATGCGTAATTAAACACTGAAGTTTAAACTCCTTGTTTTTTAAATCGTCACTCTAATCTAATCTTTCTTTTTCTTATTTTTGTAGAAAACGCAAACCTGCATATTCAGTTTGTAAGTATATATGAATCCTGTGCGAAAGTATGACAGTTTGTAGTTAGTGTAGTGTGTTGTCTTGTTTATATTATTGTAATGTGTGAGTGTTTCTGGACAGATATATTCGTATATGTATGCATTTTAATGTAAAATAGTATGTGTGCCCTCTCTCTAACGTTCTCCCTCTCCCTTCCCCTTCCGTCATCCCCTTCCCCTTCCGTCATCCCCTTCCCTACCCTATAACAGTATGTATGTGAATCTCTCTCTCTCTCTCTCTCTCTCTCTCTCTCTCTCTCTCTCTCTCTCTCTCTCTCTCTCTCTCTCTCTCTCTCTCTCTCTCTCTCTCTCTCTCTCTCTCTCTCTCTCTCTCTCTCTCTCTCTCTCTCTCTCTCTCTCTCTCTCTCTCTCTCTCTCTCTCTCTCTCTCTCGTTATGAATACTATTTTTTTCATTAAAATGTTATGAATTTATTAGTATCCCCACCTATACATGAGCGTACGTTGACATCTATGACAATTCCATTATAATTCCATTTGCAGAAGAATAACATATTTTATGTAATTGTGACAATGCGCTACTAAACATATATAGTATACATAAGAATAAAACACATTAAAAAGAAATACATAGGGTGATGTAAATGACCCAGTGAAACAGTATGAATTATACATGTTTAAGAAAGGATCTCACTGCTGTAAAAAAAATACTGTAGTTGGTAATATATATATATTCTAAATTTATGACATATTCTACCCTAACTAGTCGTATTTGATTGGCTTCTGTAAAAAAATCAGACAGTATAATTTGGCTGTACATTGTTCTGTTTACTTCGTCTCTTGCGCCAGAATACACTTGTTGCCAAGCGAGAATAACGAATGCGTTAAATTCTCCAAATACTTACATGCATGAAGATGTTGTAAATGAGCTTTTGTTGTGATTAAAATGGCACTAAATAAATAGTTTTGATAATAAATCTGAAAGCGTTTAAAAATAGACCCGAAGCGGGGAAAGTTAACAATGCAGTTTGAACAATCTATCATCACATATATCACAATTTGACATTTCAGAAACATTTCTTCAATAAATTCATTGCGCGTGACAAAATAGTTAAAGCCGGCATTATACCATCCGAAAACTATCGGAATTCAAAATACACTTATATTTTTAAAATCTACGCAATAATACCGATGTTTATTTAGAAAATATTGCAGATATAATCTTGAATGTTGACGCCGATTGCAAAACTCTACCGTCTATAGAATAGAGTGAGCTCCGAAACTTTCGCTGTTTTCCGAGACCTTATAAGGTAGTTACGTATAATAATTCCGTTATATACCGCTGATTTTCCTAATTATGAAACATTGTGGCTACGAATATGATGATTGTTGGTCAGAGGAATATAGCCTTATAGACTGAAGGTAAAACGTTTCTAAATCAATATGTGTGATGTCATGGCTTTTCTGAATAGCTGAAAACATTCAAAAGGACTGTTTCAAATATTTGAGGAAAAAAAACATGAAAATAACAACTAGGTTGATGGTAGTGCATTCCACGAGAGATCGAAAATATAACAAAATAATAGCCTTGACAGTGAACTAGTGATGAGCTCTCATGTGTATGTATGCATACTGAAATATCAAACAAACATCGCATTTCGTTCGGTATAAACATATCCAAGGAACAATTGCAGCGGTGATCATAAATTAATTATCTTGTCCCGACCGTCACTTAAGCTTCTGTGTATTTCGACATACCACTAACTACCAGACTGGTAGGGGGAGATGAACATTTTGACACCTTCATATGTTCTTATTGATCTAACGCACACGTATTATATAACATGTGATGAGGAAGGCAGTACCGACCCTCACTGAACTATTTGTGTATTTCAACAAGCTTCAATGATCACGTACATTAACAGAGTGTATAGTAAAGACTCAGTCGAATATCGTATCCATGTAAACACGCACTCATAAACTAATTATCTTAGTTTGTGTCCGCATGGATAAACACAGAAAAAACATGCATTTGCTGTCAAAAAAAGTTATTTATCACCTCGATGAGATAATCATGGTATTAACGAAAATATATCCGCTGTATATTTTATTTCCATGAGTATTTAATTGTATTGTACATAATGAATATACACTTCGGATATTTGTTTGCAGTGATCCAACACATATGCTATTAGTTTGATTGTTGTAAACAGTAGCAATTTAACCATAAAACACATTAATTAAACATAGTATTTATCATAACATATATCTTGTCTTCACAAATCGAACATAAGCCATAGTAGTTTGCTACAATCTAAATATAATCTGAACTGTGAGACGAATGAATGAATATTCAAAATGAAGTACAGTTATTGAATAATATATGAATCGACGCAATACTTAATTATCATATTCTATAAACATGAATACACATTATTGAATGAGAGAGTTATGGAACGTAGAATTTGATGTCTCCGTATTGTATGATACATGTATTCATGATAAGACACGTGCTTACAAACCACGTATTAGAAGATGAATACGAAATACAAACGTGTAGTACGCACTCTTTTTGTAACTGCATGGATATTTAGATATAACGACACTTCCAATAACCGTACAAATTAGTGTAACGATAATAGATGTTGTTAATCGTAAAATGTAATGACCAAAGTTATGACAACTGCCTATCTGAAAGAATTTGAAATTCAAGCTGTCTTGGAGCAAATATTTACACATTACAGTGTTGTTCAGTTTCAACTAAATAAAATATGTAATTAAGCCAGGTAATATCTGGGAAATGTGTTTAATGCAAGTGGGCAAATTCATTAAATTAATCAAATCAATTAAAAATAAGCACATCTGTGTATTGTCGCAAATACTGTTATTTCAATCTGAGTACTTTGACACGTGTGTAGATGATTCAGAGCTCTTTGACCTCATTTCTGAAAGTTTGAGATATTTATCTTGAAAAAGTTCATTAACTGAATCTAAATGGAAAGTCGAAAACATATTAAATTTTCGCATCAGCTTCACTGGCAAATCATTCATGTTCTGAAAGCAGTCCGTTGTATCTCTCAAAACTAAACAGCCAAAAGCCATAACCTGAGCCAAAGTTCTCAATAGATTATTGTATGTGGCAATGCAGGTGCATGTTGGGTGTGATGAATTCTTTACCATATTGCCTCATGACCTCTACGCAGAATTTGTTTATGAGTCTATTACCAATGTCCAAATTAGATGTGAGAGTGTGAGATGTGAAGTTATGGATGTGTGTCGCATTGTGTCATAATAAATTGGCAATGCCTCTATTGTATATTGATATACCATATATACATACTGAATGAAATGCTCTAATTATATCAATTTGTTATTGATTTGATGATTAATATAAAAACAATTCCACTTTATGGTTTATTTTTTAAAATATGTATTTTAATAAAATCAATATTTTTTACATTACATCTATGTTTGTGATTTGTTCATTTCTACTCGTTGTGTCATCAATGGCAAGTTCCAAGTCTTCTATCATTGAGACAATTATATTGTAAAATGCATAAACAAACTAAAATATGCTTAACAAACAGCCATTAGTTGGCCAATAAGACACTGTTAAAAATGTATCGCATATATATATACAACATGTGAAAGTAAAGGATAAAAGGAAATAAGCTATTTAAAGCAACAGAAGTTGCTCCCACCTGTTGCCAGAGCGAGACATTAATTGTTTACATCCAATTAGTCAAGGTGTTAATTAGCCGATAGGTGATGACCAGAATATTGCACATACCTTGTACGGCAAATAACGCAAGAACAAACTTAACAATTATAAATATACCCCCTCTATTCTATTGTAACAAACATTGATATGAAATATTGATATATATAAATGCTGTTTAATGTAAACACATGAGACAAGTTTGTGAACACAAACATCAGCAGCATGCAGTGAGGTGCAGGGACAGAGTTGTCTCCCTTAATTTATTCTGAAGGTATGTCATTCTGTATGTGTCAGTGTATGATACTTGATGTCCCTGAAACCAGTTTCATTATAAAATGGACTTTGTTTCATAAATTTTATTGGTTTTGGTACCTTGCACAATATCATATGTTGGTGAGTCTGTGTGTGTCGGTCTGAGTGGAGATATGTATGAGGGAGTGTCAGATTGTGTGTTTGAATGTTTTGGAGAGTTTATTATGAGTGTGTATGAAGGTCGGTGAATCAGTAAACATCTTTTAGGGTGAATCAATGCGACAGTCTCTATGAGTCACTGCATCAGATTGAGTGAGTTGGGTGAAAGGTATGCAAGAAGTATTAGCCTTTATGTATGTATATCCATATAACATTTTAATTTATGTATTTCTGTTGTTCAATAAGGTAAAAGTTGTGTCTTATAGACTCTAGTAGGCAATGTTTTTATTATTAGCCTTTATGTATGTATATCCATATAACATTTTAATTTATGTATTTCTTTTGTTCAATAAGGTAAAAGTTGTGTCTTATAGACTCTAGTAGGCAATGTTTTTATTATATGTGTAGCGTAAAGCTGTGTATATATAGTTTATTGCAACAGCATGACATAGTAATAAATTATTATTATCATTATAATTATCATAAAATAATGTGAACACTTTTTCAACATAAGACGGTAATATTACCCACTAACTTAGAAGGGTATCCGGATAAGATATTCTGTCCGGATTCCAGTATTCTTAGAAACATACTTTCCGGAAATATTTCCAGGAGAAGACACACGGATCTGGGATATGGAAAAGTATAATCTCCGGATTCCAGTATTCTTAGAAACATACTTTCCGGAAAAATTTCCAGGAGAATATGGGCGGATCTGGTATACGGGAGAGAATATTTTTCCGGATTCCCGGATACCAAATGGGTAAGGATACGGGAGAATCCGCGGGGTATCCGGAAATTGGATTCCACTGGTTTTGGTCCTGTGATTGTTAGCATTACTCTTTGTTCTTTACTATTTCTTCCTTGTAAATTTACATCATTTCTTTCCTTTTTCGAAATATCATTTTACATGTTTTACATTTAAATATATATGAACATAGGAGAAGGTTTCACTAAGTTGGATAATTTGTACCCAATCCTTTCAACTGGGTTTATATGATAACATCAATCAGATATACTAAGATGTGTCAATATGAAATCCAATACCACTACTTACAAACAATAAGTCTTACAATTTGAATCGTCAATTTTGAAAACTGTGCCCTACATTATCAATAGATTATATTTCATTTGATCTTCCAGAGAGGAAGATACCATGACCGTATTCTACTCTGTTTTAACATTTCTCTCCCACTTCCTATTACCATGATCCCAGTGGGATATTTCACAATACCAAGGTCGTAGAAAGATAACTGTTTCATTTTCATAAGTTGGGAGGCTCTTAGGCGTTAAGGATTAGTTACAGATTACTTCAACAGGACCCATGCGAGGTAGTTTAAAACAGAACTGCGTGTGACACGCATTTGAAGGTATTAAAGCAATGGAAGGACGAATTGGAATCATGATTACATCCGTTTGAAATGCATTTCTTTCTTTTTTAATGACATGTTATATGACATAACGACCATGGTTGGTTTACCCTGACCTCGACAATAAGGGAGTCCAACAACCGGTACTTAAGATAGTGTTACATTTGTTCATTGTCTAAATGGCATGTTTTATTAATTCAATTGATTATTAACTGGCAGTGAAGATCTTACCTACAATGACAACATTCAAATTTTTAAGGAACACTATTTTGTTAATTCAATTCGAGTCTCAAAACATAAGTTTTTTTCCAATGCTAATGACTTTAATCATCATCACAAATAGCATTGCTAATCAGCTGCCTCATCACCTTTGTTATATCATCTTATCATTTTCATAACGTTAACTTTTACTCACTGGTGTTTTATTAAAGATATTCTCATTGTGTGTGTGTCACTGTAACGTGGATCTTATCACATCTGTAGTCTTGTATTTGATTGAAAATATGTGTTTTTAAATACAACTTCATGTCCGTGATAGTGTATATAATGTGTCTATTTCAAATATCAAGATGGTAAACCGTTTTCGGAACACCCATGCTGTAAACATTTTCCGTACAAAATGACAAAATTTTAAATAACATTATTGAGAGTTTATACAACTTACAATATTGAAATCAGCTAAAGAAAATATATTTATATATCTTTTGTGGATGAGTCTAATGTCCATGGATATGATGCAGTTCAGATTATATCAGGATACATGTATTTGTTGTAAACGTAGTGCTGCAGTACATCAGCTTCTGACAGCATTTCATTTGACGGTGAACACTCATACGTTTCAACGGATTACACCACTGCACTTATTGACTGGTCTTTATTCTTCCTGTCAGTCATCCGTTATATATGCGTGTGCCAACACTCCACTTCATTACTATTATGAAACTTATTGGTCAGCTGTTTTTTTAACTTCGTTATATCCTATTATCTGTTTCTGACTGCTACAGTGTCATATGTAGGATGACCTTGTTTCTAGTTCACTAAAATACTAAAAACCAGGAGTTACGTGAAGAAAGTTAAAACTACGTTAAGCAGACAAGTGTTTCCGATACTTTAACGTCTGCTAGCAAGGATTAAGACTTCCAGACGGAAGATTTCTTTAGTGTCGATACATCTTAGCTTGTCCTGTAATTGAAAAACATTGCAGTAGCAAATAAACCGAGTTTGATTCTCGATCGGATGAACGGGATGCAAAGCAATTACCCTTGATCCTAATCCACATATGCACTTTCAGTTTGTTCTGTGAGTGTTAAAGGTGAGGTGAGGTGAGTTGTGGTTTAACGCCGCTTTCAAGAGTATTTCACTTATATTATGACTGCTAGTATTATGGTAGGCAACGCCGTGTGGCTATGCATTGCCAGTGTTTTGTTAATTTGAAGTTTGAGTGTTGAAAGACGTACATAAATTTGTTTATTATCGGTTACTTGTTATATTATTATTATCATATGACATGTACGCCGTTTGTTTCTAGTTTCAAAAGTATTCTCTTCATATATATCATGTATGCCATGTGTTTGTAGTTTCAAGAGTATTCTCTTCATATATATCATGTATGCCAAGTGTTTGTAGTTTTAAGATTATTCTCTTTATATATATCATGTATGCCATGTGTTTCAGTTTCAAGAGTATTCTCCTCATATATATCATGTATACCATGTGTTTGTAGTTTCAGAAGTATTCTGTTCATATATATCATCTTTGCTGATGAACAAGAGATACATTGCTATACTTTTGTTGACAAACTAGATTTGTTTATGGAAACTGTATTAAATCTGTGTCAGTATCGTTCTTAATGCAAACACCAGTTTTATTAAATATGAGTAATAGAAGAAAACGTTGCATTCAATTTGATATCGAATTTCCTTTTGCTCCTTTTCACACCTCACAGTTGTACATGTCAAGAGCAAAGGGACTCAGATTATTAATCATAATTAATTCCAACGAGTTTTATAATGAAATCACAGACCTAAGCAGCTAAACTCTCAGGATTGGCCATTTGTATTTATCTCTGATGCTTTTCTTGATTAAACATTTATGAAAATAGACATACAAAACAACACTGGCATTAGAGGTTATTGTCGAGTGTAAAAAGCAGGGTGAAAACACATTCCAAGCTATCTATGGCTTTGTTTACCATTGATAAATGCTAATATACAGCTTACATCAAAATAATGATTTGGTTTGTAGCTCATCAGGATTTGCTAAATTTAATTTAAAATAGTTAATTGATAAATAATCCTAAGGTTGAAGACGGACATAAGGCATTGGTCATATGGTCTCTATAATGGAGTTGAACATGCCACATTAACTAGTTTTAATCCACAGTCATCAATATAGATCTAAAAAAGGATTTGATACCTTCTATAGGAAAATTGATATGATTAAATATTAATCGAATTTGCAATGGGAGAGATTCATTTGTAACTTTGAATGTAATGTACAAAACATATGCATTTGCAGTTAGTATTTTTTTTTAACACACCACTGAACAAAAAGTTAACGGACTTCGACTACATAGGGATTCAAAAGATCTGACTTAGCTTTGTCATATCTCTTAACCTCCATTTAACTTTTCAATTGCTGCACTTAAGTCACATCCAAAGTTTCTTTCAGAACCAAGACATTTTGATTTAAAAACCCACTGAGATCAACACCTAACATCGAAGTTTATTAGACCTCATAACTCTCTCCTGTGAAGACAAATATTATTTTTAGCTCGATTCTCTGGTCGCCATACATGCAATAACCTTCTTGACCAATGTTTATATACCTTAATAGTTGTCCCGTACGTGTTACAAAGAAGTGCTTGAGATGAGAGTTACACTGATATTCAAACAAAACAAATACACATGGTCATGTGGCATCTTCACCAGAAAGTGTTCTAACACTCACTCTAGTCTTCTGTCTGAACTAACATCTAAAGAATAACTTCAAGTGATATTCTATCATGCATGGAGAGATATGGTTTCGCTTTGCTGATTATATGATTTTTATATGACTTTTCAGCTGGCTAATTTTACGTTTCAAGTCAGTTGTTTCATTGATAATATGAAAACAGAAATATATTATTATAACTTTCTATGGCAGAGCCACGCAAAGCGGGACCTGGGGTGGATTATTTATTGATTCTCTAATCTTGGTTTCTTTAGAGAGTTTTGTAGTAAAACCACATTAATTACTTAGTCAAATCTTTACGTGCTTCTCTTCAAAGAATAGCCTATAGTTTTTGTTCATATGAAGCGATATCATTTAACCTAACGTGTACCTGATAAATGCTTTGGTTACATGTAAGTGTGCTCTAATACTCATGAAAGTCTTGCATTGGAAAAGCTTCAAGGGAACAACCGTGGAATCTTTACAGTACTAATTCTATTCTTGCTCTTGCTCTTGTTTCAAGGAAACAACTGTTGGAATCTTTACAGTACTAATTCTATTCTTGCTCTTGCTCTTGTTTCAAGGAAACAACTGTTGGAATATTTACAGTACTAATTCTATTCTTGCTCTTGCTCTTGTTTCAAGGAAACAACTTTTGGAAAATTTACAGTACTAATTCTATTCTTGCTCTTGCTCTTGTTTCAAGGAAACAACTGTTGGAATCTTTACAGTACTAATTCTATTCTTGCTCTTGCTCTTGTTTCAAGGAAACAACTGTTGGAATCTTTACAGTACTAATTCTATTCTTGCTCTTGCTCTTGTTTCAAGGAAACAACTGTTTGAATCTTTACAGTACTAATTCTATTCTTGCTCTTGCTTTTGTTTCAAGGAAACAACTGTTGGAATCTTTACAGTACTAATTCTATTCTTGCTCTTGCTCTTGTTTCAAGGAAAAAACTGTTGGAATTTTTAAAGGCCTGATCTTTTAAAAGTAGTTACAACACGGGGCAATGAAATCTATTTTCACATTTATTGTATTGTCTTTACACACCGTCACAAGTTTATGTTAAAGTTGAGATTTTAATCAATAAAACATTTAGCCAGTTAAAATCGAAAAGCTGCATTTGTATTTGTACTAAAGCAAAGGGTTAACATAGATGATAAATGAAGATATGAAACGAATAACAAAATGTGTCAAAGGTATGCTGCTTTAAAATAAACAATCAACGGTTTCTTAACTCAAAAATGATGAAAGGACTTGCTACCTATCTCTCCTTGTTTACATAAAAGGTTCCCAGTATCAAGAATAACCCTCTCGAAGAGCTTCAACTTGCCTCCTCCTGATGGAAAACAATCTCCTGAAGAGCATCTGAGGAAAACTGTACTTTCGTTGAGGTGTCTGAGCGAGCCCTGCAATATTTTCAACACCAGGACACCCTTAAATTATTCCTTTAATGTTCAATAATATTCAAATCATTGCTGACCCAGGAAGAGTGTCACCATTGTTACCTCTCTGTGTAACTGTTTGACTGTATAGTATTGTTATCTGAGGATACGGGACGCTTTGCTTGTGGTTCTCAACATAATGTACGTACAACTTCTGTATCAAGGACCTGATTTTTGTGAACGTGTTGACTGGGACTGCCTATATGTCTGGACTTTTCATCTAAAAGATCTGTACTAATACCCCCCATTTCACTGACCTATGACTTTCATAAGTATTCCCGACTCTTCCCTACTCTTCTTAACATTTTGGCTAAGACTTTGTCGGCATCAGTCGGGGAAAATTAGGGGCCAAATATAAGATAGCCCATGAGTCATCAAAATGTCTTTATTTTAAATACAATCCTTTACTATGATTTAGTTTATATTGACCTATGATAGTTCTAGCCAAATGACATAAACAAACTGTTTTTAAATTAGTTAAGTTGTGACAAAAAAATCAATATTAAAATACAATATGTAGGAGGAATGATAACATGTAATTCCCAAATTTTCGACATTGAAGAAAACATTGAAAAGGAATTCATTCACGCATATTTGGATTTTCATGAACTACTTGTGAACTAAGAGTAGACAAAGTGGTCTTCATTGTATACGGACTGATGATGCAATGTGCTAAAATCTCCTTCACAGTTTTTAAAATACGTTTACATATGTAATATTGTTATATTTCTTGCTATTCGAAGTTGCAACATAGGAAAAAATCAGATTCATGTTTCTGTGATCCAATAACATCGTTTTTGGTGAAACAAAAACTATTAAATATTTCAAAATTGTTTTCTTTGAACGGAGGCACCTTTTTTTATTTAAGCTAAGCTATGTGATGTTATCAAATGAAGCTCCAAAGAAACTAATCAGAATATATGTGATGCCCGATCTCTATCGCCCAATTTGCATTATATTTTGTGTTAAGCTTTGTATATTTCACTTTGTAAGATGAGTTTTCGAATTTAAATTTCAATCATAATGCATAGTCAGCGTTGAGAAAACAAATGTGCTGTAATGTGATAAAATATCACCTATTTTCCTTTGAAATTGGTTAAAACCAATGGCTGGGTGAAAACGTTCTAGCAGAATGAAAATCAGTTTTCCGTTTAGCTCACCATCGTTTGAATATTATCTTAAGTGGATCTATGTGCATCAAAATATTACCCTACATCTCATCATGAAATCATCATGCTTTAGAGGTTTTAAAAACCGAGGTAGAGCGATGTTTATGTTCTGTAATAGCAGGATCACCATGCGATCTATGATAAGATTTGATCGTAGTAATTTTTATAAATATAGTTCAAACTGTTCGAACTAAGTTCTGTGTTAGTATTTTTTTTCTTTGAAATAAAAAAAATTCACTACCCACAAAACTCGATTTTCCAACATCTCTACAACTACAATGCCTCCTATAAAGGCATGTTGAGGTCTGAGGCTGGGTCAATGGTTTTTGCATTTGACCTCAACATTGAACAACGCATTCGTCCATTTTGGGAATCGTTCTTTTTCTGCTTCATGTTGATGATAACCACGTCATGTTTATGTTAGCAAGTTCAGTGTTTCCGTAAAATCCATGGCTGGCAAAAATTATTTTAAAAAGCTAAAATGTTCAGGACTTGTTGAGTGCCTCTTGCTACTCGACCTGTGTAAAGAAGCTAAGATCAATTGTTCAAATTTATTCCAAAATTTTCTGTATAGACATTACGTAAAAATGACATCGATATGACGAGTATTTCCTGTCAAAATCAAGTGTGTGTATAAGTGTTTGTACTGAGGTAAGGAAATAAAGCTCACAGATGTCAAACACTCCAATAGGACACTCTATTTTCTTCTATCTTCGATGAAACAAGCCAATCAGATTCACTGGTTTTGAAGGAAGTCCACGACACACACAGAGAAATCGGTTTCACCATTCTTTGTTTGAACTGAACAAGTGTACCAATTATATATTTGATATCACTTTAGGCAAGAATGTCAATTTGACTAGACTACTTCATGTGTGCAACGTTTCCAGAGTGCATGATGAATGAATGAAACAGAATCTTGCCATCATGATGGACGTGAAAAGATCAAATACTTGACTTGCGTCCTTAAATTCAGTTTGCTTTATCTGAGACTGACAGTTATCCTGGAAATGCTTTGATAACTCTTAAACGTTCTGTTAATATCATCATACTGAAAAACATCATTCATGTTTATAGCAGTGATTTATGTTCATTGCTCAATACCAAATCAAATTCCAAAACTTACAAACAATAATTCAACTTTGAATTAAATCACCAATTGTAGAATCTAAGCCTTATGAGAGTATACAAAGCAAATGGTTTTGTGTATTATTATAGAGTTTCTCGATTGAGGTCAGAGTCTAATCGTTATTGAAACAACAACAAATTCTCGGCAAAAGTCAACAGCAACGCATAACGTTGCTTGTCGAGGATAGGTTGACAGATTCATGGCCACAAATCCGTATTGAGCATGACCACTGCGAGCATCAAAACAGGGATGACATCTAGGTTAGATACCAGGTTAGTGAAAAAGGCCTTTGGAATCTCATTCGAAATGTCAACCAAGGTTTGCCTAAGGTCGTTCAAGGTTATAGGCTGACGTTGACGTCTTCTTAATATTTCCTCCATCTCATCCAAAACATGTAGACTTAAACTGATATATATAAGAGTATACTTAAACGTCTGTTAGCAAGGATTAAGAATTCCTGACGACGGTTTCTTCTTTGTCGATACGTATTAAGAGTATTTGGTTCATATATATCGTGTTTGCTGGTTAACAAACGAGTCATTGCCTAAGAGTTTGGAAAAAAAGTGTTTTTTTTGTTGATAAAAATTGTATCTAAAAGTGACCATTCGATGTCGTAAGGCAAGCACAAGTTTTACTAAATATGAGTTATGTTTAGCACAGAAGAAAACGTTGAATTCAATCTGATATCGAATTTTATTTTCATATTTGTCCTTTCCACTCCTCACAGTTGTAGATTCAGAGAGTCAGATTAATGTAGTTTCAACAGGACTTACAATGAAATCACAGAGCTTAGCAGCTCAACAGAACGTGATTTCTCATGATGGGCCAATTGTATTTATATCTGATGCTACACATATATGGCTTGGTTTATCGTTGATACTTATTACATAAAAAGACTATTGGTCTAACCCATCATGACATGATTTTACTTTAGGATCCTAAGGTTGAAGACAGTCAAAAAACATTGTTCATGTGGTCACTATAATATATAATATATATATGATGCCATATGGATTTTGGAGTGATTCCTCTGTAACTTTGGAGGAAGAGTACAAAACAAATCCATCTGCTGTTATTTCTACACTACTGAACAAAAAGTTAATCACCTTCAAATTCAGAGGGATCCACAAGCTTTTGCTTAGCTGTCTCTCAATCTCCGTTTAACTTTTCAGTTGCTGCACTAACGTTTCATCTAAAGTTTCTTTTAGAACCGAGACATTTTGACTTAAAAAAATCCCCATTTAGATCAACACCTAACATCAAAGTTTATTGGATCTCGTATCTCTCTGCTCGTTTTTTGGTCGCCACACTTAATAGTTTTCCGTACATGCCACAAAGAACCTGACACTGTAACATATTTTAATATTTATTGTTTTGTATTTACGTTTTTCCCAGCTACAATGTCTGGAGTCAAATAGGCAGTTTATACGTTACAACTTTACATTCTACATCCATCAATAGCAAGCTGCAAGTTGTTAGAGAACAAGGTTACACAACATTGTTTTGTAAGTATTTCCGATTATTGCTTTCCGGTGGCATATAATTTGAAATGATTTCGTTGCAGAATTGTATTCTTAGCCTATTTCAGAAAATCGTTCAGATGTCATTTGTTATTAATGTTGACTTTCAATAACATATATAAAAACGCAATGCTGAACAGATAGGGTGTACAAGAGTTGATGCAGATAGTTGATTAAATATCCAGCTTATTGTATTACTGTACTATAATCATAATATTACTGGTCACTGTTTAAATCAGTACTGAGATGATCGTTAAAAGGTATTTTACTCTGAATTGGGATAAGCATAAAGGAAAAGGGATCGGCAAAACGGTACAATAGCGTATGTAAATGCTTTCCTAAAAGAGATTTTAAACGAATAAGTTGTTTAATACACTTGTGGCAATACACTTACACTACCTATACAAATGTTCAATACACTCTTACAAAAAGATTTATAATAATATAACAGCATTTGGTACCGCACTTTATGAACTACAGGTATAGTTGTGAATAGGATTTTTATCTAATCTTGGAGGCAGATAACATTATTTAACTATTTAACAGCAATTAATATGGAAATCATGTTAATCCTCTTGGAATCATGCCTTTGCAGTTATATGGATTGTGATTATGGTTACGAGTTGTTCAAATTATATGCATAAACCTTTATCAGTATGATCTTAACCATTTTGGTTCCTTGCAAAGAGCGTGATGTAAAGAGAAAATCGATATATCATGTCAGCGTAGCAGGTTTTAATCAGATTTGCTTCAATCTGTTGATTTATAACCATTGTCCTATTACAATACCCTTAATACCCTTTTTGATGATTATACGAGTGACATGGACCAAAATATGTTCATAGTTTTTCTTAAATGAATTAAACAGATACTTAACGTTTGACATTTTGTTATGTCCAGAGGTTAAACTATTATAACAAACTTTTCTTACCATAAAAACTTGACACTTGTTGTATCAAACGTTGAATTTCTAACAAAAGTCCTACTTAGTCCTACAATATAATCGTCACTTCTGTTTCACATTGCAAACACGGAATTGTTCACATCCTCCAACGATTTAGATATGGAAAAGCTTTATCGGTGATCAACTTTTAACCATGAAATGGTACGAGGACCAAAACATTGCCCTAGTACCCACATTCTACATTATTTTATAGAAATCATTAAATCAAATCAATTATGATATCATTTGAATATACTTCTAAATTTTCACTTTCGGTTTCATCAAGAAATGAAATACAATACTTTAAAGAGATTTCCGGAAATATGTTATGTGCACTGTAAAAATAGAGCCATGGGCTCTGTAGCTCATCATGATTTATATTGTTCTTGTTGAAGACTGAAACAAATTGTTTCCTAGGTAAGTACAATCACGTCTTTATGTCTTTTTTCACTTGGTACTGCTCTTCCAGCCTCAGCATTTGTATGAAAGTTGAAATTCAAACTCACTCACTCAAGTTTTTTATTATTGTTCTCCAAACAATATTAGCAAAATATAACCCCATGGAATAACCAAGGCCCTTATTTGGTGCCACAGGATCACCAAATCTACAATTTAGAATCCCAATTGGCAAGAATCTGCACAAAATACAACAGCCTTCTCGGTCTTTTTGTTCTGGAGAAGAAGATGAAAATAGGTTTTTAGGTCATGGCCTGTGAGGCCCTTATTTGTTCTGGAGAGGAAGTTGAAAAAGAAAAGTTTACGGACAGACGGGTGGATAGACGCCATGCCATGCCACAATCCCATCGGGCCTTTCAGGCCTGATGAGCTAAACATGTGAACTAAACCACCTTTAACTTCAAGTGAATGCAGAGGTAAACCAAGTGTAAAGGGAATAGTGATATTGTATACTGAATTGATGGCGAGTAAATGAACAACACACAAGTGCATTGTCTGTGATCGTAGTTAAAATGCCACATGTATAAATGGGTCCATGGTTTTCGCACAGGAGACGTTTCATTCGCATAAGACTTGTGTCATGTCAACATTGACAATGACATTAGTCCGTTTCGGATATCGTTCTGTTTCTGCTTCGTGATGATAATAACCACGTCATGTATGTGTTTACATAGATCCTTGGCTGGCGAAGAAATACGAAACATTTTAAATTTCAAATTATTTAAAAAGCTACGATATTTCTGACACAATGATTCACCTTGTTAATGTTGAGTATCTCTGCTATTCGATCCATGTAAAGTGCCTATGATTCATTGTTCAAATTAATTCTAAAATTGTCAAAATAGACGTAGCCCAACGATGATATCCATATGGCGATCATTTCGTATCAAAATCAAGTGTGTGTATAATTGTTTGTACTGAGCTAAGGATATAAATCTGATATATACCAAACACTCCAATATGACTTCTATTTGCTTCTATCTTGAATGAAACCAATCACATTCACTGGTTTGGTTTGAAGGAAGTCCACAACACACACAGAGAATGGGTTACACCAATATGTGTCTGAACTGAATAAGTGTACCAATTATATATTTGTTATCACTTTTGACAAGAATGTCAATTTGACATGGCTACTTCATGTGTGTGAAGTCCCCAAAGTACACATAATTAAACATAATCTTGCCATCATATTGGTCGTTAAAAGTGCAAATGCGTGACTGCCGTCCTTACATTTAGTTTGCCAACCGAGAGTGGTCCTGGAAATGGTTTGTTAACCCTTAAACGTTGTGTCTACATTATTATACTGAAATACATCATTCAGATATGTAGGGGTAATTTATATTTATGTGTATGTCCTTCATTTTCCAACTTATTTTTCATTTGGTAAACGAAACATTTAACATAATCCATACTAAATCGAGATATTCAAATAGCGGATTGAACGATGATTGGTCTCTAAGATAATGTTGCTTGTAATTGTAAATTTGCTTCCGAAATTCTCATCATTATTTTATAGAATGTTTTATGTATTCTGATATCAGGCAGCAAATGTTTCGAGATATCAATAGAATATTGTAATATAGTACTGATTATTATAGACTTATTATTAAATGGCAGCGAATATCTTACCTACAATGACAACATTCAGATTTTTAAGGAAGTTTAAAGTACATAACTGTATTAGGAAGATTTGATAATTAACCCATTAATCATTATTAGCATTACTCTTTGTTCTTCCCTATTTTTTACTTGTCTATGTTTTCTTTCTTCCTTGTAATTATACATAATTTCTTTCCTGTTTCGGATGTATCATTGTACATGTATTACGTTTAAATATATATGTACATAGGAGAGGGTTTCACTAAGTTGGATAACTTTTACCCAATCCTTTCAACTGGGTTTATATGATAACATCAATCAGATATACTAAGATGTCTCAATATAAAATCCAATACCACTACTTACAAGTGAGTGAGTGAGTGAGTTATTGTTTAACGCCGCTTCGGCAGTATTGCAGCCATTAGCGGCGAACCACTACTTACAAACAATAATTCTTAAAATTTGAATCGTCAATTGTGAAAACCGAGCCCTACATTATCAACAGATTGAATTTCATTTTATCTTCCAGAGAGGAAGACAACATGTCCGTATTCTGCTCTGTTATAACATTTCTCTCCCACTTAATATTACCATGATCCCAGTGGGATAGATCACAATACCAAGATAACAGAAAGATAACTGTTTCATTTGGCCAGCTAGTAGGCGTTAAAGATTAGTTAAAGATTACTTCGACAGGACCCATGCGAAGCAGTTTGTAACACAACTGCGTGTGACACGCATTTGAAGGTATTAAAGCAATCGAAGGACGAATTGGAATCATGACGTAAACTTTTACTCACTAGTGTTTTATTAAAGATCTTCTCATTGTGTGTGTCACTGTAACGTGGATCTTATCACGTCTATAGTCTTGTATTTGATATAAAATATGTGTTTTTAAATACAAGTTCATGCCCGTGATAGTGTATATAATTTGTCTATTTCAACAATCAAGATGGTAAGCTGTTTAGGGAACTCCCATGCTGTATACATTTTCTGTACAAAATGACAATTTAAATTTTACATAAAATTACTGAGAGTTTATACAACTCACAAGATTGAAATCAGCTAAAGCTGAGAAAATATATTTATATATCTATTGTGGATGACTCAAATGCCCATGGATATGATCAGATTATATCAGGATACATGTATTTGTTGAAAAAGTAGTGCTGCAGGACATCAGCTCCTGACAGCATTTCATTGGACGCTGAACACTCATACGTTACAATGGATTACACCACTGCACTTATTGACTGGTCTTAATTCTTCCTATAGGTCAGTCATCCGTTATGCTTGTGCCAACACTCCACTTCATTACTATTATGAAACCTATCGGTCAGCTTTATTATCTGTTTCTGACTGCTACATTGTCATGTGTAGGATGACCTTGTTTCTAGGTCACTAAAATACTAAAACCAGGATTTACCTGAAGAAAGTTTCAACAATATGAAGTTAAAACTACGTTAAGCAGACAAGTGTTGCCGATACTTCAACGTCTGTTAGCAAGGATTAAGACTTCCAGACGGAAGATTTCTTTATTGTCGATACATCTTAGCTTGTCCTGTAATTGAAAAACATTGCAGTAGCAAATAAACCGAGTTTGATTCTCGATCGGATGAACGGGATGCAAAGCAATTACCCTTGATCCTAATTCCACATATGCACTTTCAGTTTGTTCTGTGAGTGTTAAAGGTGCGGTGAGGTGAGTTGTGGTTTAACGCCGCTTTCATGAGTATTTCACTTATATTTTGGCTGTTAGTATTATGGCACGCAACGCCGTGTGGCTATTCATTGCCAGTGTTGTGTTAATTTGAAAGACGTATATAATCGGTTACATGTTATATGACATGTATGCCGTTTGTTTCTAGATTCATGAGTATTCTGTTCATATATATCATGTATGCTGGTGAACAAGAGATACATTGCCATACTTTTGTTGACAAACTAGATTTTTTATAGAAACTGTATAAAATCTGTCATTATCGTTCTTAATGCAAGTACCAGTCTTATTAAATATGAGTAATAGAAGAAAACGTTCCATTCAATTTGATATCGAATTTCCTTGTGCTCCTTTTCAAGCCTCACAGTTGTATATGTCAAAAAATGTAAAAACACATTCCAAGCTATCTATGGCTTTGTTTACCATTGATAAATCAGACACACAAAACAACACTGGCATTAGAGGTTATTGTCGAGTGTAAAAATCAGGGTAAAAACCAATTCCAAGCTATCTATGGCTTTGTTTACCATTGATTAATGCTAATAAGTAATATACTGCTTACATAGAAATAATGATTTGGTTTGTAGCTCATCAGGATTTGCATAATTTAATTTAAAATAGTTAATTGACAAATAATCCTAAGATTGAAGACAGACAAAAGGAATTAGTCATAGGGTCTCTATAATGGAGTTGGACATGCCACATTAACCAGTTTTAATCCACATTCATCAATATAGATCTAAAGAAGGATTTGATACCTTCTATAGGAAAATTTATATGATTAAATAACAATCGAATTTGCAATAGGAGTGATTCATTTGTAACTTTGGATGAAATGTACAAAACATATCCATTTGCAGTTAGTAATTTTGTTAACACACCACTGAACAAAAAGTTAACGGACTTTGACTACATAGTGATTCAAAAGATCTGGCTTAGCTTTGTCATATCTCTCAACCGTTCAACATATCAGTGCGCACTTAAGTCACCTCCAAAGTTTCTTTCAGAACCGAGACATTTTGAATTAAAAACCCATTGAGATCAACACCTAACATCGAAGTTTATTAGACCTCATAATTCTCTCCTGTGAAGACAAATAATATTTTTAGCTCGATTCTCTGGTCGCCATACATGCAATAACCTTCTTGACCAATGTTTATGTAACTTAATAGGTGTCCCGTACGTGTTACAAAGGAGTGCTTGAGATTAGAGTTACACTGATATTCAAACAAAACAAATACACATGGTCATGTGGCATCTTCGCCAGAATGTGTTCTAACACTTACTCTAGTCTTCTGTCAGAACTAACATCTAAAGAATAACTTCAAGTGATATTCTATCATGCATGAAGATATATGTGTTCGCTTTGCTGATTATATGATTTTGATATGAGTGTTTAGCCTGCTAATTTTACGTTTCAAGTAAGTTTAATCTGTTTCATTGAAAATATGAAAACAGAAAAAAACATTATTATAACTGTCCACAACAGAGACACGCAAAGCAAGACCTGGGGTCGAGTATTTATTGATTCTCTAATCTTGGTTTCTTTAGAGAGTCTTGTAGTAAAACCACATTAATTACTTAGTCAAATCTTTACGTGCTTCTCTTCAAAGAATAGCCAATAGGCTTTGTTCAAATGAAGCGATATCATTTAACATAACATGTACCTGATAAATGCTTTTGTTACATGTAAGTGTGCTGTAATACTTATGAAAGTCTTGCGGTGGTCGAGTCGGCAAAGGCGTCAGGTTAGCAATCCAGCGAGCTTGAGGTGCCGGGTTCGAGTCCACCTGTGACCGGGTGTAAAAACCTTGGGAGTCAACTTTCAGTGCGGACTCTTTCAGTGTTGTCACAACCCCTAGTGTACAGTTCACAACCCTGTGCACTTAAAAGAACCCACGAATCCGTTGGTAAATGACCAGATGGTGGCCACATGAATACGTGCAGACACCTAGTTGCAGGTACAGCAACGTGCAGTATCCTTGGACAAAATACTGTGACTATGTGTCCTAGTTCACCCAGCTATGAATGGGTACCTCGTAAGGATGAGCATGGTGATTGAACTTGGTGCGCCTAGTGGCTGCACAAGTTGCATACTCCAAATGGAGCTGAGATTGACAAAAGAGTGTCGTTAAACAGTGACATCCAATGATCGGGGGCAAACAGAGCGCCTTTGAGCAGCTTAGCTTAGCTGGATATTGGGGCTATACAAATGTTTATATGTATGTATGTATGTATGTATTGGAAACGCTTCAAGGAAACAACCGTTGGAATCTTTACAGTACTAATTCCATTCTTGCTCTTGCTCTTGTTTCAAGGACACAACTGTAGGAATCTTTAAAGGCCTGATCTTTTAAAAGTAGTTACAACACGTGGCACTGAAATCTATTTTCACATTTATTATATTGTCTTTACACACCATCACAAGTTTATGTTATAGTTGAGATTAACGGAAATGTTTAATCAATAACAAATTTAGCAATTTAAAATCGAAAAGCTGCGTTTGTATTTGTACTAAAGCAAAGGGTTAATATGGATGAAAAATGAAGATATGAAACGAATAACAACATGTGTCAAAGGTATGCTGCTTTAAAATTAACAATCAACGGTTTATTACCACAAAAATGATGAAAGGACTTGCTACCTACATGTATCTCTCCTTGTTCACATAAATGGTTCCCAGTATCAAGAATAACCATCTCGAAGACCTTCAGCTCGCCTCCTCCTGATGGAAAACAACCTCCTGAAGTGCATCTGAGGAAAACTTACGTTCGTTGAGGTGTCTGAGCGAGCTCTGCAAGATTTTCAACACCAGGACACCCTTAGATTTCTCCTTTAATCTTCAATGATATTCAAATCATTGCTGACCCAGGAAGAGTGTCACCGTTGTTACCTCTCTGTGTAACTGCTTGACTGGTATTGTTATCTGAGGATACGGGACGCCTTGCTTTTGGTTCTCAACATAACGTACATACAACTTCTGTATCAAGGATCTGATTTTGGTGACCGTGTTGACTGGGACTGCCTTTATGTCTGGACTTTTCATCTAGACACACTAGACATACTAATACACCCATTTCACTATTCCCGACTCTTCTCAACATTTTGGCTAAATATACGATAGCCCATGAGTCATCAAAATGTCTTTATTTCAAATACAATCCTTTACCATGATTTAGTTTATATTGACCTATGATAGTTCATGACGAGCAGAGTAATAATTAAATGAACTGTTTCTAACCAAATGAAATACTTTTCCATAATTGTACAATAATTGTACACGAACTTTTTAAATTAGTTAAGTTGTGAAATAAAATTCAATATTAAATTACAATATGTAGGAGGAATGATTAATTCCCAAATTTTCAACATTGAAGAAAACATTGAAAAGGAATCAATTCAGGCATAATTGTGTCTCATTTCATAAATATTAAATCAGAAAATAACATCATCTGCTTCGTTTTAAGGGAAATCACGTTTAGTTGGACTGCTGAGCCCTGATAGTTCATTGTAAAACTCGTTTAAATGTGCATATTGCTCCTCAAATCCCTGACTACTTTTGTTGTGTATTCAATGTGTTTCAGACCCAGGTCAGATCTCAGTAATGAACACGATATTTGGCTGTAATCACTACTTTTACCAGTATCCATGTCACACGTTATGCCTGTTTATTCCTTCTCCAAATTAGAACATTCATAGTTATGGACTCGTTTTCGCTCGTTTACTACCAATCATTAACTAGTTTAATAATAATTCTATTAAATGGAGGATCATTTAGTATCCTCTATTTACCTACATGAGAAATAGCGAATATAGCTTTTGCAGTTATATTCATTGTGATTATTATGAGATATATTTAAACATAATTAAACCATTTTCATTATGATCTGAAGCAAAAACCTTACTGCGTATAGAACCTACTGCAGACAAATTTGCCGTGCCCGAAAGAGGCTCGAAAGAGATTTCCTGAATAATGTGATCTTCAGATATGTAAACTAAACCATCAACCTATCTCTCATAACCTCAAATGAATGAGGAGATAAACCTAGTGTGATGGGAATAGCGATATGTTATAATTGATAGCGAGTAAATGAACAACACACACACATAGGTTATCTGTAATCGAAGTTAACATGCCACAGGTATAGACGGATCCCTGGTTTTAGCACAGGAGACACGTTTGATTCTCATTAGACTTTGTGTCAACATTGAACATGGCATTAGTCCATTTTCTGCTTCGTGTTGATGATAACCACGTCATTTATATGTTATTTCTGTGTTTCCATAGATCCATGGCTGGCAAAGAAATACGAAACATTTTAATATTTCAAATTATTTTAAAAAGCTAAAATGTTCAGGACTTGTTGAGTGCCTCTTACTCCTCGACCTATGTAAAGTAGCTAAAATCAATTGTTCAAATTTATTTCAAAATTTTCTGTATAGACATTACGTAAAAGTGACATCGATATGGGGATCATTTCCTATCAAAATCAAGTGTGTGTATAAGTGTTTGTACTGAGGTAAGGAAATAAAGCTCACAGATGTCAAACACTCCAATGGGACACTCTATTTGCTTCTAGCTTCGATGACACAAGCCAGTCATTTTCACTGGTTTTGAAGGAGTGAGTGAGTGAGTGAGCATCGGCTGGAACTAGCGAACCATGGGTGTTACTAGGTTTTGAAGGAAGTCCACGACACACACAGTGAGAAATCGGTTACATCATTCTTTGTTTGAACTGAACAAGTGTACCAATTATATATTGATATCACTTTAGGCGAGAATGTCAATTTGACTTGACTAATTCATGTGTGCAAAGTTTTAAGAGTGCACATAATGAAACAGAATCTTGCCATCATGATGGACGTGAAAAGATCAAATACTTGACTTGCGTCCTTAAATTCAGTTTGCTTTATCTGAGACTGACAGGGATCCTGGAAATGCTTTGATAACTCTTAAACGTTCTGTTAATATCATCATACTGAAAAACATCATTCATGTTTATAGCAGTGATTTATGTTTATTGCTCAATACCAAATCAAATTTCAAAACTTACAAACAATAATTCAACTTTGAATTAAATCACCAATTATAGAATCTAAGCCTTATGAGAGTATACAAAGCAAATGGTTTTGTGTATTATTATAGAGTTGAAACAACAACAAATTCTCAGCAAAAGTCAACAGCAACGCATAACGTTGCGTGTCGAGGATAGGTTCACACATCCATGGCCACAACTCAGTATTGAGCATGACCACTGCGAGCATCAAAACAGGGATGAGATCTAGGTAAGATACCAGGTTAGTGAAAAAGGCCTTTGGAATCTCATTCGAAATGTCAACCAAGGTTTGCCTTAGGTCGTTCAATGTCATAGGTTGACGTTGACGTCTTCTCAATCTTTCCTCCATCTAATGCCAAACATGCTGAAAAGGGTTGAGATCTGGAGAAACAGCCGACCAAGGAAGGGTTTAAATGTTATGCTACACACACAATTTGTTTACAACTTGAATCCCATGTCTTTGAAGATTTGGTAAGACATGAGGCAGTAACACGTCATCTCTATAACGGATGCCTGTTGGATAAACATCAATGTCAAGCAATTCTGTTCTGTTTATATATGGCTTCCAACACCAAAACGATTGGGTTGCAGAACGCACGAATCAGCGTAACGTTCGCCAGGGCACAGGTACATGATCGCCCGTCACTAATGTGAACAGAAAAGAACATTATGCCAGTCTCTGCTTCTGTACCTTATATTTTAGATGCACCACAACAAACCTGCATTTCCGTGACGTTGCAACAGCACTGGTCCGTTTGCTAGACGTAGTTGCTTGATGTTCCAATCTTACATACGATTGCTGATAATTCTTGCACTAATGGGTCTTAAGCTCGGAAAGGTACGGTCAGTAAATGGGGCAGTTTTGAACCAATTTCTGAGATATGTGAGCCTGATATGGTTGTCCTGACTGCATGAAGTAATGCGTGGCCTTCCTGCACATTGGCGATCTCTGTTGCTGCCAGTTTGTTGTTACCAATTCCACTGACAAGACACCCTATTTCTGTGAACACCAATACGTCTCCCAGTGTCATTGAATAAGATACAATAAATAATGTGATTTTATGTTCACGCTCAATCGAAGATCTGAGAACGTATACTGAAATGAGTGTAAGGTCTTTTGTCAAGTCACTTGACGATCTTAAAATCTCAGACATGTTTCACATGAAAAGTCCGTTGGAGTCACATTGCATGTCAAACACATGCATGCTCAAATTATATTATATATTATTTATGTAATGGACAGTTGGTGGGCTGCTACCGGATATTTAAGATTTCTATGTAACGAATTTAAACAATAATTATATCCGTCTCGAACTTATTTCTTTTGATTAAATAAAAGGTTATATTAACGACAATGGTTGGTTTACCTAACCTCAACAAACACTAGGTCCAACAAATAATCTTCAGGTTTTGTTTAGATGTCCTGCTTTATTAATTCACAGTCTAATCTCAAATCATATGGTTCTTTCTTCATTGCTATTAACTTTAATCATATTCAAATTACCACTTTACCTTTTTATTTTCTTATAATTCCAGCTTTTCGATTATGTTCGAAACGTAGGACTAGGCAGATATGGAGAACATCATATCATTCATTTATAAAGAACGTGTCAATTTAGCAAATTACAAACACTCCACTCCACAATCCCATTATGAAACATTTCGGTCAGCTATTCTATTACCTTTGTTATATCGGTAAGCTATTGTATTACCTACGTTATGTTGTATTATCTGTTGATATATTCTGACAGCTTCATTGTTTGTTTTACGATGACCTGGTTTCTAGGTCATACATGTAACTTGAACATCACTAAAACGAACGCTTAAACCAGTAGTTACCTGAAGAAAGTTTCATGAATATGTAGTTAAAACTACATTAAGCAGACTTAAATTTATATACGATTATACTTAAACGTCTGTTAGCAAGGATTAACAATTCCAGACAACGGTTTCCTCTTCGTCGATACGTCTTGGTTTGTTCTGTAATTGAAATCCATTGCAGTAGCAGTAGTAACATCCTAGTGTTATTCTCAATTGATTGGACGGGATACAAAATAATTACACATAGACACTTCCAATTGGTTGGTTGAATGTAATCAGTTACTTTTTAATATGACATGTTTGCCATTGGGTTGTATGTATTTGGTTCATATATATCGTGTTTGCTGGTTAACAAACGTGTCATTGCCTAAGAGTTTGGAAAAAAATGTTTTTCGTTGATCAAAATCGTATCTGAAAGTGACCATTCGCTGTCGTAAGGCAAGCACAAGTTTTACTAAATATGAGTAATGTTTAGCACAGATTAATCCATGGTCATGACGTCACTCTATTGTGTTATCAGTTGATTACTATTTAGGAATCTACTGGTCATTGACTGTCCCAGTCAGGAGGGGTGTTAGGTTTAGACATTTTCGGTAGTGGCTAATCGAGTACATTTTTCGTGACTATTGTATTTTGTCTTGGTGAATAGGATCTTAAAATATCTCTCAAATAGACAAATCAATTTTTGTGATGCATGAACCTGGATTCGAACATGAAACACTTCACTTGGTAGTCAGCGCTCCTAACCATTAGGCCACAAGACGCTTTTACAAGCCTTAGGATTGTTTATCTGTAAGAATCCCGCGTTCTATTAAAGTCTTGTAACGCACGCGGAAGGCAGAGTTTAAGCTGTCAATGACTTCGCCTCGCGTGAAGTTTTGCGCTCAACGTGCGTGGAAGAATCCATTTCATGAGGGTTGCAGCTTCTTGTACCACATCCGATTAATGAGCACCGAAATTTGCAAAATAATTTATTTTGGTATCCCAGAATTGAAATCTATTGTTTCAAATGTAAAATAATCACAAATGCATGTTTCGTGACGTCATATATGGATTAAGAAGGAGAATGCATGAGGAGCAGTGGATTCGTTAAAAATAATCAACTCGCCCCTTCCGGGCGAAAACGTTGAATTCAATCTGATATCATATTTGTCCTTTCCACTCCTCAAAGTTGTAGATTCAGAGAGTCAGATTAATGTAAATTCAACAGAACTTACAATGAAATCACAGAGCTGAGCAGCTCAACTGAACGTGATTTCTGATGATAGGCCAGTTGTATTTATATTTGATGCTACACATATATGGTTTGGTTTATCCTTGATACTTATTACATAAAAAGACTTTTGGTCTATAGCCCATCAGGATTTGATTTTACTTTAGGAACCTAAGGTTGAAGACAGACATAAAACATTGTTCATGTGGTCACTATAATATATTTGAGGGGGCAAAAAATGTGACGCTGTCCAATGATAATGCCATATAACAACCCGTGTCATATGCAATCTGGCATTATATATGGCTGAAGATTGATTAAATAACAATGGATTTGGGACTGATTCCTCTGTAACTTTGGAGGAAGAGTACAAAACAAATCCATCTGCTGTTATTTCTACACTCCTGAACAAAAAGTTAATCACCTTCAACTTCATAGGATTTTGCTAAGCTTTCTCTCAATCTCCGTTTAACTTTTCAGTCGCTGCACTAACGTTTTTCCAAAGTTTCTTTTAGAACGGAGACATTTTGACTTAAAAAAAGGCCCATTGAGATCAACACCAATCTCGTAATTCTCTCCTCTGAAGATACAGATACTTTTTAGCTCGGTGTTTTGGTCGCATCACATGCAATATCAATATTCTTCTTGACCAATGTTTATGTAACTTAATAGTTTTCCGTAAGTGATACAAAGGACCTGACACTGAGATATATTTGAATATTTATTGTTTTGTATTTACGTTTTTCCCAGCTATGATGTCTGGAGTCAAATAGGCAGTTTATACGTGAGTGAGTGAGTTATTGTTTAACGCCGCTTCGGCAGTATTGCAGCCATTAGCGGCGAAGTTTATACGTTACAACTTTACATTCCACCTCCATCAATAGCATGCTGCAAGTTGTTAGAGAACATGGTTACACAAGATTGTTTTGTAATCATGATTTCCGATTATTGCTTTCCGGTGGCATATCATTTGAAATGATTCGTTGCAGAATTGTATTCTTAGCCTATTTCAGAAAATCGTTCAGATGTCATTTGTTATTAATGTTGACTTTTACAGATATAAAAACGCAATGCTGAACAGATAAGGTGTACAAGAGTTGATGCAGATAGTTGAATAAACATCCAGCTTACTGTATTACTGTACTATAATCAGAATATTGCACACGATACTGGTCACTGTTTACATCAGTACTGAGATGATCGTTAAAAGGTAGTTAACTCTGAATTACGATAAGTATAAAGGAAAAGGAATCAGCAAAAACGGTACAATAGCGTATGTAAATGCTTTCCTAAAAGAGATTTTAAACGAATAAGTTGTTTAATACATTTGTGGCAATACACTTACACTACCTATACAAATGTTCAATACACTCTTACAAAAAGATTTATAATAATATAATAGCATTTGGTACCGCACTTTATGAACTACAGGTATAGTTGTGAATAGGATTTTTATCTAATCTTGGAGGCAGATAACATTATTTAACTATTTAGCAGCAATTAATATGGAAATCATGTTAATCCTCTTGAAATCATGCCTTTGCAGTTATATGGATTGTGATTATGGTTACGGGTTGTTCAAATTATATGCATAAACCTTTATCAGTATGATCTTTACCATTTTGGTTCCTTGCAAAGAGCGTGATGTAAAGAGAACATTCAAAATCGATATATCATGTCAGCGTAGCAGGTTTTAATCAGATTTGCTTCTATCTGTTGATTTATAACCATTGTCCTATTACAATACCCTTAATACCCTTTTTGATGATTATACGAGTGACATGGACCATATGTTCATAGTTTTTCTTAAATGAATTAAACAGATACTTAACGTTTGACATTTTGTTATGTCCATAGGTTAAACTATTATAACAAACTTTACTCACCATAAAAACATGACACTTGTTGTATCAAACGTTGAATTTCTTACAAAAGTCCTACTTAGTCCTACAATATAATCGTCACTTCTGTTTCACATTGCAAAAACGGAATTGTTCACATCCTCCAACGATTTAGATATGGAAAAGCTTTATCGGTGATCAACTTTTAACCATGAAATGGTACGAGGACCAAAACATTGCCCTAGTACCCACATTCTACATTAGTTTATAGAAATCAATAAATCAAATCAATTATGATATCATTTGAATATACTTCTAAATTGTCACTTTCGGTTTCATCGAGAAATGAAATACAATACTTTAAAGAGATTTCCGGAAATATGTTATGTACACTGTAAAAATAGACCAATGGGCTCTGTATCTCATCAGGATTCATATTGTTTCTTGTTGAAGACTGAAACAGATTGTTTCCTTGATAAAGTACAATCCCGTCTTTATGTCTTTTTTCACTTAGTACTGCTCTTACAGTCTCAGCATTTGTATGAAAGTTGAAATTCAAACCCACTCAATCAAGTCGTTTATTATCGTTTTCCAAACAATATTAGCAAAATATAACCGCATGGAATAACCAAGGCCCTTATTTGGTGCCACAGGATCACCAAATCTACAATTTAGAATCCCAATTGGCAAGAATCTGCACAAAATACAACAGCCTTCTAGGTCTTTTTGTTCTGGAGAAGAAGATGAAAATAGGTTTTTAGGTCATGGCCTGTGAGGCTCTTATTTGTTCTGGAGAGGAAGTTGAAAAAGAAAAGTTTATGGACGGACGGGTGGATGGACGCCATGCCATGCCACAATCCCATCGGGCCTTTCAGGCCTAATGAGCTAAAAATGTGAACTAAACCACCTTTAACTTCAAGTGAATGCAGAGGTAAACCTAGTGTTAAGGGAATAGTGATATTGTATACTGAATTGATGGCGAGTAAATGAACAACACACAAGTGCATTGTCTGTGATCGTAGTTAAAATGCCACATGTATAAATAGTCCTTGGCTGGCGAAGAAATACGAAACATTTTAGAATTTCAAATTATTTTAAAAAGCTACAATATTCCTGACACAATGGTTCACCTTGTTAATGTTGAGTACCTCTGCTATTCGATCCATGTAAAGTGCCTATGATTCATTGTTCAAATTTATTCTAAAATTGTAAAAATAGATGTAGCGTTACTATGACATCCATATGGCGATCATTTCGTATCAAAATCAAGTGTGTGTATAATTGTTTGTACTGAGCTAAGGATATACATCTGATATATACCAAACACTCCAATATGACTTCTATTTGCTTCTATCTTGAATGAAACCAATCACATTCACTGGTTTGGTTTGAAGGAAGTCCACAACACACACAGAGAATGGGTTACACCAATATGTGTCTGAACTGAATAAGTGTACCAATTATGTATTTGTTATCACTTTAGACAAGAATGTCAATTTGACATGGCTACTTCATGTGTGTGAAGTCCCCAAAGTACACATAATTCAACATAATCTTGCCATCATATTGGTCGTTAAAAGTGCAAATGCGTGACTGCCGTCCTTACATTTAGTTTGCCAACCGAGAGTGGTCCTGGAAATGGTTTGTTAACCCTTTAACGTTGTGTTTACATTATTATACTGAAATACATCATTCAGATTTGTAGGGGTAATTTATATTTATGTGTATGTCCTTCATTTTTCAACTTATTTTTCATTTGGTAAACGAAACATTTAACATAATCCATACTTAATCGAGATATTCAAATAGCAGATTGAACGATGATTGGTCTCGGGGATAATCCTGCTTGTAATTGTAAATTTGCTTCCGAAAATTCTCATCATTATTTTATAGAATGTTTTATGTATTCTGATATAAGGCAGAAAATGTTTCGAGATATCAATAGAATATTGTAATAAAGTACTGATTATTTTAGACTTATTATTAAATGGCAGCGAATATCTTACCTACAATGACAACATTCAGATTTTTAAGGAAGTTTAAAGTACATAACTTTATTCGGAAGATTTGATAATTAACCCATTAATCATTGTTAGCATTACTCTTTGTTCTTTCCTATTTTTTACTTGTCTATGTTTTCTTTCTTCCTTGTAATTATACATCATTTCTTTCCTGTTTTGGATATATCATTGTACATGTATTACGTTTAAAGATATATGTACATAGGAGAGGGTTTCACTAAGTTGGATAACTTGTACCCAATCTTAACAACTGGGTGAATATGATAACATCAATCAGATATACTAAGATGTCTCAATATAAAATACAATACCACTACTTACAAACAATAATTCTTAAAATTTGAATCGTCAATTGTGAAAACCGAGCCCTACATTATCAACAGATTGAATTTCATTTTATCTTCCAGAGAGGAAGATAACATGACCGTATTCTGCTCTGTTATAACATTTCTCTCCCACTTCCTATTACCATGATCCCAGTGGGATATGTCACAATACCAAGATCACAGAAAGATAACTGTTTCATTTTCATTAGGTGGCCAGCTAGTAGGCGTTAAAGATTAGTTAAAGATTACTTCGACAGGACCCATGCGAAGCAGTTTGTAACAGAACTGCGTGTGACACGCATTTGAAGGTATTAGAGCAATCGAAGGACGAATTGGAATCATGATTACATCCGTTTGAAATGCATTTCTTTCTTTTTTAATGAGATGTTATATGACATAACGACCATGGTTGGTGTACCGTGACCTCGACAATAAGGGAGTCCAACAACCGGTATTAAGGAACACTGTTTTATTAATTCAATTCGAGTCTCAAAACATAGGTTTTTCCAATGCTAATGACTTTAATCATTTTCAAATTACCAATATCCCTGCTAATCAGCTGCCTCATCACCTTCGTTATATTATGTTATCCTTTTCATAACGTAAACTTTTACTCACTAGTGTTTTATTAAATATCTTCTCATTGTGTGTGTCACTGTAACGTGGATCTTATCACGTCTTTAGTCTTGTATTTGATATATAATATGTGTTTTTAAATACAAGTTCAAGCCCGTGATAGTGTATATAATTTGTCTATTTCAACCATCAAGATGGTAAACCGTTTAGGGAACTCCCATGCTGTAAACATTTTCCGTACAAAATGACAATTTAAATTTTACATAAAATTATTGAGAGTTTATACAACTCACAAGATTGAAATCAGCTAAAGCTGAGAAAATATATTTATATATCTATTGTGGATGACTCAAATGTCCATGGATATGATCAGATTATATCAGGATACATGTATTTGTTGAAAAAGTAGTGCTGCAGTACATCAGCTTGTGACAGCATTTCATTTGACGGTGAACACTCATACGTTTCAATGGATTACACCACTGCACGTATTGACTGGTCTTAATTCTTCCTATAGGTCAGTCATCCGTTATGCTTGTGCCAACACTCCACTTCATTACTATTATGAAACCTATCGGTCAGCTATATTATCTGTTTCTGACTGGTACATTGTAATGTGTAGGATGACCTTGTTTCTAGGTCACTAAACTACTAAAACCAGGATTTACCTGAAGAAAGTTTCAACAATATGAAGTTAAAACTACGTTAAGCAGACAAGTGTTTACCGATACTTGAACGTCTGATAGCAAGGATTAAGACTTCCAGACGGAAGATTTCTTTATTGTCGATACGTCTTAGCTTGTCCTGTAATTGAAAAACATTGCAGTAGCAAATAAACCGAGTTTGATTCTCGATCGGATGAACGGGATGCAAAGCAATTACCCTTGATCCTAATTCCACATATGCACTTTCAGTTTGTTCTGTGAGTGTTAAAGGTGAGGTGAGGTGAGTTGTGGTTTAACGCCGCTTTCATGAGTATTTCACTTATATTTTGGCTGTTAGTATTATGGCACCCAGCGCCGTGTGGCTATGCATTGCCAGTGTTGTGTTAATTTGAAAGACGTATATAATCGGTTACATGTTATATGACATGTATGCCGTTTGTTTCTAGTTTCATGAGTATTCTCTTCATATATATCATGTATGCTGGTGAACAAGAGATACATTGCCATACTTTTGTTGACAAACTAGATTTTTTATAGAAACTGTATAAAATCTGTCATTATCGTTCTTAATGCAAACACCAGTTTTATTAAATATGAGTAATAAAGAAAACGTTGCATTCAATTTGATATCGAATTTCCTTTTGCTCCTTTTCACGCCTCACAGTTGTACATGTCAAGAGCAAAGGGACTCAGATTATTAATCATAATTAATTTCAACGAGTTTTATAACTTAATCACAGAGCTAAGCAGCTAAACTGAACGTGATTTCTCTCAGGATGGGCCAATTGTATTTATCTCTGATGCTTTTCTTGATTAAACATTTATGAAAATAGACATACAAAACAACACTCGCATTATAGGTTATTTTCGAGTGTAAAAAGCAGGGTGAAAACACATTCCAAGCTATCTATGGCTTTGTTTACCATTGATAAATACTAATAAGTAATATACAGCTTACATAAAAATAATGATTTGGTTTGTAGCTCATCAGGATTTGCATTATTTAATTTAAAATAGTTAATTGACAAATAATCCTAAGATTGAAGACAGACATAAGGCATTGTTCAAGCCCGACTTGTTTGTTGGATTTTTTAGTTTATCTATCGAATTTGCAATGGGAGTGATTCATTTGTAACTTTGGATGAAATATACATTTGCAGTTAGTAATTTTTTTAACACACCACTGAACAAAAAGTTAACGGACTTTGACTACATATGGATTCAAAAGATCTGGCTCAGCTTTGTCATATCTCTCAACCGTTCAACATTTCAGTGCGCACTTAAGTCACCTCCAAAGTTTCTTTCAGAACCGAGACATTTTGAATTAAAAACCCATTGAGATCAACACCTAACATCGAAGTTTATTAGACCTCATAATTCTCTCCTGTGAAGACAAATAATATTTTTAGCTCGATTCTCTGGTCGCCATACATGCCATAACCTTCTTGACCAATGTTTATATAACTTAATAGTTGTCCCGTACGTGTTACAAAGAAGTGCTTGAGATGAGAGTTACACTGATATTCAAACAAAACAAATACACATGGTCATGTGGCATCTTCACCAGAATGTGTTCTAACACTCACTCTAGTCTTCTGTCTGAACTAACATCTAAAGATTAACTTCAAGTGATATTCTATCATGCATGAAGAGATATGGTTTCGCTTTGCTGATTATATGATTTTTATATGACTTTTTAGCTTGCTCATTTAAAGTTTAAAGTCAGTTTCATTGAAAATATGAAAACAGAAAAAAACATTATTATAACTGTCCATAACAGAGACACGCAAAGTGAGACCTGGGGTCGAGTATTTATTGATTCTCTAATCTTGGTTTCTTTAGAGAGTCTTGTAGTAAAACCACATTAATTACTTAGTAACATCTTTACGTGCTTCTCTTCAAAGAATAGCCAATAGGCTTTGTTCAAATGAAGCAATATAATTTAACCTAACGTGTACCTGATATATGCTTTTGTTACATGTAAGTGTGCTGTAATACTTATGAAAGTCTTGCGGTGGCCGAGTCAGCAAAGGCATCAGGTTAGCAATCCAGCGAGCTTGAGGTGCCGGGTTCGAGTCCACTTGTGACCGGGTGTAAAAACCTTGGAGTCAACTTTCAGTGTGGACTCTTTCAGTGTTGTCACAACCCCTAGTGTACAGTTCACAACCATGTGCACTTAAAAGAACCCACGAATCCGTTGGTAAATGACCAGATGGTGGCCACATGAATACGTGCAGACACCTAGTTGCAAGTACAGCAACGTGCAGTATCCTTGGACAAAATACTGTGACTATGTGTCCAAGTTCACCCAGCTATGAATGGGTACCTCGTAAGGATGAGCATGGTGATTTAACTTGGTGCGCCTAGTGGCTGCAAAAGTTGCATACTCCAAATGGAGCTGAGATTGACAAAAGAGTATCTTTAAACAGTGACATCCAATGATCGGGGGCAAACAGAGCGACTTTGAGCAGCTTAGCTTAGCTGGATATTGGCGCTATACAAATGTTTATATGTATGTATGTATGTATGTATGTATTGGAAACGCTTCAAGGAAACAACCTTTGGAATCTTTACAGTACTAATTCTATTCTTGCTCTTGCTCTTGTTTCAAGGACACAACTGTAGGAATCTTTAAAGGCCTGATCTTTTAAAAGTAGTTACAACACGTGGCACTGAAATCTATTTTCACATTTATTATATTGTCTTTACACACCATCACAAGTTTATGTTATAGTTGAGATTAACGAAAATGTTTAATCAATAACAAATTTAGCAATTTAAAATCGAAAAGCTGCGTTTGTATTTGTACTAAAGCAAAGGGTTAATATAGATGAAAAATTAAGATATGAAACGCATAACAACATGTGTCAAAGGTATGCTTAATTAACAATCAACGGTTTATTACCACAAAAATGATGAAAGGACTTGCTACCTATCTCTCCTTATTCACATAAATGGTTCCCAGTATCAAGAATAACCATCTCGAAGAGCTTCAGCTCGCCTCCTCCTGATGGAAAACAATCTCCTGAAGTGCATCTGAGGACAATTTACGTTCGTTGAGGTGTCTGAGCGAGCTCTGCAAGATTTTCAACACCAGGACACCCTTAGATTTCTCCTTTAATCTTCAATGATATTCAAATCATTGCTGACCCAGGAAGAGTGTCACCGTTGTTACCTCTATGTGTAACTGCTTGACTGTATGGTATTGTTATCTGAGGATACGGGACGCCTTGCTTGTGGTTCTCAACATAACGTACGTACAACTTCTGTATCAAGGATCTGATTTTGGTGACCGTGTTGACTGGGACTGCCTTTATGTCTGGACTTTTTCATCTAGACACACTAGACATACTAATACACCCATTTCACTATTCCCGACTCTTCTCAACATTTTGGCTAAATATACGATAGCCCATGAGTCATCAAAATGTCTTTATTTCAAATACAATCCTTTACTATGATTTAGTTTATATTTATATTGACCTATGATAGTTCATGACGAGCAGAGTAATAATTAAATGAACTGTTTCTAACCAAATGAACTACTTTTCCATAATTGTACAAGAATTGTACACAAACTTTTTAAATTAGTTAAGTTGTGAAATAAAATTCAATATTAAATTACAATATGTAGGAGGAATGATTAATTCCCAAATTTTCAACATTGAAGAAAACATTGAAAAGGAATCCATTCAGGCATAATTGTGTCTCATTTCATAAATATTAAATCAGAAAATAACATCAACTGCTTCGTTTTAAGGGAAATCACGTTTAGTTGGACTGCTGAGCCCTGATAGTTCATTGTAAAACTCGTTTAAATGTGCATATTGCTCCTCAAATCCCTGACTACTTTTGTTGTTTATTCAATGTGTTTCAGACCCAGGTCAGTTCTCAGTAATGAACACGATATTTGGCTGTAATCACTACTTTTACCAGTATCCATGTCACACGTTATGCCTGTTTATTCCTTCTCATTTTCATTATGATCTGAAGCAAAAACTTACTGCGTATAGAACCTACTGCAGACAAATTTGCCGTGCCCGAAAGAGGCTCGAAAGATATTTCCTGAATAATGTGATCTTCAGATATGTAAACTAAACCATCAACCTATCTCTCATAACCTCAAATGCATGAGGAGATAAACCTAGTGTGATGGGAATAGCGATATGTTATACTTGATAGCGAGTAAACACACGCACGTTATCTGTTAATCGAAGTTAACATGCCACAGGTATAGACGGATTCCTGGTTTTAGCACAGGAGACACGTTTGATTCACATTAGACTTTGTGTCAACATTGAACATGGCATTAGTCCATTTTCTGCTTCGTGTTGATAATAACCACGTCATTTATATGTTATTTCTGTGTTTCCATAGATCCATGGCTGGCAAAGAAATACGAAACATTTTAATATTTCAAATTATTTTAAAAAGCTCAAATGGTCAGGACTTGTTGAGTGCCTCTTACTACTCGACCTATGTAAAGTAGCTAAAATCCATTGTTCAAATGTATTTCAAAATTTTCTGTATAGACATTACGTAACAGTGACATCGATATGGGGATAATTTCCTATCAAAATCAAGTGTGTGTATAAGTGTTTGTATTGAGGTAAGGAAATACAGCTCACAGATGTCAAACACTCCAATGGGACACTCTATTTGCTTCTAGCTTCGATGACACAAGCCAGTCATTTTCACTGGTTTTGAAGGAAGTCCACGACACACACAGTGAGAAATCGGTCACATCATTCTTTGTTTGAACTGAACAAGTGTACCAATTATATATTTGATATCACTTTAGGCGAGAATGTCAATTTGACTTGACTAATTCATGTGTGCAAAGTTTTAAGAGTGCACATAATGAAACAGAATCTTGCCATCATGATGGACGTGAAAAGATCAAATACTTGACTTGCGTCCTTAAATTCGGTTTGCTTTATCTGAGACTGACAGGGATCCTGGAAATGTCATGATAACTCTAAAACGTTCTGTTAATATCATCATACTGAAAAACATCATTCATGTTTATAGCAGTGATTTATGTTTATTGTTTCAATACCAAATCAAATTCCAAAACTTACAAACAATAATTCAACTTTGAATTAAATCACCAATTGTAGAATCTAAGCCTTATGAGAGTATACAAAGCAAATGGTTTTGTGTATTATTATAGACTTTCTCGACTGAGGTCAGAGTCTAATCGTTATTGAAACAACAACACATTCTCAGCAAAAGTCAACAGCAACGCATAACGTTGCTTGTCGAGGATAGGTTCATACATTCATGGCCACAAATCAGTATTGAGCATGACCACTGCGAGCATCAAAACAGGGATGACATCTAGGTTAGATACCAGGTTAGTGAAAAAGGCCTTTGAAATATCATTCGAAATGTCAACCAAGGTTTGCCTAAGGTCGTTCAATCGTTGACGTCTTCTCAATCTTTCCTCCATCTAATGCCAAACATCCTGAAAAGGGTTGAGATCTGGAGAAACGGCCGACCAAGGAAAGGTTTAAATGTTACGCTACACACAGAATTTGTTCATAACTTGAATCCCATGTTTTTGAAGACTTGGTAAGACATGAGGCAGTAAAACGTCATCTCTATAACGGATGCCTGTTGGATAAACAACAATGTCAAGCAATTCTGTTCTGTTTATATATGGCTTCCAACACCAAAACGATTGGGTTGCAGAACGCACGAATCAGCGTAACGTTCGCCAGGGCACAGGTACATGATCGCCCGTCAATACTGTGAACAGAAAAGAACATTATGCCAGTCTCTGCTTCTGTACCTTATATTTTAGATGCACCACATCGCGGCTGCTAGTATTATGGCAGGGAGAAAGCCCGCAACGCCATGTGGCTATGCATTGCGGTGAAACCTGCGAGCAACGGCTTGAACTAGCGAACCATGGGTGATACTACGCTGAAATTCAGTGTAGCATTGCACCCAAACCTTACTGCGTGTAGAACAGTTCTCTACTGCAGAGAAAGTTGCCGTGCCCCTGGCGGGATTCGAACCCCGGACCTCTTGATCCGAAGCCGAACGCGCTAACCACTGCGCTATCCCGACCCCCATTATGCCAGCCTCTGATTTTGTACCTTATATTTTAGATGCACCACAACAAACCTGCATTTCCGTGACGTTGCAACAGCACTGGTCCGTTTGCTAGACGTAGTTGCTTGATGTTCCAATCTTACATACGATTCCTGATAATTCTTGCACTAAAAGGTCTTAAGCTCGGAAAGGTACGGTCAGTAAATGCGGCAGTTTGGAACCAATTTCTGAGATATGTGAGCCTGATATGGTTGTCCTGACTGCTTGAAGTAACGCGTGGCCTTCCTGCACATTGGCGATCTCTGGTGCTGCCAGTTTGTTGTTACCAGTTCCCTATTCCCTACCCTATTTCTGTGAACACCAATACGTCTCCCAGTGTCATTGAATGAGATCTAATAAATAGTGTGATTTTATGTTCACACTCAATCGAAGATCTGAGAACGTATACTGAAATGAGTGTAAGGTCTTTTGTCAAGTCACTTGACGATCTCAAAATCTCACATTGCATGTCAAACACATGCATGCTCAAATTATATTATATCTTATTTATGTAATGGACAGTTGGTGGGCTGCTACCGGACATTTAAGATGTCTTTGTAACGAATTTTAACAATAATTATATCCGTCTCAAACTTATTTCTTTTGATTAAATGACAGGTTATATTAACGACAATGGTTGATTTACCTAACCTCAACAAACACTAGGTCCAACAAATAATCTTCCTTTTTTTTAAAATGTCCTGCTTTATTAATTCACAGTCTAATCTCAAATCATATGGTTCTTTCTTCATTGCTATTTTATTGCTAACTTTAATCATTTTTGAGCAGTGGACGTGGGTGAAAACCGTCTCCAACAATTATGTCAATTAAATCGTTAAAAAGCAACGCTGTACGTTGAAAAGTGTTTACGAGAAGATGGGAGACACCTTAGAACAGTGGAGAGCCAGGACAGGGGTATTTCGCCAACCTAGAGGTCTAAAACAAGTTGGGAAAGTCTGTCCTTACAATCCGTCTTCAAAATGGACCGCCATTACAGGCATAGCGTATCGGTTGTTGTTGAGCTTCACGGTGTTGTCGACGGTCTGGACTTTAGGTAACTGTCTCGCTAACTCATGTATCGCATTCCATGGCATATTAAATGATCATACTGAATGTGGATATACGCACATACAACTAAATAACCTGAACTATGAACATGAAATGTTGTGTCTCTCAACTCGCTACTCTGTCACGCCCGGATTGTTGGAAAGAAGCTTTCGTAAAATATTATCAGATTACGACAGCACTGGCGTTGAGTATTCTGTGCCGATGACTTTGATTACAGATCTACTGTTACGTGGTGGTGTCGAACCAAACCCAGGCCCGGAAACACGTCAGAAACAACTTAAACTGACAGGAGCAAGCGACCAGAACCCCGATGATAAGTCTGAGTTCGAGAGACTTATGGATGAATTACAGAAGATAAACATCAAAGTTGACAACGTACAAAGCACTCTCTCCCAACGTCTAGATAAACTCACGGATTCTGTGGGTACAGTTAAGAAGTCAGTTGATGATCTAACAACCAAATGTGCAAAACTCGAAGAAGAAAACAGTTCGTTGAAATCTGATGTTTCAGATCTCTCAGACAAGTTAGATTACCTAGAAAACCAAGGCAGGAGGAATAATCTTATTATCCACGGTGTCCCTAAATCAAAACAACACGAAACCTGGAGTGACTGTGAAGATTCAGTGCGGAAGATATTTCGTGAAACAATGAACATTGATGACTCTCCTATCACCATTGAAAGAGCACATCGGGTTAACCGTGGTAAATCCATCATCATAAAGTTACTGGATTTTAACATGAAAACCGAGATATTACGAAATGCGCGAGAACTCAAGGACACTGGTATCTATATTTCAGAAGACTTCTCTTTTAAAGTTAGACTGATCAGAAAAAAACTCAAAACTATAATGGATACTGAAAGAGAGAAGGGACGAAGATCAAAACTAAGATTTGATAAACTGGTATTTGACGATGGAGAGGTGGTGAGCTGGAGTACCCGTGAAGACAAAGCTGTTTTCTCCAAGAAAGGTAACAGTCATCACTCTGAAAACGCAACTCTGACCTAGGACAGGGGCCGGCCTCAGCATGAGGGAGTTATCTCCCTTTTCACATGGAATGTACAGGGACTACAATCTAAATTGTCCAAGCCTGACTTTTTAAATTATTGCTCACAATTTGATATTATAGGATTCCTGGAGGTGTGGAGCAATGTAAACAAAGATTTATTACAGAATAATTTTCCAAATTACAGTATTCATTACAACCTGAGAGATTATAATAATAAAGGTGGAGTTGTGGTTATGATTAAAAGCCAATTGAATGTTGGCGTGAAGAAAATTATCACTATATACAGTGACTGCATTTTTGTTGTTCTGGACGCAACCTTTTTCAATATGGATAAAGATGTTCTACTGGGATATGTTTATATTCACCCAGAGACCTCCTCTACTGTGACTGACACTAGAGATAAGAAGGGTATTGAATACTTCGACAGTGTTATTTTAGATTTGAAGTATCATTATAATGAATCACATATTATAATTTGTGGTGACCTTAATGCCAGGACAGGTTTGTTAATGGATTACATATTTCCTGATAAAGCAGATTTTATTCCAGAACTTGATGGTGTTAATGATATTATTGATCCATTCGACACTCCACGCTTCTCGAGAGATTCAGAAATAAACAATTATGGAAAGGAACTTATAAATCTTTGCTGTAGTTATGGAATTCACATTGTGAATGGCAGATCAAAAAGTGATCCACATGGAGCATATACATGTACAGCAAACAAAGGATGTAGTCTTGTCGACTATGTATTGTGTTCTACCCATTTATTCAATTCAATTTGTGACTTTAGTGTGTGCACAAGAGTTGAATCTGACCATTTCCCTACTGTTTGTGAGTTAAATTGTTTATTCCAGAGGACTGTCAAATTAGATGATTATCAAACAATAGCACTACAGAAGTACAAGTGGAGACCTTCCCATGCAGACAAGTTTGACTCTAGTTTACATGCAAACTTACACTCATTGCCTCTTGATGAGTTTCATGACATAGCTGCAGATAATCCTTGTCTAGGTGCGAAATTGTTAACTGATATTATTCAAGAAACCGCATCTTCCTGTGGAATGAGCTCAAACTCTGTGAAGAAACTGGATAATAATAATAACCAATGGTTTGATCAAGAGTGTGAACAATTGAAACATAATAAATATGAACTATTGGACAGATTTCGCCTGTCTGGAGATTTGTCATATCTTCAGGACTTTCATAAAACGAGAAATAAATTCCGTGAACTTTGTCGCCACAAGAAGGAGGAATATACAATTTCTATAACCAATACAATATTATCAGACTTTTCCAGTGGTAATAGAGTTAAATCATTTTGGTCTCATGTGAGACATTTTAGTAGCGCTTCATGTAAATCTTTACCATTGATTGACTATTCAGAATGGGTTGAGTATTTTAAAGATGTTTTAAATATTCAAGATGTTCATATTGATGAAGATTTTCTATCTTTTACTAGAGATTACATTGTGAATCATAATGCGCATGGAGTTGTTTGTGAAATCTGTAATGATGATGATATCAATAATATTGTGAATAGGGAAATAAGTATTGATGAGGTTGCTTTCGCTCTAGCTAGTTTACGGCCAAATAAAAGTCCAGGACCAGATGGGATTCCCCCTGAGATGTTTAAGGGTAATAAGCTGGTTTTGCAGTCATATTTATGCATATTATTTAACGGCATTTTTAGATCAGGGAAATTTCCAGATCAGTGGTCACTTAGTATTATATTTCCGTTGCATAAAAAGGGCAGTATTCACCAAGTAAATAATTATCGTGCTATCTCTCTCATGGATATTTGTGGCAAGGTTTTTACTTCCATTTTGAACAAGCGTTTAAAAGAGGTTGTCGACGTGTTAGATTTGTACCCAGAGTGTCAAGGCGGCTTCCGTAAGGGATACTGTACCGTGGATAATATTTTTACACTCCAAAGTGTCATACAGAAATATCTGTCCAAAAAAGGAGGTAGATTTTATTGTATGTTTGTCGATTTTCGTAAAGCATTTGATTCGGTAAATAGAGATCTTCTATGGTTTGTTCTGTTATCTAATAGTATCCATGGCTCTATGTTTAATATTATTAGAGATATGTACTCAAAGACAAAGGCTAGTGTTAAGTTAAATAATTTAAAGGTGTCGGAATACTTTGATTCTATGAGTGGAGTTCGGCAAGGCTGCATTTTAAGTCCTTTATTATTTGCTTTATTTGTTAATCAGTTATATACTGAAATATCTACTATTGGAGACAGGGGCGTATTTATTGATTCAGAGTTCATGGAATTGTATTTGCTATTGTATGCAGATGATTTATGTTTGTTTGGAGATTCTGTCATTAGTCTTCAGAGAAAGATCAATGTATTATATAAGTTTTGTAAGAAATGGGGTTTGTCTGTAAATTTTCAGAAAACAGAGGTTTTAGTCTTTAGGAATGGTGGCAAATTGAGACGGTATGAATCATGGTACTTTGGTGAACATAAGTTAGCCATTTCTTCATACTATAATTATTTGGGTTTATTGTTTTCAAATAGACTCTCATGGTCTAAAAACGTCCAAAATCTGGTAAATAAAGCGAATAATGCTTTGTCCTCAGTTAAGAATTTTAGTAGGAGATTAAAAAATGTTTCCCCAGCTATTTTGTTTAAGATCTTTGATTCTCAGATAAAGCCTATCATTTTGTATGCTTCAGAGATATGGGGTTTTCAGCAATGGCATGTTGTTGAACAGTTTCATATTAGATTTTGTAAGTATGTGTTGGGTGTAAGTTATAAATGCTCTAACGCTGCTGTATTGGCTGAATGTGGTAGAAACTATATGTTTTTTGATACCTTATTACGTGTTGTAAAGTATTGGTTTAAACTTTTACATTTTCCTAGGGATAGATATCCGAAGCAGTGTTATATTATGTTACACAATTTTGACAAAGTTGATAGGAAAACTTGGGTATATTTTGTTCGGAATATTCTCTTCAAGTATGGTTTTGGTTTTGTGTGGGAAGCTCAAGGTGTTGGTAATTTTTTAAAGAATTTCATGTAAGAATCAGTGACTGTCACAAGCAATTAATATTTTCGGAAATGCACAAATGTACATCGCTAGATCTTTATTCAAATATCAAAACTGTATTTTGTATGGAACCTTATTTATTTTTTGTGAAATCTAAAGATGCCAGGCGCAGAATAACAATGTTAAGAATCGGTGCACTTCCAATATACAAAAATACCGGTAGATTTGATGGACTTCCAAGGCACCAACGACTTTGTTATATTTGTAATGATAACTTTGTAGAAAATGAATTTCATTTTCTATTAGAATGTAAAGTTTATCATGATTTGCGCTGTAAATATTTCAAAACATTACCTTATCATATTGATCAGCAATACCTTTTAAATATTTTACAATGTACTAATTATTCAATAACAACAAACTGCTCTAATTACATAAAGGAAGCATTGTTACTACGAACTCAGTATACATGACTGTCAATTGCCACTACCATGTAATCACATGTTTGTTTATTTTGTATTGTACGTGGGCCTAAGGCCTTTTACGAAATAAACTTGATTGATTGATCATTTTCAAATTACCACTTTACCTGTTTATTTTCTTATAAGTCCAGCTTTTCCATTATGTTGGAAACGTAGGACTAGGCATATATGAAGAACATCATACTATTCATTTATAAAGAACGTTGTCAATTTAGCAAATTACAAACACTCCACTCCACAATCGCATTATGAAACCTATAGGTCAGCTATTCTATTACCTTTGTTATATCGGTAAGCTATTCTATTACCTACGTTATGTTGTATTATATGTTGATATATTCTGACTGCTTCATTTTTTGTTTTACGATGACCTGGTTTCTAGGTCATACATGTAACTTGAACATCACTAAAACGAACGCTAAAACAAGTAGTTACCTGAAGAATGTTTCATGAATATGTAGTTAAAACTACATTAAGCAGACTTAAATTTATATACGCTTATACTTACACGTCTGTTAGCAAGGATTAACAATTCCAGACGACGGTTTCCTCTTCGTCGATACGTCTTGGTTTGTTCTGTAATTGAAAACCATTGCAGTATCAGTGGTAACATCCTAGTGTTATTCTCAATTGATTGGACGGGATGCAAAATATTTACACATAGACACTTCCAATTGGTTGGTTGAATGTAATCAGTTACTTTTTAATATGACATGTTTGCCATTGGGGGGGTATGTATTTGGTTCATATATATCGTGTTTGCTGGTTAACAAACGTGTCATTGCCTAAGAGTTTGGAAAAAAATGTTTTTCGTTGATCAAAATCGTATCCGAAAGCGACCATTCGCTGTCGTAAGGCAAGCACAAGTTTTACTTAATATGAGTAATGTTTAGCACAGATTAATCCATGGTCATGACGTCACTCTATTGTGTTATCAGTTGATTAATATTTAGGAATCTACTGGTCATTGACTGTCCCAGTCAGAAGGGGTGTTAGGTTTAGACATTTTCGGTAGTGGCTAATCGAGTACCATTTTCGAGACTAATGTATTTTGTCTTGGTGTATCTAAATAGGATCTTAAAATATCTCTCAAATAGACAATTTAATTTTTGTGATGCATGAACCTGGATTCGAACATGCAACACTTCGCTTGGTAGTCAGCGCTCATTAGGCCACAAGACGCTGTTACAAGCCTTAGGATTGTTTATCTGTAAGAATCCCGCGTTCTATTCAAGTATTGTAACGCACGCGAAAGGCATGGAAAGGCAGAGTTTAAGCTGTCAATCACTTCGCCTCGCGTGAAGTTTTGCGCTCCACGTGCGTGGAAGAATCCATTTCATGAGGGTTGCAGCTTCTTGTACCACATCGGATTAATGAGCACCGAAATTTGCAAAATAATTGATTTTGGTATCCCAGAATTGAAATCTATTGTTTCAAATGTAAAATAATCACAAATGCATGTTTCGTGACGTCATATATGGATTAAGAAGGAGAATGCATGAGGAGCAGTGGATTCGTTAAAAATAATCAACTCGCCCCTTCGGGCCTCGTTGATTATATTTAACGAATCCACAGCTCCTCATGCATTCTCAATTACAGAAAACGTTGAATTCAATCTGATATCGAATTTTCTTTTCATATTTGTCCTTTCCACTCCTCAAAGTTGTAGATTCAGAAAGTCAGATTAATGTAAATTCAACAGAACTTACAATGAAATCACAGAGCTGAGCAGCTCAACTGAACGTGATTTCTGATGATAGGCCAGCCGATTTATATCTGATGCTACACATATATGGCTTGGTTTATCCTTGATACTTTTTACATAAAAAGAAACTTTTGGTCTATAGCCCATCAGGATTTGATTTTACTTTAGGATCCTAAGATTGAAGACAGACATAAAACATTGTTCATGTGGTCACTATAATATATTTGAGGGGGTAAAAAATGTGACGCTGTCCAATGATAACACCATATAACAATCCGTGTCATATGCAATCTGGCATTATATATGGCTGAAGATTGATTAAATAACAATGGATTTGGGACTGCTTCCTCTGTAACTTTGGAGGAAGAGTACAAAACAAATCCATCTCCTGTTATTTCTACACTCCTGAACAAAAAGTTAATCGCCTTCAACTTCATAGGATTTTGCTAAGCTTTCTCTCAATCTCCTTTTAACTTTTCAGTCGCTGCACTAACGTTTCATCCAAAGTTTCTTTTAGAACGGAGACATTTTGACTTAAAAAAAGGCCCATTGAGATCAACACCAATCTCGTAATTCTCTCCTCTGAAGATACAGATACTTTTTAGCTCGGTGTTTTGGTCGCATCACATGCAATATCTATATCCTTCTTGACCAATGTTTATGTAACTTAATAGTTTTCCGTAAGTGATACAAAGGACCTGACACTGAGATATATTTTAATATTTATTGTTTTGTATTTACGTTTTTCCCAGCTATGATGTCTGGAGTCAAATAGGCAGTTTATACGTGAGTGAGTGAGTTATTGTTTAACGCCGCTTCGGCAGTATTGCAGCCATTAGCGGCGAAGTTTATACGTTACAACTTTACATTCCACATCCATCAATAGCATGCTGCAAGTTGTTAGAGAACATAGTTACACAAGATTGTTTTGTAATCATGATTTCCGATTATTGCTTTCTGGTGGCATATCATTTGAAATGATTCGTTGCAGAATTGTATTCTTAGCCTATTTCAGAAAATCGTTCAGATGTCATTTGTTATTAATGTTGACTTTCAATTACAGATATAAAAACGCAATGCTGAACAGATAAGGTGTACAAGAGTTGATGCAGATAGTTGAATAAACATCCAGCTTTCTGTATTACTGTACTATAATCAGAATATTGCACACGATACTGGTCACTGTTTACATCAGTACTGAGATGATCGTTAAAAGGTAGTTAACTCTGAATTAGGATAAGTATAAAGGAAAAGGGATCAGCAAAAACTGCGCAATAGTGTAAGTAAATGCTTTCCTAAAAGAGATTTTAAACGAATAAGTTGTTTAATACATTTGTGGCAATATACTTACATTACCCATACAAATGTTCAGTACACTCTTACAAAATGATTTATAATAATAAAACAGCATATGGTACCGCACTTTATGAAACTACATTTCAAATAATCATAAACTACAGGGGTAGTTGTGGATAGGATTTTGATCTAATCTTAGAGGCAGATAACATCATTTAACTATTTAACAGCAATTAATATGGGAATCTTGTTAATCCTCTTGGAATCATGCCTTTGCAGTTATATAGATTGTGATTGTCTTTACGAGTTGTTTAAACTATATACATTAACCTTTTTAAGTATGATATTAACCATTTTGGTTCCTTGCAAAGGGCGTTATGTAAAGAGAAAATTCAAAATCGATATATCATGTCAGCATGGCAGGTTTTAATCAGATTTGCTTCAATCTGTTGATTTAATACCCTTGTCCTATAACCATGCCATTAATACCCCTTTTGATGATTATACGAGTGACATGGACCGTAATATGTTCATAGTTTTTCTTAAATGATCTTAAAGATACTTAACGTTTCACACTTATTATTTCCAGAGGTAAAGCTATTATAACAAACTTTTCTTACCATAAAAACATGACACTTGTTGTTTCAAACGTTGAATTTCTTTTTAAAAGTCCTACTTATTCCTACAATATAATCTTCTTTCTAATTGCTCACATCCTCCAAGTAATTAGAGATGGATAAGCTTTATCATTGATTAACTTTTAACCCTGAAATAGTATGAGGACCAAAACATTGCCCAAGTATCCACATTCTACATTATTTAATATAAATCAATAAATCAAATCAATTATGAGATCATTTGAATATACTTCTAAATTGTCACTTTCGGTTTCATCGAGAAATGAAATAGAATATTTGAAAGAGATTTCCGGAAACCTGTTATGTGCACTGTAAAAATAGAGCCATGGGCTCTGTAGCTCCTTATGATTTATATTGTTCTTGTTAAAGACTAAAACAGATTGTTTTCTAGGTAAGTACAATCCCGTCTTTATGTCTTTTTTCACTTAGTACTGCTCTTACAGCCTCAGCATTTGTATGAAAGTTGAAATTCAAACTCACTTTCTCAAGTCATTTATTATCGTTTTCCATACAATATTAGCAAAATATAATCCCATGGAATAACCAAGGACCATATTTGGTGCCACAGGATCACCAAATCTAAAATTTAGAATCCTCATTGGCAAAAGAATCTGCACAAAATACAACAGCCTTCTCGGTCTTTTTGTTCTGAAGGAGAAGATGAAAATAGGTTTTGAGGTCTTGGCCTGTGAGGCCCTTATTTGTTCTGGCGAGGAAGTTGAAAGAAAAAAGAAAAGTTAACGGACGGCCGGACGGCGGGACGGATGGATGGACGCCATGCCATGTCACAACCCCATCGGGCCTTTCAGGCCTGATGAGCTCAAATTGTGAACTAAACCACCTTTAACTTCAAGTGAATGCGGAGGTTAACCTAGTGTGATGGGAATAGTGATATTGTATACTGAATTGATGACGAGAAAGTGAACAACACACAATTACATTGTCTGTGATCGTAGTTAAAATGCCACATGTATAAATGGGTCCATGGTTTTCGCACAAGAGACGTTTCATTCGCATTAGGCTTTGTGTCATGTCAACATTGAAAATGACATTAGTTCATTTCGGAAATCGTTCTGTTTCTGCTTCGTGTTGATAATAACCACGTCATGTATATGTAAGTTCTGTGTTTCCGTAAATCCATGGCTGTCGAAGAAATACGAAACATTTTAAAATTTCAAATTATTTTAAAAAGCTACAATTTTCCTGACACAATGGTTCATCTTGTTAATGTTGAGTATCTCTGCTATTCGATCCATGTAAAGTGCCTATGATTCATTGTTCAAATTTATTCTAAAATTGTAAAAATAGATGTAGCGTTACGATGACATCCATATGGCGATCATTTCGTATCAAAATCAAGTGTGTGTATAATTGTTTGTACTGAGCTAAGGATATAAAGCTGATATATATCAAACACTCCAATATGACTTTTAATTGCTTCTATCTTTGACGAAACCAGTCGATCACATTCACTGGTTTGGTTTGAAGGAAGTCCACAACACACAGAGAGAATGGGTTACACCAATCTGTGTCTGAACAGAATAAGTGTACTAATTATATATTTGTTATCACTTTTGACAAGAATGTCAATTTGACATGGCTGATTCATGTGTGTGAAGTCCCCAAAGTACACATAATTAAACAGAATCTTGCCATCATATTGAACTTTAAAAGTGCAAATACTTGACTGCCTTCTTTACATTTAGTTTGCCAACCGACAGTGATCCTGGAAATGGTTTGTTAACCCTTAAACGTTGTGTTTACATTATTATACTAAAATACACCATTCAGATTTGTAGTGGTAATTTTTATTTATGTGTATGTCCTTCATTTTCCAACTTATTTTTCATTTGGTAAACGAACATTTAACATAATCCATACTAATTTGAGATATTCAAATAGCAGTTTGAACGATAATTGGTCTTGAAGATAATGGTGCTTGTAATTGTAAATTTCCTTCCGAAAATTCTCATCATTATTTTATAGAATGATTTATGTATTCTTATATCAGGCAGCAAATGTTTCGAGATATCAAAAGAAAATGTTTTATATAGTGCTGATTAATTAAGACTTATTATTAAATGGCAGCGAATAGCTTACCTACAATGACAACATTCAGATTTTTAAGGAATTTAAAGTACATAACTTTATTAGGAGAATGGATAATTAACCCTATATAATCTATCAATGTTAGCATTACTCTTTGTTCTTTACTATTTTTTACTTGTCTATGTTTTCTTTCTTCCTTGTAAATATACATCATTTCTTTCCATTTTTGGATAAATCATTTCTCCCACTTCCTATTACCATGATCCCAGTGGGATATGTCACAATACCAAGGTCACAGAAAGATAACTGTTTCATTTTCATTAGGTGGGCGGCTTGTAGGCGTTAAAGATTAGTTAAAGACTACTTCAACAGGACCCATGCGAGGCAGTTTGTAACAGAACTGCGTGTGACACGCATTTGAAGGTATTAAAGCAATGGAAGGACGAATTGGAATCATGATTACATCCGTTTGAAATGCATTTCTTTCTTTTTTAATGACATGTTATATGACATAACGACCATGGTTGGTTTACTGTGACCTCGACAATAAGGGAGTCCATCAACCGGTACTTAAGATAGTGTTACATGTGTTCATTGTCTTAATGCCATCCTTTATTAATAATTCAATTCGAGTCTCAAAACATTGTGGTTTTTTCCATTGCTAATTACTTTAATCATCAAAATATTTGTGTGTGTTACTGTAACGCGGATCTTATCACGTCTATGGTCGTTTTTTTTTTATTGAAATATGTGTTGTGAAATACAAATTCATGTCCGTGATGGTGTATAAAATTTGTGTATTTCAACAATCAAGATGGAAAACCGTTTTTTTTACACCAATGCTGTAAACATTGTCTGTACAAAATGACAATTTAAATTTTAACATTATTGAGAGTTAATAAAACTTACAATATTGAAATTTGCTATAGCTAAGAAAATATGTTTATATATCTATTTTGGATGACTCAAATGTCCATGGATATGATGCAGTTCAAACTGTATCAGGAAATGTGTATTTGTTGAAAAAGTAGTGCTGCAGTACATCAGCTTATGACAGCATTTCATTTGACGGTGAACACTCAACACTCATACGTTTCAATGAATAACACCACTGCACTTATTGACTGGTCTCTATTCTTCCTATAGACCTTTCCACGGCCTGTTTCATGGGCGCAGCCATTTTGTGGCAGCCATTAAGCGGCTGCAACGTTAAACTAGCCTATGTTATTTGCAACGCTGCGGCAATCAAGTATGACGTAATCAAGGATAGACGGTGCCTAGTCAACGCTTACGCTGTATAAAAGACGTCAAACTTACTGACCAAATAATGATTCATTTTTAAGATTTCTGATGTCATATTTGCGACAAACAGTGCAAACAACGATCCATGAGTAATAAATTGAAGAAATTAACAGATAATAACAGTTTTGTGTGTTGTTTGATGTAAATCGGCGATATCAAAGCGCACGGAAACTTAGGGTATTTGAATGGAGGATAAAATATCACTTGAACGTAGTTTTGAACTAAAGCTTACTTGTATTATCTGTGGAAATAGTTTGGGTTTTTTTTGTCTTTGTAGTTAAAGAATTGTCAATAGTGACAAATACATTGGCCTGTCCAGTGTCCACACATCTTGACTATTCAAGATTATCTGAACCAAATGTACATAGACTTGGGCCTACGTGTTAGTTAGCTGTTGCGAAAATAATTTTCATAACTTAAATAAAGGTCCCATTGCTGTCATATTATGCGGACATATTGGTAATCACCTCAGCTACAGGCACATAACTACCTTTCATCTATCAATTCATTTGTTTTCGAATGACACTTGTTTAAACATCGCATGTACAATTTTGATTCCAATGTCCGATTGACGGCCATGTTTAATCTAATCGGTATGTTGTATGTGTTGGTTGATGAGAGGTGGGTTTCTTAATAATTGTCGGAACATATTATGGAAATTATGTATCTGTAGCTGAGATGATTTCCTATATTTTGGTAACGATTTCAAAATTAATCGACAAACAATATATTCATGAAAATTATTCTCGCAACAGCTAATTACACGTAAGTCTATATGGGAATTACGTTACATGTACGTAATAATATGGACACCTGCTGTATACACTTTTGTACGTATGTTATTTTATTAGAACAGAATGAAATATATATTTGTACATTTGTTGTATGTACTGTCAATATTTACTGTAGATGTTTTTTTTATATAATCTGTAAATATGTGTTTTCCTTCACTCAAACACCTATAGGCCTACACAACCGAGTAATACCAAAGTCCGAAATATGCATGAACTACAAAACATGAATTAACCTAATTGTTCTAGTATAGTATGTTAAATATTATTTTGCACACTAGCAATGTAGGAAGATGAAGCATATTTAGGTGAATGCACCACTTATGAAAATATCGGCTTTCACCCGTCACCCGTCACCCGTCACCCGTCACTGGATGAGAGAAAGTGATGCGTTTGTGGTCAGAACTAAAAAATTATTCACTTTCAAAACGTTAAGCAAAGGGGAAAACGCAAGTTTTTAAAAACTCTTTTTAATCGTCAAATTTATGTTCATTAAACACACAGACCTTTAACTGCTTCTACAGCGAATGGGTATCTTAGGCGAAAAGACTTAGCACACCTTTAAGAAAACTTTAATTTCTCACGTAGGCCTACAATTTGTGTATCGTTGCATAATTATAGTTTACCATGTTTGCAATTATTTTTACATATTTTATTAATGCCATTGCGAGAATAGAGGGTATATAACAATTATATATTTTCTCTTTCAATAATCTACATTTTTATAACATTTAATTCCATAATGCGTTTGTAACGTTTTTAAGAAGAAACAGTTGTTACTTGATTGCAAATTATATGAGAAATGTTAAAAATAATGAGAAATACTCACCCATATATCAGAAATTCAAACTACTCTCTTGAAAATTGATGTAGTTTAAAAAAAAATCCAAATCTCATTGTTACACATACATCTGTTTCTTATACCATGAATTGAATCGGGGCTAAATGATTCATTACCATTTCAAATCATAAATGAAATGTAGGCTAACAGTTTGAGAAAAAATGTATTTTTATTAATTTTATTTTGCAAAATATATTATCTTTACATTAGAAACCCAGTTGGACCAGAACAACATTTTCTCTTTCAGAAGATATGTAATATGTGGAAATATATTAAGAACTTTTATTTTAAAAAATAAGTTTTTCCATAACTACATTAAGACCTTTTGCGGAACTGCATGCTGATTCATCACTTTAACATGCCCTAATTACGTAATTAACAAGTATCCGATGAAACATTGCATTTTTGGAAGCAGTAAACAGTCAGGATTAAATTGATATATTGTTTCTGCCTTCACCCAAAACTTGGACTTAAAGTTATTTTAGAGACAAGCTATAGCGTTCGACCCATGCCCTAACGTAAAACGTCATTTTGCAGCCGCTTAATGGCGGACGACAGTAGCGCCACCACAAAGGGGGGTAACTGAGAGCGTCGTGACGCACTGCTCCGTGGAGAGGTCTATAGGTCAGTCGTCTGTTATATATGCACTCCTACAAAACTCCCCATCATTACTATTATGAAACCTATCGGTCAGCTATTCTAATGCCTACGTTATATCCTATTATATGAGTGTCTATGTCTATGCCTAAATATATGTATTTTCCGAGCGAGAGCAAGAAAGGTGTGAAATTAATGAAAGTACTAAAAATCCACTTTCAACAATAGGCTGCCGACCCATTGTCGCCGCATTGACAAAGCGTGACGGCATAGCATTGTTTATGACATCACGTCACCATGACAAAGTGATATTTTGCCCCAGGGCATCGTATTGAAAATATGAACCCAGATATGATTGCCCTCGTGGGTAATAAGATCTGTTTCTGACTGCTACATTGTCATTTATAGGATGACCTTGTTTCTTGGTCATTAAAACACTTAAACCAGGAATTACCTGAAGAAAGTTTCAACAATATGAAGTTAAACCTAAGTTAAGCAGACAAGTGTTTCCGATACTTCCACGTCTGTAAGCAAGGATTAAGACTTCCAGACGGAAGATTTCTTTATTGTCGATACATATTAGCTTGTCCTGTCATTGAAAAACATTGCAGTAGCAAATCATCCGAGTTTGATTCTCGATCAGATGAATGGGATGCAAAGCAATTACCCTTGATCCTAATCCACAAATGCACTTTCAGTTGATTCTGTGAGTGTTAGAGGTGAGGTGAGTTGTGGTTTAACGCCGCTTTCAAGAGTATTTCACTTATATCATGGCTGCTAGTATTATGGCACCCAACGCCATGTGGCTATGCATTGCCAGTGTTGTGTTGAAGTGAAGTTTGAGTGTTGAAAGACGTACATATATTTGTATATAATCAGTTACCTGTTATATGACATGTATGCCATTTGGTTCAGTTTCAAGAGTATTCTCTTCATATATATCATGTATGCCATGTGTTTGTAGTTGCAAGATTATTCTATTCATATATATCATGTATGCCATGTGTTTGTAGTTGCAAGATTATTCTGTTCATATATATCATGTATGCTGGTGAACAAGAGATACATTGCCATACTTTTGTCGACAAACTAGATTTTTTTTTATGGAAACTGTATAAAATCTGTGTCAGTATTGTTCTTAATGCAAACACCAGTTTTATTAAATATGAGTAATAGAAGAAAACGTTGCATTCAATTTGATATCGAATTTCCTTTTGCTCCTTTTCACGCCTCAAAGTTGGACATGTCAAGAGCAAAGGGACTCAGATTATTAATCATAATTAATTCCAACGAGTTTTATAATGGAATCACAGACCTAAGCAGCTTAACTCTCAGGATTGGCCATTTGTATTTATCTCTGGTGCTTTTCTTGATTAAACATTTATGAAAATAGACATACAAAACAACACTGGCATTAGAGGTTATTGTCGAGTGTAAAAAGCAGGGTAAAAACACATTCCAAGCTATCTATGGCTTTGTTTGCCCTTGATAAATGCTAATAAGTAATATACAGCTTACATAAAAATAATGATTTGGTTTGTAGCTCATCAGGATTTGCATAATTTAATTTGAAATACTTAATTGATAAATAATCCTAAGGTTGAAGACGGACATAAGGCATTGGTCATATGGTCTCTATAATGGAGTTGGACATGCCACATTAACCAGTTTTAATCCACATTCATAAATATAGATCTAAAAAAAAGGATTTGATACCTTCTATAGGAAAAGTGATATGATTAAATATTAATCGAATTTGCAATGGGAGTGATTCATTTATAACTTTGAATGTAATGTACAAAACATATCCATTTGCAGTTAGTAATTTTTTTAACACACCACTGAACAAAAAGTTATCGGACTTCGACTACATAGGGATTCAAAAGATCTGACTTAGCTTTGTCATATCTCTTAACCTCCATTTAACTTTTCAATTGCTGCACTTGCTGTTCAGAACCGAGACATTTTGATTTAAAAACCCATTGAGATCAACATCTAACATCGAAGTTTATTAGACCTAATAACTCTCTCCTGTGAAGACATATAATATTTTTAGCTCGATTCTCTGGTCGCCATACATGCCATAACCTTCTTGACCAATGTTTATATAACTTAATAGTTGTCCCGTACGTGTTACAAAGAAGTGCTTGAGATGAGAGTTACACTGATATTCAAACAAAACAAATACACATGGTCATGTGGCATCTTCACCAGAATTTGTTCTAACACTCACTCTAGTCTTCTGTCAAAACTAACATCTAAAGAATAACTTTAAGTGATATTCTATCATGCATGAAGAGATATGGTTTCGCTTTGCTGATTATATGATTTTTATATGACTTTTTAGCTGGCTAATTTTACGTTTCAAGTCAGTTGTTTCATTGAAAATATGAAAACAGAAAATATATTATTATAACTGTCTATGGCAGAGCCACGCAAAGCGAGACCTGGGGTCGAGTATTTATTGATTCTCTAATCTTGGTTTCTTTAGAGAGTTTTGTAGTAAAACCACATTAATTACTTAGTCAAATCTTTACGTGCTTCTCTTCAAAGAATAGCCAATAGTTTTTGTTCAAATGAAGCGATATCATTTAACCTAACATGTACCTGATAAATGCTTTTGTTACATGTAAGTGTGCTGTAATGCTCATGAAAGTCTTGCATTGGAAAAGCTTCAAGGGAACAACCGTTGGAATCTTTACAGTACAAATTCTATTCTTGCTTTTGCTCTTGTTTCAAGGAAACAACTGTTGGAATCTTTAAAGACCTGATCTTTTAAAAGTAGTTACAACACGGGGCATTGACATCTATTTTCACATTTATTGTATTGTCTTTACACACCATTACAAGTTTATAATAATAATAATAATAATAATAATAATAATAATAATAATAATATACATTTTCACGCCTATTATCAAGTGCAAGCACTGCTCAATGGCGGTACAATTATTACCCTGAAGGAATTGTACTTTCGGTGCCGCTACTAAGCGCTCCGCGCGACCATTTAAGTCCGTACCTCCCGTGTTCAGGTACCCATTTAAACAGCTGGGTGGACTGAGTGCAATGTGGATGAAGTGCCTTGCCCAGGGGCACAACACAGGTCAAGGTCACAAATGTTTGGTGTCTCCACCGGGATTCGAACCCGGGCCGTTGGCGTGAGAGGCAAGCATGCTAACCACTACACCACTGTGCTCCACGTTAATATAGATGAAAAATGAAGATATGAAACGAATAACAAAATGTGTCAAATGCTGCTTTAAAATTAACAATCAACGGTTTCTTAACACAAAAATGATGAAATGACTTGCTACCTATCTCTCCTTGTTTACATAAAAGGTTCCCAGTATCAAGAATAACCCTCTCGAAGAGCTTCAACTCGCCTCCTCCTGGTGGAAAACAATCTCCTGAAGAGCAAAACTGTACTTTTGTTGAGGTGTCTGAGCGAGCCCTGCAATATTTTCAACACAAGGACACCCTTAAATTATTCCTTTAATGTTCAATAATATTCAAATCATTACTGACCCAGGAAGAGTGTCACCATTGTTACCTCTCTGTGTAACTGCTTGACTGTATGGTATTGTTATCTGAGGATACGGGACGCCTTGCTTGTGGTTCTCAACATAACGTACGTACAACTTCTGTATCAAGGATCTGATTTTGGTGACCGTGTTGACTGAGACTGCCTTTATGTCTGGACTTTTCTAGAAGATTTGTACTAATACCCCCCATTTCACTGACCTACGACTTTCAAAAGTATTCCCGACTATTCCTGACTCTTCTCAACATTTTGGCTAAGACTTTGTCGGCATCAGTCGGGGAAATTTGGGGCCAAATATAAGATAGTAGATGAGACATCAAAATGTCTTTATTTCAAATACAATCCTTTACTATGATTTAGTTTATATTGACCTATGATAGTTCATAATGAACAGAATTCTAGCCAAATGAAATATTTTTCCATAACAAAAATTGTAAACAAATTGTTTATAAAGTTGTGACAAAAAAATCAACATTTAATTACAATATGTAGGAGGAATGATAACATGTAATTCCCAAATTTTTGACATTGAAGAAAACATTGAAAAGGAATCCATTCACGCATATTTGGATTTTCATGAACTACTTGTGAACTAAGAGTAGACAAAGTGGTCTTCATTGTATACGGACTGAGGATATAAATGCAATGTGCTAAAATATCCTTCACAGTTTTAAAAATACGTTTACATATGTAATATTGATATATATCTTGCTATCCGAAGTTGCAACATAGGAATAAATCAGATTCATGTTTCTGTGATCCAATAACATCGTTTTTCGTGAACAAAAACTATTGAATATTTCAGAATTGTTTTCTTTGAACGGAGGCACGTTTTGTTTGGAAGCTAAGCTATTTGATGTTATCAAATGAAGCTCCAAAGATACTAATCAGAATATCTGTGATGCCCGATCTCTATCGCCCAATTTGCATTATATTTTGTGTTAAGCTTTGTATATTTCACTTTGTAAGATGAGTTTTCGAATTTAAATTTCAATCATAACGCATAGTCAGCGTTGGGAAAACAAATGTGCTGTAACGTGATAAAATATCACTTAATATTCCTTGGAAGTTGGTTAAAACCAATGGCTGGGTGTAAACGTTCTAGCAGAGTGAAAATCACTTTTCCGTTTAGTTCCCCATCGTTTGAATATTATCTTAAGTTGATCTTTGTGCATCAAAATATTACCCTACATCTCATCATGAAATCGTAACGTATTTTTAAGCACTTATTAAGAGTTGCTCTAGAGGTTTTAAAAACCAAGGTTAAGCGATGTTTATGTGCTGTAAAAGTAGGATCACCCTGCGATCTATGATAAGACTTGATAGTATTAATTTTGATAAATATACTTCAAACTGTTCAAACTGTTCAAACTAAGTTCTGTGTTAGTATTTTTTTCTTTGCAATCAAACAAAATTCACTACCCACAGAACTCGATTTCCAACATCTGTAGAACTACAATGCCTCCCAATTATATATTTGAGTGAGTGAGTGAGTTATTGTTTAACGCCGCTTCGGCAGTATTGCAGCCATTAGCGGCGAGATATTTAATTTATTTGCCTAATTTAAAAAAGAATATTGCAATTGAAAAACAAAACACGGCACGAAGGTATATATTTGATATCACTTTAAACAAGAATGTCAATTTGACTTAACTACTTCACGTGTGCAACGTTTCCAGATTGCACCTAATGAAACATAATCTTGCCATCATGATGGACGTGAAAAGATCAAATTAATTGACTAGCGTCATTAAATTCAGTTAGCTTTATCTGAGTGGGGGCGGGATAGCGCAGTGGTAAGCGCGTTCAGCTTCGGATCAAGAGGTTCGAATCCCGCCAGGGGCACGGCAACTTTGTCTGCAGTAGAGAACTGTTCTACACGCAGTAAGGTTTGGGTGCAATGCTACACTGAATTTCAGCGTAGTACTACCCATGGTTCGCTAGTTCCAGCTGATGCTCGCAGGTTTCAACGCAGTGCATAGCCACATGGCGTTGCGGGATTTCTCCCTGCCATAATACTAGCAGCCGCGATATAAGTGAAATAGTCTTGAAAGCCGCGTTAAACCCTAACTCAATCACTCACTCACTCACTCACTCCAATAGGACACTCTATTTGCTTCTAGATTCGATGAAACAAGCCAATCATTTTCACTGGTTTTGAAGGAAGTCGACGACACACACAGAGAGACATCGGTTACACCATTCTGTGTTTGAACTGAACAAGTGTACCAATTATATATTTGATATCACTTTAGACAAGAATGTCAATTTGATTTGACTACTTTTCCAGGGTGCACATAATGAAACAGAATCTTGCCATCGTGATCGACGTGAAAAGATCAAATACTTGACGTCCTTAAATTCAGTTTGTTTTTATCTGCGACTGACAGTGATCCTGGAAATGCTTTGATAGCTCTTAAACATTCTGTTAATATCATCATACTGAAAAACATCATTCATGTTTATAGCAGTGATTTATCTTTATTGTTCAATACCAAATCAAATTCCACAACTTACAAACAATAATTCAACTTGAAATTAAATCACCAATTGTAGAATCGAAGCCTTATATTAGTATATAAAGCAAATGGTTTCATGTATTATTATAGGTCAGAGTCTAATCGTTATTGAAACAACAACAAATTCTCAGCAAAAATCAACAGTAACGCATAACGTTGCTTGTCGATAATACATGTAGGTTCACACATTCATGTCCACAAATCAGTATTGAGCATGGCCACTGCGAGCAAAAAAACAGGGATAACATCTACGCCTCATGGACGATATCAGGTTAGCGAAAAAGGCTTGTGGAATCTCATTCGCAATGTCAACCAAGGTTTGCCTAAGGTCGTTCAAGGTCATAGGATGAAGTTGACGTCTTCTCAATCTTTCCTCCATCTCATCCCAATTATGCTGAAAAGGGTTGAGATCTTGAGAAACGGCCGACCAAGGAAGGGTTTAAATGTTATGCTACACACAGAATTTGTTTACAACTTGAACCCAATGTCTTTGAAGACTTGGTAACACATGAGGCAGTAAAACGTCATCTCTATAACAGATGCCTGTTAGACTACAATCAACGTCAAGCGGTTCTGTTTTGTGATTATAACGCTTCCAACACCAAAACGATTGGGTTGCAGAACACACGAATCAGCGTAACGTTCGCCAGGGCATCGACAGGCACGTTATCGCCCCACCCTTGTGTGAACAGAAAACAACATTATGCCAGTATTTGCTTCTGTACCTTATATTTTAGATGCACCACAACAAACCTGCATTTCCGTGACTGGCCCGTTTGCCAGACGTAGTTGCTTGATGTTCCAATCTCGCAGACGATTCCTGATAGTTCTTGCACTAATAGGTCTTCAGCCTGGAAAGGTACGGTCAGTAAATGCGGCAGTTTGAAACCAATTTCTGAGATTTGTGAGATTTCCTACAGATGGGCGATCTCTGGTGCTCCCAGTTTGTTGTTACCAGTTCCACTGAAAAGACACCCTATTTATGTGAACACCAACACGTCTCCCAGTGTCATTGAATAAGAATTGAATAAGATCCAATAAATAATGTGATTTTATGTTCACGCTCAATCTGAGAACATATACTGAAATCAGTGTAAGGTCTTTTGTCATGTCACTTGACGATCTCAAAATCTCAGACATGTTTCACATGAAAAGTATGTGGGAGTCACATTACATGTCAAACACATGCATGCTCAAATTATATTACCATGTTGTATTATCCATAAGCATCATTACCGTCAAATCAATATTTATGTAATGGACAGTTATTTTTTTCTTCTAGTATATTTCACTCTTGCTTCCTATTGTCACGAACCCAAAGGGATATCTCACAATAACAAGGTGACAGAGAAGCGAAGAGAAGAAGATAATTTTCATTTGGTGGGCTGCTACCTGGCATTTATGATTACTTCGACAGGAGCCATGCAAAGCAACTTGTAAAAGAACCAGATGAATGCTTAACCAAAATGCCAGGACAAATTTGAACAATACTTATATCCGTCTCGAACTTATTTCTTTGGATTAAATGAAAGGTTATATGGCATTACGACAATGGTTGGTTTACCTAACTACGACAAAAACTAGGTCCAACAACCGGCAGTTAAGATAGTCTTATTTTTTATCTTTCTAAATGTCATGCTTTTCAAGCTTTTCCATTATGTTCGAAACGTAGGACTAGGCAGATATGGAGAACATCGTACTTTTCTTTTATAAAGAACGTTGTCAATTTAGCAAATTATCAACACTACACTACACTTCAATCCCATTATGAAACCTATCGGTCAGCTATTCTATAACCTACGTTATGTTGTATTATCTGTTGACAAATTCTGACTGCTACATTGTTTGTTTTACGATGACCTGGTTTCTAGGTCATACATGTAACTTGAACATCACAAGCACGATCACTAAAACCAGTAGTTACCTTAAGTTAAAGTTTCAAGAATATGTAGTTAAAACTACATTAAGCAGACTTAAAATTATATATAAGCCTATACTTAAATGTCTGTTAGCAAGGATTAAGAATTTCAGACGACGGTTTCTTCTTTGTCGATACGTCTTGGTTTGTTCTGTAATTGCAGTAGCAAATAATCCTAGTGTTATTCTCAATCGAATGAACGGGATGCAAAATAATTACTCTTGATCCTAAATCCACATAGACACTTCCAATTGGCTGGTTAAATCTAATCAGTTACTATTTAATATGACATGTATGCCATTGGGTTGTAGTTTTAGGAGTATTTGGTTCATATATATATCGTGTTTGCTGGTGAACAAACGAGTCATTGCCTTAGAGTCTGGAAACAACTGGGTTTTGTTGGTAAAAATCGTATCCACAAATGACCATTCGCTGTCGTAAGGCAAGCAAAAGTTTTACTAAATATGAGTAATGTTTAGCATAGAAGAAAACGTTGAATTCAAATTGATATCGAATTTTCTTTTCATTTTTTCCCTTCCACTCCTCACAGTTGTAGATGGAAAGAGCAAAGAGAGTCAGATTATTGATCATAATGTTATTTCAACGGGACTTATAATGAAATCGCAGAGTGATTTCTCACGATGGGCCATTTGTTTTTATCTCTGATGCTACACATATATGGCTTGGTTTATCATTGATACTTATTACATAAAAAGACTTTTGGTCTATAGCCCATCAGGATGTGCATACTTTAGGATCCTAAGGTTGAAGACTGGCATAAAACATTGTTTATGTGGTCACTATAATGGATTTAGACATACCACATTCGTCTTCTTTAGAAGTTCTAATCAGTTTGAAACAAGCCACCTGGAGTGCCATCCCACCTACCCAATACCCCCAATACCCCTCGTCTCTTTTCGTTTACCCTCAGCTGTGGACTTACTGATATACAGAGACTTTCACGGATGTGAGGCAGTGATATTGGTCTGGCCACAACAATCAAACTGGGTCACACTAAGTTAGATTTAAGTTTGTTATATGAAGGGCGGAGGTAATGGACAACAAGGTGCTGCAGGCCAAAGCGGACTTGGGGGCAACACGCCCATATTTGAAGGGATAGAAACACCAAGTGTACAATATTTAAGCTTCTTTTGTCATTAAGTTTCCGAAATGAATTCGTTTGAATTTTATTGATATTGTCTGTCTGGGGGTAAGAAATGTGAGGCTGTACAATGATAAAGCCATATAACAACCTGTGCTATACATTGACCTGGCATTATATATTGCTGAAGATTGATTAAATAACAATGGATTTCGGAGGAAGAGTACAAAACAAATCCATCCCCTGTTATTTCTACACTACTGAACAAAAAGTTAATCGCCTTCAAATTCATAGGGATCAAAAAGCTTTTGCTTAGCTTTCCCTCAATCTCCGTTTAACTTTTCAGTCGCTGCACTAAAGTTTCATCCAAAGATTCGTTTAGAACCGAGACATTTTGACTTAAAACATCCCCATTGAGATCAACACCAAACATCAAAGTTTATTGGATCTCGTAACTCTCTCCTCTGAAGATACAGATACTTTTTAGCTCAATTTTTCGGTCGCCACACATGCAATATCCTTCTTGACCAATGTTTATGTAACTTAATAGTTTTCCGTACGTGACACAAAGGACCTGACACTGAAACATATTTCAATATTTATTGTTTTGTATTTACGTTTTTCCCAGCTACAATGTCTAGAGTCAAATACGCAGTTTATACGTTACAACTTTACATTCCACATCCATCAATAGCATGCTGCAAGTTGTTAGAGAACAAGGTTACACAACATTGTTTTTTAATCATGATTTCCGATTATTGCTTTCCGGTGGCATATAATTTGAAATGATTTCGTTGCAGAATTGTATTCTTAGCCTATTTCAGAAAATCGTTCAGATGTCATTTGTTATTAATGTTGACTTTCATTTACAGATATAAAAACGCAATGCTGAACAGATATGGTTTACATAAGTTGATGCAGATAGTTGATTAAATATCCAGCTTATTGTATTACTGTACCATAATCAGAATATATGACTGGTCACTGTTTACATCAGTACTGAGATGATCGTTAAAAGATATTTTACTCTGAATTAGGATAAGTATAAAGGAAAAGGGATCGGTGAAAACGGTACAATAGCGTAAGTCAATGCTTTCCTAAAAGAGATTTTACACGAATAAGATGTTTAATACACTTGTGGCAATATACTTACATTACCAATACAAATGTTCAATGCACTCTTACAAAAAGATTTATAATGATAAAACAATATATGGTACCGCACTTTATGAAACTACATTTCAAATAATCATAAACTACAGGGGTAGTTGTGGATAGGATTTTGAACTAATCTTAGACGCTGATAACAGTATTTAACTATTTAACAGCAATTAATATGGGAATCGTGTTAATCCTCTTGGAATCATGCCTTTGCAGTTGTATGGATTTTGATTATCGTTACGAGTTGTTTAAACTATATACATTAACCTTTTTCAGTATTATATTAATCATTTTGGTTCCTTACAAAGGGCGTGATGTAAAGAGAAAATTCAAAATCGATATATCATGTCAGCGTGGCAGGTTTTAATCAGATTTGCTTCAAACTGTTGATTTATAGCCATTGTCCTATAACCATGTCGTTAATACCCTTTTTGATGATTATACGAGTGACATGGACCGTAATATGTTCATAGTTTTTCTTAAATAAAGTAAAAAGATACTTAACGTTTGACACTAATTATGTCCAGAGGTTAAACTATTATAACAAACTTTTCTTACCATAAAAACATGACACTTGTTGTTTCAAACGTTGAATTTTCTTACAAAAGTCCTACTTAGTCCTACAATATAACCGTCACTTCTGTTTCACATTACAAGAACGGAATTGTTGACATCCTCCAAGTATTTGGATATGGAAAAGCTTTATCATTGATCAACTTTTAACCATGAAATGGTACGAGGACCAAAACATTGCCCTAGTACCCTAATTCTACATTATTTTATAGAAATCAATAAATCAAATCAATTATGATATCATTTGAATATACTTCTAAATTGTCACTTTCGGTTTCATCGAGAAATGAAATACAATACTTTAAAGAGATTTCCGGAAATATGTTATGTACACTGTAAAAATAGAACCATGGGCTCTGTATCTCATCAGGATTTATATTGTTTCTTGTTGAAGACTGAAACAGATTGTTTCCTTGATAACGTAAAATCCCGTCTTTATGTCTTTTTTCACTTAGTACTGCTCTTACAGTCTCAGCATTTGTATGAAAGTTGAAATTCAAACTCACTCACTAAAGTCTTTTATTATTGTTTTCCAAACAATATTAGCAAAATATAACCGCATGGAATAACCAAGGCCCTTATTTGGTGCCACAGGATCACCAAATCTACAATTTAGAATCCCAAATGGCAAGAATCTGCACAAAATACAACAGCCTTCTAGGTCTTTTTGTTCTGGAGAAGAAGATGAAAATAGGTTTTTAGGTCATGGCCTGTGAGGCCCTTATTTGTTCTGGAGAGGAAGGTGAAAAAGAAAAGTTTTCGGACGGACGGGTGGATTGACGCCATGCCATGCCACAATCCCATCGGGCCTTTCAGGCCTGATGAGCTAAAAATGTGAACTAAACCACCTTTAACTTCAAGTGAATGCAGAGGTAAACCTAGTGTTAAGGGAATAGTGATATTGTATACTGAATTGATGGCGAGTAAATGAACAACACACAAGTGCATTGTCTGTGATCGTAGTTAAAATGCCACATGTATAAATAGTCCTTGGCTGGCGAAGAAATACGAAACATTTTAGAATTTCAAATTATTTTAAAAAGCTACAATATTCCTGACATAATGGTTCACCTTGTTAATGTTGAGTACCTCTGCTATTCGATCCATGTAAAGTGCCTATGATTCATTGTTCAAATTTATTCTAAAATTGTAAAAATAGATGTAGCGTTACTATGACATCCATATGGCGATCATTTTGTATCAAAATCAAGTGTGTGTATAATTGTTTGTACTGAGCTAAGGATATAAATCTGATATATACCAAACACTCCAATATGACTTCTATTTGCTTCTATCTTGAATGAAACCAATCACATTCACTGGTTTGGTTTGAAGGAAGTCCACAACACACACAGAGAATGGGTTACACCAATATGTGTCTGAACTGAATAAGTGTACCAATTATATATTTGTTATCACTTTAGACAAGAATGTCAATTTGACATGGCTACTTCATGTGTGTGAAGTCCCCAAAGTACACATAATTAAACATAATCTTGCCATCATATTGGTCGTTAAAAGTGCAAATGCGTGACTGCCGTCCTTACATTTAGTTTGCCAACCGAGAGTGGTCCTGGAAATTGTTTGTTAACCCTTAAACGTTGTGTTTACATTATTATACTGAAATACATCATTAACATGTGTAGGGGTAATTTATATTTATGTGTATGTCCTTCATTTTCCAACTTATTTTTCATTTGGTAAACGAAACATTTAACAAAATCCATACTATCGAAATATTCAAATAGCAGATTGAACGATGATTGGTCTCGGGGATAATCCTGCTTGTAATTGTAAATTTGCTTCCGAAAATTCTCATCATTATTTTATAGAATGTTTTATGTATTCTGATAGAAGGCAGAAAATGTTTCGAGATATCAATAGAATATTGTAATAAAGTACTGATTATTTTAGACTTATTATTAAATGGCAGCGAATATCTTACCTACAATGACAACATTCAGATTTTTAAGGAAGTTTAAAGTACATAACTTTATTCGGAAGATTTGATAATTAACCCATTAATCATTGTTAGCATTACTCTTTGTTCTTTCCTATTTTTTACTTGTCTATGTTTTCTGTCTTCCTTGTAATTATACATCATTTCTTCCCTGTTTTGGATATATCATTGTACATGTATTACGTTTAAATATATATGTACATAGGAGAGGGTTTCACTAAGTTGGATAACTTTTACCCAATCCTTTCAACTGGGTGAATATGATAACATCAATCAGATATACTAAGATGTCTCAATATAAAATCCAATACCACTACTTACAAACAATAATTCTTAAAATTTGAATCGTCAATTGTGAAAACCGAGCCCTACATTATCAACAGATTGAATTTCATTTTATCTTCCAGAGAGGAAGATAACATGACCGTATTCTGCTCTGTTATAACATTTCTCTCCCACTTCCTATTACCATGATCCCAGTGGGATATGTCACAATACCAAGATCACAGAAACATAACTGTTTCATTTTCATTAGGTGGCCAGCTAGTAGGCGTTAAAGATTAGTTAAAGATTACTTCGACAGGACCCATGCGAAGCAGTTTGTAACAGAACTGCGTGTGACACGCATTTGAAGGTATTAGAGCAATCGAAGGACGAATTGGAATCATGATTACATCCGTTTGAAATGCATTTCTTTCTTTTTTAATGACATGTTATATTACATAACGACCATGGTTGGTTTACCGTGACCTCTACAATAAGGGAGTCCAACAACCGGTACTTAAGATAGTGTTACATGTGTTCATTGTCTAGATGGCATGTTTTATTAATTCAATTGATTATTAACTGGCAGTTAAGATCTTACTTACAATGACAACATTCAGATGTTAAAGGAACACTGTTTTATTAATTCAATTCGAGTCTCAAAACATAGGGGTTTTTTCCAATGCTAATGACTTTAATAATTTTCAATTTACCAATATGATTGCTAAACATCTGCCTCATCACCTTTGTTATATTATGTTATCATTTTCATAACGTAAACTTTTACTCACTAGTGTTTTATTAAAGATCTTCTCATTGTGTGTGTCACTGTAACGTGGATCTTATCACGTCTATAGTCTTGTATTTGATTGAAAATACGTGTTGTGAAATACAAGTTCAAGTCCATGATAGTGTATATAATTTGTCTATTTCAACCATCAAGATGGTAAACCGTTTTTGGAACACCCATGCTGTAAACATTTTCCGTACAAAATGAGAATTTAAAATTTACATAACATTATTGAGATTTTATACAACTCACAAGATTGAAATCAGCTAAAGCTGAGAAAATATATTTATATATCTATTGTGGATGACTCAAATGTCCATGGATATGATGCAGTTCAAATTGTTTCAGGATACATGTATTTGTTGTAAACGTACAAAATGAGAATTTAAAATTTAATTATAACATTATTGAGAGTTTATTCAACTTACAATATTGAAATCAGCTAAATAAAATATATTTATATATCTATTGTGGATGACTCAAATGTCCATGGATATGATGCAGTTCATATTATCTCAGGATACATGTATTTGTTGTAAACGTAGTGCTGCAGTACATCAGCTTCTGACAGCATTTCATTTGACGCTGAACACTCTTTCGTCTTTATTCTTCAGTCATCTGTTATATCTGCTTGTACCAACACTCCACTTTATTAATATTATGAAAGTTATTGCTCAGCCGTTCTTTTAACTTAGTTATATCCTATCATCTGCCCGCCAGGGGCACGGCAACTTTGTCTGCAGTAGAGAACTGTTCTACACGCAGTAAGGTTTGGGTGCAATGCTACACTGAAGTTCAGCGTAGTACCACCCATGGTTCGCTAGTTCCAGCCGATGCTCGCAGGTTTCACCGCAATGCATAGCCAAATGACGTTGCGGGCTTTCTCCCTGCCATAATACTAGCAGCCGCGATTTAAGTGAAATACTCTTGAAAGCGGCGTTAAACCCCAACTCACTTCTGACTGCTACATTGTCATATGTAGGATGACCTTGTTACAATACTAAAACCAGGAGTTACCTGAAGAAGTTTACGGACGGACGAACGAACGGACGGATGGATGGACGCCAGCTTGTGACAGCATTTAATTTGACGCTGAACACTCATATGTTTCAATGGATTACACCACTGCACTTATTGACTGGTCTTAATTCTTCCTATAGGTCAGTCATCCGTTATATATGCTGGTGCCAACACTCCACTTCATTACTATTATGGAAACCTATCGGTCAGCTATATTATCTGTTTCTGACTGCTACATTGTCATGTGTAGGATGACCTTGTTTCTAGGTCACTAAAATACTAAAACCAGGATTTACCTGAAGAAAGTTTCAACAATAAAAGTTAAAACTACGTTAAGCAGACAAGTGTTTCCGATACTTCAACAAGGATTAAGACTTCCAGACGGAAGATTTCTTTATTGTCGATACGTCTTAGCTTGTCCTGTAATTGAAAAAACATTGCAGTAGCAAATAAACCGAGTTTGATTCTGGATCGGATGAACGGGATGCAAAGCAATTACCCTTGATCCTAATTCCACACATGCACTTTCAGTTTGTTCTGTGAGTGTTAAAGTTGAGGTGAGGTGAGTTGTGGTTTAACGCCGCTTTCATGAGTATTTCACTTATATTTTGGATGCTAATATTATGGCACGCAACACCGTGTGGCTATGCATTGCCAGTGTTGTGTTAATTTGAAGTTTGAGTGTTGAAAGACGTACATAAATTTGTTTATAATCGGCTACTTGTCATATGACATGTATGCCGTTTGTTTCTAGTTAAGAGTATTCTCTTCATATATATCATGTATGCTGGTGAACAAGAGATACATTGCCATACTTTTGTTGACATACTAGATTTTGTATAGAAACTGTATAAAATCTGTCATTATCGTTCTTAATGCAAGTACCAGTTTTATTAAATAAGAGCAATAGAAGAAAACGTTGCATTCAATTTGATATCGAATTTCCTTGTGCTCCTTTTCACGCCTCACAGTTGTACATGTCAAGAGCAAAGGGACTCAGATTATTAATCATAATTAATTCCAACGAGTTTTATACCAATCACAGAGCTAAGCAACTAAACTGAACGTGATTTCTCTCAGGATTGGCCAATTGTATTTATCTCTGATGCTTTTCTTGACTAAACATTTATGAAAATAGACATACAAAACAACACTGGCATTAGAGGTTATTGTCGAGTGTAAAAAGCAGGGTAAAAACACATTCCAAGCTATCTATGGCTTCGTTTACCCTTGATAAATGCTAATAAGTAATATACAGCTTACATAAAAATAATCATTTGGTTTGTAGCTCATCAGGATTTGCATAATTTAATTTAAAATAGTTAATTGATAAATAATCCTAAGATTGAAGACAAAGGCAAAGGCATTGGTCATAGGGTCTCTATAATGGAGTTGGACATGCCACATTAACCAGTTTTAATCCACATTCATCAATATAGATCTAAAAAGGATTTGATACCTTCTATAGGAAAATTGATATGATTAAATACGATCGAATTTGCAATGGGATCGACCGGAGTGATTCATTTGTAACTTTGGATGAAATGTACAAAACATATCCATTTGCAGTTAGTAATTTTTTTAACACCACTGAACAAAAAGTTAACGGACTTTGACTACATAGGGATTCAAAAGATCTGGCTTAGCTTTGTCATATCTCTCAACCGTTCAACATTTCAGTGTGCACTTAAGTCACCTCCAAAGTTTCTTTCAGAACCGAGACATTTTGAATTAAAAACCCATTGAGATCAACACCTAACATCGAAGTTTATTAGACCTCATAATTCTCTCCTGTGAAGACAAATAATATATTTAGCTCGATTCTCTGGTCGCCATACATGCCATAACCTTCTTGACCAATGTTTATATATCTTAATAGGTGTCCCGTAAGTGTTACAAAGGAGTGCTTGAGATGAGAGTAACACTGATATTCAAACAAAACAAATAGACATGGTCATGTGGCATCTTCACCAGAATGTGTTCTAACACTTATCTAGTCTTCTGTCAGAACTAACATCTAAAGAATAACTTCAAGTGATATTCTATCATGCATGAAGATATATGTGTTCGCTTTGCTGATTATATGATTTTGATATGAGTGTTTAGCCTGCTAATTTTACGTTTCAAGTAAGTTTAATCTGTTTCATTGAAAATATGAAAACAGAAAAAACATTATCATAACTGTCCATAACAGAGACACGCAAAGCGAGACCTGGGGTCGACTATTTATTGATTCTCTAATCTTGGTTTCTTTAGAGAGTCTTGTAGTAAAACCACATTAATTACTTAGTCAAATCTTTACGTGCTTCTCTTCAAAGAATAGCCAATAGGCTTTGTTCAAATGAAGCAATATAATTTAACCTAACGCATACCTGATAAATGCTTTTGTTACATGTAAGTGTGCTGTAATACTTATGAAAGTCTTGCAGTGGCCGAGTCGGCAAAGGCGTCAGGTTAGCAATCCAGCGAGCTTGAGGTGACGGGTTCGAGTCCACCTGTGACCGGGTGTAAATACCTTGGAGTCACCTTTCAGTGCGGACTCTTTCAGTGTTGTCACAACCCCTAGTGTACAGTTCACAACCCTGTGCACTTTAAAGAAACCCACGAATCCGTTGGTAAATGACCAGATGGTGGCCACATGAATACGTGCAGACACCTAGTTGCTGGTACAGCAACGTGCAGTATCCTTGGACACAATACTGTGACTATGTGTCCTAGTTCACCTAGCTATGAATGGGTACCTCGTAAGGATGAGCATGGTGATTTAACTTGGTGCGCCTAGTGGCTGCAAAAGTTGCATACTCCAAATGGAGCTGAGATTGACAAAAGAGTGTCGTTAAACAGTGACATCCAATGATCGGAGGCAAACAGAGCGCCTTTGAGCAGCTTAGCTTAGCTGGATATTGGCGCTATACAAATGTTTATATGTATGTATTGGAAACGCTTCAAGGAAACAACCTTTGGAATCTTTACAGTACTAATTCTATTCTTGCTCTTGCTCTTGTTTCAAGGACACAACTGTAGGAATCTTTAAAGGCCTGATCTTTTAAAAGTAGTTACAACACGTAGCACTGAAATATATTTTCACATTTATTATATTGTCTTTAGACACAATCACAAGTTTATGTTATAGTTGAGATTAACGAACATTTTTAATCAATAACAAATTTAGCAATTTAAAATCGAAAAGCTGCGTTTGTATTTGTACTAAAGCAAAGGGTTAATATAGATGAAAAATGAAGATATGAAACGAATAACAACATGTGTCAAAGGTATGCTGCTTTAAAATTAACAATCAACTGTTTATTACCACAAAAATGATGAAAGGACTTGCTACCTATCCCCCCTTGTTCACATAAATGGTTCCCAGTATCAAGAATAACCCTCTCGAAGAGCTTCAAGTCGCCTCCTCCTGATGGAAAACAATCTCCTGAAGTGCATCTGAGGAAAACTTAAGTTCGTTGAGGTGTCTGAGCGAGCCCTGCAATATTTTCAACACCAGGACACCCTTAGATTTCTCCTTTAATCTTCAATGATATTCAAATCATTGCTGACCCAGGAAGAGTGTCACCGTTGTTACCTCTCTGTGTAGCTGCTTGACTGTATGGTATTGTTATCTGAGGATACGGGACGCCTTGCTTGTGGTTCTCAACATAACGTAGTACAACTTCTGTATCAAGGATGTGATTTTGGTGACCGTGTTGACTGGGACTGTCTTTAAGTCTTGACTTTTCATCTAGACACACTAGACATACTAATACACCCATTTCACTATTCCCGACTCTTCTCAACATTTTGGCTAAATATACGATAGCCGATGAGTCATCAAAATGTCTTTATTTCAAATACAATCCTTTACTATGATTTAGTTTATATTGACCTATGATAGATCATGACAAGCAGAGAAATAATTAAATGAACTGTTTCTAACCAAATGAAATACTTTTCCATAGTTGTACAAGAATTGTACACCAACTTTTTAAATTAGTTAAGTTGTGAAATAAAATTCAATATTAAATTACAATATGTAGGAGGAATGATTAATTCCCAAATTTTCAACATTGAAGAAAACATTGAAAAGGAATCCATTCAGGCATAATTGTGTCTCATTTCATAAATATTAAATCAGAAAATAACATCAACTGCTTCGTTTTAAGGGAAATCACGTTTAGTTGGACTGCTGAGCCCTGATAGTTCATTGTAAAACTCGTTTAAATGTGCATATTGCTCCTCAAATCCCTGACTACTTTTGTTGTTTATTCAATGTGTTTCAGACCCAGGTCAAATCTCAGTAGTGAACACGATATTTGGCTGTAATCACTACTTTTACCAGTATCCATGTCACACGTTATGCCTGTTTATTCCTTCTCCAAATTAGAACATTCATAGTTATGGACTCGTTTTCGCACGTTTACTACCAATCATTAACTAGTTAAATAATAATTCTATTAAATGGAGGATCATTTAGTATCCTCTATTTACCTACATGAGAAATAGCGAATATAGCTTTTGCAGTTATATTCATTGTGATTATAGTTATGAGATATATTTAAACATAACTAAACCATTTTCATTATGATCTGAAGCAAAAACCTTACTGCGTATAAAACCTACTGCAGACAAATGTGCCGTGCCCGAAACAGGCTCGAAAGAGGTTTCCTGAATAATGTGATCTTCAGATATGTAAACTAAACCATCAACCTATCTCTCATAACCTCAAATGAATGAGGAGATAAACCTAGTGTGATGGGAATAGCGATATGTTATACTTGATAGCGAGTAAACACACGCACGTTATCTGTAATCGAAGTAAACATGCCACAGGTATAGACGGATTCCTCGTTTTAGCACAGGAGACACGTTTGATTCACATTAGACTTTGTGTCAACATTGAACATGGCATTAGGACTTCAGGACTTGTCGACTTGTCGAGTGCCTCTTACTACTCGACCTATGTAAAGTAGCTAAAATCAATTGTTCAAATTTATTTCAAAATTTTCTGTATAGACATTACGTAACAGTGACATCGATATGGGGATAATTTCCTATCAAAATCAAGTGTGTGTATAAGTGTTTGTACTGAGGTAAGGAAATAAAGCTTACAGATGTCAAACACTCCAATAGGACACTCTATTTGCTTCTAGCTTCGATGAAACAAGCCAATCATTTTCACTGGTTTTGAAGGAAGTCCACGACACACACAGAGAAATCGGTTACACCATTCTTTGTTTGGACTGAACAAGTGTACCAATTATATATTTGATATCACTTTAGGCAAGAGTGTCAATTTGACTAGCCTAATTCATGTGTGCAAAGTTTTAAGAGTGCACATAATGAAACAGAATATTGCCATCATGATGGACGTGAAAAGATCAAATACTTGACTTGCGTCCTTTACTTCAGTTTGCTTTAACTGAGACTGACAGGGATCCTGGAAATGCCATGATAACTCTAAGGTGAGGTGAGGTGAGTTGGGGTTTAACGCCGCTTTCAAGAGTATTTCACTTATATCGCGGCTGCTAGTATTATGGCAGGGAGAAAGCCCGCAACGCCATGTGGCTATGCATTTCGGTGAAACCTGCGAGCATCGGCTGGAACTAGCGAACCATGGGTGGTACTGCACTGAAATTCAGTGTAGCATTGCACCCAAACCTTACTGCGTGTAGAACAATTCTCTACTACAGACAAAGTTGCCGTGCCCCTGGCGGGATTCGAACCCCGGACCACTTGATCCGAAGCCGAACGCGCTAACCACTGCGCTATCCCGCCCCCCATGATAACTCTAAAACGTTCTGTTAATATCATCATACTGAAAAACATCATTCATGTTTATAGCAGTGATTTATGTTTATTGCTCAATACCAATTCAAATTCCGAAACTTACAAACAATAATTCAACTTTGAATTAAATCACCAATTACATAATCTAAGCTTTATGTGAGTATACAAAGCAAATGGTTTTGTGTATTATTATAGAGTTTCTCGATTGAGGTCAGAGTCTAATCGTTATTGAAACAACAACAAATTCTCAGCAAAAGTCACAGCAACGCATTAACGTTGCTTGTCGAGGATAGGTTCACACATTCATGGCCACAAATCAGTATTGAGCATGAACTTTGCGAGCATCAAAACAGGGATGACATCTAGGTTAGATACCAGGTTAGTGAAAAAGGCCTTTGAAATCTCATTCGAAATGTCAACCAAGGTTTGCCTAAGGTCGTTCAATCGTTCACGTCTTCTCAATCTTTCCTCCATCTAATGCCAAACATCCTGAAAAGGGTTGAGATCTGGAGAAACGGCCGACCAAGGAAGGGTTTGAATGTTATGCTACACACATAATTTGTTCATAACTTGAATCCCATGTCTTTGAAGACTTTTTAAGACATGAGGCAGTAAAACGTCATCTCTATAACGGATGCCTGTTGGATAAACATCAATGTCAAGCAATTCTGTTCTGTTTATATATGGCTTGCAACACCAAAACGATTGGGTTGCAAAACGCACGAATCAGCGTAACGTTCGCCAGGGCACAGGTACATGGTCGCCCGTCACTACTGTGAACAGAAAAGAACATTATGCCAGTTTCTGCTTCTGTACCTTATATTTTAGATGCACCACATCGCGTGCATTTCCGTGACATTGCAACAGCACTGGTCCGTTTGCTAGACGTAGTTGCTTGATGTTCCAATCTTACATACGATTCCTGATAATTCTTGCACTAATAGGTCTTAAGCTCGGAAAGGTACGGTCAGTAAATGCGACAGTTTGGAACCAATTTCTGATATATGTGAGCCTGATATGGTTGTACTGACTGCATGAAGTAACGCGTGGCCTTCCTGCACATTGGCGATCTCTGGTGCTGCCAGTTTGTTGTTACCAGTTCCACTGACAAGACACCCTATTTCTGTGAACACCAATACGTCTCCCAGTGTCATTGAATGAGATCTAATAAATAGTGTGATTTTATGGTCACACTCAATCGAAGATCTGAGAACGTATACTGAAATGAGTGTAAGGTCTTTTGTCAAGTCACTTGACGATCTTAAAATCTCACATTGCATGTCAAACACATGCATGCTCAAATTATATTATATATTATTTATGTAATGGACAGTTGGTGGGCTGCTACCGGACATTTAAGATGTCTTTTTAACGAATTTGAACAATAATCATATCCGTCTCGAACTTATTTCTTTTGATTAAATGAAAGGTTATATTAACGACAATGGTTGGTTTACCTAACCTCAACAAACACTAGGTCCAACTTTTCCTGTTTATTTTCTTATAATTCCAGCTTTTCCATTATGTTGGAAACGTAGGACTAGGCAGATATGGAGAACATCACACTATTCATTTATAAAGAACGTTGTCAATTTAGCAAATTACAAACACTCCAGTCCACAATCCCATTATGAAACCTATCGTTCAGCTATTCTATTACCTTTGTTATATCGGTAAGCTATTCTATTACCTACGTTATGTTGTATTATCTGTTGATATATTCTGACTGCTACATTGTTTGTTGTACGATGACCTGGTTTCTAGGTCATACATGTAACTTGAACATCACTAAAACGAACGCTAAAACCAGTAGTTACCTGAAGAAAGTTTCATGAATATGTAGTTAAAACTACATTAAGCAGACTTAAATTTATATACGCTTATACTTAAACGTCTGTTAGCAAGGATTAACAATTCCAGACGACGGTTTCCTCTTCGTCGATACGTCTTGGTTTGTTCTGTAATTGGAAACCATTGCAGTAGTAACATCCTAGTGTTATTCTCAATTGATTGGACGGGATGCAAAATATTTACACATAGACACTTCCAATTGGTTGGTTGAATGTAATCAGTTTTAATATGACATGTTTGCCATTGGGGGGGGGGGGGGGGGGGGTATGTATTTGGTTCATATATATCGTGTTTGCTGGTTAACAAACGTGTCATTGCCTAAGAGTTTGGAAAAAAATGTTTTTCGTTGATAAAAATCGTATCGTATCCATTCGCTGTCGTAAGGCAAGCACAAGTTTTACTAAATATGAGTAATGTTTAGCACAGATTAATCCATGGTCATGAAGTCACTCTATTGTGTTATCAGTTGATTATTATTTAGGAATCTACTGGTCATTGACTGTCCCAGTCAGGAGGGGTGTTAGGTTTAGACATTTTCGGTAGTGGCTAATCGAGTACATTTTTCGTGACTATTGTATTTTGTCTTGGTGAATAGGATCTTAAAATATCTCTCAAATAGACAAATCAATTTTTGTGATGCATGAACCTGGATTCGAACATGCAACACTTCGCTTGGTAGTCAGCGCTCATAACCATTAGGCCACAAGACGCTGTTACAAGCCTTAGGATTGTTTATCTGTAAGAATCCCGCATTCTATTCAAGTCTTGTAACGCACGCGGAAGGCATGGAAAGGCAGAGTTTAAGCTGTCAATGACTTCGCCTCGCGTGAAGTTTTGCGCTCAACGTGCATGGAAGAATCCATTTCATGAGGGTTGCAGCTTCTTGTACCACATCCAATTAATGAGCACCGAAATTTACAAAATAATTTATTTTGGTATCCCAGAATTGAAATCTATTGTTTCAAATGTAAAATAATCACAAATGCATGTTTCGTGACGTCATATATGGATTAAGAAGGAGAATGCATGAGGAGCAGTGGATTCGTTAAAAATAATCAACTCGCCCCTTCCGGGCGAAAAAGTTGAATTCAATCTGATATCATATTTGTCCTTTCCACTCCTCAAAGTTGTAGATTCAGAGAGTCAGATTAATGTAAATTCAACAGAACTTACAATGAAATCACAGAGCTGAGCAGCTCAACTGAACGTGATTTCTGATGATAGGCCAGTTGTATTTATATTTGATGCTACACATATATGGTTTGGTTTATCCTTAATACTTATTACATAAAAAGACTTTTGGTCTATAGCCCATCAGGATTTGATTTTACTTTAGGCACCTAAGGTTGAAGACAGACATAAAACATTGTTCATGTGGTCACTATAATATATTTGAGGGGGCAAAAAATGTGACGCTGTCCAATGATAATGCCATATAACAACCCGTGTCATATGCAATCTGGCATTATATATGGCTGAAGATTGATTAAATAACAATGGATTTGGGACTGATTCCTCTGTAACTTTGGAGGAAAAGTACAAAACAAATCCATCTGCTGTTATTTCTACACTCCTGAACAAAAAGTTAATCACCTTCAACTTCATAGGATTTTGCTAAGCTTTCTCTCAATCTCCGTTTAACTTTTCAGTCGCTGCACTAACGTTTCATCCAAAGTTTCTTTTAGAACGGAGACATTTTGACTTAAAAAAAGGCCCATTGAGATCAACACCAATCTCGTAATTCTCTCCTCTGAAGATACAGATACTTTTTAGCTCGGTGTTTTGGTCGCATCACATGCAATATCAATATCCTTCTTGACCAATGTTTATGTAACTTAATAGTTTTCCGTAAGTGATACAAAGGACCTGACACTGAGATATATTTTAATATTTATTGTTTTGTATTTACGTTTTTCCCAGTTATGATGTCTGGAGTCAAATAGGCAGTTTATACGTGAGTGAGTGAGTTATTGTTTAACGCCGCTTCGGCAGTATTGCAGCCATTAGCGGCGAAGTTTATACGTTACAACTTTACATTCCACCTCCATCAATAGCATGCTGCAAGTTGTTAGAGAACATAGAACTACACAAGATTGTTTTGTAATCATGATTTCCGATTATTGCTTTCTGGTGGCATATCATTTGAAATGATTCGTTGCAGAATTGTATTCTTAGCCTATTTCAGAAAATCGTTCAGATGTCATTTGTTATTAATGTTGACTTTCAATTACAGATATAAAAACGCAATGCTGAACAGATAAGGTGTACAAGAGTTGATGCAGATAGTTGAATAAACATCCAGCTTTCTGTATTACTGTACTATAATCAGAATATTGCACACGATACTGGTCACTGTTTACATCAGTACTGAGATGATCGTTAAAAGGTAGTTTACTCTGAATTAGGATAAGTATAAAGGAAAAGGGATCAGCAAAAACTGCGCAATAGTGTAAGTAAATGCTTTCCTAAAAGAGATTTTAAACGAATAAGTTGTTTAATACATTTGTGGCAATATACTTACATTACCCATACAAATGTTCAGTACACTCTTACAAAATGATTTATAATAATAAAACAGCATATGGTACCGCACTTTATGAAACTACATTTCAAATAATCATAAACTACAGGGGTAATTGTGGATAGGATTTTGATCTAATCTTAGAGGCAGATAACATCATTTAACTATTTAACAGCAATTAATATGGGAATCTTGTTAATCCTCTTGGAATCATGCCTTTGCAGTTATATGGATTGTGATTGTCGTTACGAGTTGTTTAAACTATATACATTAACCTTTTTAAGTATGATATTAACCATTTTGGTTCCTTGCAAAGGGCGTTATGTAAAGAGAAAATTCAAAATCGATATATCATGTCAGCATGGCAGGTTTTAATCAGATTTGCTTCAATCTGTTGATTTAATACCCTTGTCCTATAACCATGCCATTAATACCCCTTTTGATGATTATACGAGTCACATGGACCGTAATATGTTCATAGTTTTTCTTAAATGATCTTAAAGATACTTAACGTTTCACACTTATTATTTCCAGAGGTAAAGCTATTATAACAAACTTTTCTTACCATAAAAACATGACACTTGTTGTTTCAAACGTTGAATTTCTTTTTAAAAGTCCTACTTATTCCTACAATATAATCTTCTTTCTAATTGCTCACATCCTCCAAGTATTTAGAGATGGATAAGCTTTATCATTGATTAACTTTTAACCCTGAAATAGTATGAGGACCAAAACATTGCCCAAGTATCCACATTCTACATTATTTAATATAAATCAATAAATCAAATCAATTATGAGATCATTTGAATATACTTCTAAATTGTCACTTTCGGTTTCATCGAGAAATGAAATAGAATATTTGAAAGAGATTTCCGGAAACCTGTTATGTGCACTGTAAAAATAGAGCCATGGGCTCTGTAGCTCCTTATGATTTATATTGTTCTTGTTAAAGACTAAAACAGATTGTTTTCTAGGTAAGTACAATCCCGTCTTTATGTTTTCTTCACTTAGTACTGCTCTTACAGCCTCAGCATTTGTATGAAAGTTGAAATTCAAACTCACTTTCTCAAGTCATTTATTATCGTTTTCCATACAATATTAGCAAAATATAATCCCATGGAATAACCAAGGACCTTATTTGGTGCCACAGGATCACCAAATCTAAAATTTAGAATCCTCATTGGCAAAAGAATCTGCACAAAATACAACAGCCTTCTCGGTCTTTTTGTTCTGAAGGAGAAAATGAAAATAGGTTTTGAGGTCTTGGCCTGTGAGGCCCTTATTTGTTCTGGCGAGGAAGTTGAAAGAAAAAAGAAAAGTTAACGGACGGCCGGACGGCCGGACGGATGGATGGACGCCATGCCATGTCACAACCCCATCGGGCCTTTCAGGCCTGATGAGCTCAAATTGTGAACTAAACCACCTTTAACTTCAAGTGAATGCGGAGGTTAACCTAGTGTGATGGGAATAGTGATATTGTATACTGAATTGATGACGAGTAAGTGAACAACACACAATTACATTGTCTGTGATCGTAGTTAAAATGCCACATGTATAAATGGGTCCATGGTTTTCGCACAAGAGACGTTTCATTCGCATTAGGCTTTTTGTCATGTCAACATTGAAAATGACATTAGTTCATTTCGGAAATCGTTCTGTTTCTGCTTCGTGTTGATAATAACCACGTCATGTATATGTAAGTTCTGTGTTTCCGTAAATCCATGGCTGTCGAAGAAATACGAAACATTTTAAAATTTCAAATTATTTTAAAAAGCTACAATTTTCCTGACACAATGGTTCATCTTGTTAATGTTGAGTATCTCTGCTATTCGATCCATGTAAAGTGCCTATGATTCATTGTTCAAATTTATTCTAAAATTGTAAAAATAGATGTAGCGTTACGATGACATCCATATGGCGATCATTTCGTATCAAAATCAAGTGTGTGTATAATTGTTTGTACTGAGCTAAGGATATAAAGCTGATATATATCAAACACTCCAATATGACTTCTAATTGCTTCTATCTTTGACGAAACCAGTCGATCACATTCACTGGTTTGGTTTGAAGGAAGTCCACAACACACAGAGAGAATGGGTTACACTAATCTGTGTCTGAACAGAATAAGTGTACCAATTATATATTTGTTATCACTTTTGACAAGAATGTCAATTTGACATGGCTGATTCATGTGTGTGAAGTCCCCAAAGTACACATAATTAAACAGAATCTTGCCATCATATTGAACTTTAAAAGTGCAAATACTTGACTGCCTTCTTTACATTTAGTTTGCCAACCGACAGTGATCCTGGAAATGGTTTGTTAACCCTTAAACGTTGTGTTTACATTATTATACTAAAATACACCATTCAGATTTGTAGTGGTAATTTTTATTTATGTGTATGTCCTTCATTTTCCAACTTATTTTTCATTTGGTAAACGAACATTTAACATAATCCATACTAATTTGAGATATTCAAATAGCAGTTTGAACGATAATTGGTCTTGAAGATAATGGTGCTTGTAATTGTAAATTTCCTTCCGAAAATTCTCATCATTATTTTATAGAATGATTTATGTATTCTTATATCAGGCAGCAAATGTTTCGAGATATCATAAGAAAATGTTTTATATAGTGCTGATTAATTAAGACTTATTATTAAATGGCAGCGAATATCTTACCTACAATGACAACATTCAGATTTTTAAGGAATTTAAAGTACATAACTTTATTAGGAGAATGGATAATTAACCCTATATAATCTATCAATGTTAGCATTACTCTTTGTTCTTTACTATTTTTTACTTGTCTATGTTTTCTTTCTTCCTTGTAAATATACATCATTTCTTTCCATTTTTGGATAAATCATTTCTCCCACTTCCTATTACCATGATCCCAGTGGGATATGTCACAATACCAAGGTCACAGAAAGATAACTGTTTCATTTTCATTAGGTGGGCGGCTTGTAGGCGTTAAAGATTAGTTAAAGACTACTTCAACAGGACCCATGCGAGGCAGTTTGTAACAGAACTGCGTGTGACACGCATTTGAAGGTATTAAAGCAATGGAAGGACGAATTGGAATCATGATTACATCCGTTTGAAATGCATTTCTTTCTTTTTTAATGACATGTTATATGACATAACGACCATGGTTGGTTTACCGTGACCTCGCCAATAAGGGAGTCCATCAACCGGTACTTAAGATAGTGTTACATGTGTTCATTGTCTTAATGCCATCCTTTATTAATAATTCAATTCGAGTCTCAAAACATTGTGGTTTTTTCCATTGCTAATTACTTTAATCATCAAAATATTTGTGTGTGTTACTGTAACGCGGATCTTATCACGTCTATGGTCGTTTTTTTTTTATTGAAATATGTGTTGTGAAATACAAATTCATGTCCGTGATGGTGTATAAAATTTGTGTATTTCAACAATCAAGATGGAAAACCGTTTTTTTTACACCAATGCTGTAAACATTGTCTGTACAAAATGACAATTTAAATTTTAACATTATTGAGAGTTAATAAAACTTACAATATTAATTAGCTATAGCTAAGAAAATATGTTTATATATCTATTTTGGATGACTCAAATGTCCATGGATATGATGCAGTTCAAATTGTATCAGGAAATGTGTATTTGTTGAAAAAGTAGTGCTGCAGTACATCAGCTTATGACAGCATTTCATTTGACGGTGAACACTCAACACTCATACGTTTCAATGAATAACACCACTGCACTTATTGACTGGTCTCTATTCTTCCTATAGACCTTTCCACGGCCTGTTTCATGGGCGCAGCCATTTTGTGGCAGCCATTAAGCGGCTGCAACGTTAAACTAGCCTATGTTATTTGCAACGCTGCGGCAATCAAGTATGACGTAATCAAGGATAGACGGTGCCTAGTCAACGCTTACGCTGTATAAAAGACGTCAAACTTACTGACCAAATAATGATTCATTTTAAAGATTTCTGATGTCATATTTGCGACAAACAGTGCAAACAACGATCCATGAGTAATAAATTGAAGAAATTAACAGATAATAACAGTTTTGTGTGTTGTTTGATGTAAATCGGCGATATCAAAGCGCACGGAAACTTAGGGTATTTGAATGGAGGCGAATATCACTTGAACGTAGTTTTGAACTAAAGCTTACTTGTATTATCTGTGGAAATAGTTTGGGTTTTTTTTGTCTTTGTAGTTAAAGAATTGTCAATAGTGACAAATACATTGGCCTGTCCAGTGTCCACACATCTTGACTATTCAAGATTATCTGAACCAAATGTACATAGACTTAGGCCTACGTGTTAGTTAGCTGTTGCGAAAATAATTTTCATAACTTAAATAAAGGTCCCATTGCTGTCATATTATGCGGACATATTGGTAATCATCTCAGCTACAGGCACATAACTACCTTTCATCTATCAATTCATTTGTTTTCGAATGACACTTGTTTAAACATCGCATGTACAATTTTGATTCCAATGTCCGATTGACGGCCATGTTTAATCTAATCGGTATGTTGTATGTGTTGGTTGATAAGAGGTGGGTTTCTTAATAATTGTCAGAACATATTATGGAAATTATGTATCTGTAGCTGAGATGATTTCCTATATTTTGGTAACGATTTCAAAATTAATCGACAAACAATATATTCATGAAAATTATTCTCGCAACAGCTAATTACACGTAAGTCTATATGGGAATTACGTTACATGTACGTAATAATATGGACACCTGCTGTATACACTTTTGTACGTATGTTATTTTATTAGAACAGAATGAAATACTATATATTTGTACATTTGTTGTATGTACTGTCAATATTTACTGTAGATGTTTTTTTTATATAATCTGTAAATATGTGTTTTCCTTCACTCACTCACCTATAGGCCTACACAACCGAGTAATACCAAAGTCCGAAATATGCATGAACTACAAAACATGAATTAACCTAATTGTTCAAGTATAGTATGTTAAATATTATTTTGCACACTAGCAATGTAGGAAGATGAAGCATATTTAGGTGAATGCACCACTTATGAAAATATCGGCTTTCACCCGTCACCCGTCACCCATCACTGGATGAGAGAAAGTGATGCGTTTGTGGTCAGAACTAAAAAATTATTCACTTTCAAAACGTTAATCAAAGGGGAAAACGCAAGTTTTTAAAAACTCTTTTTAATCGTCAAATTTATGTTCATTAAACACACAGACCTTTAACTGCTTCTACAGCGAATGGGTATCTTAGGCGAAAAGACTTAGCACACCTTTAAGAAAACTTTAATTTCTCACGTAGGCCTACAATTTGTGTATCGTTGCATAATTATAGTTTACCATGTTTGCAATTATTTTTACATATTTTATTAATGCCATTGCGAGAATAGAGGGTATATAACAATTATATATTTTCTCTTTCAATAATCTACATTTTTATAACATATAATTCCATAATGCGTTAGTAACGTTTTTAAGAAGAAACAGTTGTTACTTGATTGCAAATTATATGAGAAATGTTAAAAATAATGAGAAATACTCACCCATATATCAGAAATTCAAACTACTCTCTTGAAAATTGATGTAGTTTAAAAAAAAAATCCAAATCTCATTGTTACACATACATCTGTTTCTTATACCATGAATTGAATCGGGGCTAAATGATTCATTACCATTTCAAATCATAAATGAAATGTAGGCTAACAGTTTGAGAAAAAATGCATTTTTATTAATTTTATTTTGCAAAATATATTATCTTTACATTAGAAACCCAGTTGGACCAGAACAACATTTTCTCTTTCAGAAGATATGTAATATGTGGAAATATATTAAGAACTTTTATTTTAAAAAATAAGTTTTTCCATAACTACATTAAGACCTTTTGCGGAACTGCATGCTGATTCATCACTTTAACATGCCCTAATTTCGTAATTAACAAGTATCCGATGAAACATTGCATTTTTGGAAGCAGTAAACAGTCAGGATTAAATTGATATATTGTTTCTGCCTTCACCCAAAACTTGGACTTAAAGTTATTTTAGAGACAAGCTATAGCGTTCGACCCATGCCCTAACGTAAAACGTCATTTTGCAGCCGCTTAATGGCGGACGACAGTAGCGCCACCACAAAGGGGGGTAACTGAGAGCGTCGTGACGCACTGCTCCGTGGAGAGGTCTATAGGTCAGTCGTCTGTTATATATGCACTCCTACAAAACTCCCCTTCATTACTATTATGAAACCTATCGGTCAGCTATTCTAATGCCTACGTTATATTCTATTATATGAGTGTCTATGTCTATGCCTAAATATATGTATTTTCCGAGCGAGAGCAAGAAAGGTGTGAAATTAATGAAAGTACTAAAAATCCACTTTCAACAATAGGCTGCGGACCCATTGTCGCCGCATTGACAAAGCGTGACGGCATAGCATTGTTTATGACATCACGTCACCATGACAAAGTGATATTTTGCCCCAGGGCATCGTATTGAAAATATGAACCAAGATATGATTGCCCTCGTGGGTAATAAGATCTGTTTCTGACTGCTACATTGTCATTTATAGGATGACCTTGTTTCTTGGTCATTAAAACACTTAAACCAGGAATTACCTGAAGAAAGTTTCAACAATATGAAGTTAAACCTAAGTTAAGCAGACAAGTGTTTCCGATACTTCCAGGTCTGTAAGCAAGGATTAAGACTTCCAGACGGAAGATTTCTTTATTGTCGATACATCTTAGCTTGTCCTGTCATTGAAAAACATTGCAGTAGCAAATCATCCGAGTTTGATTCTCGATCAGATGAATGGGATGCAAAGCAATTACCCTTGATCCTAATCCACAAATGCACTTTCAGTTGATTCTGTAAGTGTTAGAGGTGAGATGAGTTGTGGTTTAACGCCGCTTTCAAGAGTATTTCACTTATATCATGGCTGCTAGTATTATGGCACCCAACGCCATGTGGCTATGCATTGCCAGTGTTGTGTTGAAGTGAAGTTTGAGTGTTGAAAGACGTACATATATTTGTATATAATCAGTTACCTGTTATATGACATGTATGCCATTTGTTTCAGTTTCAAGAGTATTCTCTTCATATATATCATGTATGCCATGTTTTTGTAGTTGCAAGATTATTCTATTCATATATATCATGTATGCCATGTGTTTGTAGTTGCAAGATTATTCTGTTCATATATATCATGTATGCTGGTGAACAAGAGATACATTGCCATACTTTTGTCGACAAACTAGATTTTTTTTTATGGAAACTGTATAAAATCTGTGTCAGTATTGTTCTTAATGCAAACACCAGTTTTATTAAATATGAGTAATAGAAGAAAACGTTGCATTCAATTTGATATCGAATTTCCTTTTGCTCCTTTTCACGCCTCAAAGTTGGACATGTCAAGAGCAAAGGGACTCAGATTATTAATCCTAATTAATTCCAACGAGTTTTATAATGGAATCACAGACCTAAGCAGCTTAACTCTCAGGATTGGCCATTTGTATTTATCTCTGGTGCTTTTCTTGATTAAACATTTATGAAAATAGACATACAAAACAACACTGGCATTAGAGGTTATTGTCGAGTGTAAAAAGCAGGGTAAAAACACATTCCAAGCTATCTATGGCTTTGTTTACCATTGATAAATGCTAATAAGTAATATACAGCTTACATAAAAATAATGATTTGGTTTGTAGCTCATCAGGATTTGCATAATTTAATTTGAAATACTTAATTGATAAATAATCCTAAGGTTGAAGACGGACATAAGGCATTGGTCATATGGTCTCTATAATGGAGTTGGACATGCCACATTAACCAGTTTTAATCCACATTCATAAATATAGATCTAAAAAAAAGGATTTGATACCTTCTATAGGAAAATTGATATGATTAAATATTAATCGAATTTGCAATGGGAGTGATTCATTTATAACTTTGAATGTAATGTACAAAACATATCCATTTGCAGTTAGTAATTTTTTTAACACACCACTGAACAAAAAGTTATCGGACTTCGACTACATAGGGATTCAAAAGATCTGACTTAGCTTTGTCATATCTCTTAACCTCCATTTAACTTTTCAATTGCTGCACTTGCTGTTCAGAACCGAGACATTTTGATTTAAAAACCCATTGAGATCAACATCTAACATCGAAGTTTATTAGACCTCATAACTCTCTCCTGTGAAGACATATAATATTTTTAGCTCGATTCTCTGGTCGCCATACATGCCATAACCTTCTTGACCAATGTTTATATAACTTAATAGTTGTCCCGTACGTGTTACAAAGAAGTGCTTGAGATGAGAGTTACACTGATATTCAAACAAAACAAATACACATGGTCATGTGGCATCTTCACCAGAATTTGTTCTAACACTCACTCTAGTCTTCTGTCAAAACTAACATCTAAAGAATAACTTTAAGTGATATTCTATCATGCATGAAGAGATATGGTTTCGCTTTGCTGATTATATGATTTTTATATGACTTTTTAGCTGGCTAATTTTACGTTTCAAGTCAGTTGTTTCATTGAAAATATGAAAACAGAAAATATATTATTATAACTGTCTATGGCAGAGCCACGCAAAGCGAGACCTGGGGTCGAGTATTTATTGATTCTCTAATCTTGGTTTCTTTAGAGAGTTTTGTAGTAAAACCACATTAATTACTTAGTCAAATCTTTACGTGCTTCTCTTCAAAGAATAGCCAATAGTTTTTGTTCAAATGAAGCGATATCATTTAACCTAACGTGTACCTGATAAATGCTTTGGTTACATGTAAGTGTGCTGTAATGCTCATGAAAGTCTTGCATTGGAAAAGCTTCAAGGGAACAACCGTTGGAATCTTTACAGTACAAATTCTATTCTTGCTTTTGCTCTTGTTTCAAGGAAACAACTGTTGGAATCTTTAAAGACCTGATCTTTTAAAAGTAGTTACAACACGGGGCATTGACATCTATTTTTACATTTATTGTATTGTCTTTACACACCATTACAAGTTTATAATAATAATAATAGTAATAATAATAATAATAATAATATACATTTTAACGCCTATTATCCAGTGCAAGCACTGCTCAATGGCGGTACAATTATTACCCTGAAGGAATTGTACTTTCGGTGCCGCTACTAAGCGCTCCGCGCGACCATTTAAGTCCGTACCTCCCGTGTTCAGGTACCCATTTAAACAGCTGGGTGGACTGAGTGCAATGTGGATGAAGTGCCTTGCCCAGGGGCACAACACAGGTCAAGGTCACAAATGTTTGGTGTCTCCACCGGGATTCGAACCCGGGCCGTTGGCGTGAGAGGCAAGCATGCTAACCACTACACCACTGTGCTCCACGTTAATATAGATGAAAAATGAAGATATGAAACGAATAACAAAATGTGTCAAATGCTGCTTTAAAATTAACAATCAACGGTTTCTTAACACAAAAATGATGAAATGACTTGCTACCTATCTCTCCTTGTTTACATAAAAGGTTCCCAGTATCAAGAATAACCCTCTCGAAGAGCTTCAACTCGCCTCCTCCTGGTGGAAAACAATCTCCTGAAGAGCAAAACTGTACTTTTGTTGAGGTGTCTGAGCGAGCCCTGCAATATTTTCAACACAAGGACACCCTTAAATTATTCCTTTAATGTTCAATAATATTCAAATCATTACTGACCCAGGAAGAGTGTCACCATTGTTACCTCTCTGTGTAACTGCTTGACTGTATGGTATTGTTATCTGAGGATACGGGACGCCTTGCTTGTGGTTCTCAACATAACGTACGTACAACTTCTGTATCAAGGATCTGATTTTGGTGACCGTGTTGACTGAGACTGCCTTTATGTCTGGACTTTTCTAGAAGATCTGTACTAATACCCCCCCATTTCACTGACCTACGACTTTCAAAAGTATTCCCGCCTATTCCTGACTCTTCTCAACATTTTGGCTAAGACTTTGTCGGCATCGGTCGGGGAAATTTGGGGCCAAATATAAGATAGTAGATGAGACATCAAAATGTCTTTATTTCAAATACAATCCTTTACTATGATTTAGTTTATATTGACCTATGATAGTTCATAATGAACAGAATTCTAGCCAAATGAAATATTTTTCCATAACAAAAATTGTAAACAAATTGTTTTTAAAGTTGTGACAAAAAAATCAACATTTAATTACAATATGTAGGAGGAATGATAACATGTAATTCCCAAATTTTTGACATTGAAGAAAACATTGAAAAGGAATCCATTCACGCATATTTGGATTTTCATGAACTACTTGTGAACTAAGAGTAGACAAAGTGGTCTTCATTGTATACGGACTGAGGATATAAATGCAATGTGCTAAAATATCCTTCACAGTTTTAAAAATACGTTTACATATGTAATATTGATATATATCTTGCTATCCGAAGTTGCAACATAGGAATAAATCAGATTCATGTTTCTGTGATCCAATAACATCGTTTTTCGTGAACAAAAACTATTGAATATTTCAGAATTGTTTTCTTTGAACGGAGGCACGTTTTGTTTGGAAGCTAAGCTATTTGATGTTATCAAATGAAGCTCCAAAGATACTAATCAGAATATCTGTGATGCCCGATCTCTATCGCCCAATTTGCATTATATTTTGTGTTAAGCTTTGTATATTTCACTTTGTAAGATGAGTTTTCGAATTTAAATTTCAATCATAACGCATAGTCAGCGTTGGGAAAACAAATGTGCTGTAACGTGATAAAATATCACTTAATATTCCTTGGAAGTTGGTTAAAACCAATGGCTGGGTGTAAACGTTCTAGCAGAGTGAAAATCAGTTTTCCGTTTAGTTCCCCATCGTTTGAATATTATCTTAAGTTGATCTTTGTGCATCAAAATATTACCCTACATCTCATCATGAAATCGTAACGTATTTTTAAGCACTTATTAAGAGTTGCTCTAGAGGTTTTAAAAACCAAGGTTAAGCGATGTTTATGTGCTGTAATAGTAGGATCACCCTGCGATCTATGATAAGACTTGATAGTATTAATTTTGATAAATATACTTCAAACTGTTCAAACTGTTCAAACTAAGTTCTGTGTTAGTATTTTTTTCTTTGCAATCAAACAAAATTCACAACCCACAGAACTAGATTTCCAACATCTGTACAACTACAATGCCTCCCAATTATATATTTGAGTGAGTGAGTGAGTTATTGTTTAACGCCGCTTCGGCAGTATTGCAGCCATTAGCGGCGAGATATTTAATTTATTTGCCTAATTTAAAAAAGAATATTGCAATTGAAAAACAAAACACGGCACGAAGGTATATATTTGATATCACTTTAAACAAGAATGTCAATTTGACTTAACTACTTCACGTGTGCAACGTTTCCAGATTGCACCTAATGAAACATAATCTTGCCATCATGATGGACGTGAAAAGATCAAATTAATTGACTAGCGTCATTAAATTCAGTTAGCTTTATCTGAGTGGGGGCGGGATAGCGCAGTGGTAAGCGCGTTCAGCTTCGGATCAAGAGGTTCGAATCCCGCCAGGGGCACGGCAACTTTGTCTGCAGTAGAGAACTGTTCTACACGCAGTAAGGTTTGGGTGCAATGCTACACTGAATTTCAGCGTAGTACTACCCATGGTTCGCTAGTTCCAGCCGATGCTCGCAGGTTTCAACGCAGTGCATAGCCACATGGCGTTGCGGGATTTCTCCCTGCCATGATACTAGCAGCCGCGATATAAGTGAAATAGTCTTGAAAGCCGCGTTAAACCCTAACTCAATCACTCACTCACTCACTCCAATAGGACACTCTATTTGCTTCTAGATTCGATGAAACAAGCCAATCATTTTCACTGGTTTTGAAGGAAGTCGACGACACACACAGAGAGACATCGGTTACACCATTCTGTGTTTGAACTGAACAAGTGTACCAATTATATATTTGATATCACTTTAGACAAGAATGTCAATCTGATTTGACTACTTTTCCAGAGTGCACATAATGAAACAGAATCTTGCCATCATGATCGACGTGAAAAGATCAAATACTTGACGTCCTTAAATTCAGTTTGTTTTTATCTGCGACTGACAGTGATCCTGGAAATGCTTTGATAGCTCTTAAACATTCTGTTAATATCATCATACTGAAAAACATCATTCATGTTTATAGCAGTGATTTATCTTTATTGTTCATTTCCAAATCAAATTCCACAACTTACAAACAATAATTCAACTTGAAATTAAATCACCAATTGTAGAATCGAAGCCTTATATTAGTATATAAAGCAAATGGTTTCATGTATTATTATAGGTCAGAGTCTAATCGTTATTGAAACAACAACAAATTCTCAGCAAAAGTCAACAGTAACGCATAACGTTGCTTGTCGATAATACATGTAGGTTCACACATTCATGTCCACAAATCAGTATTGAGCATGGCCACTGCGAGCAAAAAAACAGGGATAACATCTACGCCTCATGGACGATATCAGGTTAGCGAAAAAGGCTTGTGGAATCTCATTCGCAATGTCAACCAAGGTTTGCCTAAGGTCATTCAAGGTCATAGGATGAAGTTGACGTCTTCTCAATCTTTCCTCCATCTCATCCCAATTATGCTGAAAATGGTTGAGATCTGGAGAAACGGCCGACCAAGGAAGGTTTTAAATGTTATGCTACACAGAGAATTTGTTTACATCTTGAACCCAATGTCTTTGAAGACTTGGTAACACATGAGGCAGTAAAACTTCATCTCTATAACAGATGCCTGTTAGATTACAATCAACGTCAAGCAGTTCTGTTTTGTGATTATAACGCTTCCAACACCAAAACGATTGGGTTGCAGAACGCACGAATCAGCGTAACGTTCGCCAGGGCATCGACAGGCACTTTATCGCCCCACCCTAGTGTGAACAGAAAACAACATTATGCCTCTATCTGCTTCTGTACCTTATATTTTAGATGCACCACAACAAACCTGCATTTCCGTGACGTTGCAACAGAACTGGCCCGTTTACCAGACGTAGTTGCTTGATGTTCCAATCTCGCAGACGATTCCTGATAGTTCTTGCACTAATAGGTCTTCAGCCTGGAAAGGTACGGTCAGTAAATGCGGCAATTTGAAACCAATTTCTGAGATTTGTGAGATTTCCTACAGATGCTGCCAGTTTGTTGTTACCAGTTCCACTGAAAAGACACCCTATTTCTGTGAACACCAACACGTCTCCCAGTGTCATTGAATAAGATCCAATAAATAATGTGATTTTATGTTCACGCTCAATCTGAGAACGTATACTGAAATGAGTGTAAGGTCTTTTGTCAAGTCACTTGACGATCTTAAAATCAGACATGTTTCACATGAAAAGTCCGTGGGAGTCACATTGCATGTCAAACACATGCATGCTCAAATTATATTACCATGTTGTATTATCCATAAGCATCATTACCGTCAAATCAATATTTATGTAATGGACAGTTATTTTTTTCTTCTAGTGTATTTCACTCTTGCTTCCTATTGTCACGAACCCAAAAAGATATATCTCACAATAACAAGGTGACAGAGAAGCAACGATTTCATTTTCATTTGGTGGGCTGCTACCTGACATTTATGATTACTTCGACAGGAGCCATGCAAATCAACTTGTAAAAGAACCAGATGAATGTTTAACAAAAAAAAGGACAAATTTGAACAAAACTTATATCCGTCTGGAACTTATTTCTTTGTATTAAAGGAAAGGTTATATGGCATTACGACAATGGTTGGTTTACCTAACCTCGACAAAAACTAGGTCCAACAACCGGTAGTTAAGATGGTCTTATTTTTTTCTTTCTAAATGTCATGCTTTTCAATCTTTTCGATTATGTTGGAAACGTAGGACAAGGCAGATATGAAGACCATCATACAATTCATTTATAAAGAACGTTGTCAATTTAGCAAATTATCAACACTCCACTCCACAATCCCATTATGAAACCTATCGGTAAGCTATTCTATTACCTACGTTATGTTGTATTATCTGTTGACAAATTCTGACTGCTACATTGTTTGTTGTACGATGACCTGGTTTCTAGGTCATACATGTAACTTGAACATCACAAGCACGAACACTAAAACCAGTAGTTACCTGAAGAAAGTTTCAATAATATGTAGTTAAAACTAAATTAAGCAGACTTAAAATTATATATAGGCTTATACTTAAACGTCTGTTAGCAAGGATTAAGAATTTCAGACGACGGTTTCTTCTTTGTCGATACGTCTTGGTTTGTTCTGTAATTGCAGTAGCAAATAATCCTTGTGTTATTTTCAATCGAATGAATGGGATGCAAAATAATTACTCTTGATCCTAAATCCACATAGACACTTCCAATTGGCTGGTTGAATGTAATCAGTTACTTTTTTATATGACATGTATCACATTGGGTCGTAGTTTCAAGAGTATTTGGTGCATATATATCGTGTTTGCTGGTGAACGAACGAGTCATTGCCTTAGAGTTTGGGAAAAAAACTGGGTTTTGTTGGTAAAAATTGTATCCAAAAGTGACCATTCGCTGTCGTAAGGCAAGCAAAAGTTTTACTAAATATGAGTAATGTTTAGAACAGAAGAAAACGTTGAATTCAAATTGATATCGAATTTTCTTTTCATTTTTTCCCTTCCACTCCTCACAGTTGTAGATGGCAAGAGCAAAGAGAGTCAGATTATTGATCATAATGTTATTTCAACGGGACTTATAATGAATTCACAGAGTGATTTCTCACGATGGGCCAATTGTATTTATTCCTGATGCTACACATATATGGCTTGGTTTATCGTTGATACTTATTACATAAAAAGAGTTTTGGTCTATAGCCCATCAGGATGTGCATACTTTAGGATCCTAAGGTTGAAGACATTGTTTATATGGTCACTTTAATGGATTTGGACATAGCACATTCGTCTTCTTTAGAAGTTCTAATCAGTTTGAAACAAGCCACCTGGAGTGCCATCCCAACTACCCAATACCCCCCAATAACCCAAATACACCTCGTCTCTTTTCGTTTACCCTCAGCTGTGGACTTCCTGATATACACAGACTTTCACGGAAGCAATGATATTGGTCGTGCCACAACACACAAACTAGGTCACACTAAGTTTGCTTTAGATTTGCTATTTATGAAGGGCCAAGGTAATGGACAACAAGGTGCTGCAGGCCAAAGCAGACTTGGGGGCGACACGCCCATATTTGACGGGATAGAAACACCAAGTGTACAATATTTAAGCTTCTTTTGTCATTAAGTTTCCGAAATGAATTCGTTTGAATTTTATTGATATAGTCTGTCTGGGGGTAAAAAATGTGAGGTTGTACAATGATAACGCCATATTACAACCCGTGCAATACGTCGATCTGGCATTATATATGGCTGAAGATTGATTAAATAACAATGGATTTCGGAGGAAGAGTACAAAACAAATCCATCCCCTGTTTTTTCTACACTACTGAACAAAAAGTAAATCGCCTTCAACTTCATAGGGATCCAAAAGCTTTTGCTTAGCTTTCCCTCAATCTTCGTTTAACCTTTCAGTCGCTGCACTAAAGTTTGGTTTAAACATATTTATTTCTTTTCTAGAAGAACTGGATGGGTAAACAAGCTCAAAGCTTATCTGAATACCGCTCCAGTGTACAAAATACAATTCAAGTCATGGTGTATTTACAAAAGCATGAATATTTACAAAAGTCAACACTAACACAAATCTTAACAAGTTCATAACACTAATTGTAATGTGATATTTCAAAACAACAAATGCCACAGAAGTCTCTCATCATGAAAATACAAAAACGTGACAACTTATTTCTCAAATCTGCCTGTTAAATCTATGAACATGTGCACAGAAGTTAAAAGTTTATTATTTTCAACAGAAGAACAGGTTGGATTCCCAAATAGGACTGATTTCAAATCATATCCCCGATTATAAAAGAACAAATTTTGCCTTATAACATTGTAAAGAGGACATGAGAAGAAATAGTGAGATGGGTCTTCATAATCAATGCCACATGAGCAGACAGGTGTTTGTGATATGAATCGTTCGTACTTATGTGCGTTTAGGTCACTGCATCCAAGTCTGAGGCGAGAATGTATGATTTGACAAAACCTGTTACCGTTATTAAGGTCAAAATGGGTGTATGTGTCGGTATCTTTTAGAAATGCATTCTTAAAACTTAGTAAGTATTGTGAATCTCTGTGTTCTTTCGGTAATGAGTTCCATAATCTAACAGTATCAGGAAGGAAAGATTTTGCATAATTTACAGTTTTACAGTTTATGGTCTGAAGTTTTGAATCATCGCGAAGATTATAACTAACAACATCTGATGTTTTTGGAGGTACAAGGTTGCTTAGGTAGCTAGGTGTACTGTTATTGGTCATCTTATAAAAGAAGGTCATTTTTTGAACGTATCGTCTATCGGACAGTGGTTGGCAATTGGTTTCCTTATATATCTTATTGTGGCTGGTGCCGCGAACGGCGCCACACACTGTTCTCAGAGCATCAATATTGAGCTTTTCAAGCACATCTGCTTGCTGATTTGTGCAATTATCCCAGATATGACTACAGTAGTCAAAAAAGGGAGAATGAACTGTTTATACATGGTTTCTAGTGTTTTCCTGTTTAGACGATATTTGAGACTTCTAAGGCAATTTACCATTGGTGCAACTTTGTTAGCAATGTCATTAATTTGATCATTCCAAGAACAGTCATGTTGTAAAATAGGACCTAAATGTTTATGACTCTGAACAGAATCTATAATATTACCATTCATGATCAGATCTGGCAAATGGGGTGGATGCTTTTTTCGGGTAAAACGAATAGATACTGTCTTATTCGGATTAAATGTGACCTGCCATTTATCTACCCATTCTGCAATTCGGTTCAAATCGTCATTCATATCATTAGCAGTTTCGATGGGGTCACCAATAATCGCATATAATGATGTATCATCCGCGAAAAGGCGTATATTACTGTTTATACCTTCAACTATATCATTTATATATACAATGAACAAGAGCGGCCCTAATACCGAGCACACCGACATAAACAGCTCTTTTATCTGATTTAAATCCATTAATTACAACAGATTGTTGTCTATTTTCAAGATAACTCTCGAACCATTTTAGCAAGTTACCCTGAATACCATATCGTTTTAATTTATGTATGATTCCCTTATGCCAAACTCTGTCAAATGCTTTACTAACATCACAGAAAACAGCTTTAATTTCTTTACCTTTATCTACTGCTCCAGCTATGGAATCATATAAGTACGTCAGTTGATTAACAGTGGAGTCTCCTGGTGTGAAACCGGATTGGAGATTTGACAGTATATCATTATCTCTGAAATAATTAAAAACGTGTTTAAAGATACACTTTTCAAAAACCTTTGCCAGACAACTTGTTAGTGCAACGGGTCTGTAGTTGCAGCATTCATTAATACTTCCTTTCTTATAAATAGGGACAACAGAGGCTTCTTTCCACACTTGTGGAAATGTTTTTTCTGTAAGCGATAGATTAAAGACTTCGGAGAGGGGGGCGGCCAATAGTTTAGCGTTAATTTTAAGGAATTTATTGCTTATGCCATCTGGGCCAGTTGCTTTTGTTGCATCTACGGAAGAAAGTATATTGCAAACTTCATTTGTAGTGATATACAAGTCGCAGAAGGGATTATTAATGTCAGGAATACCATCTTCAATGTGTTTATTCGGATAAGTGACTTTCGTTTGATTTGTAAAATATTCATTCATTATGTCTGCAATTGCATTGCTATCTTCATATAGCTTGTCATCATGTAATACAGGTGGAAATTGTCTCAGTGCGTTTCTGCTTTTAGTGAAATTTGTAATTAAACGCCACCAGATTTTCGTTCCATGTTTCTCGTTTATCATTTTATCAATTTTGTCAGTGTATATTCTTTTGGCATTTCTTACTGATGAAATTACCTTATTTCTGTATAATCTGAACTTCGCCCAATCGGTCGGTAAATTACGCCGTTTAGCAATCTTATGAAAACGATTCCGTTTACGCATCAGTGTCCGAGTTTCATTATTCATCCACGGAGCATCGTTTGGCCTGATAGTGACAACTTTGTTTGGCACATGTTTGTCGCATATATTTATTAAGGTGGTGGTTAATAAACTTGCTATTTCATTTACGTTGCCAGAGGAAAATACCTTATTCCAATCAAATGTACTAAGATCATCACTAAGGGTTTCGAGGTCAGTTAAACTATAATCATATATTTTTCTTTTGTAAGTGATTATTTTTGGCACGGGTTCTTTTAGAGTAATATATACAGGACAATGATCACTACATATAGGATCAAGTACACCAGAATCTGTTACAAGGCCAACATGTGATACAAAAATAAGATCAATCAAGGTACTAGAGTTGGGTGTAATCCTTGTTGGGTCGGTAATGATTTGTGATACTCCATTCAACAGTTTGATTTGTTCTATTCTGTTTGATTTTGTTGTAAGAATATCTTCATTAAAATCCCCTGTCACTATTGTAATCAAACCAAGATCAACAGCATTATTGATTGATTCATCTATTAAATCCCAGCAAGCATTCCTTTTATCTGGTTTATAAAATGTCCCAATAAGGTAATTGCGTTTTTTACATCTAATTTTAACCCATATCGCCTCAAGCGCAGGTAAGTCTAAAATGTCAATATACTCAAAAGTCAAATATGTTTGGATATATACTGCCACCCCTCCACCTCTAGTCTGTCTGTCTTTTCGTATTGGTAAATGGTAACCTGGAATCCTTATATCACAGCTATTTATACCACTATGCAACCATGATTCTGTAATACAAATGACATCATATAAGTCTAGTTCAGCTTGAAGTATATCTAGCTTATCTTTTAGACTTCGAACATTTAGATGTAGTATTTTGAGATCAAATGTGTGTAATGGTCCTGGGTTGGGTGAACATCACCGCAAGTCAACAGTAGTAAAGTGAAAAGAAGGGAAACATGGCGGTTATAAATACAAATTATTGAGAAAAGATAGCACTGTTTTCGAAATTTAAAGGCAGATTTGCTATGAATATGACAAACAAAATAACCCACCGCTTGTCTATACTGCATGATATCAATCATTGCACTAAAGTTTCATCCAAAGGTTCGTTTAGAACCGAGACATTTTGACTTAAAACATCCCCATTGAGATCAACACCAAAGATCAAAGTTTATTGGATCTCGTAACTCTCTCCTCTGAAGATACAGATACTTTTTAGCTCGATTTTTTGGTCGAGCCACATGCAATATCAATATCCTTCTTGACCAATGTTTATGTAACTTAATAGTTTTCCGTAAGTGACACAAAGGAATATTTATTGTTTTGTATTTACGTTTTTCCCAGCTACAATGTCTGGAGTCAAATAGGCAGTGTATACGTTACAACTTTACATTACACATCCATCAATAGCATCCTGCAAGTTGTTAGAGAACAAGGTTACACAACATTGTTTTGTAATCATGATTTCCGATTATTGCTTTCCTGTGGCATATAATTTGAAATGATTTCGTTGCAGAATTGTATTCTTAGCTTATTTCAGAAAATCGTTCAGATGTCATTTGTAATTAATGTTGACTTTCAATAACAGATATAAAAACGCAATGCTGAACAGATAGGGTGTACAAGAGTTGATGCAGATAGTTGATTTAACATCCAGCTTACTGTATTACTGTACTATATTCAGAATATCAGTTTAAATCAGTACTGAGATGATCGTTAAAGGTATTTTACTCTGAATTAGGATAAGTTTAAAGAAAAGGGATCAGCAAAAACTGTACAATAGCGTAAGTAAATGCTTTCCTAAAAAAGATTTTAAACGAATAAGTTGTTTAATACACTTGTGGCAATATACTTACATTACCCATACAAATGCTCAATACACTCTTACAAAAAGAGTTATAATAATAAAACAGCATATGGTACCGCACTTTCTGAAACTACAGTTCCAATAATCATAAACTACAGGTATGGATGTGGATAGGATTTTGATCTAATCTTAGAGGCAGATAACATCATTTAACTATTTAACAGCAATTAATATGGGAATCTTGTTAATCCTCTTGGATTAATGCCTTTGCAGTTATATGGATTGTGATTGTCTTTACGAGTTGCTTAAACTATATACATTAACCTTTTTCAGTATGATATTAACCATTTTGGTTCCTTGCAAAGAGCGTGATGTAAAGAGAAAATTCAAAATCGATATATCAAGTCAGCGTGGCAGGTTTTAGTCAGATTTGCTTCAAACTGTTTATTTGTAACCATTGTCCTATAACCATGCCGTTAATACCCTTTTTGATGATTATATGAGTGACATGGACCGTAATATGTTCATAGTTTTTCTTAAATAAAGTAAAAAGATACTTAACGTTTGACACTAATTATGTCCAGAGGTTAAACTATTATAACAAACTTTTCTTACCATAAAAACATTACACTTGTTGTTTCAAACGTTGAATTTTCTTACAAAAGTCCTACTTAGTCCTACAATATAATCGTCACTTTACATTACAAGAACGGAATTGTTCACATCCTCCAAGTATTTGGATATGGTAAAGCTTTATCATTGATCAACTTTTAACCATGAAATGGTACGAGGACCAAAACATTGCCCTAGTACCCTTATTCTACATTATTTTATAGAAATCAATAAATCAAATCAATTATGATACCATTTGAATATACTTCTAAATTGTCACTTTCGGTTTCATCGAGAAATTAAATACAATACTTTAAAGAGATTTCCGGAAATATGTTATGTACACTGTAAAAATAGAACCATGGGCTCTGTATCTCATCAGGATTTATATTGTTTCTTGTTAAAGACTGAAACAGATTGTTTCCTAGGTAAGTACAATCCCGTCTTTATGTCTTTTTTCACTTAGTACTGCTCTTACAGTCTCAGCATTTGTATGAAAGTTGAAATTCAAACTCACTCACTCAAGTCTTTTATTATTGTTTTCCAAACAATATTAGCAAAATATAACCGCATGGAATAACCAAGGCCCTTATTTGGTGCCACAGGATCACCAAATCTACAATTTAGAATCCCAATTGGCAAGAATCTGCACAAAATACAACAGCCTTCTAGGTCTTTTTGTTCTGGAGAAGAAGATGAATATAGGTTTTTAGGTCATGGCCTGTGAGGCCCTTATTTGTTCTGGAGAGGAAGTTGAAAAAGAAAAGTTTACGGACGGACGGGTGGATGGACGCCATGCCATGCCACAATCCCATCGGGCCTTTCAGGCCTGATGAGCTAAAAATGTGAACTAAACCACCTTTAACTTCAAGTTAATGCAGAGGTAAACTTAGTATTAAGGGAATAGTGATATTGTATTCTGAATTGATGGCGAGTAAATGAACAACAGACAAGTGCATTGTCTGTGATCGTAGTTAAAATGCCACATGTATAAATGGGTCCATGGTTTTCGCACAGGAGACGTTTCATTCGCATTAGACTTGTGTCATGTCAACATTGAACATGACATTAGTCCATTTTGGAAAGTGTTCTGTTTCTGCTTCGTGTTGATAATAACCACGTCATGTATATGTAAGTTCTGTGTTTACATAGATCCTTGGCTGGCGAAGAAATACGAAACATTTTAAAATTTCAAATTATTTTAAAAAGCTACAATATTCCTGACACAATGGTTCACCTTGTTATCCCACCGGTATGTAATACCTTGGGATATAGTCATCACCCCGTCCGTCTGTCCGTCTGTCCGTCCGTCTGTCCGTCCGTAATCATTTCGTTTCCGGAGCAGAACTCGAAAACCGTTCACCATATCTTCCTGAAACGTTGCATGTGTATTACCCACTTACTGAAGTGGTGCCTTTTGATATTTTCAGATTTCTGAATTTTTTATTTTTTTTTGTTTCAATAGAAACTTGATGAATTTGGACTTTGTTCAGAGACAGGTTCGTTTCAGGAGCACAGCTCCAAAACCGTTCATCATATCTTCCTGAAACTTTGCATGTGTATTGAAGTATTGTATTTGAAGTGGTGCCTTTTGATATTTTAAGATTTTTTCTGAACAATTTATTTTTTTCTAATTCCATAGAAACATGAGAGGGATGTTGGTTGTTGTTGATTTTGACTGCTTCTGGAGCAGATGTCTAAAACCCTTAACATACCTGAAACTCAGCATCTGTAATGCCCACTAACTGAAGTACGGTAGTAGATACACAAGTATCTGTCAAAGATGTGTTTTACAAATTTTGTGGAACCGGTGGGATATGTCATCTTCTGATGACTCTTGTTAATGTTGAGTACCTCTGCTATTTGATCCATGTAAAGTGCCTATGATTCATTGTTCAAATTAATTCTAAAATTGTCAAAATAGACGTAGCGTTTCGATGACATCGATATGGCGATCATTTCGTATCAAAATCAAGTGTGTGTATAATTGTTTGTACTGAGCTAAGTATGTAAAGCTGATATATACCAAACACTCCAATATGACTTCTAATTGCTTCTATCTTTGATGAAACCAATCGATCACATTCACTGGTTTGGTTCGAAGGAAGTCCACAACACACCCAGAGAATGGGTTACACCAATATGTGTCTGAACTGAATAAGTGTACCAATTATATATTTGTTATCACTTTAGACAAAAATGTCAATTTGACATGGCTAATTCATGTGTGTGAAGTCCCCAAAGTACACATAATTAAACATAATCTTGCCATCATATTGGTCGTTAAAAGTGCAGATGCGTGACTGCCGTCCTTACATTTAGTTTGCCAACCGAGAGTGGTCCTGGAAATGGTTTGTTAACCCTTAAACGTTGTGTTTACATTATTATACTGAAATACATCATTCAGATGTGTAGGGGTAATTTATATTTATGTGTATGTCCTTCATTTTCCAACTTATTTTTCATTTGGTAAACGAAACATTTAACATAATCCATACTAAATCGAGATATTCAAATAGCAGATTGAACGATGATTGGTCTCGAAGATAATCCTGCTTGTAATTGAAAATTGCTTCCGAAAATTCTCATCATTATTTTTTAGAATGTTTTATGTATTCTGATATAAGGCAGCAAATGTTTCGAGATATCAATAGAATATTGTAATATAGTACTGATTAATGTAGACTTATTATTAAATGGCAGCGAATATCTTACCTACAATGACAACATTCAGCTTTTGAAGGAAGTTTAAAGTACATAACTTTATTAGGAAGATTTGATAATTAACCCATTAATCATTATTAGCATTACTCTTTGTTCTTTCCTATTTTTTACTTGTCTATGTTTTCTTTCTTCCTTGTAAATTTCATTTCATTTCTTTCCTGTTTCGGATATATCATTGTACATGTATTACGTTTAAATATATATGTACATAGGAGAGGGTTTCACTAAGTTGGATAACTTTTACCCAATCCTTTCAACTGGATGAATATGATAACATCAATCAGATATACTAAGATGTCTCAATATAAAATCCAATACCACTACTTACAAACAATAATTCTTAAAATTTGAATCGTCAATTGTGAAAACCGAGCCCTACATTATCAACAGATTAAATTTCATTTTATCTTCCAGAGAGGAAGATAACATGACCGTATTCTGCTCTGTTATAACATTTCTCTCCCACTTCCTATTACCATGATCCCAGTGAAATATGTCACAATACCAAGATAACAGAAAGATAACTGTTTAATTTTCATTAGGTGGCCAGCTAGTAGGCGTTAAAGATTAGTTAAAGATTACTTCGACAGGACCCATGCGAAGCAGTTTGTAACAGAACTGCGTGTGACACGCATTTGAAGGTATTAGAGCAATCGAAGGACGAATTGGAATCATGATTACATCCGTTTGAAATGCATTTCTTTCTTTTTTAATGACATGTTATATTACATAACGACCATGGTTGGTTTACCGTGACCTCGACAATAAGGGAGTCCAACAACCGGTACTTAAGATAGTGTTACATTTGTTCACTGTCTAGATGGCATGTTTTATTAATTCAATTGATTATAAACTGGCAGTGAAGCTCTTACCTACAATGACAACATTCAGATGTTAAAGGAACACTGTTTTATTAACTCAATTCGAGTCTCAAAACATAGGTTTTTTCCAATGCTAATGACTTTAATCATCATCACCAATATCCCTGCTAATCAGCTGCCTAATCACCTTCGTTATATTATCTTATCCTTTTCATCACGTAAACTCTTACTCACTGGTGTTTTATTAAAGATATTCTCATTGTGTGTGTCACTGTAACGTGGATCTTATCACGTCTATAGTCTTGTATTTGATTGAAAATATTTGTTTTTAAATACAACGTCATGTCCGTGATAGTGTATATAATGTGTCTATTTCAAATATCAAGATGGTAAACCGTTTTCGGAACTCCCATGCTGTAAACATTTTCCGTACAAAATGACAAAATTTTAAATAACATTATTGAAAGTTTATACAACTTACAATATTGAAATCAGCTAAAGAAAATATAATATATATCTATTGTGGATGACTCAAATGTCCATGGATATGATCATATTATCTCAGGATACATGTATTTGTTGTAAACGTACTGCTGCAGTACATCAGCTTCTGACAGCATTTCATTGGACGCTGAACACTCATACGCTTCAACGGATTACACCACTGCACTTATTGACTGGTCTTTATTCTTCCTGTCAGTCATCCGTTATATATGCGTGTGCCAACACTCCACTTCATTACTATTATGAAACTTATTGGTCAGCTGTTTTTTTAACTTCGTTATATCCTATTATCTGTTTCTGACTGCTACAGTGTCATATGTAGGATGACCTTGTTTCTAGGTCACTAAAATAATAAAAACCAGGAGTTACCTGAAGAAAGTTAAAACTACGTTAAGCAGACAAGTGTTTCCGATACTTCCACGTCTGTAAGCAAGGATTAAGACTTCCAGACGGAAGATTTCTTTATTGTCGATACATCTTAGCTTGTCCTCTAATTGAAAAACATTGCAGTAGCAAATAAACCGAGTTTGATTCTCGATCGGATGAACGGGATGCAAAGCAATTACCCTTGATCCTAATCCACATATGCACTTTCAGTTTGTTCTGTGAGTGTTAAAGGTGAGATGAGGTGAGTTGTGGTTTAACGCCGCTTTCAAGAGTATTTCACTTATATTTTGACTGCTAGTATTATGGTACGCAACGCCGTGTGGCTATGCATTGCCAGTGTTGTGTTAATTTGAAGTTTGAGTGTTGAAAGACGTACATAAATTTGTTTATAATCGGTTACTTGTCATATGACATGTATGCCATTTGTTTCTAGTTTCAAAAGTATTCTCTTCATATATATCATGTATGCCATGTGTTTGTAGTTTCAAGAGTATTCTCTTCATATATATCATGTATGCCAAGTGTTTGTAGTTTCAAGAGTATTCTCTTCATATATATCATGTATGCCAAGTGTTTGTAGTTTTAAGATTATTCTCTTTATATATATCATGTATGCCATGTGTTTCAGTTTCAAGAGTATTCTCTTCATATATATCACGTATGCCATGTGTTTGTAGTTTCAGAAGTATTCTGTTCATATATATCATCTATGCTGATGAACAAGAGATACATTGCCATACTTTTGTTGACAAACTAGATTTGTTTATGGAAACTGTATTAAATCTGTGTCAGTATCGTTCTTAATGCAAACACCAGTTTTATTAAGTATGAGTAATAGAAGAAAACGTTGCATTCAATTTGATATCGAATTTCCTTTTGCTCCTTTTCACGCCTCACAGTTGTACATGTCAAGAGCAAAGGGACTCAGATTATTAATCATAATTAATTCCAACGAGTTTTATAATGAAATCACAGACCTAAGCAGCTAAACTCTCAGGATTGGCCATTTGTATTTATCTCTGATGCTTTTCTTGATTAAACATTTATGAAAATAGACATACAAAACAACACTGGCATTAGAGGTTATTGTCGAGTGTAAAAAGCAGGGTGAAAACACATTCCAAGCTATCTATGGCTTTGTTTACCATTGATAAATGCTAATATACAGCTTACATCAAAATAATGATTTGGTTTGTAGCTCATCAGGATTTGCTCAATTTAATTTAAAATAGTTAATTGATAAATAATCCTAAGGTTGAAGACGGACATAAGGCATTGGTCATATGGTCTCTATAATGGAGTTGGACATGCCACATTAACCAGTTTTAATCCACATTCATCAATATAGATCTAAAAAAAGGATTTGATACCTTCAATAGGAAAATTGATATGATTAAATATTAATCGAATTTGCAATGGGAGAGATTCATTTGTAACTTTGAATGTAATGTACAAAACATATCCATTTGCAGTTAGTAATTTTTTTAACACACCACTGAACAAAAAGTTAATAGACTTCGACTACATAGGGATTCAAAAGATCTGACTTAGCTTTGTCATATCTCTTAACCTCCATTTAACTTCTCAATTGCTGCACTTAAGTCACATCCAAAGTTTCTTTCAGAACCAAGACATTTTGATTTAAGAACCCATTGAGATCAACACCTAACATCAAAGTTTATTGGATCTCATAACTCTCTCCTGTGAAGACAAATACTATGTTTAGCTCAAATCTCTGGTCGCCATACATGCCATAACCTCCTGGACCAATGTTAATATAGCTTAATAGGTGTCCCGTACGTGTTACAAAGAAGTGCTTGAGATGAGAGTTACACTGATATTCAAACAAAACAGAACGTTACAAATACACATGGTCATGTGGCATCTTCACCAGAATGTGTTCTAACACTCACTCTAGTCTTCTGTCAAAATTAACATCTAAAGAATAACTTTAAGTGATATTCTATCATGCATGAAGAGATATGGTTTTGCTTTGCTGATTATATGATTTTTATATGACTAATTTTACGTTTCAAGTCAGTTGTTTCATTGAAAATATGAAAACAGAAAATATATTATTATAACTGTCTATGGCAGAGCCACGCAAAGCGAGACCTGGGGTCGAGTATTTATTGATTCTCTCATCTTGGTTTCTTTAGAGAGTTTTGTAGTAAAACCACATTAATTACTTAGTCAAATCTTTACGTGCTTCTCTTCAAAGAATAGCCAATAGTTTTTGTTCAAATGAAGCGATATCATTTAACCTAACGTGTACCTGATAAATGCTTTGGTTACATGTAAGTGTGCTGTAATGCTCATGAAAGTCTTGCATTGGAAAAGCTTCAAGGGAACAACCGTTGGAATCTTTACAGTACAAATTCTATTCTTGCTTTTGCTCTTGTTTCAAGGAAACAACTGTTGGAATCTTTAAAAACCTGATCTTTTAAAAGTAGTTACAACACGGGGCATTGAAATCTATTTTCACATTTATTGTATTGTCTTTACACACCATTACAAGTTTATAATAATAATAATAATAATAATAATAATAATATACATTTCAACGCCTATTATCCAGTGCAAGCACTGCTCAATGGCGGTACAATTATTTCCCTGAAGGAATTGTACTTACGGTGCCGCTACTAAGCGCTCCGCGCGACCATTTAAGTCCGTACCTCCCGTGTTCAGGTACCCATTTAAACAGCTGGGTGGACTGAGTGCAATGTGGATGAAGTGCCTTGCCCAGGGGCACAACACAGGTCCAGGTCACAAATGTTTGGTGTCTCCACCGGGATTCGAACCCGGGCCGTTGGCGTGAGAGGCAAGCATGCTAACCACTACACCACTGTGCTCCACGTTAATATAGATGAAAAATGAAGATATGAAACGAATAACAAAATGTGTCAAAGGTATGCTGCTTTAAAATAAACAATCAACGGTTTCTTAACACAAAAATGATGAAATGACTTGCTACCTATCTCTCCTTGTTTACATAAAAGGTTCCCAGTATCAAGAATAACCCTCTCGAAGAGCTTCAACTCGCCTCCTCCTGGTGGAAAACAATCTCCTGAAGAGCAAAACTGTACTTTTGTTGAGGTGTCTGAGCGAGCCCTGCAATATTTTCAACACAAGGACACCCTTAAATTATTCCTTTAATGTTCAATAATATTCAAATCATTACTGACCCAGGAAGAGTGTCACCATTGTTACCTCTCTGTGTAACTGCTTGACTGTATGGTATTGTTATCTGAGGATACGGGACGCCTTGCTTGTGGTTCTCAACATAACGTACGTACAACTTCAGTATCAAGGATCTGATTTTGGTGACCGTGTTGACTGAGACTGCCTTTATGTCTGGACTTTTCTAGAAGATCTAGAAGATCTAGAAGATCTGTACTAATACCCCCCATTTCACTGACCTACGACTTTCAAAAGTATTCCCGACTATTCCTGACTCTTCTCAACATTTTGGCTAAGACTTTGTCGGCATCAGTCGGGGAAATTTGGGGCCAAATATAAGATAGCCCATGAGACATCAAAATGTCTTTATTTCAAATACAATCCTTTACTATGATTTAGTTTATATTGACCTATGATAGTTCATAATGAACAGAATTCTAGCCAAATGAAATATTTTTCCATAACAAAAATTGTAAACAAATTGTTTTTAAAGTTGTGAAAAAAAAATCAACATTAAATTACAATATGTAGGAGGAATGATAACATGTAATTCCCACATTTTTGACATTGCAGAAAACATTGAAAAGGAATCCATTCACGCATATTTGGATTTTCATGAACTACTTGTGAACTAAGAGTAGAAAAAGTGGTTTTCATTGTATACGGACTGATGATGCAATGTGCTAAAATCTCCTTCACAGTTTTTAAAATACGGTTACATATGTAATATTGTTATATATCTTGCTATCCGAAGTTGCAACATAGGAATAAATCAGATTCATGTTTCTGTGATCCAATAACATCGTTTTTCGTGAGCAAAAACTATTGAATATTTCAAAATTGTTTTCTTTGAACGGAGGCACGTTTTGTTTGGAAGCTAAGGTATTTGATGTTATCAAATGAAGCTCCAAAGAAACTAATCAGAATATCTGTGATGCCCGATCTCTATCGACCAATTTGCATTATATTTTGTGTTAAGCTTTGTATATTTCACTTTGTAAGATGAGTTTTCGAATTTAAATTTCAATCATAATGCATGGTCAGCGTTGGAAAAACAAATGTGCTGTAACGTGATGAAATATCACTTAATATTCCTTGGAAGTTGGTTAAAACCAATGGCTGAGTGTAAACGTTCTAGCAGAGTGAAAATCAGTTTTCCGTTTAGTTCCCCATCGTTTGAATATTATCTTAAGTTGATCTTTGTGCATCAAAATATTACCCTACATCTCATCATGAAATCGTAACGTATTTTTAAGCACTGATTAAAAATTGCTCTAGAGGTTTTAAAAACAAAGGTTAAGCGATGTTTATGTGCTGTAATAGCAGGATCACCATGCGATCTATGATAAGACTTGATAGTATTAATTTTGATAAATATACTTTAAACTGTTCAAACTGTTCAAACTGAGTTCTGTGTTAGTATTTTTTTCTTTGCAATAAAACAAAATTCACTACCCACAACTCGGTTTTCCAACATCTCTACAACTACAATGCCTCCCAATTATTAATTGATATCACTTTAAGCAAGAATGGCAATTTGACTTAACTACTTCATGTGTGCAACGTTTCCAGATTGCACCTAATGAAACAGAATCTTGCCATCATGATGGACGTGAAAAGATCAAATACTTGACTTGCGTCCTTAAATTCAGTTTGCTTTATGTGAGAGGGGGTGGGATAGTGCAGTGGTAAGCGCGTTCAGCTTCGGAACAAGAGGTTCGAATCCCGCCAGGGGCACGGCAACTTTGTCTGCAGTGGAGAACTGTTCTACACGCAGTAAGGTTTGGGTGCAATGCTACACTGAAGTTCAGCGTAGTACTACCCATGGTTCGCTAGTTCCAGCCGATGCTCGCAGGTTTCACCGCAGTGCATAGCCACATGGCGTTGCGGGATTTCTCCCTGCAATAATACTAGCAGCCGCGATATAAGTGAAATAGTCTTGAAAGCGGCGTTAAACCATAACTCAATCACTCACTCACTCACTCACTCACTCACTCACTCCAATAGGACACTCTATTTGCTTCTAGCTTCGATGACACAAGCCAATCATTTTCACTGGTTTTGAAGGAAGTCCACCACACACACAGAGAGACATCGGTTACACCATTCTTTGTTTGAACTGAACAAGTGTACCAATTATATATTTGATATCACTTTAGACAAGAATGTCAATTTGACTTGACTACTTTTCCAGAGTGCACATAATGCAATAGAATCTTGCCATCATGATCGACGTGAAAAGATCAAATACTTGACTTGCGTCCTTAAATTCAATTTGCTTTATCAGCGACCCACAGTGGTCCTGGAAATGCTTTGATAGCTCTTAAACGTTCTGTTAATATCATCATACTGAAAAACATCATTCATGTTTATAGCAGTGATTTATGTTTATTGTTCAATACCAAATCAAATTCCACAACTTACAAACAATAATTCAACTTGAAATTAAATCACCAATTGTAGAATCTAAGCCTTATATTAGTATATAAAGCAAATGGTTTCGTGTATTATTATAGGTCAGAGTCCAATCGTTATTGAAACAACAACAAATTCTCAGCAAAAGTCAACAGTAACGCATAACGTTGCTTGTCGATAATACATGAAGGTTCACACATTCATGTCCACAAATCAGTATTGAGCATGGCCACTGCGAGCATACAAACGGGGATAACATCTACGCCTCATGGACGATATCAGGTTAGCTAAAAAGGCTCGTGGAATCTCATTCGCAATGTCAACCAAGGTTTGCCTAAGGTCGTTCAAGGTCATAGGATGAAGTTGACGTCTTCTCAATCTTTCCTCCATCTCATCCCAATTATGCTGAAAAGGGTTGAGATCTTGAGAAACGGCCGACCAAGGAAGGGTTTAAATGTTATGCTACACACAGAATTTGTTTACAACTTGAACCCAATGTCTTTGAAGACTTGGTAACACATGAGGCAGTAAAACGTCATCTCTATAACAGATGCCTGTTAGACTACAATCAACGTCAAGCAGTTCTGTTTTGTGATTATAACGCTTCCAACACCAAAACGATTGGGTTGCAGAACACACGAATCAGCGTAACGTTCGCCAGGGCATCGACAGGCACGTTATCGCCCCACCCTTGTGTGAACAGAAAACAACATTATGCCAGTATTTACTTCTGTACCTTATATTTTAGATGCACCACAACAAACCTGCATTTCCGTGACTGGCCCGTTTGCCAGACGTAGTTGCTTGATGTTCCAATCTCGCAGACGATTCCTGATAGTTCTTGCACTAATAGGTCTTCAGCCTGGAAAGGTACGGTCAGTAAATGCGGCAGTTTGAAACCAATTTCTGAGATTTGTGAGATTTCCTACAGATGGGCGATCTCTGGTGCTCCCAGTTTGTTGTTACCAGTTCCACTGAAAAGACACCCTATTTATGTGAACACCAACACGTCTCCCAGTGTCATTGAATAAGAATTGAATAAGATCCAATAAATAATGTGATTTTATGTTCACGCTCAATCTGAGAACATATACTGAAATCAGTGTAAGGTCTTTTGTCATGTCACTTGACGATCTCAAAATCTCAGACATGTTTCACATGAAAAGTATGTGGGAGTCACATTACATGTCAAACACATGCATGCTCAAATTATATTACCATGTTGTATTATCCATAAGCATCATTACCGTCAAATCAATATTTATGTAATGGACAGTTATTTTTTTCTTCTAGTATATTTCACTCTTGCTTCCTATTGTCACGAACCCAAAGGGATATCTCACAATAACAAGGTGACAGAGAAGCGAAGAGAAGAAGAGAATTTTCATTTGGTGGGCTGCTACCTGGCATTTATGATTACTTCGACAGGAGCCATGCAAAGCAACTTGTAAAAGAACCAGATGATTGCTTAACCAAAATGCCAGGACAAATTTGAACAATACTTATATCCGTCTCGAACTTATTTCTTTGGATTAAATGAAAGGTTATATGGCATTACGACAATGGTTGGTTTACCTAACTACGACAAAAACTAGGTCCAACAACCGGCAGTTAAGATAGTCTTATTTTTTATCTTTCTAAATGTCATGCTTTTCAAGCTTTTCCATTATGTTCGAAACGTAGGACTAGGCAGATATGGAGAACATCGTACTTTTCTTTTATAAAGAACGTTGTCAATTTAGCAAATTATAAACACTACACTACACTTCAATCCCATTATGAAACCTATCGGTCATCTATTCTATAACCTACGTTATGTTGTATTATCTGTTGACAAATTCTGACTGCTACATTGTTTGTTTTACGATGACCTGGTTTCTAGGTCATACATGTAACTTGAACATCACAAGCACGATCACTAAAACCAGTAGTTACCTTAAGTTAAAGTTTCAAGAATATGTAGTTAAAACTACATTAAGCAGACTTAAAATTATATATAAGCCTATACTTAAATGTCTGTTAGCAAGGATTAAGAATTTCAGACGACGGTTTCTTCTTTGTCGATACGTCTTGGTTTGTTCTGTAATTGCAGTAGCAAATAATCTTAGTGTTATTCTCAATCGAATGAACGGGAAGCAAAATAATGACTCTTGATCCTAAATCCACATAGACACTTCCAATTGGCTGGTTAAATCTAATCAGTTACTATTTAATATGATATGTATGCCATTAGGTTGTAGTTTTAGGAGTATTTGGTTCATATATATATCGTGTTTGCTGGTGAACAAACGAGTCATTGCCTTAGAGTTTGGAAACAACTGGGTTTTGTTGGTAAAAATCGTATCCACAAATGACCATTCGCTGTCGTAAGGCAAGCAAAAGTTTTACTAAATATGAGTAATGTTTAGCATAGAAGAAAACGTTGAATTCAAATTGATATCGAATTTTCTTTTCATTTTTTCCCTTCCACTCCTCACAGTTGTAGATGGCAAGAGCAAAGAGAGTCAGATTATTGATCATAATGTTATTTCAACGGGACTTATAATGAAATCGCAGAGTGATTTCTCACGATGGGCCATTTGTATTTATCTCTGATGCTACACATATATGGCTTGGTTTATCATTGATACTTATTACATAAAAAGACTTTTGGTCTATAGCCCATCAGGATGTGCATACTTTAGGATCCTAAGGTTGAAGACTGGCATAAAACATTGTTTATGTGGTCACTATAATGGATTTAGACATACCACATTCGTCTTCTTTAGAAGTTCTAATCAGTTTGAAACAAGCCACCTGGAGTGCCATCCCAGTTCCTATAATCATAAACTACAGGTATAGTTGTGGATAGGATTTTGATCTAATCTTAGAGGCAGATAACATCATTTAACTATTTAACAGCCATTAATATGGCAATCTTGTTAATCCTCTTGGAATAATGCCTTTGCAGTTATATGGATTGTGATTGTCTTTACGAGTTGCTTAAACTATATACATTAACCTTTTTCAGTATGATATTAACCATTTTGGTTCCTTGCAAAGAGCGTGATGTAAAGAGAAAATTACAATCGATATATCATGTCAGCGTGGCAGGTTTTAGTCAGATTTGCTTCAATCTGTTGATTTGTAACCATTGTCCTATAACCATGCCGTTAATAACCTTTTTGATGATTATATGAGTGACATGGACCGTAATATGTTCATAGTTTTTCTTAAATAAAGTAAAAAGATACTTAACGTTTGACACTAATTATGTCCAGAGGTTAAACTATTATAACAAACTTTTCTTACCATAAAAACATGACACTTGTTGTTTCAAACGTTGAATTTTCTTGCAAAAGTCCTACTTAGTCCTACAATATAATCGTCACTTCTGTTTCACATTACAAGAACGGAATTGTTCACATCCTCCAAGTATTTGCATATGGAAAAGCTTTATCATTGATCAACTTTTAACCATGAAATGGTACGAGGACCAAAACATTGCCCTAGTACCCACATTCTACATTATTTTATAGAAATCAATAAATCAAATCAATTATGATATCATTTGAATATACTTCTAAATTGTCACTTTCGGTTTCATCGAGAAATGAAATACAATACTTTAAAGAGATTTCCGGAAATATGTTATGTACACTGTAAAAATAGACCCATGGGCTTGTATCTCATCAGGATTTATATTGTTTCTTGTTGAAGACTGAAACAGATTATTTTTCTAGATAAAATACAATCCCGTCTTTATGTCTATTTTCACTTAGTACTGCTCTTACAGCCTCAGCATTTGTATGAAAGTTGAAATTCAAACTCACTCACTCAAGTCTTTTATTATTGTTTTCCAAACAATATTAGCAAAATATAACCGCATGGAATAACCAAGGCCCTTATTTGGTGCCACAGGATCACCAAATCTACAATTTAGAATCCCAATTGGCAAGAATCTGCACAAAATACAACAGCCTTCTAGGTCTTTTTGTTCTGGAGAAGAAGATGAAAATAGGTTTTTAGGTCATGGCCTGTGAGGCCCTTATTTGTTCTGGAGAGGAAGTTGAAAAAGAAAAGTTTACGGGTGGATGGACGCCATGCCATGCCACAATCCCATCGGGTCTTTCAGGCCTGATGAGCTAAAAATGTGAACTAAACCACCTTTAACTTCAAGTGAATGCAGAGGTAAACCTAGTGTTAAGGGAATAGTGATATTGTATACTGAATTGATAGCGAGTAAATAAACAACACACAAGTGCATTGTCTGTGATCGTAGTTAAAATGCCATATGTATAAATGGGTCAATGGTTTTTGCACAGGAGACGTTTCATTTGCATTAGACTTGTGTCATGTCAACATTGAACATGACATTAGTCCATTTTGGAAAGCGTTCTGTTTCTGCTTCGTGTTGATAATAACCACGTCATGTATATGTAAGTTCTGTGTTTACATAGATCCTTGGTTGGCGAAGAAATACGAAACATTTTAAAATTTCAAATTATTTAAAAAGCTACAATATTTCTGACACAATGGTTCACCTTGTTAATGTTGAGTACCTCTGCTATTCGATCCATGTAAAGTGCCTATGATTCATTGTTCAAATTTATTCTAAAATTGTAAAAATAGATGTAGCGTTACGATGACATCCATATGGCGATCATTTCGTATCAAAATCAAGTGTGTGTATAATTGTTTGTACTGAGCTAAGGATATAAATCTGATATATACCAAACACTCAAATATGACTTCTATTTGCTTCTATCTTGAATGAAACCAATCGATCACATTCACTGGTTTGGTTTAAAGGAAGTCCACAACACACACAGAGAATGGGTTACACCAATATGTGTCTGAACTGAATAAGTGTACCAATTAGATATTTGTTATCACTTTTGACAAAAATGTCAATTTGACATGGCTAATTCATGTGTGTGAAGTCCCCAAAGTACACATAATTAAACATAATCTTGCCATCATTGCCGTCCTTACATTTAGTTTGCCAACCGAGAGTGGTCCTGGAAATGGTTTGTTAACCCTTAAACGGTGTCTTTACATTATTCTACTGAAATACATCATTCAGATGTGTAGGGGTAATTTATATTTATGTGTATGTCTTTCATTTTCCAACTTATTTTTCATTTGGTAAACGAAACATTTAACGTAATCCATACTAAATTGAGATATTCAAATAGCAGATTGAACGATGATTTGTCTCGAAGATAATCCTGCTTGTAATTGTAAATTTGCATCAGAAAATTCTCATCTTTATTTCATAGAATGTTTTATGTATTCTGATATTAGGCAGCAACTGTTTCGAGATCTCAAAAGAATATTGTAATATAGTACTGGTTATTTAAGACTCATTATTAAATGGCAGCGAATATCTTACCTACAATGACAACATTCAGATTTTTAAGGAAGTTTAAAGTACATAACTTTATTAGGAAGATTTGATAATTAACCCATTAATCATTGTTAGCATTACTCTTTGTTTTTTTCCTATTTTTTACTTGTCTATGTTTTCTTTCTTCCTTGTAATTATACATCATTTCTTTCCTGTTTTGGATATATCATTTTACATGCATTACGTTTAAATATATATGTACATAGGAGAGGGTTTCACTAAGTTGGATAATTTGTACCCAATCCTTTCAACTGGGTGAATATGATAACATCAATCAGATATACTTAGATGTGTCAATATGAAATCCAATACCACTACTTACAATAACAATAATTCTTAAAATTTGAATCGTCAATTGTGAAAACCTAGCCCTACATTATCAACAGATTGAATTTCATTTTATCTTCCAGAGAGGAAGATAACATGACCGTATTCTGCTCTGTTATAACATTTCTCTCCCACTTCCTATTACCATGATCCCAGTGGGATATGTCACAATACCAAGATCACAGAAAGATAACTGTTTCATTTTCATTAGGTGGCCAGCTAGTAGGCGTTAAAGATTAGTTAAAGATTACTTTGACAGGACCCATGCGAAGCAGTTTGTAACAGAACTGCGTGTGACACGCATTTGAAGGTATTAAAGCAATGGAAGGACGAATTGGAATCATGATTACATCCGTTTGAAATGCATTTCTTTCTTTTTTAATGAGATGTTATATGACATAACGACCATGGTTGGTTTATCGTGACCTCGGCAATAAGGGAGTCCAACAACCGGTACTTAAGATAGTGTTACATTTGTTCATTGTCTAGATGGCATGTTTTATTAATTCAATTGATTATTAACTGGCAGTGAAGATCTTACCTACAATGACAACATTCAGATTTTTAAGGAACACTGTTTTATTAATTCAATTCGAGTCTCAAAACATAGGTTTTTTTCCAATGCTAATGACTTTGATAATTTTCAATTTACCAATATGATTGCTAAACAGCTGCCTCATCACCTTTGTTATATTATGTTATCATTTTCATAACGTAAACTTTTACTCACTAGTGTTATATTAAAGATCTTCTCATTGTGTGTGTCACTGTAACGTGGATCTTATCACGTCTATAGTCTTGTATTTGATTGAAAATACGTGTTGTGAAATACAAGTTCAAGTCCATGATAGTGTATATTATTTGTCTATTTCAACCATCAAGATGGTAAACCGTTTTTGGAACACCCATGCTGTAAACATTTTCCGTACAAAATGAGAATTTAAAATTTACATAACATTATTGAGATTTTATACAACTTACAATATTGAAATCAGCTAAAGAAAATATATTTATATATCTATTGTGGATGACTCAAATGTCCATGGATATGATGCAGTTCAAATCGTTTCAGGATACATGTATTTGTTGTAAATGTAGTGCTGCAGTACATCAGCTTCTGACAGCATTTCATTTGACGCTGAACACTCTTTCGTCTTTATTCTTCAGTCATCTGTTATATCTGCTTGTACCAACACTCCACTTTATATACGCCGCTTTCAAGAGTATTTCACTTATATCACGGCTGCTAGTATTATGGCAGGGAGAAAGCCCGCACACCACGTGGCTATGCATTGCGGTGAAACCTGCGAGCAACGGCTGGAACTAGCGAACCATGGGTGGTACTGCACTGAAATTCAGTGTAGCATTGCACCCAAACCTGACTGCGTGTAGAACAGTTCTCTACTGCAGACAAAGTTGCCGTGCCCCTGGCGGGATTCGAACCCCGGACCTCTTGATCCGAAGCCGAACGCGCTAACCACTGCGCTATCCCGCCCCCGAGATATGTGAGCCTGATATGGTTGTCCTGGCTGCGTGAGGTAACGCGTAGCCTTCCTGCACATTGGCGATCTCTGGTGCTGCCAGTTTATTGTTACCAGTTCCACTGACAAGACACCCTATTTCTGTAAACACCAAAACGTCTCCCAGTGTCTTTGAATAAGATCCAATAAATAATGTGATTTTATGTTCACGCTCAATCGAAGATCTGAGAACGTATACTGAGATCAGTGTAAGGTCTTTTGTCAAGTCACTTGACGATCTTAAAATCTCAGACATGTTTCACATGAAAAGGCCGTGGGAGTAACATTGCATGTCAACACATGCATGCTCGAATTATATTTCCATGTTGTATTATCCTTAAGCATCATTACCGTAAAATCAATATTTATGTAATGAACAGTTATTTATTTCTTCTAGTATATTTCACTCTTGCTTCCTATTGTCACGAACCCAAAGGGATATCTCACAATAACAAGGTGACAGAGAAGCAACGATTTCATTTTCATTTGGTGGGCTGCTACCTGACATTTATGATTACTTCGACAGGAGCCATGCAAAGCAACTTGTAAAAGAACCAGATGAAGGTTTAACCAAAATGCCAGGACAAATTTGAACAATACTTATATCCGTCTGGAACTTATTTCTTTGGATTAAATGAAAGGTTATATGGCATAACGACAATGGTTGGTTTACCTAACCTCGACAAAAACTAGGTCCAACAATCGGTAGTTAAGATGGTCTTATTTTTTTCTTTCTAAATGTCATGCTTTTCAAGCTTTTCGATTATGTTGGAAACGTATAACAAGGCAGATATGAAGAACATCATACTATTCATTTATAAATAAAGTTGTCAATTTAGCAAATTATCAACACTACACTTCATTCCCATGATGAAACCTCGGTAAGCTATTCTATTACTTACGTTATGTTGTATTATCTGTTGACAAATTCTGACTGCTACATTGTTTGTTGTACGATGACATGGTTTCTAGGTCATACATGTAACTTGAACATCACAAGCACGAACACTAAAACCAGTAGTTACCTGAAGAAAGTTTCAATAATATGTAGTTAAAACTACATTAAGCAGACTTAAAATTATATATAGGCTTATACTTAAACGTCTGTTAGCAAGGATTAAGAATTTCAGACGATGGTTTCTTCTTTGTCGATACGTCTTGGTTTGTTCTGTAATTGCAGTAGCAAATAATCCTTGTGTTATTCTCAATCGAATGAACGGGATGCAAAATAATTACTCTTGCTCCTAAATCCACATAGACACTTCCAATTGGCTGGTTGAATGTAATCAGTTACTTTTTTATATGACATGTATCACATTGGGTTGTAGTTTCAAGAGTATTTGGTGCATATATATCGTGTTTGCTGGTGAACAAACGAGTCATTGCCTTAGAGTTTGGGAAAAAACTGGGTTTTGTTGGTAAAAATTGTATCCAAAAGTGACCATTCGCTGTCGTAAGGCAAGCAAAAGTTTTACTAAATATGAGTAATGTTTAGAACAGAAGAAAACGTTGAATTCAAATTGATATCGAATTTTCTTTTCATTTTTTCCCTTCCACTCCTCACAGTTGTAGATGGCAAGAGCAAAGAGAGTCAGATTATTGATCATAATGTTATTTCAACGGGACTTATAATGAATTCACAGAGTGATTTCTCACGATGGGCCAATTGTATTTATTCCTGATGCTACACATATATGGCTTGGTTTATCGTTGATACTTATTACATAAAAAGAGTTTTGGTCTATAGCCCATCATGATGTGCATACTTTAGGATCCTAAGGTTGAAGACATTGTTTATATGGTCACTTTAATGGATTTGGACAGAGCACATTCGTCTTCTTTAGAAGTCCTAATCAGTTTGAAACAAGCCACCTGGAGTGCCATCCCAACTACCCAATACCCCCCAATAACCCAAATACACCTCGTCTCTTTTCGTTTACCCTCAGCTGTGGACTTCCTGATATACACAGACTTTCACGGAAGCAATGATATTGGTCGTGCCACAACACACAAACTGGGTCACACTAAGTTTGCTTTAGATTTGCTATTTATGAAGGGCCGAGGTAATGGACAACAAGGTGCTGCAGGCCAAAGCAGACTTGGGGGCGACACGCCCATATTTGACGGGATAGAAACACCAAGTGTACAATATTTAAGCTTCTTTTGTCATTAAGTTTCCGAAATGAATTCGTTTGAATTTTATTGATAAAGTCTGTCTGGGGGTAAAAAATTTGAGGTTGTACAATGATATCGCCATATTACAACCCGTGCAATACGTCGATCTGGCATTATATATGGCTGAAGATTGATTAAATAACAATGGATTTCGGAGGAAGAGTACAAAACAAATCCATCCCCTGTTTTTTCTACACTACTGAACAAAAAGTTAATCGCCTTCGACTTCATAGGGATCCAAAAGCTTTTGCTTAGCTTTCCCTCAATCTTCGTTTAACCTTTCAGTCGCTGCACTAAAGTTTAGTTTAAACATATTTATTTATTTTCTAGAAGAACTGGATGGGTAAACAAGCTCAAAGCTTATCTGAATACCGCTCCAGTGTACAAAATACAATTCAAGTCATGGTGTATTTACAAAAGCATGAATATTTACAAAAGTCAACACTAACACAAATCTTAACAAGTTCATAACACTAATTGTAATGTGATATTTCAAAACAACAAATGCCACAGAAGTCTCTCATCATGAAAATACATAAACGTGACAACTTATTTCTCAAATCTGCCTGTTAAATCTATGAACATGTGCACAGAAGTTAAAAGTTTATTATTTTCAACAGAAGAACAGGTTGGATTCCCAAATAGGACTGATTTCAAATCATATCCCCGATTATAAAAGAACAAATTTTGCCTTATAACATTGTAAAGAGGACATGAGAAGAAATAGTGAGATGGGTCTTCATAATCATTGCCACTTGAGCAGACAGGTGTTTGTGATATGAATCGTTCGTACTTATGTGCGTTTAGGTCACTGCATCCAAGTCTGAGGCGAGAATGTATGATTTGACAAAACCTGTTACCGTTATTAAGGTCAAAATGGGTGTATGTGTCGGTATCTTTTAGAAATGCATTCTTAAAACTTAGTAAGTATTGTGAATCTCTGTGCTCTTTCGGTAATGAGTTCCATAATCTAACAGTATCAGGAAGGAAAGATTTTGCATAATTTACAGTTTTTACAGTTTATGGTCTGAAGTTTTGAATCATCGCGAAGATTATAACTAACAACATCTGATGTTTTGGAGGTACAAGGTTGCTTAGGTAGCTAGGTGTACTGTTATTGGTCATCTTATAAAAGAAGGTCATTTTTTAACGTATTGTCTATCGGACAGTGGTTGGCAATTGGTTTCCTTATATATCTTATTGTGGCTGGTGCCGCGAACGGCGCCACACACTGTTCTCAGAGCATCAATATTGAGCTTTTCAAGCACATCTGCTTGCTGATTTGTGCAATTATCCCAGATATGACTACAGTAGTCAAATAAAGGGAGAATGAACTGTATATACATGGTTTCTAGTGTTTTCCTGTTTAGAGGATATTTGAGACTTCTAAGGCAATTTACCATTGGTGCAACTTTGTTAGCAATGTCATTAATTTGATCATTCCAAGAACAGTCATGTTGTAAAATAAGACCTAAATGTTTATTACTCTGAACAGAATCTATAATATTACCATTCATGATCAGATCTGGCAAATGGGGTGGATGCTTTTTTCGGGTAAAACGAATAGATACCGTCTTATTCGGATTAAATGTGACCTGCCATTTATCTACCCATTCTGCAATTCGGTTCAAATCGTCATTTATATCATTAGCAGTTTCGATGGGGTCACCAATAATCTCATTTAATGATGTATCATCCGCGAAAAGGCGTATATTACTGTTTATACCTTCAACTATATCATTTATATATACAATGAACAAGAGCGGCCCTAATACCGAGCACACCGACATAAACAGCTCTTTTATCTGATTTAAATCCATTAATTACAACAGATTGTTGTCTATTTTCAAGATAACTCTCGAACCATTTTAGCAAGTTACCCTGAATACCATATCATTTTAATTTATGTATGATTCCCTTATGCCAAACTCTGTCAAATGCTTTACTAACATCACAGAAAACAGCTTTAATTTCTTTACCTTTATCTACTGCTCCAGCTATGAAATCATATAAGTACGTCAGTTGATTAACAGTGGAGTCTCCTGGTGTGAAACCGGATTGGAGATTTGACAGTATATCATTATCTCTGAAATAATTAAAAACGTGTTTAAAGATACACTTTTCAAAAACCTTTGCCAGACAACTTGTTAGTGCAACGGGTCTGTAGTTGCAGCATTCATTAATACTTCCTTTCTTATAAATAGGGACAACAGAGGCTTCTTTCCACACTTGTGGAAATGTTTTTTCTGTAAGCGATAGATTAAAGACTTCGGAGAGGGGGGCGGCCAATAGTTTAGCGTTAATTTTAAGGAATTTATTGCTTATGCCATCTGGGCCAGTTGCTTTTGTTGCATCTACGGAAGAAAGTATATTGCAAACTTCATTTGTAGTGATATACAAGTCGCAGAAGGGATTATTAATGTCAGGAATACCATCTTCAATGTGTTTATTCGGATAAGTGACTTTCGTTTGATTTGTAAAATATTCATTCATTATGTCTGCAATTTCATTGCTATCTTCATATAGCTTGCATCATGTAATACAGGTGGAAATTGTCTCAGTGCATTTCTGCTTTTAGTGAAATTTTTAATTAAACGCCACCAGATTTTCGTTCCATGTTTCTCGTTTATCATTTTGTCAATTTTGTCAGTGTATATTCTTTTGGCATTTCTTACTGATGAAATTACCTTATTTCTGTATAATCTGAACTTCGCTCAATCGGTCGGTAAATTACGCTGTTTAGCAATCTTATCCGTTTACGCATCAGTGTCCGAGTTTCATTATTCATCCACGGAGCATCGTTTGGCCTGATAGTGACAACTTTGTTTGGCACATGTTTGTCGCATATATTTATTAAGGTGGTGGTTAATAAACTTGCTATTTCATTTACGTTGCCAGAGGAAAATACCTTTTTCCAATCAAATGTACTAAGATCATCACTAAGGGTTTCGAGGTCAGTTAAACTATAATCATATATTTTTCTTTTGTAAGTGACTATTTTTGGCACGGGTTCTTCTAGAGTAATATATACAAGACAATAATCACTACATATAGGATCAAGTACACCAGAATCTGTTACAAGGCCAACATGTGATACAAAAATAAGATCAATCAAGGTACTAGAGTTGGGTGTAATCCTTGTTGGGTCGGTAATGATTTGTGATAATCCATTCAACAGTTTGATTTGTTCTATTCTGTTTGATTTTGTTGTAAGAATATCTTCATTAAAATCCCCTGTCACTATTGTAATCAAACCAAGATCAACAGCATTAATGATTGATTCTCCTATTAAATCCCAGCAAGCATTCTTTTTATCTGGTTTATAAAATGTCCCAATAAGGTAATTGCGTTTTTTACATCTAATTTTAACCCATATCGCCTCAAGCGCAGGTAAGTCTAAAATGTCCATATACTCAAAAGTCAAATATGTTTTGATATATACTGCCACCCCTCCACCTCTAGTCTGTCTGTCTTTTCGTATTGGTAAATGGTAACCTGGAATCCTTATATCACAGCTATTTATACCACTATGCAACCAAGATACTGTAATACAAATGACATCATATAAGTCTAGTTCAGCTTGAAGTATATCTAGCTTATCTTTTAGACTTCGAACATTTAGATGTAGTATTTTGAGATCAAATGTGTGTAATGGTCCTGGGTTTGGGTGAACATCACCGCAAGTCAACAGTAGTAAAGTGATAAGAAGGGAAACATGGCGGTTATAAATACAAATTATTGAGAAAAGATAGCACTGTTTTCTAAATTTAAAGGCAGATTTGCTATGAATATGACAACGAAAAGAACCCACCGCTTGTCTATACTGCATGATATCAATCATTGCACTAAAGTTTCATCCAAAGGTTCGTTTAGAACCGAGACATTTTGACTTAAAACATCCCCATTGAGATCAACACCAAACATCAAAGTTTATTGGATCTCGTTACTCTCTCCTCTGAAGATACAGATACTTTTTAGCTCGATTTTTTGGTCGAGCCACATGCAATATCAATATCCTTCTTGACCAATGTTTATGTAACTTAATAGTTTTCCGTAAGTGACACAAAGGAATATTTATTGTTTTGTATTTACGTTTTTCCCAGCTACAATGTCTGGAGTCAAATAGGCAGTGTATACGTTACAACTTTACATTCCACATCCATCAATAGCATGCTGCAAGTTGTTAGAGAACAAGGTTACACAACATTGTATTGTAATCATGATTTCCGATTACTGCTTTCCGCTGGCATATAATTTGAAATGATTTCGTTGCAGAATTGTATTCTAAGCCTATTTCAGAAAATCGTTCAGATGTCATTTGTTATTTATGTTGAGTTTCAATTACAAATATAAAAACGTAATGCTGAACAGATAGGGTGTACAAGAGTTGATGCAGATAGTTGAATAAACATCCAGCTTACTGTATTACTGTACTATAATCAGAATATTGCACACGATACTGGTCACTGTTTAAATCAGTACTGAGATGATCGTTAAAGGTATTTTACTCTGAATTGGGATAAGTATAAAGAAAAGGGATCGGCGAAAACGGTATAATAGCGTATGTAAATTCTTTCCTAAAAGAGATTTAAAACGAATAAGTTGTTTAACACATTTGTGGCAATATACTTACATTACCCATACAAATGTTCAATACACTCTTACAAAAAGATTTATAATAATAAAACAGCATACGGTACCGCACTTTATGAAACTTCATTTCAAATAATCATAAACTACAGGGGTAGTTGTGGATAGGATTTTGATCTAATCTTGGAGGCAGATAACATTATTTAACTATTTAATCTTGTTAAACCATGCCTTTGCAGTTATATGGATTGTGATTATCGTTACGAGTTGTTTAAACTATATACATTAACCTTTTTAAGTATGATATTAACCATTTTGGTTCCTTGCAAAGAGCGTGATGTAAAGAGAAAATTCAAAATCGATATATCATGTCAGCGTGGCAGGTTTTAATCAGATTTGCTTCAATCCGTTGATGTATAACCACTGTCCTATAACCATGCCGTTAATACCCATTTTGATGATAATATGAGTGACATGGACCGTAATATGTTCATAGTTTTTCTTAAATGAAGTAAAAAGATACTTAACGTTTGACACTTATTATGTCCAGAGGTTAAACTATTATAACAAACTTTTCTTACCATAAAAACATGACACTTGTTGTTTCAAACGTTGAATTTTCTTACAAAAGTCCTACTTAGTCCTACAATATAATCGTCACTTCTGTTTCACATTACAAGAACGGAATTGTTCACATCATCCAAGTTATTTAGAGATAGAAATCTTTATCAGTGATCAACTTTTAACCTTGAAATGGTATGAGGACATTGCCCAAGTACCCACATTCTACATGATTTAATAGAAACCAATAATTCAAGTCAATTATGATATCATTTGAATATACTTCTAAATTGTCATTTTCGGTTTCATCGAGAAATGAAATAGAATACTTGAAAGAGATTTCCGGATATCTGTTATGTACACTGTAAAAAAAGAGTCATGGGCTCTGTAGCTCATCAGGATTTAAAATGTTTCTTGTTGAAGACTAAAACAGATTGTTTCCTAGGTAAGTACAATCACGTCTTTATGGGGTTTTTTTCCACTTAGTACTGCTCTTACAGCCTCAGCATTTGTATGAAAGTTGAAATTCAAACTCACTCACTCAAATCTTGTATTTTTGTTTGCCAAACAATGTTAGCAAACCATAATCCCATGGAATAACCAAGGCCCTTATTTGACGCCACAAGATCACCAAATCTACAATTTAGAATTCCTATATGCTAAAAAGTCTGTACACAACATTACAGCCTTCTAGGTCTTTTTGTTCTGTAGAAGAAGATGAAAATAGATTATTAGCTAATGGCCTGTGAGGCCCTTTTTCGGGGCCACATCGTTAAAAAAAGCTAACATTTTGAATCCAAATTGGCACAAGCATCTGCACAAAATACAACAGCTTTTTAGGTCTTATTGTTCTGGAGAAGAAGATGAAAATAGGTTTTGGGTCATGGCCTGTGAGGCCCTTATTTGTTCTGGAGAGGAAGTTGAAAAGGAAAAGTTTACGGACGGACGGACGGATGGATGGACGCCATGCCATGCCACAACCCCATCGTGCCTTTCAGGCCTGATGAGCTCAAATTTTTAACTAAACCACCTTTAACTTCCAGTGAATGCGGAGGTAAACCTAGTGTGATGGGAATAGTGATATTGTATACTGAATCGATGGCGAGTAAATGAACAACACACAAGTACATTGTCTGTAATCGAAGTATAAACGGACATTCATTGGCATTAGACTTTGTATCTGCTTCGTGTTGTTGATAACCACGTCATTTATATGTTAGTTATGTGTTTCCATAGATCCATGGCTAGCAAAGAAATACGAAACATTTTAAAAATTCAAATTATTTTAAAAAGCTACAATTTTCCTGACACAATGGTTCACCTTGTTAATGTTGAGTATCTCTGCTATTCGATCCATGTAATGTGGCTATGATTCATTGTTCAAATTTATTCTAAAATTGTCAAAATAGACGTAGCGCTACGATGACATCCATATGGCGATCATTTCGTATCAAAATCAAGTGTGTGTATAATTGTTTGTACTGAGCTAAGGATATAAATCTGATATATACCAAACACTCAAATATGACTTCTAATTGCTTCTATCTTGGATGAAACCAATCGATCACATTCACTGGTTTGGTTTGAAGGAAGTCTACAACACACAGAGAGAATGGGTTACACCAATCTGTGTCTGAACAGAATAAGTGTAACAATTATATATTTGTTATCACTTTTGACAAAACTGTCAATTTGACATGGCTGATTCATGTGTGTGAAGTCCCCAAAGTACACATACTTAAATAGAATCTTGCCATCATATTGGACGTTAAAAGTGCAAATACTTGACTGCCTTCTTTACATTTAGTTTGCCAACCGACAGTGATCCTGGAAATGGTTTCTTACCTACAATAACAACATTCAGATTTTTAAGGAAGTTTAGAGTACATAACTTTATTAGGAAGATTTAATAATTAACCCATTAATCATTGTTAGCATTACTCTTTGTTCTTTCCTATTTTTTACTTGTCTATGTTTTCTTTCTTCCTTGTAAATATACATCATTTCTTTCCTTTTTTGGATATATCATTGTACATGTTTTACTTGAGGGTTTCACTAAGTTGGATAACTTATACCCAATCCTTTCAACTGGATAAATATGATTACAATAATGTACATCAATCAGATATACTTAGATGTCTCAATATGAAATCCAATACCACTACTTTCAAACAATAATTCTTAAAATTCGAATGTCAATTGTGAAAACTGAGCCCTACATTATCAACAGATTTAACTTCATTTCATCTTCCGGACAGGAAGATTACATGACCATTCTGCTCTGTTATAACATTTCTCTCTCACTTCCTATTACAATGATCCCAGTGGGGTATTTCACAATACCAAGGTCACAGAAACATAACTGTTTCATTTTCATTAGGTGGGCGGCTAGTAGGCGTTAAAGATTAGTTAAAGATTACTTCGACAGGACCCATGCGAAGCAGTTTGTAACAGAACTGCGTGTGACACGCATTTGAAGGTATTAAAGCAATGGAAGGACGAATTGGAATCATGATTACATCCGTTTGAAATGCATTTCTTTCTTTTTTAATGACATGTTATATGGCATAATGACCATGGTTGGTTTACCGTGACCTCGACAATAAGGGAGTCAAACAACCGGTACTTAAGATTGTCTTACATGTGTTCACTGTCTAAATGGCATGTTTTATTAATTCAATTGATAATTAACTGGCAGTGAAGATCTTACCTACAATGACAACATTCAGATTTTTAAGGAACACTGTTTTATTAATTCAATTCGAGTCTCAAAAGATAGGTTTTTCCAATGCTAATGACTTTAATCATTTTCAATTTACCAATATGATTGCTAAACAGCTGCCTCATCGCCTTTGTTATATTATGTCATCATTTTCATAACGTAAACTCTTACTCATTGGTGTTTTATTAAAGATATTCTCATTGTGTGGGTCACTGTAACGTGGATCTTATCACGTCTATAGTCTTGTATTTGATTGAAAATATTTGTTTTTAAATACAACTTCATGTCCGTGATAGTGTATTTAATGTGTCTATTTCAAATATCAAGATGGTAAACCGTTTTCGGAACTCCCATGCTGTAAACATTTTCCGTACAAAATGACAAAATTTTAAATAACATTATTGAAAGTTTATACAACTTACAATATTGAAATCAGCTAAAGAAAATATATTTATATATCTTTTGTGGATGAGTCTAATGTTCATGGATATGATGCAGTTCAGATTATATCAGGATACATGTATTTGTTGTAAACGTAGTGCTGCAGTACATCAGCTTGTGACAGCATTTCATTTGACGCTGAACACTCATACGTTTCAATGGATTACACCACTGCACTTATTGACTGGTCTTAATTCATCCTATAGGTCAGTCATCCGTTTTGCTTGTGCCAACACTCCACTTCATTACTATTATGAAACCGATCGGTTAGCTGTATTAGCTGTTTCTGACTGGTACATTGTCATGTGTAGGATGACCTTGTTTCTAGGTCACTAAAATACTAAAACCAGGATTTACCTGAAGAAAGTTTCAACAATATGAAGTTAAAACTACGTTAAGCAGACAAGTGTTGCTGATACTTGAACGTCTGTTAGCAAGGAATAAGACTTCCAGACGGAAGATTTCTTTATTGTCGATACGTCTTAGCTTGTCCTGTAATTGAAAAACATTGCAGTAGCAAATAAACCGAGTTTTATTCTCGATCGGATGAACCGGATGCAAAGCAATTACCCTTGATCCTAATTCCACACATGCACTTTCAGTTTGTTCTGTGAGTGTTAAAGGTGAGGTGAGGTGAGTTGTGGTTTAACGCCGCTTTCATGAGTATTTCACTTATAGGTGGCTGCTAGTATTATGGCACGCAACGCCGTGTGGCTATGCATTGCCAGTGTTGTGTTAATTTGAAGCTTCGGTGTTGAAAGACGTATAATAATCGGTTACATGTTATATGACATGTATGCCGTTTGTTTCTAGTTTCATGAGTATTCTGTTTATATATATCATGTATGCTGGTGAACAAGAGATACATTGCCATACTTTTGTTGACATACTAGATTTTGTATAGAAACTGTATAAAATCTGTCATTATCGTTCTTAATGCAAGTACCAGTTTTATTAAATATGAGCAATAGAAGAAAACGTTGCATTCAATTTGATATCGAATTTCCTTGTGCTCCTTTTCACGCCTCACAGTTGTACATGTCAAGAGCAAAGGGACTCAGATTATTAATCATAATTAATTTCAACGAGTTTTATAACTTAATCACAGAGCTAAGCAGCTAAACTGAACGTGATTTCTCTCAGGATGGGCCAATTGTATTTATCTCTGATGCTTTTTTTGATTAAACATTTATGAAAATAGACATACAAAACAACACTCGCATTAGAGGTTATTTTCGAGTGTAAAAAGCAGGGTGAAAACACATTCCAAGCTATCTATGGCTTTGTTTACCATTGATAAATACTAATAAGTAATATACAGCTTACATTTATAAAAATAATGATTTGGTTTGTAGCTCATCAGGATTTGCATTATTTAATTTAAAATAGTTAATTGACAAATAATCCTAAGATTGAAGACAGACATAATGCATTGTTCAAGCCCGACTTGCTTGTTGGATTTTTTAGTTTATCTATCGAATTTGCAATGGGAGTGATTCATTTGTAACTTTGGATGAAATATACATAACATATCCATTTGCAGTTAGTAATTTTTTTAACACACCACTGAACAAAAACTTAACGGACTTTGACTACATATGGATTCAAAAGATCTGGCTCAGCTTTGTCATATCTCTCAACCGTTCAACATTTCAGTGCGCACTTGAGTCACCTCCAAAGTTTCTTTCAGAAACGAGACATTTTGAATTAAAAACCCATTGAGATCAACACCTAACATCGAAGTTTATTAGACCTCATAATTCTCTCCTGTGAAGACAAATACTATTTTTAGCTCGATTATCTGGTCGCCATACATGCAATAACCTTCTTGACCAATGTTTATATAACTTAATAGGTGTCCCGTACGTGTAACAAAGGAGTGCTTGAGATGAGAGTTACACTGATATTCAAACAAAACAAATACACATGGTCATGTGGCATCTTCACCAGAATGTGTACTAACACTTACTCTAGTCTTCTGTCAGAACTAACATCTAAAGAATAACTTCAAGTGATATTCTATCATGCATGAAGATATATGTGTTCGCTTTGCTGATTATATGATTTTGATATGAGTGTTTAGCCTGCTAATTTTACGTTTCAAGTAAGTTTAATCTGTTTCATTGAAAATATGAAAACAGAAAAAAACATTATTATAACTGTCCATAACAGAGACACGCAAAGCGAGACCTGGGGTCGAGTATTTATTGATTCTCTAATCTTGGTTTCTTTAGAGAGTCTTGTAGTAAAACCATATTTATTACTTAGTCAAATCTTTACGTGCTTCTCTTCAAAGAATAGCCAATAGGCTTTGTTCAAATGAAGCAGTATAATTTAACCTAACGCGTACCTGATAAATGCTTTTGTTACATGTAAGTGTGCTGTAATACTTATGAAAGTATTGCGGTGGCCGAGTCGGCAAAGGCATCAGGTTAGCAATCCAGCGAGCTTGAGGTGCCGGGTTCGAGTCCACCTGTGATCGGGTGTAAAAACCTTGGAGTCAACTTTCAGTGCGGACTCTTTCAGTGTTGTCACAACCCCTAGTGTACAGTTCACAACCCTGTGCACTTAAAAGAACCCACGAATCTGTTGGTAAATGACCAGATGGTGGCCACATGAATACGTGCAGACACCTAGTTTCAGGTACAGCAACGTGCAGTATCCTTGGACAAAATACTGTGACTATGTGTCCTAGTTCACCGAGCTATGAATGGGTACCTCGTAAGGATGAGCATGGTGATTTAACTTGGTGCACCTAGTGGCTGCAAAAGTTGCATACTCCAAATGGAGCTGAGATTGACAAAAGAGTGTCGTTAAACAGTGACATCCAATGATTGGGGGCAAACAGAGCGCCTTTGAGCAGCTTAGCTTAGCTGGATATTGGCGCTATACAAATGTTTATATGTATGTATGTATGTATTGGAAACGCTTCAATGAAATAACTGTTGGAATCTTTACAGTACTAATTCTATTCTTGCTCTTGCTCTTGTTTCAAGGACACAACTGTAGGAATCTTTAAAGGCCTGATCTTCTTTTAAAAGTAGTTACAACACGTGGCACTGAAATCTATTTTCACATTCATTATATTGTCTTTACACACCATCACAAGTTTATGTTATAGTTGAGATTAACGAAACTGTTTAATCAATAACAAATTTAGCAATTTAAAATCGAAAAGCTGCGTTTGTATTTGTACTAAAGCAAAGGGTTAATATAGATGAAAAATGAAGATATGAAACGAATAACAACATGTGTCAAAGGTATGCTGCTTTAAAATTAACAATCAATGGTTTATTACCACAAACATGATGAAAGGACTTGCTACCTATCTCTCCTTGTTCACATAAATGGTTCCCAGTATCAAGAATAACCATCTCGAAGAGCTTCAGCTCGCCTCCTCCTGATGGAAAACAATCTCCTGAAGTGCATCTGAGGAAAACTTACGTTCGTTGAGGTGTCTGAGCGAGCTCTGCAAGATTTTCAACACCAGGACACCCTTCGATTTCTCCTTCAATCTTCAATGATATTCAAATCATTGCTGACCCAGGAAGAGTGTCACCGTTGTTACCTCTCTGTGTAACTGCTTGACTGTATGGTATTGTTATCTGAGGATACGGGACGCCTTGCTTGTGGTTCTCAACATAACGTACGTACAACTTCTGTATCAAGGATCTGATTTTGGTGACCGTGTTGACTGGGACTGCCTTTATGTCTGGACTTTTCATCTAGACACACTAGATATACTAATACACCCATTTCACTATTCCCGACTCTTCTCAACATTTTGGCTAAATATACGATAGCCGATGAGTCATCAAAATGTCTTTATTTCAAATACAATCCTTTACTATGATTTAGTTTATATTGACCTATAATAGTTCATGATGAGCAGAGTAATAATTAAATGAACTGTTTCTAACCAAATGAAATACTTTTCCATAATTGTTCAATAATTATACACAAACTTTTTAAATTAGTTAAGTTGTGAAATAAAATGCAATATTAAATTACAATATGTAGGAGGAATGATTAATTCCCAAATTTTCAACATTGAAGAAAACATTGAAAAGGAATCTATTCAGGCATAATTGTGTCTCATTTCATAAATATTAAATAAGAAAATAACATCAACTGCTTCGTTTTAAGGGAAATCACGTTTAGTTGGACTGCTGAGCCCTGATAGTTCATTGTAAAACTCGTTTAAATGTGCATATTGCTCCTCAAATCCCTGACTACTTTTGTTGTTTATTCAATGTGTTTCAGACCCAGGTCAGATCTCAGTAATGAACACGATATTTGGCTGTAATCACTACTTTTACCAGTATCCATGTCACACGTTATGCCTGTTTATTCCTTCTCCAAATTAGAACATTCATAGTTATTGACTCGTTTTCGCTCGTTTACTACCAATCATTAACTAAGTTAAATAATAATTCTATTAAATGGAGGATCATTTAGTATCCTCTATTTACCTACATGAGAAATAGCGAATATAGCGTATGCAGTTATATTCATTGTAATTATAGTTATGAGATATATTTAAACATAATTAAACCATTTTCATTATGATCTGAAGCAAAAACCTTACTGCGTATAGAACCTACTGCAGACAAATTTGCCGTGCCCGAAAGAGGCTCGAAAGAGATTTCCTGAATAATGTGATCTTAGATATGTAAACTAAACCATCAACCTATCTCTCATAACCTCGAGTGAATGAGGAGATAAACCTAGTGTGATGGGAATAGCGATATGTTATACTTGATAGCGAGTAAACACACACACATTATCTGTAATCGAAGTTAACATGCCACAGGTATAGACGGATCCCTGGTTTTAGCACAGGAGACACGTTTGATTCACATTAGACTTTGTGGCAACATTGAACATGGCATTAGTCCATTTTCTGCTTCCTGTTGATGATAACCACGTCATTTTATCAATTGTTCAGGACTTGTTGAGTGCCTCTTACTACTCGACCTATGTAAAGTAGCTAAAATCAATTGTTCAAATTTATTTCAAAATTTTCTGTATAGTCATTACGTAACAGTGACATCGATATGGGGATAATTTCCTATCAAGTGTGTGTATGAGTGTTTGTACTGAGGTAAGGAAATAAAGCTCACAGATGTCAAACACTCCAATGGGACACTCTATTTGCTTCTAGCTTCGATGACACAAGCCAGTCATTTTCACTGGTTTTGAAGGAAGTCCACGACACACACAGTGAGAAATCGGTTACATCATTCTTTGAACAAGTGTACCAATTATATATTTGATATCACTTTAGGCGAAAATGTCAATTTGACTTGACTAATTCATGTGTGCAAAGTTTTAAGAGTGCACATAATGAAACAGAATCTTGCCATCATGATGGACGTGAAAAGATCAAATACTTGACTTGCGTCCTTAAATTCAGTTTGCTTTATCTGAGACTGACAGGGATCCTGGAAATGCTTTGATAACTCTTAAACGTTCTGTTAATATCATCATACTGAAAAACATCATTCATTTTAATAGCAGTGATTTATGTTTATTGCTCAATACCAAATCAAATTCCAAAACTTACAAACAATAATTACACTTTGAATTAAATCAACAATTATAGAATCTAAGCAAATGGTTTCGTGTATGTTATAGAGTTTCTCGACTGAGGTCAGAGTCTAATCGTTAGTGAAACAACAACAAATTCTCAGCAAAAGTCAACAGCACCGCACAACGTTGCTTGTCGAGGATAGGTTGACACATTCATGGCCACAATTCCGTATTGAGCATGACCACTGCGAGCATCAAAACAGGGATGACATCTAGGTTAGATACCAGGTTAGTGAAAAAGGCCTTTGGAATCTCATTCGAAATGTCAACCAGGGTTTGCCAAAGGTCGTTCAATGTCATAGGTTGACGTTTACGTCTTCTCAATCTTTCCTCCATCTAATGCCAAACATGCTGAAAAGGGTTGAGATCTGGAGAAACGGCCGACCAAGGAAGGGTTTAAATGTTATGCTAAACACACAATTTGTTTACAACTTGAATCCCATGTCTTTGAAGATTTGGTAAGACATGAGGCAGTAAAACGTCATCTCTATAACGGATGCCTGTTGGATTAACATCAAAATCAAGCAATTCTGTTCTGTTTATATATGGCTTCCAACACCAAAACGATTGGGTTGCAGAACGCACGAATCAGCGTAACGTTCGCCAGGGCACTGGTACATGATCGCCCATCACTACTGTGAACAGAAAAGAACATTATGCCAGTCTCTGCTTCTGTACCTTATATTTTAGATGCACCACAACAAACCTGCATTTCCGTGACGTTGCAACAGCACTGGTCCGTTTGCTAGACGTAGTTGCTTGATGTTCCAATCTTACATACGATTCCTGATAATACTTGCACTAATAGGTCTTAAGCTCGGAAAGGTACGGTCAGTAAATGCGGCAGTTTGGAACCAATTTCTGAGATATGTGAGTCTGATATGGTTGTCCTGACTGCATGAAGGAACGCGTGGCCTTCCTGCACATTGGCGATCTCTGGTGCTGCCAGTTTGTTGTTACCAGTTCCACTGACAAGACACCCTATTTCTGTGAACACCAATACGTCTCCCATTGTCATTGAATAAGATAAATAAATAATGTGATTTTATGTTCACGCTCAATCGAAGATCTGAGAACGTATACTGAAATGAGTGTAAGGTCTTTTGTCAAGTCACTTGACGATCTTAAAATCTCAGACATGTTTCACATGAAAAGTCCGTGGGAGTCACATTGCATGTCAAACACATGCATGCTCAAATTATATTATATATTATTTATGTAATGGACAGTTGTTTGGCTGCTACCGGACATTTAATATTTCTATGTAAAGAACTTGAACAATAATTATATCCGTCTCGAACTTATTTCTTTTGATTAATGAAAGGTTATATTAATGACAATGGTTGGTTTACCTAACCTCAACAAATACTAGGTCCAACAAATAATCTTTTTTTTTTTAAATGTCCTGCTTTATTAATTCACAGTCTAATCTCAAATCATATGGTTCTTTCTTCATTGCTATTAACTTTAATCATTTTCAAATTACCACTTTACCTGTTTATTTTCTTATAATTCCAGCTTTTCGATTATGTTCGAAACGTAGGACTAGGCATATATGAAGAACATCATATTATTCATTTATAAAGAACGTTGTCAATTTAGCAAATTACAAACACTCCACTCCACAATCCCATTATGTAACCTATCGGTCAGCTATTCTATTACCTTTGTTATATCGGTAAGCTATTCTATTACCTACGTTATGTTGTATTATCCGTTGATATATTCTGACTGCTACATTGTTTGTTGTACGATGACCTGGTTTCTAGGTCATACATGTAATTTGAACATCACTAAAACGAGCGCTAAAACCAGTAGTTACCTGAAGAAAGTTTCATGAATATGTAGTTAAAACTACATTAAGAAGACTTAAATTTATATACGCTTATACTTAAACGTCTGTTAGCAAGGATTAACAATTCCAGACGACGGTTTCCTCTTCGTCGATACGTCTTGGTTTGTTCTGTAATTGGAAACCATTGCAGTAACAGTAGTAACATCCTAGTGTTATTCTCAATTGATTGGACGGGATACAAAATATTTACACATAGACACTTCCAAGTTGTTGGTTAAATGTAATCAGTTACTTTTTAATATGACATGTTTACCATTGGGTTGTATGTATTTGGTTCATATATATCGTGTTTGCTCGTTAACAAACGTGTCATTGCCGAGTTTGGAAAAAAATGTTTTTCGTTGATAAAAATCGTATCTGAAAGTGACCATTCGCTGTCGTAAGGCAAGCACAAGTTTTACTAAATATGAGTAATGTTTAGCACAGATTAATCCATGGTCATGACGTCACTCAATTGTGTTATCAGTTGATTATTATTCAGGAATCTACTGGTCATTGACTGTCCCAGTCAGGAGGTGTGTTACGTTTAGACATTTTTGGTAGTGGCTAATCGAGTACATTTTTCGAGACTATTGTATTTTGTCTTGGTGTATCTGAATAGGATCTTAAAATATCTCTCAAATAGACAAATAAATTTTTGTGATGCATGAACCTGGATTCGAAAATGCGACACTTCGCTTGTTAGTCAGCGCTCTTAAACATTAGGCCACAAGACGCTGTTACAAGCCTTAGGATTGTTTGTCAGTAAGAATCCTGCGTTCTATTCAAGTCTTGTAACACACGCGGAAGGCATGGTAAGGCAGAGTTTAAGCTGTCAATCACTTCGCCTCGCGTGAAGTTTTGCGCTCCAAGTGCGTGGAAGAATCCCTTTCATAAGGGTTACAGCTTCTTGTACCACATCGGATTAATGAGCACCGAAATTTGCAAAATAATTGATTTTGGTATCCCAGAATTGAAATTTATTATTTCAATTGTAAAATAATCACATATGCATGTTTCATGACGTCATATATGGATAATTTTAACGAATCCACAGCTCCTCATGCATTCTCCATTACAGAAAACATTGAATTCAATCTGATATCGAATTTTCTTTTCATATTTGTCCTTTCCACTCCTCAAAGTTGTAGTGTCAGAGAGTCAGATTAATGTAATTTCAACAGAACTTATAATGAAATCACAGCTGAGCAGCTCAACAGAACGTGATTTCTAACGATGGGCCAATTCTATTTATCCCTGATGCTACACATATATGGCTTGGTTTATCGTTGATACTTATTACATAAAAATACTTTTGGTCTATAGCCCTTCAGGATTTGATTTTACTTTAGGATCCTTAGGTTGAAGACAGACATAAAACATTGTTCATGTAGTCACTATAATATATTTGAGGGGGTAAAAAATGTGACGCCATATAACATCCCGTGTCATATGCAATCTGGCATTATATATGACTGAAGATTGATTAAATAACAATGGATTTGGGAGTGATTCCTCTGTATCTTTGGAGGAAGAGTACAAAACAAATCCATCTGCTGTTATTTCTACACTCCTGAACAAAAAGTTAATAGCCTTCAACTTCATAGGATTATGCTTAGCTTTCTCTCAATCTCCGTTTAACTTTTCAGTCGCTGCACTAAAGTTTCATCCAGAGTTTCGTTTAGAACCGATACATTTTGACTTAAAACATCCCCATTGAGATCAACACCAAACATCAAAGTTTATTGGATCTCGTAATTCTCTCCTCTGAAGATACGGACACTTTTTAGCTCGATTGTTTGGTCGCATCACATGCAATATCCTTCTTGACCAATGTTTATGTAACTTAATAGTTTTCCGTAAGTGACACAAAGGACCTGACACTGAAACATATTTTAATATTTATTTTTTTGTATTTACGTTTTTCCAAGCTACATTGTCTGGAGTCAAATAGGCAGTTTATACATTACAACTTTACATTTCACATCCATCAATAGCATGATGCAAGTTGTTAGAGAACAAGGTTACACAACATTGTGTTGAAATCATGTTTTCGGAGTTTTACTTTCCGGTGGCATATAATTTGAAATGATTGCGTTGCAGAATTGTATTTGTTTTAGAAAATCGTTCAGATGTCATTTGTTATTAATGTTGACTTTCAATTACAAATATAAAAACGCAATGCTGAACAGATAGGATGTACAATAGTTGATGCAGATAGTTTTTTTTTAAATATTTTTTATTCAATTCAGTTCAGTAGGCATAGGCATATACATTTGAAAACAATAAAACATTGTACAGTATCAATATAGTATAACATTTACATGAAGCGCCCATAAAATACACAGGCCAGCTCAACAAGTACAGCAGATATAATTACAACATACTGGTCAGAGATTTCCATTTGGCATGAAATGATGGCAAAGTATTATTTTTTCTTGCCATAATGTTTTCAATTTTAATAACATCCTTAACAATTTTAATAAAACTGTCAATCAATAATTCATTCTGTTTTATACTGGTGATGTGAATGTATTTTTTGGCTAATAGAATGATGTGTGATGCCAAAAGGCTGAAAGGGCTGTTGCAAAAAAAAATATCAAGGTTAGAGATAATTATGTTTGGAATATGAGGAGTCAGAAAGTGTTCAACATTTCTCCAAAATTCATGTACATGTTTACATTTAATAAAAACATGCTCAAGGTTTTCAGGTTCACTTCTACAAAAGGAGCATATAATTGTATCTATAATTTTCATTTGCAACAGCTCTTTTCTGGTATAAATTGCTCTATTAATGAATCTGTATTGAAAGTCTAAAAGTTTAACATCCTTAGTACAATTTCTATATTTCTTAAAGACAACAGTCCATGAAATGTCAAAATTTAGTTGTCTTTCCCATTTCTGACAAACTTTAAGTGGAGTGTTATCAGATATAAGGTTATCATAGAAATTTCTACATCCTTTCCTTTGAGAGAGTAAATCTTGGAGAGTTTGGTTCAATACAAGGTTTTGTGTGCAAGTATCATAAGCTAAAAGGGTGTTTTTCCATGTCTTAGGGATGTTGAAGATTATCTTGTTATATTCAAGGACTGTACCCCTGATGTGATAAAGATTTTTCAGTTCATTAAAAGACAAACATGAATTATCGCCCCAAATATCTCTTATTGTATGAATGCCTCTATTGAACCAATTCTCAATTAAAAGGTTACCGTTTCGAAATTGATGATTTAACCATAATGGTTCAGCTAATATTTCTTCAACAGAAGATGTATTTATTACATGTTGTTTTTTGTAATATTTACTCCAAAGGGCCAAAACATCATTCCAAAAAGGGTTATCAACTGTTACGTGATTATTTATTTGTGCCCCGAGAAGAAATATCTTTTTAAAAGGAAATAGACTTGGATTATTAGTTGAGTTTTTATTTACATATCTTCTTAGGCATGATAATTTAAGTGCATTAATAAATGCTTTGATATCTGTCATTCTAAGTCCACCTTCTTCATATTTTCTACAAATGGTTGCCCTTTTAATTTTGTCTCTCTTGCCATCCCACATTGATGCAGATAGTTGATTAAACATCGAGATTACTGTATTACTGTACTATAATCATAATTTTACTGGTCACTGTTTATATCAGTACTGAGATGATCGTTAAAAAGTAGTTTACTCTGAATTAGGATAAGTATAAAGGAAAAGGAATCAGCAAAAACGGTACAATAGCGTATGTAAATTCTTTCCTAAAAGAGATTTTAAACAAATAAGTTGTTTAATACATTTGTGGCAATACACTTACACTACCTATACAAATGTTCAATACACTCTTACAAAAAGATTTATAATAATATAACAGCATATGGTACCGCACTTTCTGAAACTACAGTTCCAATAGTCATAAACTACAGGGGTAGTTGTGGATAGGATTTTGATCTAATCTTAGAGGCAGATAACAGTATTTAACTATTTAACAGCAATTAATATGGGAATCTTGTTAATCCTCTTGGAATCATGCCTTTGCAGTTATATGGATTGTGATTGTCGTTACGAGTTGTTTAAACTATATACATTAACCTTTTTAAGTATGATATTAACCATTTTTGTTCCTTGCAAAGGGCGTGATGTAAAGTGAAAATTCAAAATTGATATATCATGTCAGCATGGCAGGTTTTAATCAGATTTGCTTCAATCTGTTGATTTATAACCATTGTCCTTTTACCATGCCGTTAATACCCCTTTTGATGATTATACGAGTGACATGGACCGTAATATGTTCATAGTTTTTCTTAAATGATCTTAAAGATACTTAAAGTTTGACACTTATTTTGTCCAGAGGTAAAACTATTATAACAAACTTTTCTTACCATAAAAACATGACACTTGTTGTTTCAAACGTTGAATTACTTTTAAAAAGTCCTACTAGTCCTACAATATAATCTTCTTTCTAATTGTTCACATCCTCCAAGTATTTAGAGATGGAAAAGCTTTATCATTGATTAACTTTCAACCTTGAAATAGTATGAGGACCAAAACATTGCCCAAGTATCCACATTCTACATTATTTAATAGAAATCAATAAATCAAATCAATTATGAGATCATTTGAATATACTTTTAAATTGTCACTTTCGGTTTCATCGAGAAATGAAATAGAATATTTGAAAGAGATTTCCGGAAATCTGTTATGTGCACTGTAAAAATAGAGCCATGGGCTCTGTAGCTCATCAGGATTTAAAATGTTTCTTGTTAAAGACTGAAACAGATTGTTTCCTAGGTAAGTACAATCACGTCTTTATGTCTTTTGTCACTTAGTACTGCTCTTACAGCCTCAGCATTTGTATGAAAGTTGAAATTCAAACTCACTCACTCAAGTCATTTATTATTGTTTTCCAAACAATATTAGCAAAATAAAATCCCATGGAATAACCAAGGACCTTATTCGGTGCCACAGGATCACCAAATTTAAAATTTAGAATCCCCATTGGCAAAATAATCTGCACAAAATACAACAGCCTTCTCGGTATTTTTGTTCTGAAAGAGAAGATGAAAATAGGTTTTGAGGTCATGGCCTTTGAGGCCCTTATTTGTCCTGGCGAGGAATTTGAAAGAAAAAAGAAAAGTTTACGGACGGCGGGACGGATGGATGGACGCTATGACACGTCAAAAACCCCATCGGGCCTTTCAGGCCTGATGAGCTCAAATTATGAACTAAACCACCTTTAACTTCAAGTGAATGCGGAGGTTAACCTAGTGTGATGGGAATAGTGATATTGTATACTGAATTGATGGCGAGTAAGTGAACAACGCACAAGTCAGTGTCTGTGATCGAAGATAACATGCCACATGTATTAATGGGTCCATGGTTTTCGCACAGGAAACGTTTAATTCGCATTAGGCTTTGTGTCATGTCAACATTGAACATGGCATTAGTCCATTTCGGAAATCGTTCTGTTTCTGCTTCGTGTTGATAATAACTACGTCATGTATATTTAAGTTCTGTGTTTCCGTAAATCCATGGCTATGATTCATTGTTCAAATTTATTCTAAAATTGTAAAAATAGGCGTAGCGTTACGATGACATCGATATGGCGATCATTACGTATGAAAATCAAGTGTGTGTATAATTGTTTGTACTGAGCTTAGGATATAAATCTGATATATACCAAACACTCCAACATGTCTTCTATTTGCTTCTTTCTTTGATGAAACCAATCGATCGCATTCACTGGTTTGGTTTAAAGGAAGTCAACAACACACAGAGAGAATGGGTTACACCAATCTGTTTCTGAACAGAATAAGTGTACCAATTATATATTTGTTATCACTTTTGACAAGAATGTCAATTTGACATGGCTGAATCATGTGTGTGAAGTCCCTAAAGTACACATAAAGTACACATGATCCTGGAAATGGTTTGTTAAACATTAAACGTTGTGTTTATAGGCCAGGACCATTAGACATGAGGTGGAAAAAAATAGTAGAAAGCTGATTTTCTCTGAATACCTTAAAAATATTGTCCTTATATCAATGGCACAAAGTTCTGCAAATTCTAGCTGGTGGCTTTTTCAAAATGGCCGCCATTTCCAAGATGGCCGCCGGCGTTTTGGTAAATTAATGAATTATTTTTATTTTTAAGTTTATCATGTCATGTCATATATCAAATGAAAGCTTTCTTCAAGTGCATTCCAAAACTAAATAGTATTTCCACATGGGGTGATTAGTTTATCCATTATTGGGTTTTGAAAATGTCTTCAATACCTTTTTTCGGTTTACTATTTTAAAACATAATTTCCAAAGCCAAACCATGCTTATCATGATTAATGATGATACATTCAAATCATATTACGTGTATTGATGATTAAAACATTTAGAAATACATTCGTGCATTTGGAGGTTTCAGTTATAAAGTTGACTAACGTATTCCAGCTGGTGGCATTTTTCAAAATGGCGGCCGTTTTGGACGGGGATTTGCTGGATAATCGACTTGTATACTACATTTGTGCTAATCATGGCATGTAGTGTATCAAAAGAAAGGCTATAATCTTTTTCAGAAATGTGCAACTCATTATTGTAGAAAGGAAATGTAGTGTAATAATGACTATAATCCTTTTCAAATACATATATCATATATTCACAGTAAGACTGGTGCAGTTTCCATGACATCCAGTACACAGGCTTGAACACTCTAACCCAGCTTTAAAACAAGTTCATTAGTTACCACGATGCGTGTCCTGCATCCAAAAGAAAAAAATCTTCTTAAGTTTTACAACTTCATTGCTTTTGCTACATGTCTGTCTATGTGAGGTATGCTCTGAAGATGTTGGAGGGAGTGATTCCAATTTGAAAGTGGATGATAATTTAGCTCTATGGACTGATTTGAAATACTTTTTGCATCGATGGTTGTCCAGAGACATAGAGTTGCAAGAGGAATGTTTCTCAAACACAAGTTATGTCATCCTGGGAACTTCCATGCTGATCGAACATATCCAAAGAATCCTAGTTTTGAGCATTGTCCAACAGGAGAGCTAGAGCTCCCTTCTTTCCTTGATTATAGAGATTTGAACACCCAGAACACTCGATGTTCATGCTCTAAAAAAAAACTGTTTGCACAAGGAATATTATCATATCCATCAAACACTACTATGGGTTCTGAACCACATAATGATTATGTGTAATATATAACGGTCACAGATCTGACCATATGAAACATCAACAGGTCAGGAAAGACAACGGAGAAGGTGACCACCATCATAGACAAAGAGTGCATCTCCCGGGAGTTCATTGTCAGAAATCACAGTGATATGAGAAGATTTGCCATTATACCGTTTGTGTTTTCCTTTATCAGAGAATTTTTTTAAATACGAGGGTGATTGCTTTGAAAACTCGTGGAGGAGATATGATTTCATTTCTGGACTTGACTTGAATCACACATGTGACTCTCATGAATAGCATGGTTGAATTTACTTCCAATTGAACCCCACTCACTGTGATTTGGCTACGTTTACACATATTTGATCAGTTATAGCTAATGCTTCTTTGCTTCAAACTGAAATTTTTGGATCTGTATTTGCCGATTTTCTAGCAATAACCTTGTGCATTTTCAGTTGGTTGAAGAATATGTGTTTCATAGTTTCTCGCACCTCTAGACATGCTACTCAAGCGCAAGTGTGTGTGTGTGTCACAGTGTGTGTACATCTTTGAACTTTTTCAGAATGCAGCGTGGCATGGAATGGACTCATTTTAAGACGAGTCATCAGAAGATGGCATATCCCACCGGTCCCACTAATTTAGAAAACACATCTTTGACAGATAATTGTAAATAAATTACTTCAGTTAGGGGGTAATACACATGGTGAGGTTTTGAGGTTCTACAACAGAAGCAGACCTATGCCTGAACAAAGTCCAAATCCAACGTGTTTCTATTGAAACGAAAAACATTTTGTTTTCAGAAATTTGAAAATATCAAAAGGCACCACTTCAGTTAATGGGTAATACACATGCAACGTTTCAGGAAGATATGATGAATAGTTTTGGAACTATGCTCCGGAAACGAACCTATCTCTGAACAAAGTCAAAATCAAACACGTTTCTATTGAAACTAAAAATAATAAAATATTCAGAAATCTCAAAATCAAAAGGCACCACTTCAGTCGGTGGGTGATACACATGGACAGTTTCAACATGATATCATGACCCGTTTTCGAGTTCTGCTCCGGAAAGTAAATGATTACGGACAGACAGACTGACAGGGCGACGACTATATCCCACATTACATACGTATTACATACCGGTGGGATAAAAAGTGCTATCCTTGGTGCCATGGCCAAGTGTCATATCTCCAGATACTTTCAACAATCTCATTAGATTCTTCTAATTTTTGTTTGATCACTAAATTCCCACTAAAGAATGTGTCTGTACTTGTAGGATTGGTCAGAAGACCATCTGGTCAACATAGAGGCGAGCAGACTTTGCAAGAGCAAGATGACCTGCATTTCTTGTGCGTTCAGCTCTGATTTAAAGTAGAATTGATATTTGCTTAACATATGCAGTCAAGAGTTTGCCTGTCCTACTCGCATTGGCAGCAGATTTTGAACACATTCTTCATCTATGACTGCATCAGTAGAACGTTCTCCATTCAGCAGGGATTGGTGGACATTTCTGAGCAGAGTGACATCCATACAACCAGGTGTTTCTTACAGAGTAGGCATGATGACATGAAGAAAGAAATGGGCACGCTGGGCTCAGGCATATGCATGACCACTTATCAGATGAATTACACTGTTTTGAGCGAAGAAAGTTGCCCATAAATCTTTCAACCCACTGCCTCCCACCACATATCCAATCGATCCCAAATATGACATCAGTAAATGAATAGCTCCAAGGTGAATAATAATCTTGTTCAGCTTTGAAGATTTGAAGAAGAATTTCAACTGCTCTGAAATACAGAAGTAGATCAAATGGCAAATGCATGTTTTTCGGCCAATTGTAGTGCAAAACAGGTCAGAGTGGATGGTGTCGGGCCGGTAATGATCTTCATTTACAAAAGGCAAACTAGTGATTTTACTCTTCTCATGATTGTCAACTTGGACTGCACACATTAAGCTGTAACAGAAGTGATTGTGAGATCACCTCCAGTGGGAATTGAACCCGGGACCAGTAGCCCCGTAGGAAGCCAGTAGGAACACTTTCATCTCACCTTGCCACATACACCCCCCTCGAGTCAAGCTTTTGCGAGTTAGCAAGCACCTCAGTTCGACGTACCCAGGGTGTTGTGAGCACTAGGTAGTTGCGACAAAACTTCAAGGATGTTCCTCTTGAACCACTGAAGCAACTCCTGTTGAGTGTGCAATTTTCAAAACCCAATAATTGATACACTAATTACCCTATTAAACTATGCATTTTTGGATTCCATTTGAAGAGGGCTTTCATTTGATATATGACATGACATGGTCAACTTTAAAATAAAAATAATTTAACAATTTACCGAAACGCCGGCGGCCATCTTGGAAATGGCGGCCATTTTGAAAAAGCCACCAGCTAGAATTTGCAGAACTTTGTGCCATTGATATAAGTAAGATATTTTTAAGGTATTCAGAAAAAATCAGCTTTCTACTATTTTTTTCCGGGTTGTCCATATCTTTTGACTAATGGTCCTGGCCTATTATATTATTAAACTGATATACACCATTCAGATTTGTCGTGGTAATTTATATTTTTGTGTATGTCCTTCATTTTCAAACTTTTTTTTCATTTGGTAAACGAACATTTAACATAATCCATACTAAGTTGAGGTATTCAAATAGCAGTTTGAACGATGATTGGTCTCGAAGATAATGCTGCTTGTAATTGTAAATTTGCTTCCGAAAATTATCATAATTATTTTATAGAATGTTTTATGTATTCTTATATCAGGCAGCAAATGTTTCGAGATATCAAAAGAAAATGTGTAATATAGTACTGATTAATTAAGACTTATTATTAAATGACAGCGAATATCTTACCTTCAATGACAACATTCAGATTTTTAAGGAATTTAAAGTACATAACTTTATTGGGAAGAGTTGATAATTAACCCTATATAATCTATCATTGTTAGCATTACTCTTTGTTCTTTACTATTTTTTACTTGTCTATGTTTTCTTTCTTCCTTGTAAATATACATTTCCATTTTTGGATATATCATTTCTCCCACTTCCTATTACCATGATCCCAGTGGGATGTGTCACAATACCAAGGTCACAGAAAGATAACTGTTTCATTTAAATTAGGTGGTCGGCTTGTAGGCGTTAAAGATTAGTTAAAGATTACTTCAACAGGACCCATGCGAGGCAGTTTAAAACAGAACTGCGTGTGACACGCATTTAAAGGTATTAAAGCAATGGAAGGAAGAATTGGAATCATGATTACATCCGTTTGAAATGCATTTCTTTCTTTTTAAATGAGATGTTATATGACATAACGACCATGGTTGGTTTACCGTGACCTCGACAATAAGGGAGTCCAACAACCAGTACTTAAGATAGTGTTACATTTGTTCATTGTCTAAATGGCATGTTTTATTAATTCAATTGATTATTAACTGGCAGTGAAGATCTTACCTACAATGACAACATTCAGATTTTTAAGGAACACTGTTTTATTAATTCAATTCGAGTCTCAAAAGATAGGTTTTTCCCAATGCTAATGACTTTAATCATCATCACAAATATCCATGCTAATCAGCTGCCTCATCACCTTCGTTATATTATCTTATCCTTTTCATAACGTAAAGTTTTACTCACTAGTGTTTTATTAAAGATCTTCTCATTGTGTGTGTCACTGTAACGTGGATCTTATCACATCTGTAGTCTTGTATTTGATTGAAAATATGTGTTGTGAAATACAAGTTCATGCCCGTGATAGTGTATTTAATTTGTCTATTTCAACCATCAAGATGGTAAACCGTTAAGGGAACTCCCATGCTGTAAACATTTTCTGTACAAAATGACAATTTAAATTTTACATAAAATTATTGAGAGTTTATACAACTCACAAGATTGAAATCAGCTAAAGCTGAGAAAATATATTTATATATCTATTGTGGATGACTCAAATGTCCATGGATATGATCAGATTATATCAGGATACATGTATTTGTTGAAAAAGTAGTGCTGCAGTACATCAGCTTGTGACGGCATTTAATTTGACGGTGAACACTCATACGTTTCAATGGATTACACCACTGCACTTATTGACTGGTCTTAAATCTTCCTATAGGTCAGTCATCCGTTATGCTTGTGCCAACACTCCACTTCATTACTATTATGAAACCTATCGGCCAGCTATATTATCTGTTTCTGACTGGTACATTGTCATGTGTAGGATGACCTTGTTTCTAGGTCACTAAAATACTAAAACCAGGATTTACCTGAAGAAAGTTTCAACAATATGAAGTTAAAACTACGTTAAGCAGACAAGTGTTGCCGATACTTGAACGTCTGTTAGCAAGGATTAAGAATTCCAGACGGAAGATTTCTTTATTGTCGATATGTCTTAGCTTGTCCTGTAATTGAAAAACATTGCAGTAGCAAATCATCCGAGTTTGATTCTCGATCGGATGAACGGGATGCAAAGCAATTACCCTTGATCCTAATTCCACATTTGCACTTTCAGTTTGTTCTGTGAGTGTTAAAGGTGAGGTGAGGTGAGATGTGGTTTAACGCTGCTTTCATGAGTATTTCACTTATATTTTGGCTGTTAGTATTATGGCACTCAGCGCCATGTGGCTATGCATTGCCAGTGTTGTGTTAATTTGAAAGACGTATATAATCGGTTACATGTTATATGACATGTATGCCATGTGTTTATAGTTTCATGAGTATTCTGTTCATATATATCATGTATGCTGGTGAACAAGAGATACATTGCCATACTTTTGTTGACAAACTAGATTTTTTTATAGAAACTGTATAAAATCTGTCATTATCGTTCGTAATGCAAACACCAGTTTTATTAAATATGAGTAATAGAAGAAAACGTTGCATTCAATTTGATATCGAATGTCCTTTTGCTCCTTTTCACGCCTCACAGTTGTACATGTCAAGAGCAAAGGGACTCAGATTATTAATCATAATTAATTCCAACGAGTTTTATAACTTAATCACAGAGCTAAGCAGCTAAACTGAACGTGATTTCTCTCAGGATGGGCCAATTGTATTTATCTCTGATGCTTTTCTTGATTAAACATTTATGAAAATAGACATACAAAACAACACTCGCATTAGAGGTTATTTTCGAGTGTAAAAAGCAGGGTGAAAACACATTCCAAGCTATCTATGGCTTTGTTTACCATTGATAAATACTAATAAGTAATATACAGCTTACATAAAAATAATGATTTGGTTTGTAGCTCATCAGGATTTGCATTATTTAATTTAAAATAGTTAATTGACAAATAATCCTAAGATTGAAGACAGACATAAGGCATTGTTCAAGCCCGACTTGCTTGTTGGATTTTTTAGTTTATCTATCGAATTTGCAATGGGAGTGATTCATTTGTAACTTTGGATGAATATACAAAACATATCCATTTGCAGTTAGTAATTTTTTTAACACACCACTGAACAAAAAGTTAACGGACATTGACTACATATGGATTCAAAAGATCTGGCTTAGCTTTGTCATATCTCTCAACCGTTCAACATTTCAGTGCGCACTTGAGTCACCTCCAAAGTTTCTTTCAGAAACGAGACATTTTGAATTAAAAACCCATTGAGATCAACACCTAACATCGAAGTTTATTAGACCTCATAATTCTCTCCTGTGAAGACAAATAATATTTTTAGCTCGATTCTCTGGTCGCCATACATGCAATAACCTTCTTGACCAATGTTTATGTAACTTAATAGGTGTCCCGTACGTGTTACAAAGAAGTGCTTGAGATGAGAGTTACACTGATATTCAAACAAAACAAATACACATGGTCATGTGGCATCTTCACCAGAATGTGTTCTAACACTTACTCTAGTCTTCTGTCAGAACGAACATCTACAGAATAACTTTAAGTGATATTCTATCATGCATGAAGAGATATGTGTTCGCTTTGCTGATTATATGATTTTGATATGAGTGTTTAGCCTGCTAATTTTACGTTTTAAGTAAGTTTCATCTGTTTCATTGAAAATATGAAAACAGAAAAAAACATTATTATAACTGTCCATAACAGAGACACGCAAAGCGAGACCTGGGGTCGAGTATTTATTGATTCTCTAATCTTGGTTTCTTTAGAGAGTCTTGTAGTAAAACCACATTAATTACTTAGTCAAATCTTTACGTGCTTCTCTTCAAAGAATAGCCAATAGGCTTTGTTCAAATGAAGTGATATCATTTAACCTAACGTGTACCTGATAAATGCTTTTGTTACATGTAAGTGTGCTGTAATACTTATGAAAGTCTTGCGGTGGCCGAGTCGGCAAAGGCATCAGGTTAGCAATCCAGCGAGCTTGAGGTGCCGGGTTCGAGTCCACCTGTGACCGGGTGTAAAAACCTTGGAGTCAACTTTCAGTGTGGACTCTTTCAGTGTTGTCACAACCCCTAGTGTACAGTTCACAACCCTGTGCACTTAAAAGAACCCACGAATCCGTTGGTAAATGACCAGATGGTGGCCACATGAATACGTGCAGACACCTAGTTGCAGGTACAGCAACGTGCAGTATCCTTGGACAAAATACTGTGACTATGTGTCCTCGTTCACCCAGCTATGAATGGGTACCTCGTAAGGATGATTGGTGATTGAACTTGGTGCGCCTAGTGGCTTCACAAGTTGCATACTCCAAATGGAGCTGACATTGACAAAAAAGTGTCGTTAAACAGTGACATCCAATTATCGGGGGCAAACAGAGCGCCTTTGAGCAGCTTAGCTTAGCTGGATATTGGGGCTATACAAATGTTTATATGTATGTATGTATTGGAAACGCTTCAAGGAAACAACCGTTGGAATCTTTACAGTACTAATTCCATTCTTGCTCTTGCTCTTGTTTCAAGGACACAACTGTAGGAATCTTTAAAGGTCTGATCTTTTAAAAGTTGTTACAACACGTGGCACTAAAATCTATTTTCACATTTATTATATTGTCTTTACACACCATCACAAGTTTATGTTATAGTTGAGATTAACGGAAATGTTTAATCAATAACAAATTTAGCAATTTAAAATCGAAAAGCTGCGTTTGTATTTGTACTAAAGCAAAGGGTTAATATGGATGAAAAATGAAGATATGAAACGAATAACAACATGTGTCAAAGGTATGCTGCTTTAAAATTAACAATCAACGGTTTATTACCACAAAAATGATGAAAGGACTTGCTACCTATCTCTCCTTGTTCACATAAATGGTTCCCAGTATCAAGAATAACTATCTCGAAGACCTTCAGCTCGCCTCCTCCTGATGGAAAACAATCTCCTGAAGTGCATCTGAGGAAAACGTACGTTCGTTGAGGTGTCTTGGCGAGCTCTGCAAGATTTTCAACACCAGGACACCCTTAGATTTCTCCTTTAATCTTCAATGATACTCAAATCATTGCTGACCCAGGAAGAGTGTCACCGTTGTTACCTCTCTGTGTAACTGCTTGACTGTATGGTATTGTTATCTGAGGATACGGGACGCCTTGCTTGTGGTTCTCAACATAACGTACGTACAACTTCTGTACCAATGATCTGATTTTGGTGACCATGTTGACTGGGACTGCCTTTATGTCTGGACTTTTTCATCTAGACACACTAGACATACTAATACACCCATTTCACTATTCCCGACTCTTCTCAACATTTTGGCTAAATATACGATAGCCCATGAGTCATCAAAATGTCTTTATTCCAAATACAATCCTTTACTATGATTTAGTTTATATTGACCTATGATAGTTCATGACGAGCAGAGTAATAATTAAATGAACTGTTTCTAACCAAATGAAATACTTTTCCATAATTGTACAATAATTGTACACAAACTTTTTAAATTAGTTAAGTTGTGAAATAAAATTCAATATTAAATTACAATATGTAGGAGGAATGATTAATTCCCAAATTTTCAACATTGAAGAAAACATTGAAAAGGAATCCATTCAGGCATAATTGTGTCTCATTTCATAAATATTAAATCAGAAAATAACATCAACTGCTTCGTTTTAAGGGAAATCACGTTTAGTTGGACTGCTGAGCCCTAATAGTTCATTGTAAAACTCGTTTAAATGTGCATAGTGCTCCTCAAATCCCTGACTACTTTTGTTGTTTATTCAATGTGTTTCAGACCCAGGTCAGATCTCAGCAATGAACACGATATTTGGCTGTAATCACTACTTTTACCAGTATCCATGTCACACGTTATGCCTGTTTATTCCTTCTCCAAATTAGAACATTCATAGTTATTGACTCGTTTTCGCTCGTTTACTACCAATCATTAACTAAGTTAAATAATAATTCTATTAAATGGAGGATCATTTAGTATCCTCTATTTACCTACATGAGAAATAGCGAATCTAGCTTTTGCAGTTATATTCATTGTGATTATAGTTATGAGATATATTTAAACATAATTAAACCATTTTCATTATGATCTGAAGCAAAAACCTTACTGCGTATAGAACCTACTGCAGACAAATTTGCCGTGCCCGAAAGAGGCTCGAAAGAGATTTCCTGAATAATGTTATCTTCAGATATGTAAACTTAAACCATCAACCTATCTCTCATAACCTCAAATGAATGAGGAGATAAACCTAGTGTGATGGGAATAGCGATATGTTATACTTGATAGCGAGTAAACACACGCACGTTATCTGTAATCGAAGTTAACATGCCACAGGTATAGACGGATTCCTGGTTTTAGCACAGGAGACACGTTTGATTCACATTAGACTTTGTGTCAACATTGAACATGGCATTAGTCCATTTTCTGCTTCGTGTTGATGATAACCACGTCATTTATATGTTATTTCTGTGTTTCCATAGATCCATGGCTGGCAAAGAAATACGAAACATTTTAATATTTCAAATTATTTTAAAAAGCTAAAATGTTCAGGACTTGTTGTGTGCCTCTTACTACTCGACCTATGTAAAGTAGCTAAAATCAATTGTTCAAATTTATTTCAAAATTTTCTGTATAGACATTACGTAACATTGACATCGATATGGGGATAATTTCCTATCAAAATCAAGTGTGTGTATAAGTGTTTGTACTGAGGTAAGGAAATAAAGCTCACAGATGTCAAACACTCCAATGGGACACTCTATTTGCTTCTAGCTTCGATGACACAAGCCAGTCATTTTCACTGGTTTTGAAGGAAGTCCACGACACACACAGTGAGAAATCGGTTACATCATTCTTTGTTTGAACTGAACATGTGTACCAATTATATATTTGATATCACTTTAGTCGAGAATGTCAATTTGACTTGACTAATTCATGTGTGCAAAGTTTTAAGAGTGCACATAATGAAACAGAATCTTGCCATCATGATGGACGTGAAAAGATCAAATACTTTACTTGCGTCCTTAAATTCAGTTTGCTTTATCTGAGACTGACAGGGATCCTGGAAATGCTTTGATAACTCTAAAACGTTCTGTTAATATCATCATACTGAAAAACATCATTCATGTTTATAGCAATGATTTATGTTTATTGCTCAATACCAAATCAAATTCCAAAACTTACAAACAATAATTCAACTTTAAATTAAATCACCAATCGAGAATCTAAGCCTTATGAGAGTATACAAAGCAAATTGTTTTGTGTATTATTATAGAGTTTCTCGACTGAGGTCAGAGTCTAATCGTTTTTGAAACAACAACACATTCTCAGCAAAAGTCAACAGCAGCGCATAACGTTGCTTGTCGAGGATAGGTTGACACATTCATGGCCACAAATCAGTATTGAGCATGACCACTGCGAGCATCAAAACAGGGATGACATCTAGGTTAGATACCAGGTTAGTGAAATAGGCCTTTGGAATCTCATTCGAAATGTCAACCAAGGTTTGCCTAAGGTCGTTCAATGACATAGGCTGACGTTGACGTCTTCTCAATCTTTCCTCCATCTTATGCCAACAAACATGCTGAAAAGGGTTGAGATCTGGCGAAACGGCCGGCCTAGGAAGAGTTTTAATGTTATGCTACACACAGAATTTGTTCATAACTTGAATCCCATGTCTTTGAAGACTTGGTAAGACATGAGGAAGTAAAACGTCATCTCTATAACGGATGCCTGTTGGATAAACATCAATGTCAAGCAATTCTGTTCTGTTTATATATGGCTTCCAACACCAGAACCAGGTTGCAGAACGCACGAATCAGAGTAACGTTCGCCAGGGCACAGGTACATGACCGCCCGTCAATACTGTGAACAGGAAAGAACATTATGCCAGTCTCTGCTTCTGTACCTTATATTTCAGATGCACCACAACAAACCTGCATTTCCGTGACGTTGCAACAGCACTAGCCCGTTTGCTAGACGTAGTTGCTTGATGTTCCAATGTCACAGACGATTCCTGATAATTCTTGCACTAATAAGTCTTAAGCTCGGAAAGGTATGGTCAGTAATTTCGGCAGTTTGGAACCAATTTCTGAGATATGTGAGCCTGATATGGTTGTCCTGTCTGCATGAGGTAACGCGTGGCCTTCCTGCACATCGGCGATCTCTGGTGCTATCACACCCTATTTCTGTGAACACCAATACGCCTCCCAGTGTCATTGAATAAGATTCAATAAATAATGTAAGAACACCTGATGAAGGAGTGAGTATGGACTCCGAAACGTCGTGTAATTTCACATTAAAGAAGTTGTAATCTAGAAAATCTTCCTGTTCTTATGTATACCACTTCTAAATGCCCTTCAAAGAATGAATAATGTGATTTTATGTTCACGCTCAATCGAAGATCTGAGAACGTATACTGAAATGAGTGTAAGGTATTTTGTCAAGTCACTTGACGATCATAAAACCTCAGACATGTTTCACATGAAAAGTCCGTAGGAGTCACATTGCATGTCAAACACTTTCATGCTCAAATTATATTATATATTATTTATGTAATGGACAGTTGGTGGGCTGCTACCGGACATTTAAGATTTCTATGTAACGAATTTGAAAAATAATTATATCCGTCTCGAACTTATTTCTTTTGATTAAATGAAAGGTTATTTTAACGACAATGGTTGGTTTACCTAACCTCAACAAACACTAGGTCCAACAAATAGTCTTAATTTTTTTTTTAATTTCCTGCTTTATCAATTCACAGTCTAATCTCAAATCATATGGTTCTTTCTTCATTGTTATTAACTTTGATTATTTTCAAATTACCACTATCCCTGTTTATGTTCTTATAATTCCAGCTTTCGATTATGTTGGAAACGTAGGACTAGGCAGAAATGAAGAACATCATACTATTCTTTTATAAAGAACGTTGTCAATTTAGCAAATTATCAACACTACACTCCACAATCCCATTATGAAACCTATCGATCAGCTATATTCTATTACCTTTGTTATATCGGTAAGCTATTGTATTACCTACGTTATGTTGTATTATCTGACTGCTACATTGTTTGTTGTACGATGACCTGGTTTCTAGGTCATACATGTAACTTGAACATCACTAAAACGAACGCTTAAACCAGTAGTTACCTGAAGAAAGTTTCATGAATATGTAGTTAAAACTACATTAAGCAGACTTAAATTTATATACGCTTATACTTAAACGTCTGTTAGCAAGGATTAAGAATTCCAGACGACGGTTTCCTCTTCGTCGATACGTCTTGGTTTGTAACATCCTAGTGTTATTCTCAATTGATTGGACGGGATTCAAAATATTTACACATAGACACTTCCAATTGGTTGGTTGAATGTAATAAGTTACTTTTTAATATGACATGTTTGCCATTGGGGGGGGGGGGGGGGGGGGGGGGGGGGGGGGTGGTATGTATTTGGTTCATATATATCGTGTTTGCTGGTTAACAAACGTGTCATTGCCTAAGAGTTTGGAAAAAAATGTTTTTCGTTGATAAAAATCGTATCGTATCCATTCGCTGTCGTAAGGCAAGCACAAGTTTTACTAAATATGAGTAATGTTTAGCACAGATTAATCCATGGTCATGACGTCACTCTATTGTGTTATCAGTTGATTATTATTTAGGAATCTACTGGTCATTGGATGTCCCAGTCAGGAAGGGTGTTAGGTTTAGACATTTTCGGTAGTGGCTAATCGAGTACATTTTTCGAGACTAATGTATTTTGTCTTGGTGTATCTAAATAGGATCTTAAAATATCTCTCAAATAGACAAATTAATTTTTGTGATGCATGAACCTAGATTCGAACATGCAACACTTCGCTTGGTAGTCAGCGCTCATAACCATTAGGCCACAAGACGCTGTTACAAGCCTTAGGATTATTTATCTGTAAGAATCCCGCGTTCTATTCAAGTCTTGTAACGCACGCGGAAGGCATGGAAAGGCAGAGTTTAAGCTGTCAATCACTTCGCCTCGCGTGAAGTTTTGTGCTCCACGTGCGTGGAAGAATCCATTTCATGAGGGTTGCAGCTTCTTGTACCACATCCGATTAATGAGCACCGAAATTTGCAAAATAATTGATTTTGGTATCCCAGAATTGAAATCTATTGTTTCAAATGTAAAATAATCAAATATGCATGTTTCGTGACGTCATATATGGATTAAGAAGGAGAATGCATGAGGAGAAGTGGATTCGTTAAAAATAATCAACTCGCCCCTTTGGGCCTCGTTGATTATATTTAACGAATCCACAGCTCCTCATGCATTCTCAATTACAGAAAACGTTGAATTCAATCTGATATCGAATTTTCTTTTCATATTTGTCCTTTCCACTCCTCAAAGTTGTAGATTCAGAGAATCAGATTAATGTAAATTCAACAGAACTTACAATGAAATCACAGAGCTGAGCAGCTCAACAGAACGTGATTTCTCATGATGGGCCAATTGTATTTATATCTGATGCTACACATATATGGCTTGGTTTATCCTTGATACTTATTACATAAAAAGAAACTTTTTGTCTATAGCCCATCAGGATTTGATTTTACTTTAGGATCCTAAGGTTGAAGACAGACATAAAACATTGTTCATGTGGTCACTATAATATATTTGAGGGGGTAAAACATGTGATGCTGTACAATGATAATGCCATATAACAACCCGTGCTCTTCGTCGATCTGGCATCATATATGGCTGAAGATTGATTAAATAACAATGGATTTGGAGTGATTCCTCTGTAACTTTGGAGGAAAAGTACAAAACAAATCCATCTGCTGTTATTTCTACACTCCTGAACAAAAAGTTAATCACCTTCAACTTCATAGGATTTTGCTAAGCTTTCTCTCAATCTCCGTTTAACTTTTCAGTCGCTGCACTAACGTTTCATCCAAAGTTTCTTTTAGAACGGAGACATTTTGACTTAAAAAAAGGCCCATTGAGATCAACACCAATCTCGTAATTCTCTCCTCTGAAGATACAGATACTTTTTAGCTCGATTTTTTGGTCGCATCACATGCAATATCAATATCCTTCATGACCAATGTTTATGTAACTTAATAGTTTTCCGTAAGTAATACAAAGGACCTGACACTGAGATATTTTTTAATATTTATTGTTTTGTATTTACGTTTTTCCCAGCTATGATGTCTTGAGTCAAATAGGCAGTTTATACGTTAGTGAGTGATTTATTGTTTAACGCCACTTCGGCAGTATTGCAGCCATTAGTGGCGAAGTTTATACGTTACAACTATATATTCCACATCCATCAATAGCATGCTGCAAGTTGTTAGAGAACAAGGTTACACAACATTGTTTTGTAATCATGATTTCCGATTATTGCTTTCCGGTGGCATATAATTTGAAATGATTTCGTTGCAGAATTGTATTCTTAGCCTATTTCAGAAAATCGTTCAGATGTCATTTGTTATTAATGTTGACTTTCAATTACAAATATAAAAACGCCATGCTGAACAGATACGGTGTACAAGAGTTGATGCAGATAGTTGAATAAACATCCAGCTTACTGTATTACTGTACTATAATCAGAATATTGCACACGATACTGGTCACTGTTTAAATCAGTACTGAGATGATCGTTAAAAGGTAGTTTACTCTGAATTAGGATAAGTATAAAGGAAAAGGGATTAGCAAAAACTGTACAATAGCGTAAGTAAATACTTTCCTAAAAGAGATTTTAAACGAATAAGTTGTTTAATACATTTATGGCAATATACTTACATTACCAATACAAATGTTCAATACACTCTTACAAAAAGATTTATAATAATAAAACAGCATATGGTACCGCACTTTCTGAAACTACAGTTCCTATAATCATAAACTACAGGTATAGTTGTGGATAGGATTTTGATATAATCTTAGAGGCAGATAACATCATTTAACTTTTTAACAGCAATTAATATGGGAATCTTGTTAATCCTCTTGGAATAATGCCTTTGCAGTTATATGAATTGTGATTGTCTTTACGAGTTGCTTAAACTATATACATTAACCTTTTTAAGTATGATATTAACCATTTTGGTTCCTTGCAAAGGGCGTTATGTAAAGAGAAAATTCAAAATCGATGTATCAAGTCAGCGTGGCAGGTTTTAATCAGATTTGCTTCAATCTGTTGATTTGTAACCATTGTCCTATAACCATGCCGTTAATAATAATAATAATAATAATAATAATGGATACTTATATTGCGCAAGTTATCCACACACGAATGCATGCTCAATGCGCTTCACATTATTACCCTGACGGAATTGTACTTTCGAAGCTGCCGATAGCGCTAGACGAAGTCATGTACACCCGCTTTTCAGGTACCCAATTATACAGCTGGGTGGACTGAGTGCAATGTGGATGAAGTGCCTTGCCCAAGGACACAACACAGCTTGAGACCAAGGTCACAAATGTTTGGTGTCTCTACCGGGATACGAACCCGGGCCTTTGGCGTGAGAGGCCAGCACGCTAACCACTACACCACTGTGTAATAATACCCTTTTTGATGATTATATGAGTGACATGGACCGTAATATGTTCATAGTTTTTCTTAAATAAAGTAAAAAGATACTTAACGTTTGACACTAATTATGTCCAGAGGTTAAACTATTATAACAAACTTTTCTTACCATAAAAACATGACACTTGTTGTTTCAAACGTTGAATTTTCTTACAAAAGTCCTACTTAGTCCTACAATATAATCGTCACTTCTGTTTCACATTACAAGAACGGGATTGTTCACATCCTCCAAGGATTAAGATATGGAAAAGCTTTATCGGTGATCAACTTTTAACCATGAAATGGTACGAGGACCAAAACATTGCCCTAGTACCCTAATTCCACAATATTTTATAGAAATCAATAAATCAAATCAATTATGATACCATTTGAATATACTTCTAAATTGTCACTTTCGGTTTCATCGAGAAATGAAATACAATACTTTAAAGAGATTTCCGGAAATATGTTATGTACACTGTAAAAATAGACCCATGGGCTCTGTATCTCATCAGGATTTATATTGTTTCTTGTTGAAGACTGAAACAGATTGTTTCCTTGATAAAGTACAATCCCGTCTTTATGTCTTTTTTCACTTAGTACTGCTCTTACAGTCTCAGCATTTGTATGAAAGTTGAAATTCAAACTCACTCACTCAAGTCTTTTATTATTGTTTTCCAAACAATATTAGCAAAATATAACCGCATGGAATAACCAAGGCCCTTATTTGGTGCCACAGGATCACCAAATCTACAATTTAGAATCCCAATTGGCAAGAATCTGCACAAAATACAACAGCCTTCTAGGTCTTTTTGTTCTGGAGAAGAAGATGAAAATAGGTTTTGAGGTCATGGCCTGTGAGGCCCTTATTTGTTCTGGAGAGGAAGGTGAAAAAGAAAAGTTTACGGACGGACGGGTGGATGGACGCCATGCCATGCCACAATCCCATCGGGCCTTTCAGGCCTGATGAGCTAAAAATGTGAACTAAACCACCTTTAACTTCAAGTGAATGCAGAGGTAAACCTAGTGTTAAGGGAATAGTGATATTGTATACTGAATTGATGGCGAGTAAATGAACAACACACAAGTGCATTGTCTGTGATCGTAGTTAAAATGCCACATGTATAAATAGTCCTTGGCTGGCGAAGAAATACGAAACATTTTAGAATTTCAAATTATTTTAAAAAGCTACAATATTCCTGACACAATGGTTCACCTTGTTAATGTTGAGTACCTCTGCTATTCGATCCATGTAAAGTGCCTATGATTCATTGTTCAAATTTATTCTAAAATTGTAAAATAGATGTAGCGTTACTATGACATCCATATGGCGATCATTTCGTATCAAAATCAAGTGTGTGTATAATTGTTTGTACTGAGCTAAGGATATAAATCTGATATATACCAAACACTCCAATATGACTTCTATTTGCTTCTATCTTGAATGAAACTAATCACATTCACTGGTTTGGTTTGAAGGATCCACAACACACACAGAGAATGGGTTACACCAATATGTGTCTGAACTGAATAAGTGTACCAATTATATATTTGTTATCACTTTAGACAAGAATGTCAATTTGACATGGCTACTTCATGTGTGTGAAGTCCCCAAAGTACACATAATTAAACATAATCTTGCCATCATATTGGTCGTTAAAAGTGCAAATGCGTGACTGCCGTCCTTACATTTAGTTTGCCAACCGAGAGTGGTCCTGGAAATGGTTTGTTAACCCTTAAACGTTGTGTTTACATTATTACACTGAAATACATCATTCAGATGTGTAGGGGTAATTTATATTTATGTGTATGTCCTTCATTTTCCAACTTATTTTTCATTTGGTAAACGAAACATTTAACATAATCCATACTAAATCGAGATATTCAGATAGCAGATTGAACGATGATTGGTCTCGGGGATTGCTTGTAATTGTAAATTTGCTTCCGAAAATTCTCATCATTATTTTATAGAATGTTTTATGTATTCTGATATAAGGCAGAAAATGTTTCGAGATATCAATAGAATATTGTAATAAAGTACTGATTATTTTAGACTTATTATTAAATGGCAGCGAATATCTTACCTACAATGACAACATTCAGATTTTTAAGGAAGTTTAAAGTACATAACTTTATTCGGAAGATTTGATAATTAACCCATTAATCATTGTTAGCATTACTCTTTGTTCTTTCCTATTTTTTACTTGTCTATGTTTTCTTTCTTCCTTGTAATTATACATCATTTCTTTCCTGTTTTGGATATATCATTGTACATGTATTACGTTTAAATATATATGTACATAGGAGAGGGTTTCACTAAGTTGGATAACTTTTACCCAATCCTTTCAACTGGGTGAATATGATAACATCAATCAGATATACTAAGATGTCTCAATATAAAATCCAATACCACTACTTAAAAACAATAATTCTTAAAATTTGAATCGTCAATTGTGAAAACCGAGCCCTACATTATCAACAGATTGAATTTCATTTTATCTTCCAGAGAGGGAGATAACATGACCGTATTCTGCTCTGTTATAACATTTCTCTCCCACTTCCTATTACCATGATCCCAGTGGGATAGATCACAATACCAAGATCACAGAAAGATAACTGTTTCATTTTCATTAGGTGGCCAGCTAGTAGGCGTTAAAGATTAGTTAAAGATTACTTCAACAGGACCCATGCGAAGCAGTTTGTAACAGAACTGCATGTGACACGCATTTGAAGGTATTAGAACAATCGAAGGACGAATTGGAATCATGATTACATCCGTTTGAAATGCATTTCTTTCTTTTTTAATGACATGTTATATTACATAACGACCATGGTTGGTTTACCGTGACCTCGACAAAAAGGGAGTCAAACAACCGGTACTTAAGATAGTGTTACATTTGTTCATTGTCTAAATGGCATGTTTTATTAATTCAATTGATTATTAACTGGCAGTGAAGATCTTACTTAAAATGACAACATTCAGATTTTAAGGAACACTGTTTTATTAATTCAATTGGAGTCTCAAAACATAGTTTTTTTTCCAATGCTAATGACTTTAATAATTTTCAATTTACCAATATGATTGCTAAACAGCTGCCTCATCACCTTTGTTATATTATGTTATCATTTTCATAACATAAACTTTTACTCACTAGTGTTTTATTAAAGATCTTCTCATTGTGTGTGTCACTGTAACGTGGATCTTATCACGTCTATAGTCTTGTATTTGATTGAAAATACGTGTTGTGAAATACAAGTTCAAGTCCATGATAGTGTATATAATTTGTCTATTTCAACCATCAAGATGGTAAACCGTTTTTGGAACACCCATGCTGTAAACATTTTCCGTACAAAATGAGAATTTAAAATTTACATAACATTATTGAGATTTTATACAACTCACAAGATTGAAATCAGCTAAAGCTGAGAAAATATATTTATATATCTATTGTGGATGACTCAAATGTCCATGGATATGATGCAGTTCACATTATATCAGGATACATGTATTTGTTGTAAACGTACTGCTGCAGTACATCAGCTTCTGACAGCATTTCATTTGACGCTGAACACTCTTTCGTCTTTATTCTTCAGTCATCTGTTATATCTGCTTGTACCAACACTCCACTTTATTAATATTATGAAAGTTATCGCTCAGCCGTTCTATTAACTTAGTTATATCCTATTATCTGCCCGCCAGTGGCACGGCAACTTTGTCTGCAGTAGAGAACTGTTCTACACGCAGTAAGGTTTGGGTGCAATGCTACACTGAAGTTCAGTGTAGTACCACCCATGGTTCGCTAGTTCCAGCCGATGCTCGCAGGTTTCACCGCAATGCATAGCCACATGGCGTTGTGGGCTTTCTCCCTGCCATAATACTAGCAGCCGCGATATAAGTGAAATACTCTTGAAAGCGGCGTTAAACCCGAACTCACTCACTCACTCCTATTATCTGTTTCTGACTGCTACATTGTCACATGTAGGATGACCTTGTTGCAATACTAAAACCAGGAGTTACCTGAAGAAGTTTACGGGCGGACGGACGGACGAATGAACGGATGGATGGATGGACGCCAGCTTATGACAGCATTTAATTACACGCTGAACACTCATACGTTTCAATGGATTACACCACTGCACTTATTGACTGGTCTTTATTCTTCCTATAGGTCAGTCATCCGTTATATATGCTTGTGCCAACACTCCACTTCATTACTATTATGGAAACCTATCGGTCAGCTATATTATCTGTTTCTGACTGCTACATTGTCATGTGTAGGATGATCTTGTTTCTAGGTCACTAAACTACTAAAACCAGGAGTTACCTGAAGAAAGTTTCAACAATATGAAGTTAAAACTACGTTAAGCAGACAAGTGTTTCCGATACTTCAACGTCTGTTAGCAAGGATTAAGACTTCCAGACGGAAGATATCGTTATTGTCGATATGTCTTAGCTGTAATTGAAAAACATTGCAGTAGCAAATCAACCGAGTTTGATTCTCGATCGGGTGAACGGGATGCAAAGCAATTACCCTTGATCCTAATTCCACACATGCACTTTCAGTTTGTTCTGTGAGTGTTAAAGGTGAGGTGAGGTGAGTTGTGGTTTAACGCTGCTTTCATGAGTATTTCACTTATATTATGGCTGTTAGTATTATGGCACGCAACGCCGTGTGGCTATGCATTGCCAGTGTTGTGTTAATTTGATGTTTCGGTGTTGAAAGACGTATATAATCGGTTACATGTTATATGACATGTATGCCGTCTGTTTCTAGTTTCATGAGTATTCTGTTCATATATATCATGTATGCTGGTGAACAAGAGATACATTGCCATACGTTTGTTGACAAACTAGATTTTTTATAGAAACTATAAAATCTGTCATTATCGTTCTTAATGCAAGTACCAGTATTATTAAGTATGAGTAATAGAAGAAAACGTTCCATTCAATTTGATATCGAATTTCCTTGTGCTCCTTTTCACGCCTCACAGTTGTACATGTCAAGAGCAAAGGGACTCAGATTATTGATCATAATTAATTCCAACGAGTTTTATAATGAAATCACAGACCTAAGCAGCTAAACTGTCAGGATTGGCCATTTGTATTTATCTCTGATGCTTTTCTTGATTAAACATTTATGAAAATAGACATACAAAACAACACTGGCATTAGAGGTTTATGTCGAGTGTAAAAAGCAGGGTAAAAACACATTCCAAGTTATCTATGGCTTTGTTTACCCTTGATAAATGCTAATAAGTAATATACAGCTGACATAAAACTAATGATTTGGTTTGTAGCTCATCAGGATTTGCATTATTTAATTTAAAATAGTTAATTGATAAATAATCCTAAGATTGAAGACAGACAAAAGGCATTGGTCATAGGGTCTCTATAATGGAGTTGGACATGCCACATTAACCAGTTTTAATCCACATTCATCAATATAGATCTAAACAGGATTTGATACCTTCTATAGGAAAATTGAAATGATTAAATAACAATCGAATTTGCAATGGGAGTGATTCATTTATAACTTTGAATGTAATGTACAAAACATATCCATTTGCAGTTAGTAATTTTTTTAACACACCACTGAACAATAACTTATCGGACTTCGACTACATAGGGATTCAAAAGATCTGACTTAGCTTTGTCATATCTCTTAACCTCCATTTAACTTTTCAATTGCTGCACTTAAGTCACATCCAAAGTTTCGTTCAGAACCGAGACATTTTGATTTAAAAACCCATTGAGATCAACACCTAACATCAAAGTTTATTGGATCTCATAACTCTCTCCTGTGAAGACAAATACTATGTTTAGCTCGATTCTCTGGTCGCCATACATGCAATAACCTTCTTGACCAATGTTTATATAGCTTAATAGTTGTCCCGTACGTGTTACAAAGGAGTGCTTGAGATGAGAGTTACACTGATATTCAAACAAAACAGAACGTTACAAATACACATGGTCATGTGGCATCTTCACCAGAATGTGTTCTAACAATCACTCTAGTCTTCTGTCTGAACTAACATCTAAAGAATAACTTCAAGTGATATTCTATCATGCATGAAGGGATATGGTTTCGCTTTGCTGATTATATGATTTTTATATGACTTTTTAGCTGGCTAATTTAAAGTTTAAAGTCAGTTTCATTGAAAATATGAAAACAGAAAATATATTATTATAACTGTCTATGGCAGAGCCACGCAAAGCGAGACCTGGGGTCGAGTATTTATTGATTCTCTAATATTGGTTTCTTTAGAGAGTTTTGTAGTAAAACCACATTAATTACTTAGTCAAATCTTTACGTGCTTCTCTTCAAAGAATAGCCAATAGTTTGTGTTCATATGAAGCGATGTCATTTAACCTAACGTGTACCTGATAAATGCTTTGGTTACATGTAAGTGTGCTGTAATACTCATGAAAGTCTTGCATTGGAAAAGCTTCAAGGAAACAACCGTTGGAATCTTTACAGTACTAATTCTATTTTTGCTCTTGCTCATGTTTCAAGGAAACAACTGTTGGAATTTTTAAAGGCCTGATCTTTTAAAAGTAGTTACAACACGGGGCACTGAAATCTATTTTCACATTTATTGTATTGTTTTTACACACTATCAAAAGTTTATTTTAAAGTTGAGATTTTAATCAATAAAACATTTAGCCAGTTAAAATCGAAAAGCTGCGTTTGTATTTGTATTAAAGCAAAGGGTTAATATAGATGAAAAATGAAGATATGAAACGAATAACAAAATGTGTCAAAGGTATGCTGCTTTAAAATAAACAATCAACGGTTTCTTAACACAAAATGATGAAAGGACTTGCTACCTATCTCTCCTTGTTTACATAAAAGGTTCCCAGTATCAAGAATAACCCTCTCGAAGAGCTTCAACTCGCCTCCTCCTGATATAAAACAATCACCTGAAGAGCATCTGAGGAAAACTGTACTTTCGTTGAGGTGTCTGAGCGAGCCCTGCAATATTTTCAACACCAGGACACCCTTAAATTGTTCCTTTAATGTTCAATAATATTCAAATTATTGCTGACCCAGGAAGAGTGTCAGCATTGTTACCTCTCTGTGTAACTGCTTGACTGTATGGTATTGCTATCTGAGTGAGTGAGTGAGTGAGTGAGTGAGTTAGGGTTTAACGCCGCTTTCAAGAGTATTTCACTTATATCGCGGCTGCTAGTATTATGGCAGGGAGAAAGCCCGCAACGCCATGTGGCTATGCATTGCGGTGAAACCTGCGAGCAGCGGCTGGAACTAGCGAACCATGGGTGGTACTACGCTGAAATTCAGTGTAGCATTGCACCCAAACCTTACTGCGTGTAGAACAGTTCTCTACTGCAGACAAAGTTGCCGTGCCCCTGGCGGGATTGCTATCTGAGGATACGGGACGCCTTGCTTGTGGTTCTCAACATAAGGTACGTACAACTTCTGTATCAAGGATCTGATTTTGGTGACCGTGTTGACTGAGACTGCCTTTATGTCTGGACTTTTCATCTAGAAGATCTGTACTTATACCCCTCATTTCACTGACCTACGACTTTCATAAGTATTCCTGACTATTCCCGACTCTTCTCAACATTTTGGCTAAGACTTTGTCGGCATCAGTCGTGGAAAATTTGGGGCCAAATATAAGATAGCCCATGAGTCATCAAATTGTCTTTATTTTAATTACAATCCTTTACTTTGATTTAGTTCATATTGACCTACGATAGTTCTAGCCAAATGAAAAACTTTTCCATAACAAACATTGTAAACAAACTGTTTTAAATTATTTAAGTTGTGACAAAAAAAATCAATATTAAATTACAATATGTAGGAGGAATGATAACATGTAATTCCCAAATTTTTGACATTAAAGAAAACATTGAAAAGGAATTCATTCACGCATATTTGGATTTTCATGAACTACTTGTGAACTAAGAGTAGACAAAGTGGTCTTCATTGTATACGGACTGATGATATAAATGCAATGTTCTAAAATCTCCTTCACCGTTTTAAAAATACGTTTACATATGTAATATTGTTATATTTCTTGCTATCCGAAGTTACAACATAGGAATAAATCAGATTCATGTTTCTGTGATCCAATAACATCGTTTTTGGTGAAACAAAAACTATTGAATATTTCAAAATTGTTTTCTTTGAACGGAGGCACGTTTTGCTTGGAAGCTAAGCTATAAGATTTTATCAAATGAAGTTCCAAAGAAACTAATCAGAATATCTGTGATGCCCGATCTCTATCGCCCAATTTGCATTATATTTTGTGTTAAGCTTTGTATATTTCACTTTGTAGGATGAGTTGTGAAGTTTTCGAATTTAAATTTCAATGAGTGAGTGAGTGAGCATTGTGAAAACAAATGTGCTGTAACGTGATAAAATATCACTTAATATTCCTTGGAAGTTGGTTAAAACCAATGACTGGGTGAAAACGTTCTAGCAGAGTGAAAATCAGTTTTCCGTTTAGTTCCCCAACGTTTGAATATTATCTTAAGTGGATCTATGTGCATCAAAATATTACCCTACATCTCATCATGAAATCGTAACGTATTTTTACGCACTGATTAAGAGTTGCTCTAGAGGTTTTAAAATCCAAGGTTAAGCGATGTTTATGTGCTGTAATAGCAGGATCACCATGCGATCTGATAAGACTTGATAGTATTAATTTTGATAAATATAGTTCAAACTGTTCAAACTGCAGCTGAGTTCTGTGTTGGTATTTTTTTCTTTGAAATAAAACAAAATTCACTACCCACAGAACTCGATTTTCCAACATCTCTACAACTACAATGCCTCCTAAAAAGGCATGTAGAGGTCTGAGGCTGGGTCCATGGTTTTCACATTTGACTTTGTGTCACCTCAACATTGAACAAGGCATTAGTCCATTTTGGGAATCGTTCTATTTCTGCTTCGTGTTGATAATAAGCACGTCATGCATATGTAAGTTCTGTGTTTCTGTAAATCCATGGCTGTAGAAGAAATACGAAACCTTTTAAGATTTCAAATTATTTTAAAAAGCTACATTTTTCCTGACACAATGGTTCACCTTGTTAATGTTGAGTATCTCTGCTATTCGATCCATGTAAAGTGCCTATGATTCATTGTTCAAATTTATTCTAAAATTGTAAAAATAGATGTAGCGTTACGATGACATCCATATGGCGATCATTTCGTATCAAAATCAAGTGTGTGTATAATTGTTTGTACTGAGCTTAGGATATACATCTGATATATACCAAACACTCAAATATGACTTCTATTTGCTTCTATCTTTGATGAAACCAATCGATCACATTCACTGGTTTGGTTTGAAGGAAGTCCACAACACACAGAGAGAATGGGTTACACCAATCTGTGTCTGAACAGAGTAAGTGTACCAATTATATATTTGTTATCACTTTTGACAAGAATGTCAATTTGACATGGCTGATTGATGTGTGTGAAATCCCCAAAGTACACATAATTAAACAGAATCTTGCCATCATATTGGACGTTAAAAGTGCAAATACTTGACTGCCTTCTTTACATTTAGTTTGCCAACCAACAGCGATCCTGGAAATTGTTTGTTAAACCTTAAACGTTGTGTTTACATTATTATACTGAAATACACCATTCAGATTTGTAGTGGTAATTTATATTTATGTGTATGTCCTTCATTTTCCAACTTATTTATTATTTGGTAAACGAACATTTAACATAATCCATACTAAATTGAGATATTCAAATGGCAGATTGAACCATGATTGGTCTCGAAGATAATCCTGCTTGTAATTGTAAATTTGCTCCCGAAATTCTCATCATTATTTTATAGAATGTTTTATGCATTCTTATATCAGGCAGCAAATGTTTCGAGATATCAAAAGAAAATGTGTAATATAGTACTGATTAATTAAGACTTCTTATTAAATGGCAGGGAATATCTTACTTTCAATGACAACATTCAGATTTTTAAGGAATTTGAAGTACATAAGTTTATTAGGAAGATTTGATAATTAACCCTATATAATCTATCATTGTTAGCATTTCTTTGTTCTTTCCTATTTTTTACTTGTCTATGTTTTCTTTCTTCCTTGAAATATACATAATTTCTTTCCTTTTTTTGATATATCATTTTACATGTTTTACATTTAAATATATATGAACATAGGAGAGGGTTTCACTAAGTTGGATAACTTGTACCCAATCCTTTCAACTGGGTGAATATGATTACATCAATCAGATATACTAATATGTCTCAATATGAAATCCAATACCACTAGTAAAAAGCAATAATTCTTAAAATTTGAATCGTCAATTGTGAAAACTGAGCCCTACATTATCAATAGTTTTTATTTCATTTGATCTTCCATTGTTTTTGCACAGGAGACACGTTTGGTTCGCATTAGACTTTGTGTCACCTCAAGGATGAACAAGGCATTAGTCCATTTTGGGAATCGTTCTATTTCTGCTTCGTGTTGATGATAACAACGTCATGAATATGTTAAGTTTGATGTTTCCGTAAATCCATGGCTGACAAAGAAATGCGAAACATTTTAAAAATTTAAAATTATTTTAAAAAGCTCAAATGTTCAGGACTTGTTGAGTGCCTCTTGCTACTGACCTATGTAAAGTAGCTAAGATCCATTGCTCAAATTTATTCCAAAATTTTCTGTATAGACATTACGTAAAAGTGACATCGATATGAAGATTATCAAAATCAAGTGTGTGTATAAGTGTTTGTACTGAGGTAAGGAAATAAAGCTCACAGATGTCAAACACTGCAATAGGACACTCTATTTTCTTCTAGCTTCGATGGAACAAGGAAGTCCACGACTCACACAGAGAAATCGGTTACATCATTATTTGTTTGAACTGAACAAGTGTACCAATTATATATTTGATATCACCTTAGGCAAGAATGTCAATTTGAGTAGAGTAAAACTAGGAAGATGGTGAAGAGAATGGGTTTATCCTCCGAGGTTGAATGGAGGATAATCCCCTTTTCTAAAGAACCATTGTTTCCTGTCCGGAGGAGAAGTTCTTTCAATTCGCTCTATTGTATGAGACAATGAAATCCCTGGAGCGTGAGCGAGTTACTGCGGGTCTAGGGTTCGACCACCCGCGTAGTTAAAGGGGCTTCCCGACTATTCGAGTCGGCCAGCCAGCGAACCCGTTCTAGGGGTTCGAACACCCGCGGAGTTAAAGGGGCTTTTCGACTATTCGAGCAGGCGAGCATGATTGTGTTCCCGGCGTTTATGATGTGTGAACATGAATGGACATTCACAAAACAAAATGTATCTATGTAAACCAATTTTATAAGAGTTTTATATGAGTTTTTTTTTTGCCTTGATTTTGGTTGTCAACTTTTTAAAATATGGTAGTTATTAGTGATATGAGGTGAAATGAAGGCTGCAATTGAAAACAAAATTTTATCGTACAGAACTCAAAAACGTATTCATATTCGTAAGCACGTCTATGTTGTTTTATAAAACAAGTTGATCAGTGTATCAGTGAAAATCTATATACCTCATTGAGACATCGTGAATAGTACTGTGCTTTCAGATATATCGTGTTTAACGTTATGAGTTTATGAAACGTTTGATTGGATAGAGCATAGATCATACAAGTGTAGATAGTCTAGTAGTCTACTAACAGTCACGTAGCAATAAGAAATGTGGTGCGTTTTAATAATAATAATAATAATAATATAGGAAGTTATTACTGATATATGTACTCGGTTGATACGACTCACTACAGCGTACGACAGTCATGAGAGCGAAGAAGGTGAACAAGATTAAGCTGTATCGAGAAAGAAAGGTGTATGGTTTTGACGGCTTAATAAGGCGCCGTTTTCATAGTAAAACATCCATATATGGGCATTGTACTATAGGGGTCAGCTCGAGTTCGTGTGGATTGTCATTGCTGTAAAACATCTGAATTAACATGAGTTGCGTATTCCAGCATCAAACACATACATTTATAAAAGACATTAGGTGTTTTACATCGTGTGAACAACGACACTATATACTCTTGAGATGAACATCAAGTTCAGTCATCAAATAGACTTTTATGAAAATGACATACCTTGACAAGCTAGCTCGTAAATCAACGTCTGTTATTATATACGTTGATATGATATGTTTTCCAAAATGAAATTCAGCTATATACGATACACGTTATACTATGTCCACCCATATAACCAACGTGGCAGAACATAAGCAACTTTTACGGGTTTGTTAACTGGCGAGGTCTAACGAGGCAAGACCTCTTTGGTCTTAATCTACATGACTCAACAAATTGATCTTCTTCTTCTATGAAAATAGGCAGAAAACTCTCTCTTCCTTCATTTTCGACAGAGACTCTCAACGTATCAGTCGTGTTGAGTTTATGCTTAAAAACGTACGATGGGAAGGAAAGTGTACGTTCCGGATACCCAGAAGTTTATAGACTTTCTACATCGCAGAAGTAAAGGTGAAAAAATGGTGAAAGCTCGCCCGGGTTCGGGTCTCATCCTCGTCACATCACCACCATCACCACCAGTACCACCCCCAACACCACCCAATGAGGACGTGGTCCAGAAAGCAGAGACGAAAGGACAAAAGCGTACTACGAAACGCAAACGAGAGGACGACCTATCTCCTCCAATCGAGGGACATGGCTCTGCCAAACGAAGGGAGATTATAACTCTCAATCCGAGAGATATATTTGTATAGTAACTATGTTGTGTCCCTACAGCGCATGCGCCTCATTTTAACATATAAGCGTCGGTTAGAGACTGGTCGTTACTCAGGAGAGACTTAGATTTCCTATCAGTGTGCCACGTGTCGAGGCCTGTTGGCCGTAGATGCTCATGGGGAAGATGGGAGCGGACTCTTTACCTGTGTGTACTGCAAGACTAAATTGAAATACACGTATCACCGTTTCATAGTACATAGCGACAAGTGTACCGTGAGAAGAAAATTATCTATCCACTTTCCTTCATGCTCTTGTGACGACAACAAGATACTATAAAACGCCAGCGCAGAAGGAACAGAGGGACATTTTCCCTCTTACCGGCACACGGATAAGACGTTTTTTTTTAAAATGAAGACGAGAACTTCAGAAGATAGTGTTGTACCGAGAGATATATTCTCAACGTTTGGCAAGACGACCCAAGCTAGGAAATCCAAGATTTCTAAAGCAAAGTCTTCGGCGAAGAGGCGACGGGTTACCTCTCAGAAGAAACCTGTTACGCACCAGAACAAGAACTCGAAACGGACTTCATCTAAAGGGAGCGAGCATAGGAAACCGACTGTAGTGAACATACAACACATCTCGACGACACAAGGCGTTGTGGACAGGGCTCTAGCTGCGCTAAAGAGACAGAGGCTAGAAAAGTATAAAAAGACTTCTTCTCAACCTCTCCGCACATATCTGTATTAGATCAGAATGGAGCGGGTCGCCTGTCCGGATTGTGGGAAGAGTTTTACACGAAATGACAACCTATTGAGACATCAGAAGCAGAGGCATGGGTTGACTCCTTACACACCTCAACCTCCTCCTCCTCCTCTGAATGACCAGTCTCTGTCGCTGTCTCCTCCTCCTCCTCCTCCTCCTCCTCCGCCTCCTCAGAGTGGCCAGTGGAGCGGTCAGTCTCCGCCTCCTCCTCCTCCACCTCCTCCTCTACCTCAGAGTGGCCAGTGTCAGCCTCCTCCTCCTACTCCTCCGCCTCCTCGTGAGCAGCGATTCCAGCTCGAGATTCCCTCCAACGCTCTCGTGGTCGGGCCAAGCGGTTCGGGGAAGAGTGTATTCGTCTTCAACCTATTACGACACGGCTTGATTCAACCATTACCAGATTTGATCGTTTGGTGTTATTCCGTGTGGCAACCTCTATACGAGAGCATTCGTCAAGCCTTACCCCAGGTCCAGTTTGTGAAAGGACTACCCTATAACCTGGAGGAGGACAATTACTTTGATGCCCATAAGCAGAACGTGTTGGTTCTAGACGATTTTCTGGCGGAAGCCAAGAATGACAAGCGGATATCCCGTCTGTTTACTCAAACTTCCCATCACAAAAATGTATTGATCTTTCTCCTATTGCAAAACCTGTTCCCGAGAGGCAAGGAATCTCGTGACATTGCTCTCAATTCGCATTACGTGACCCTATTCAACTCGCCTGTAGACAGACAACAGGTGAAGGTATTTGCGAGAAGAATATTCCCCGATGATATAGGTAGATTCATGAGTGTTTACGAGAGAGCTGTTGAAACACCTTATGGAAACCTAACGGTGGATCTCAAACCTTCAACGAGTGAAACGAATAGACTACATCTCAACGTCCTGTCACAACGAAATATAACCAACCGTCAGCAGGGTCGTGGTGGTGGTACGCAACACCACCGAGAGATAAAAGAAATCTCACCTGACTCAGATCTTCAGACAGGTCGTGACGTTCGAGCTGAACATACGTCTCATTCCCTTCTGGACGACACTGCATCCATTTCGAGCGAAGAGTCTGGACCTTTCACCATGGCGACGGCTTGTACATCCTGTGGCACGTTGCTGAGCGATGTCGATTCGTTGCAACACCATATACGATCTTGGTGCCCGGCAGATCATCAAGGTGCTTTGAAATCCAACAAGAGGAAACGTGTCATCTATGACAGTGACACCGAGGATGAGGGACTACAGCGCCGTCAGAAAGGTGGTGGTAGTAGTGATCACGCTGTCCAATCTGCTCCTCCGCCTCCACGCCACTGGCCAGTCACCGACACGGAAGCAGAGGAATGGCAAAACGTAGGCTTGCAACGTATCTGGAAACGGGTCTATACCCTTTATCAAGACGTGATGAGAGTCAAACGACAAAAATACCAACGACTAGGTCGAACGGCAGAATGGATAGACAGAAAAATGAAACAGCTTTGGGAACTGAAACTGGCCGAAAGTCTCAACAGTATCCTAGAGTTTACCCAATACTTTAAAGAGGCTCCCCTGTTTCTACCCCTTCTCGTCAGTCTGGGCGACATGGATCCGTCAACGGACCAGTCCACCCTCAAAAGTAAGGTCCGTCGTTTCACGAAACCTAAACTGAGAGACATTCTGACTCACCTGGATATGCCTGAAATTGAGAGCGACTCTGACTCGGATATGGCTACCGAAAACGACGGGGCTAATGCAGATGACGAGCAGAGTGAATAGGAATAACAAACGCTTCCAGAGATATCACTATCAGTCAACTCTCAGCGTTCGAAGAGACAGGATGCGTTCTAAATTAGCCAATTCCAAAACGGTTCACATCATTAAAACATTACATGATCCTATCAACAGGAAGAAGAAGAAGAAAGGTGATAAGAAGCGTCCAATTTCCCTCTATGTCAACGGGCTTATTAAGCTGGGACCTCCCGGGCATCGAAATCAAACCAAGAGATGAGGTCTCAGGATATTCATCCCAAGGGATAGACTATATAAGAGGACGGATACTTTAAAATGCATAGGAAAATATGTGTTATTTTCAAATCGGTTACACTTTCCATACTGAACAGGAACTGTGTATGTGTATCTCAAATTAGTTGTACATTATATTTTCAATACTGTATGTAGAACACCTTACTGCATGTAGAACGCCTTGCTGTTTATCACAAATGTATCTCATCTTGTAATAAATAAGTCAGTCTAAACCAGGTTATTTTGTTATGTTTTCTGTGTGTAAGTCTTCATAAGATATAGAGGAGGGTTTGAAATTACGTTTGAATAGCTTTGAAATGTGACAATAGACAACCATTTTGAAAACGAGACGAGTATTACAATGCATACATCCAAGCAATGCTACGATATGGTAACGCATCAGTCGTGTTCCAGTTTAACGTCCAAAACCCATTATATACAATGTACAGATGATCATGTTGATACTGCAACGGATGTTAGAAAGTACCACCGTCAGAGCAGGACATGTACATGTTAAGATACTCGTTTCAAGACATTTTACAATAAATGACAAGACATCACAAACCATTATAAAATAGTACAGTCCATTGCATTATATATTACTATGTATTATAGGGGTGTGAAGGCAATATAAAGTTTGATGGTCACTATTGATTGAATACTTAAAATTTAAGACAGTTGAGAACCTCCCACCAGTTAGCTCTCACATAGCAAACTGGAACATGTCAATGTTCACATGAAACCAATTGTAAAACTTATAGGGATTAAGATATTGATATTGATATTGATAACAGGTTTCCTGATATACTGTGTGTCCTTTGATACGAACCTAAATACTAACTGTCATGATATAAATTCAAAAACCTCGATAAATCTATACAGAGATGCCTAAAAAACGCTTGCCCCGTTATAGTGCATAGAGGAGAGATGGACCACGTGCGTTTGAGCGGGCCAGTGTTATAACAGTGTTACAACGGGGGAGGTACGGCGACGTCAACCAAATAATGGGTAGATTCACTGCTCAAGTGTCAAGCTTCGCTGGTCATTGTCTGCTTATCTTAGCTATAGGTCTTGTCTCGTTAGACCTCGCCAGTTAACAAACCCGTAAAAGTTGCTTATGTTCTGCCACGTTGGTTATATGGGTGGACATAGTATAACGTGTATCGTATATAGCTGAATTTCATTTTGGAAAACATATCATATCAACGTATATAATAACAGACGTTGATTTACGAGCTAGCGTGTCAAGGTATGTCATTTTCATAAAAGTCTATTTGATGACTGAACTTGATGTTCATCTCAAGAGTATATAGTGTCGTTGTTCACACGATGTAAAAACACCTAATGTCTTTTATAAATGTATGTGTTTGATGCTGGAATACGCAACTCATGTTAATTCAGATGTTTTACAGCAATGACAATCCACACGAACTCGAGCTGACCCCTATAGTACAATGCCCATATATGGATGTTTTACTATGAAAACGGCGCCTTATTAAGCCGTCAAAACCATACACCTTTCTTTCTCGATAGAGCTCAATCTTGTTCACCTTCTTCGCTCTCATGACTGTCGTACGCTGTAGTGAGTCGTATCAACCGAGTACATATATCAGTAATAACTTCCTATATTATTATTATTATTATTAAAACGCACCACATTTCTTATTGCTACGTGACTGTTAGTAGACTACTAGACTATCTACACTTGTATGATCTATGCTCTATCCAATCAAACGTTTCATAAACTCATAACGTTAAACACGATATATCTGAAAGCACAGTACTATTCACGATGTCTCAATGAGGTATATAGATTTTCACTGATACACTGATCAACTTGTTTTATAAAACAACATAGACGTGCTTACGAATATGAATACGTTTTTGAGTTCTGTACGATAAAATTTTGTTTTCAATTGCAGCCTTCATTTCACCTCATATCACTAATAACTACCATATTTTAAAAAGTTGACAACCTATATCAAGGCAAAAAAAAAACTCATATAAAACTCTTATAAAATTGGTTTACATAGATACATTTTGTTTTGTGAATGTCCATTCATGTTCACACATCATAAACGCCGGGAACACAATCATGCTCGCCTGCTCGAATAGTCGAAAAGCCCCTTTAACTCCGCGGGTGTTCGAACCCCTAGAACGGGTTCGCTGGCTGGCCGACTCGAATAGTCGGGAAGCCCCTTTAACTACGCGGGTGGTCGAACCCTAGACCCGCAATAACTCGCTCACGCTCCAGGGATTTCATTGTCTCATACAATAGAGCGAATTGAAAGAACTTCTCCTCCGGACAGGAAACAATGGTTCTTTAGAAAAGGGGATTATCCTCCATTCAACCTCGGAGGATAAACCCATTCTCTTCACCATCTTCCTAGTTTTACTCTACTAATTTGACTTGACTAATTCACGTGTGCAAAGTTTTAAGGAGTGCACATAATGAAACAGAATCTTGCCATCATGATGGACGTGAAAAGATCAAATACTTGACTTGCGTCCTTAAATTCAGTTTGCTTTATCTGAGACTGACAGGGATCCTGGAAATGCCATGATAACTCTAAAACGTTCTGTTAATATCATCATACTGAAAAACATCATTCATGTTTATAGCAGTGATTTATGTTTATTCCTCAATACCAAATCAAATTCCAAAACTTACAAACAATAATTCAACTTTGAATTAAATCACCAATTATATAATCTAAGCCTTATGAGAGTATACAAAGCAAATGGTTTTGTGTATTATTCTCGACTGAGGTCAGAGTCTAATCGTTATTGAAACAACAATAAATTCTCAGCAAAAGTCAACAGCAACGCATAACGTTGCTTGTCGAGGATAGGTTGACAGATTCATGGCCACAAATCCGTATTGAGCATGACCACTGCGAGCATCAAAACAGGGATGACATCTAGGTAAGATACCAGGTTAGTGAAAAAGCCCTTTGGAATCTCATTCGAAATGTCAACCAAGGTTTGCTTAAGGTCGTTCAAGGTTATAGGCTGACGTTGACGTCTTCTCAATCTTTCCTCCATCTCATCCTAAACATGCTGAAAAGGGTTGAGATCTGGAGAAGCGGCCGGCCAAGGAAGAGTTTTAATGTTATGCTACACACAGAATTTGTTTACAACTTGAACCCCATGTCTTTGAAGACTTGGTTACACATGAGGCAGAAAAACTTCATCTCTATAACGGATACCTGTTAGATTACCATCAACGTCAAGCAGTTCTGTTCTGTGATTATAACGCTTCCAACGCCAAAATGATTGGGTTGCAGACCGCACGAATCAGCGTAACGTTCGCCAGGACATCAACAGGCACGTGGTCGCCCCACACTAGTGTGAACAGAAAATAACATTATGCCAGTATCTGCTTCTGTGCCTTAGATGCACCATAACAAACATGCATTTGGGTGACGTTGCAACATAACTGGACCGATTCCTGATAGTTCTTGCACCAATAGGCCTTAGGCCCGGAAAGGTACGGTCAGTAAATACGGTAGTTTGGAAAGAAATTTCTGAGATATGTGAGCCTGATATGGTTGTCCTTGCTGCGTGAGGTAACGGGTGGCCTTCCTGCACTTTGGCGATCTCTGGTGCTGCCAGTTTGTTGTTACCAGTTCCACTGACAAGACACCCTATTTCTGTAAACACAAAAACGTCTCCCAGTGTCATTGAATAAGATCCAATAAATAATGTGAGTTTATGTTCACGCTCAATCGAAGATCTGAGAACGTATACTGAAATGAGTGTAAGGTCTTTTGTCAAGTCACTTGGCGATCTTAAAATCTCAGACATGTTTCACATGAAAAGGCTGTGGGAGTAACATTGCATGTCAACACATGCATGCTCGAATTATATTACCTTGTTGTATTATTTATAAGCATCATTACCGTAAAACCATTGGATTAAATGAAAGGTTATATGGCATAACGACAATGGTTGGTTTACCTAACCTCGACAAAAACTAGGTCTAACAACCAGTAGTTTAGATAGTCTTACTGTTTTTCTTTCTTAATGCCATGCTTTATTAATTTAAATAAACACAAACACGAACACTTAAAATCAGTAGTTCCCTGAAGAAAGTTTCAAGAATATGTAGTTTAAACTACATTAAGTAGACTTAAACTTATATATAAGCGTATACTTAAACGTCTGTTAGCAAGGATTAAGAATTCCAGACGACGGTTTCTTCTTTGTCGATACGTATTAAGAGTATTTGGTTCATATATATCGTATCTGCTGGTTAACAAACGAGTCATTACCTTAGAGTTTGGAAAAAAAACTTGGTTTTGTTGATAAAAATCGTATCTAAAAGTGACCATTCGCTGTCGTAAGGCAAGCCCAAGTTTTACTAAATATGAGTAATGTTTAGAACAGAAGAAAACGTTGAATTCAATCTCATATCGAATTTTATTTTCATATTTGTCCTTTACACTCCTCACAATTGTAGATTCAGAGAGTCAGATTAATGTAATTTCAACAGGACTCACAGAGCTGAGCAGCTCAACAGAACGTGATTTCTCATGATGGGCCAATTGTATTTATATCTGATGCTACACATATATGGCTTAGTTTATCCTTGATACTTATTACATAAAAAGAAGCTTTTGGTCTATAGCCCATCAGGATTTGATTTTACTTTAGGATCCTAAGGTTGAAGACAGACATAAAACATTGTTCATGTGGTCACTATAATATATTTGAGGGGGTAAAAAATGTGACGCTGTACAATGATAATGCCATATAACAACCCGTGTCATATGCAATCTGGCATTATATATGGCTGAAGATTGATTAAATAACAATGGATTTGGGAGTGATTCCTCTGTAACTTTGGAGGAAAAGTACAAAACAAAGCAATCTGCTGTTATTTCTACACTCCTGAACAAAAAGTTAATCACCTTCAACTTCATAGGATTTTGCTAAGCTTTCTCTCAATCTCCGTTTAACTTTTCAGTCGCTGCACTAACGTTTTATCCAAAGTTTCTTTTAGAACCGAGACATTTTGACTTTAAAAAAAGGCCCATTGAGATCAACACCAATCTCGTTATTCTCTCCTATGAAGATACAGATACTTTTTAGCTCGAATTTTTTTTCGCACCAAATGCAATATCCTTCTTGACCAATTTTAATGTAACTTAATAGTTTCCCGTAAGTGACACAAAGGACCTGACACTGAGATATATTTGGATATTTATTGTTTTGTATTTACGTTTTTCCCAGCTACAATGTCTGGAGTCAAATAGGCAGTTTATACGTTACAACTTTACATTCCACATCCATCAATAGCATGCTGCAAGTTGTTAGAGAACAAGGTTACACAACATTGTATTGTAATCATGATTTCCGATTATTGCTTTCCGGTGGCATATAATTTGAAATGATTTCGTTGCAGAATTATATTCTTAGCCTATTTCAGAAAATCGTTCAGATGTCATTTGTTATTAATGTTGACTTTCAATTACAAATATAAAAACGCAATGCTGAACAGATAGGGTGTACAAGAGTTGATGCAGATAGTTGAATAAACATCGACATTACTGTATTACTGTACTATAATCATAATATTACTGGTCACTGTTTATATCGTTAAAAGGTAGTTTACTCTGAATTACGATAAGTATAAAGGAAAAGGGATCAGCAAAAACTGTACAATAGCGTAAGTAAATACTTTCCTAAAAGAGATTTTAAACGAATAAGTTGTTTAATATATTTATGGCAATATACTTACATTACCAATACAAATGTTCAATACACTTTTACAAAAAGATTTATAATAATAAAACAGCATATGGTACCGAACTTTCTGAAACTACAGTTCCTATAATCATAAACTACAGGTATAGTTGTGGATAGGATTTTGATCTAATCTTAGAGGCAGATAACATCATTTAACTATTTAACAGCAATTAATATGGGAATGTTGTTAATCCTCTTGGAATCATGGCTTTGCAGTTATATGGATTGTGATTGTCTTTACGAGTGGCTTAAACTATATACATTAACCTTTTTCAGTATGATATTAACCATTTTGGTTCCTTGCAAAGAGCGTGATGTAAAGAGAAAATTCCAAATCGATATATCAAGTCAGCGTGGCAGCTTTAGTCAGATTTGCTTCAATCTGTTGATTTGTAACCATTGTCCTATAACCATGCCGTTAATACCCTTTTTGATGATTATATGAGTGACATGGACCGTAATATGTTCATAGTTTTTCTTAAATAAAGTAAAAAGATACTTAACGTTTGACACTAATTATGTCCAGAGGTTAAACTATTATAACAAACTTTTCTTACCATGAAAACATGACACTTGTTGTTTCAAACGTTGAATTTTCTTACAAAAGTCCTACTTATTCCTACAATATAATCGTCACTTCTGTTTCACATTACAAGAACGGAATTGTTCACATCCTCCAAGTATTTGGATATGGAAAAGCTTTATCATTAATCAACTTTTAACCATGAAATGGTACGAGGACCAAAACATTGCCCTAGTACCCTAATTCTACATTATTTTATAGAAATCAATAAATCAAATCAATTATGATACCATTTGAATATACTTCTAAATTGTCACTTTCGGTTTCATCGAGAAATGAAATACAATACTTTAAAGAGATTTCCGGAAATATGTTATGTACACTGTAAAAATAGACCCATGGGCTCTGTATCTCATCAGGATTTATATTGTTTCTTGTTGAAGACTGAAACAGATTGTTTCCTTGATAAAGTACAATCCCGTCTTTATGTCTTTTTTCACTTAGTACTGCTCTTACAGTCTCAGCATTTGTATGAAAGTTGAAATTCAAACTCACTCACTCAAGTCTTTTATTATCGTTTTCCAAACAATATTAGCAAAATATAACCGCATGGAATAACCAAGGCCCTTATTTGGTGCCACAGGATCACCAAATCTACAATTTAGAATCCCAATTGGCAAGAATCTGCACAAAATACAACAGCCTTCTAGGTCTTTTTGTTCTGGAGAAGAAGATGAATATAGGTTTTTAGGTCATGGCCTGTGAGGCCCTTATTTGTTCTGGAGAGGAAGTTGAAAAAGAAAAGTTTTCGGACGGACGGTTGGATGGACGCCATGCCATGCCACAATCCCATCGGGCCTTTCAGGCCTGATGAGCTAAAAATGTGAACTAAACCACCTTTGACTTCAAGTGAATGCAGAGGTAAACCTAGTGTTAAGGGAATAGTGATATTGTATACTGAATTGATGGCGAGTAAATGAACAACAGACAAGTGCATTGTCTGTGAACGTAGTTAAAATGCCACATGTATAAATTGGTCCATGGTTTTCGCACAGGAGACGTTTCATTCGCATTAGACTTGTTTCATGTCAACATTGAACATGACATTAGTCCATTTTGGAAAGTGTTCTGTTTCTGCTTCGTGTTGATAATAACCACGTCATGTATATGTAAGTTCTGTGTTTACATAGATCCTTGGCTGGCGAAGAAATACGAAACATTTTAAAATTTCAAATTATTTTAAAAAGCTACAATATTCCTGACACAATGGTTCACCTTGTTATCCCACCGGTATGTAATAGCGTGGGATATAGTCATCACCCCGTCCGTCCGTCCGTCCGTCTGTCCGTCCATAATCATTTCGTTTCCGGAGCAGAACTCGAAAACCGTTCATCATATATTTCTGAAACTTTCTATGTGTATCAACCACCAACTGAAGTGGTGCCTTTTGATATTTTCAGATTTCTGAAAATTTTATGTTTGGTCGTTTCCATAGAAACTTGTTGAATTTGGACTTTCTTCAGAGACAGGTTCGTTTCCGGAGCACAGCTCCAAAACCGTTCATCATATCTTCCTGAAACTTTGCATGTGTATTACCCACTAACTGAAGTGGTGCCTTTTGATATTTTCAGATTTCTGAAAATTTTATTTTTTTCGTTAACATAGAAACTTGTTGAATTTGGACTTTGTTCAGAGACAGGTTCGTTTCCGGAGCACAGCTCCAAAACCGTTCATCATATCTTCCTGAAATTTTGCATGTGTATTACCCACTAACTGAAGTGGTGCCTTTTGATATTTTCAGATTTCTGAAAAAAATTTTTTTTTTCGTTTCAATAGAAACTTGATGAATTTGAACTTTATTCACAGACAGGTTCGTTTCCGGAGCACAGCTCCAAAACCGTTCATCTTATCTTCCTGAAACTGTGCATGTGTATTACCCACTAACTGAAGTGGTGCCTTTTGATATTTTAAGATTTTTTCTGAAATTTTTTTTTTTTTCTGTTTCCATAGAAACATGAGAGGGATGTTGGTTGTTGTTGATTTTGACTGCTTCTGGAGCAGATGTCTAAAACCCTTAACATACCTGAAACTCAGCATCTGTAATACCCACTAACTGAAGTACGGTAGTAGATACACAAGTATCTGTCATCAAAGATGTGTTTTACAAATTTTGTGGAACCAGTGAGATATGTCATCTTCTGATGACTCTTGTTAATGTTGAGTACCTCTGCTATTCGATCCATGTAAAGTGCCTATGATTCGTTGTACAAATTTATTCTAAAATTGTCAAAATAGACGTAGCGTTACGATGACATCGATATGGCGATCATTTCGTATCAAAATCAAGTGTGTGTATAATTGTTTGTACTGAGCTGGATGTAAAGCTGATATATACCAAACACTCCAATATGACTTCTAATTGCTTCTATCTTTGATGAAACCAATCGATCACATTCACTGGTTTGGTTTGAAGGAAGTCCACAACACACACAGAGAATGGGTTACACCAATATGTGTCTGAACTGAATAAGTGTACCAATTATATAGTTGTTATCACTTTAGACAAGAATGTCAATTTGACATGGCTAATTCATGTGTGTGAAGTCCCCAAAGTACACATAATTAAACATAATCTTGCCATCATATTGGTCGTTAAAAGTGCAGATGCGTGACTGCCGTCCTTACATTTAGTTTGCCAACCGAGAGTGGTCCTGGAAATGGTTTGTTAACCCTTAAACGTTGTGTTTACATTATTATACTGAAATACATCATTCAGATGTGTAGGGGTAATTTATATTTATGTGTATTTCCTTCATTTTCCAACTTATTTTTCATTTGGTAAACGAAACATTTAACATAATCCATACTAAATCGAGATATTCAAATAGCAGATTGAACGATGATTGGTCTCGAAGATAATCCTGCTTGTAATTGTAAATTTGCTTCCGAAAATTCTCATCATTTTTTTATAGAATGATTTATGTATTCTGATATTAGGCAGCAAATGTTTCGAGATATCAATAAAATATTGTAATATAGTACTGATTAATTAAGACTTATTATTAAATGGCAGCGAATATCTTACCTACAATGACAACATTCAGATTTTCAAGGAAGTTTAAAGTACATAACTTTATTAGGAAGATTTGATAATTAACCCATTAATCATTGTTAGCATTACTCTTTGTTCTTTCCTATTTTTTACTTGTCTATGTTTTCTTTCTTCCTTGTAATTATACATCATTTCTTCCCTGTTTTGGATATATCATTGTACATGTATTACGTTTAAATATATATGTACATAGGAGAGGGTTTCACTAAGTTGGATAACTGTACCCAATCCTTTCAACTGAATAAATATGATTACATTAATCAGATATACTAAGATATTTCCATATGAAATCCAATACCACTACTTACAAACAATAATTCTTAAAATTTTAATGTCAATTGTGAAAACTGAGCCCTACATTATCAATAGATTATATTTCATTTGATCTTCCGGACAGGAAGATTACATGGCCATTCTGCTCTGTTACAACATTTCTCTCCCACTTCCTATTACCATGATCACAATGGGGTATTTCACAATACCAAGGTCACAGAAAGATAACTGTTTCATTTTCATTAGGTGGGCGGTTAGTAGATGTTAAAGATTAGTTAAAGATTACTTCGACAGGACCCATGCGAAGCATTTTGTAACAGAACTGCTTTTGACACGTATTTGTAGGTATTAAAGCAATGGAAGTACGAATTGGATCATGATTACATCCGTTTGAAATGCATTTCTTTCTTTTTTAATGAGATGTTATATGGCATAATGACCATGGTTGGTTTACCGTGACCTCGACAATAAGGGAGTCCAACAACCGGTACTTAAGATTGTCTTACATGTGTTCACTGTCTAAATGGCATGTTTTATTAATTCAATTGATTATTAACTGGCAGTGAAGATCTTACCTACAATGACAACATTCAGATTGTTAAGGAACACTGTTTTATTAATTCAATTCGAGTCTCAAAAGATAGGTTTTTTCCAATGCTAATGACTTTAATCAGTTTCAAATTAACAATATCCCTGCTAATCAGCTGCCTCATCACCTTCGTTATAGTATGTTATCCTTCTCATAACGTAAACTTTTACTCACTAGTGTTTTATTAAAGATCTTCTCATTGTGTGTGTCACTGTAACGTGGATCTTATCACATCTGTAGTCTTGTATTTGATTGAAAATATTTGTTTTTAAATACAACTTCATGTCCGTGATAGTGTATATAATGTGTCTATTTCAAATATCAAGATGGTAAACCGTTTTCGGAACTCCCATGCTGTAAACATTTTCCGTACAAAATGACAACATTTTAAATAACATTATTGAAAGTTTATACAACTTACAATATTGAATTCAGCTAAAGAAAACATATTTATATATCTCTTGTGGATGACTCAAATGTCCATGGATATGATGCAGTTCATATTATCTCAGGATACATGTATTTGTTGTAAACGTAGTGCTGCAGTACATCAGCTCCTGAAAGCATTTCATTGGACGCTGAACACTCATACGTTTCAACGGATTACACCACTGCACTTATTGACTGGTCTTTATTCTTCCTGTCAGTCATCCGTTATATATGCGTGTGCCAACACTCCACTTCATTACTATTATGAAACTTATTGGTCAGCTGTTTTTTTAACTTCGTTATATCCTATTATCTGTTTCTGACTGCTACAGTGTCATATGTAGGATGACCTTGTTTCTAGGTCACTAAAATAATAAAAACCAGGAGTTACCTGACGAAAGTTAAAACTACGTTAAGCAGACAAATGTTTCCGATACTTTAACGTCTGTTAGCAAGGATTAAGACTTCCAGACGGAAGATTTCTTTATTGTCGATACATCTTAGCTTGTCCTGTAATTGAAAAACATTGCAGTAGCAAATAAACCGAGTTTGATTCTCGATCGGATGAACGGGATGCAAAGCAATTACCCTTGATCCTAATCCACATATGCACTTTCAGTTTGTTCTGTGAGTGTTAAAGGTGAGGTGAGGTGAGTTGTGGTTTAACGCCGCTTTCAAGAGTATTTCACTTATATTATGACTGCTGGTATTATGGTAGGCAACGCCGTGTGGCTATGCATTGCCAGTGTTTTGTTAATTTGAAGTTTGAGTGTTGAAAGACGTACATAAATTTGTTTATAATCGGTTACTTGTTATATTATTATTATCATATGACATGTATGCCGTTTGTTTCTAGTTTCAAAAGTATTCTCTTCATATATATCATGTATGCCATGTGTTTGTAGTTTTAAGATTATTCTCTTTATATATATCATGTATGCCATGTGTTTCAGTTTCAAGAGTATTCTCCTCATATATATCATGTATACCATGTGTTTGTAGTTTTAAGATTATTCTCTTCATATATATCACGTATGCCATGTGTTTGTAGTTTCAGAAGTATTCCGTTCATATATATCATCTATGCTGATGAACAAGAGATACATTGCCATACTTTTGTTGACAAACTAGATTTGTTTATGGAAACTGTATTAAATCTGTGTCAGTATCGTTCTTAATGCAAACACCAGTTTTATTAAATATGAGTAATAGAAGAAAACGTTCCATTCAATTTTATATCGAATTTCTTTTTGCTCCTTCTCACGCCTCACAGTTGTACATGTCAAGAGCAAAGGGACTCAGATTATTGATCATAATTAATTCCAACGAGTTTTATAATGAAATTACAGACCTAAGCAGCTGAACTCTCAGGATTGGCCATTTGTATTTATCTCTGATGCTTTTCTTGATTAAACATTTATGAAAATAGACATACAAAACAACACTGGCATTAGAGGTTATTGTCGAGTGTAAAAAGCAGGGTAAAAACACATTCCAAGCTATCTATGGCTTTGTTTACCATTGATAAATGCTAATAAGTAATATACTGCTTACATAAAAATAATTATTTGGTTTGTAGCTCATCAGGATTTGCATAAATTAATTTAAAATAGTTAATTGATAAATAATCCTAAGATTGAAGACAGACAAAAGGCATTGGTCATAGGGTCTCTATAATGGAGTTGGACATGCCAATTAACCAGTTTTAATCCACATTCATCAATAAAAATCTAAAAAGGATTTGATACCTTCTATAGGAATATTGATATGATTAAATAACAATCGAATTTGCAATGGGAGTGATTCATTTGTAACTTTGGATGAAATGTACAAAACATATCCATTTGCAGTTAGTAATTTTTTTAACACACCACTGAACAAAAAGTTAACGGACTTTGACTACATAGGGATTCAAAAGATCAGACTTAGCTTTGTCATATCTCTCAACCGTTCAACATTTCAGTGCGCACTTAAGTCTGCTCCAAAGTTTCTTTCAGAACCGAGACATTTCCAATTAAAAACCCATTGAGATCAACACCTAACATCGAAGTTTATTAGACCTCATAACTCTCTCCTGTGAAGACAAATAATATTTTTACCTCGATTATCTGGTCGCCATACATGCCATAACCTTCTTGACCAATGTTTATATAACTTAATAGGTGTCCCGTACGTGTTACAAAGAAGTGCTTGAGATGAGAGTTACACTGATATTCAAACAAAACAGAACGTTACAAATACACATGGTCATGTGGCATCTTCATGATCACCAGAATGTGTTCTAACACTCACTCTAGTCTTCTGTCTGAACTAACATCTAAAGAATAACTTTAAGTGATATTCTATCATGCATGAAGAGATATGGTTTCGCTTTGCTGATTATATGATTTTTATATGACTTTTTAGCTGGCTAATTTAAAGTTTAAAGTCAGTTTTATTGAAAATATGAAAACAGAAAATATATTATTACAACTGTCTATGACAGAGCCTAGCAAAGCGAGACCTGGGGTCGAGTATTTATTGATTCTCTAATCTTGGTTTCTTTAGAGATTTTTGTAGTAAAACCACATTAATTACTTAGTCAAATCTTTACGTGCTTCTCTTCAAAGAATAGCCAATAGTTTTTGTTCAAATGAAGCGATATCATTTAACCTAACGTGTACCTGATAAATGCTTTGGTTACATGTAAGTGTGCTGTAATACTCATGAAAGTCTTGCATTGGAAAAGCTTCAAGGGAACAACCGTTGGAATCTTTTCAGTACTAATTCTATTCTTGCTCTTGCTCTTGTTTCAAGGAAACAACTGTTGGAATCTTTAAAGACCTGATCTTTTAGAAGTAGTTACAACACGGGGCATTGAAATCTATTTTCACATTTATTGTATTGTCTTTACACACCATTACAAGTTTATATTAATAATAATAATAATAATAATAATAATATTATACATTTTAACGGCTAATATCCAGTGCAAGCACTGCTCAATGGCGGTACAATTATTACCCTGAAGGAATTGTACTTTCGGTGCCGCTACTAAGCGCTCCGCGCGACTAATTAAGTCAGTACCTCCCTTGTTCAGGTACCCATTTAAACAGCTGAGTGCAATGTGGATGAAGTGCCTTGCCCAGGGGCACAACACAGGTCCAGGTCACAAATGTTTGGTGTCTCCACCGGGATTTGAACCCGGGCCGTTGGCGTGAGAGGCAAGCATGCTAATCACTACATCGCTGTGCTCCACGTTAATATAGATGAAAAATGAAGATATGAAACGAATAACAAAATGTGTCAAAGGTATGCTGCTTTAAAATAAACAATCAACGGTTTCTTAACACAAAAATGATGAAATGACTTGCTACCTATCTCTCCTTGTTTACATAAAAGTTTCCCAGTATCAAGAATAACCCTCTCGAAGAGCTTCAACTCGCCTCCTCCTGATGGAAAACAATCTCCTGAAGAGCATCTGAGGAAAACTGTACTTTTGTTGAGGTGTCTGAGCGAGCTCTGCAAGATTTTCAACACCAGGACACCCTTAGATTTCTCCTTTAATCTTCAATGATATTCAAATCATTGCTGACCCAGGAAGAGTGTCATCGTTGTTACCTCTCTGTGTAACTGCTTGACTGTATGGTATTGTTATCTGAGGATACGGGACGCCTTGCTTGTGGTTCTCAACATAACGTACGTACAACTTCTGTATCAAGGATCTGATTTTGGTGACCGTGTTGACTGGGACTGCCTTTATGTCTAGACTATTCATCTAGACACGCTAGACATACTAATACACCCATTTCACTATTCCCGACTCTTCTCAACATTTTGGCTAAATATACGATAGCCCATGAGTCATCAAAATGTCTTTATTTCAAATACAATCCTTTACTATGATTTAGTTTATATTGACCTATGATAGTTCATGACGAGCAGAGTAATAATTAAATGAACTGTTTCTAACCAAATGAAATACTTTTCCATAATTGTACAATAATTGTACACAAACTTTTTAAATTAGTTAAGCTGTGAAATAAAATTCAATATTAAATCACAATATGTAGGAGGAATGATTAATTCCCAAATTTTCAACATTGAAGAAAACATTGAAAAGGAATCCATTCAGGCATAATTGTGTCTCATTTCATAAATATTAAATCAGAAAATAACATCAACTGCTTCGTTTTAAGGGAAATCACGTTTAGTTGGACTGCTGAGCCCTGATAGTTCATTGTAAAACTCGTTTAAATGTGCATATTGCTCCTCAAATCCCTGACTACTTTTGTTGTTTATTCAATGTGTTTCAGACCCAGGTCAGATCTCAGTAATGAACACGATATTTGGCTGTAATCACTACTTTTACCAGTATCCATGTCACACGTTATGCCTGTTTATTCCTTCTCCAAATTAGAACATTCATAGTTATGGACTCGTTTTCGCTCGTTTACTACCAATCATTAACTAAGTTAAATAATAATTCTATTAAATGGAGGATCGTTTAGTATCCTCTATTTACCTACATGAGAAATAGCGAATATAGCTTTTGCAGTTATATTCATTGTGATTATAGTTATGAGATATATTTAAACATAATTAAACCATTTTCATTATGATCTGAAGCAAAAACCTTACTGTGTATAGAACCTACTGCAGACAAATTTGCCGTGCCCGAAAGAGGCTTGAAAGAGATTTCCTAAATAATGTGATCTTCAGATACGTAAACTAAACCATCAACCTATCTCTCATAACCTCAAATGAATGAGGAGATAAACCTAGTGTGATGGGAATAGCGATATGTTATACTTGATAGCGAGTAAACACACACACGTTATCTGTAATCGAAGTTAACATGCCACAGGTATAGACGGATCCCTGGTTTTAGCACAGGAGACACATTTTATTCACATTAGACTTTGTGTCAACATTGAACATGGCATTAGTCCATTTTCTGCTTCGTGTTGATGATAACCGCGTCATTTATATGTTATTTCTGTGTTTCCATAGATCCATGGCTGGCAAAGAAATACGAAACATTTTAATATTTCAAATTATTTTAAAAAGCTCAAATGTTCAGGACTTGTTGAGTGCCTCTTACTACTCGACCTATGTAAAGTAGCTAAAATCCATTGTTCAAATTTATTTCAAAATTTTCTGTATAGTCCTTACGTAACAGTGACATCGATATGGCGATAATTTCCTATCAAAATCAAGTGGGTGTATAAGTGTTTGTATTGAGGTAAGGAAATAAAGCTCACAGATGTCAAACACTCCAATAGGACACTATTTGCTTCTAGCTTCGATGAAACAAGCCAATCATGTTCACTGGTTTTGAAGGAAGTCCACGACACACACAGTGAGAATTGGTTACATCATTCTTTGTTTGAACTGAACAAGTGTACCAATTATATATTTGATATCACTTTAGGCGAGAATGTCAATTTGACTTGACTAATTCATGTGTGCAAAGTTTTAAGAGTGCACATAATGAAACAGTATCTTGCCATCATGATGGACGTGAAAAGATCAAATACTTGACTTGCGTCCTTAAATTCGGTTTGCTTTATCTAAGACTGACAGGGATCCTGGAAATACTTTGATAACTCTAAAACGTTATGTTAATATCATCATACTGAAAAACATCATTCATGTTTATAGCAGTGATTTATGTTTATTGTTCAATACCAAATCAAATTCCAAAACTTACAAACAATAATTCAACTTTGAATTAAATCACCAATTGTAGAATCTAAGCCTTATGAGAGTATACAAAGCAAATGGTTTTGTGTATTATTATAGACTGAGGTCAGAGGTCAGAGTCTAATCGTTATTGAAACAACAACAAATTCTCAGCAAATGTCAACAGCAACGCATTACGTTGCTTGTCGAGGATAGGTTCACACATTCACGGCCACAAATCAGTATTGAGCATGACCACTGCGAGCATCAAAACAGGGATGACATCTAGGTTAGATACCAGGTTAATGAAAAAGGCCTTTGGAATCTCATTCGAAATGTCAACCAAGGTTTGCCTAAGGTCGTTCAAGGTTATAGGCTGACGTTGACGTCTTCTCAATCTTTCCTCCATCTCATCCCAAACATGCTGAAAAGGGTTGAGATCTGGAGAAGTGGCCGGCCAATGAAGAGTTTTAATGTTATGCTACACACAGAATTTGTTTACAACTTGAATCCCATGTCTTTGAAGACTTGGTTACACATGAGGCAGCAAAACTTCATCTCTATAAGGGATACCTGTTAGATTACCATCAACGTCAAGCAGTTCTGTTCTGTGATTATAACGCTTCCAATGCCTAAATGATTGGGTTGCAGACCGCACGAATCAGCGTCACGTTCGCCAGGACATCAACAGGCACGTGATCGCCCCACACTAGTGTGAACAGAAAATAACATTATGCCAGTTCTGCTTCTGTGCCTTAGATGCACCATAACAAACATGGATTTGGGTGACGTTTCAACATAACTGGACCGATTCCTGATAGTTCTTGCACCAAAAGGCCTTAGGCCCGGAAAGGTACAGTCAGTAAATGCGGTAGTTTGGAATCAATTTCTGAGATATGTGAGCCTGATATGGTTTTCCTTGCTGCGTGAGGTAACGGGTGGCCTTCCTGCACATTGGCGATCTCTGGTGCTGCCAGTTTGTTGCTACCAGTTTCACTGACACGACACCCTATTTCTGTAAACACCAAAACGTCTCCCAGTGTCATTGAATAAGATCCAATAAATAATGTGATTTTATGTTCACGCTCAATCTGAGAACGTATACTGAAATGAGTGTAAGGTCTTTTGTCAAGTCACTTGGGGATCTTAAAATCTCAGACATGTTTCACATGAAAAGGCCGTGGGAGTAACATTGCATGTCAACACATGCATGCTCGAATTATATTACCATGTTGTATTATTTATAAGTATCATTACCGTAAAATCAATATTTATGTAATGGACAGTTATTTTTTCTTCTAGTATATTTCACTCTTGCTTCCTATTGGCACGAACACAAAGGGATATCTCACAATACCAAGGTGACAGAGAAGCAATGATTTCATTTTCATTTGGTGGGCTGCTACCTGACATTTAAGATTACTTCGATAGGAACCATGCAAAGGAACTTGTAAAACGCCTGGACAAATTTGAACAATACTTATATCCGTTTGGAACTCATTTCTTTGGATTAAATGAAAGGTAATATGGCATAACGACAATGGTTGGTTTACCTAACCTCGACAAAAACTAAGTCTAACAACCGGTAGTTCAGATAGTCTTACTGTTTTTCTTTCTTAATGCCATGATTTATTAATTTAAATCAAATCTCAACTCATATATTTTTTCTTCATTGCTATTAACTTTAATCATTTTCAAATTACCACTATCCCTGTTTATTTTCTTATAATTCCAGCTTTTCGATTATGTTGGAAACGTAGGACTAGGCATATATGGAGAACATCAGATTATTCATTTATAAAGAACGTTGTCAATTTAGCAAATTATCAACACTCCACTTCATTCCCATGATGAAACCTATCGGTCAGCTATTGTATTAACTTTGTTATATCGGTAAGCTATTGTAATACCTACGTTATGTTGTATTATCTGTTGATATATTCTGACTGCTACATTGTTTGTTGTACGATGACCTGGTTTCTAGGTCATACATGTAACTTGAACATCACTAAAACGAACGCTAAAACCAGTAGTTTCCTGAAGAAAGGTTCATGAATATGTAGTTAAAACTACATTAAGCAGACTTAAATTTATATACGATTATACTTAAACGTCTGTTAGCAAGGATTAACAATTCCAGACAACGGTTTCCTCTTCGTCGATACGTCTTGGTTTGTTCTGTAATTGAAATCCATTGCAGTAGCAGTAGTAACATCCTAGTGTTATTCTCAATTGATTGGACGGGATGCAACATATTTACACATAGACACTTCCAATTGGTTGGTTGAATGTAATCAGTTACTTTTTAATATGACATGTTTGCCATTGGGGGGGGTATGTATTTGGTTCATATATATCGTGTTTGCTGGTTAACAAACGTGTCATTGCCTAAGAGTTTGGAAAAAAATTTTTTTCGTTGATAAAAATCGTATCGTATCCATTCGCTGTCGTAAGGCAAGCACAAGTTTTACTAAATATGAGTAATGTTTAGCACAGATTAATCCATGATCATGACGTCACTCTATTGTGTTATCAGTTGATTATTATTTAGGAATCTACTGGTCATTGACTGTCCCAGTCAGGAGGGGTGTTAGGTTTATACATTTTCGGTAGTGGCTAATCGAGTACATTTTTCGTGACTATTGTATTTTGTCTTGGTGAATAGGATCTAAAATATCTCTCAAATAGACAAATCAATTTTTGTGATGCATGAACCTGGATTCGAACATGCAACACTTCGCTTGGTAGTCATCGCTCCTAACCATTAGGCCACAAGACGCTGTTACAAGCCTTAGGATTGTTTGTCAGTAAGAATCCTGCGTTCTATTCAAGTCTTGTAACGCACGCGGAAGGCATGGTAAGGCAGAGTTTAAGCTGTCAATCACTTCGCCTTGCGTGAAGTTTTGCGCTCCACGTGTGTGGAAGAATCCCTTTCAGAGGGGTTACAGCTTCTTGTACCACATCGGATTAAAGAGCACCGAAATTTGCAAAATAATTGATTTTGGTATCCCAGAATTGAAATTTATTATTTCAAATGTAAAATAATCACATATGCATGTTTCGTGACGTCATATATGGATTAAGAAGGAGAATGCATGAGGAGCAGTGGATTCGTTAAAAATAATCAACTCGGCCCTTCGGTGCTCGTTGATTATTATTAACGAATCCACAGCTCCTCATGCATCCTCCATTACAGAAAACATTGAATTCAATCTGATATCAAATTTTCTTTTCATATTTGTCCTTTCCACTCCTCAAAGTTGTAGATTCAGAGAGTCAGATTAATGTAATTTCAACAGGAAATCACAGCTGAACAGCTCGACAGAACGTGATTTCTAACGATGGGCCAATTGTATTTATCTCTGATGCTACACATATATGGCTTGGTTTATCGTTGATACTTATTACATAGAAAGACTTTTGGTCAATAGCCCATCAGGATTTGAATTTACTTTAGGATCCTAAGGTTGAAAACATTGTTCATGTGGTCACTATAATATATTTGAGGGGGTAAAAAATGTGTCGCTGTCCAATGATAACGCCATATAACAACCTGTGTCATATGCAATCTGGCATTATATATGGCTGAAGATTGATTAAATAACAATGGATTTGGGAGTGATTCCTCTGTAACTTTGGAGGAAGAGTACAAAACAAATCCATCTGCTGTTATTTCTACACTCCTGAACAAAAAGTTAATCGCCTTCAACTTCATAGGATTTTGCTAAGCTTTCTCTCAATCTCCGTTTAACTTTTCAGTCGCTGCACTAACGTTTCATCAAAAGTTTATTTTAGAACCGAGACATTTTGACTTTAAAAAAGGCCCATTGAGATCAACACCAATCTCGTTATTCTCTCCTATGAAGATACAGATACTTTTTAGCTCGATTTTTTTGTCGCACCAAATGCAATATCCTTCTTGACCAATTTTTATGTAACTTAATAGTTTTCCGTAAGTGACACAAAGGACCTGACACTGAGATATATTTTAATATTTATTGTTTTGTATTTACGTTTTTCCCCGCTACAATGTCTGGAGTCAAATAGGCAGTTTATACGTTACAACTTTACATTCCACATCCATCAATAGCATGCTGCAAGTTGTTAGAGAACAAGGTTACACAAGATTGTTTTGTAATCATGATTTCCGATTATTGCTTTCCAGTGGCATATAATTTGAAATGATTTCGTTGCAGAATTGTATTTTTAGCCTATTTCAGAAAATCGTTCAGATGTTATTTGTTTTTTACGTTGACTTTCAATTACAGATATAAAAACGCAATGCTGAACAGATAGGGTGTACAAGAGTTGATGCAGATAGTTGATTAAACATCGAGATTACTGTATTACTGTACTATAATCAGAATATTGCACACGATACTGGTCACTGTTTAAATCAGTACTGAGATGATCGTTAAAAGGTAGTTTACTCTGAATTAGGATAAGTATAAAGGAAAAGGGATCAGCAAAAACTGTACAATAGCGTAAGTAAATACTTTCCTAAAGAGATTTTAAACGAATACCGTATTCATCCTAATAAACGCCGATCCTAATAAACGCCCCCCTAAGCCATTTTTGACTCGCGGAAAATGACCACTTATAAACGCCCCCCTTTTGTATCGACTAACCTTACTGATGTTTCACTGAAGAAGAGTTTTCAATCTTGCTATCAACCTCTTATGTCCAGTAAAGTGTAAGGTACATGGTATATCCAGTCCCCCAGCGATCAGTCACTACACATTCTATGCGACCGCCATGTTTTAAGAAACAGGAAAATGTCTTGCTCAACTCTCTTGGAAGATGTCCCACAACTACATTTAACTCTTCTTTACATTTATTTGATACACTTATTAAATATTTTGATTAAAATAAATGAAATAAAATCAATGTTCCTTTTTCTTTTGGACATCAATAGACATTTTTTTAAATAAACGCCCCCTTTTTACGATTTTTTAAAGTCATTTTAATAAACGCCCCCTTTTTCCAATTTTTTAAACGCCCAGGGCTTCTATTACGGCGAATACGGTAAGTTGTTTAATACATTTATGGCAATATACTTACATTACCAATACAAATGTTCAATACACTCTTACAAAAAGATTTATAATAATAAAACAGCATATGGTACCGCACTTTCTGAAACTACAGTTCCTATAATCATAAACTACAGGTATAGTTGTGGATAGGATTTTGATCTAATCTTAGAGGCAGATAACATCATTTAACTATTTAACAGCAATTAATATGGGAATCTTGTTAATCCTCTTGGAATAATGCCTTTGCAGTTATATGGATTGTAATTGTCTTTACGAGTTGCTTAAACTATATACATTAACCTTTTTCAGTATGATATTAACCATTTTGGTTCCTTGCAAAGGGCGTTATGTAAAGAGAAAATTCAAAATCGATATATCAAGTCAGCATGGCAGGTTTTAGTCAGATTTGCTTCAAACTGTTGATTTATAACCATTGTCCTATAACCATGCCGTTAATACCCATTTTGATGATAATATGAGTGACATGGACCGTAATATGTTCATAGTTTTTCTTAAATAAAGTAAAAAGATACTTAACGTTTGACACTAATTATGTCCAGAGGTTAAACTATTATAACAAACTTTTCTTACCATAAAAACATGACACTTGTTGTTTCAAACGTTGAATTTTCTTACAAAAGTCCTACTTAGTCCTACAATATAATCGTCACTTCTGTTTCACATTACAAGAACGGAATTGTTCACATCCTCCAAGTATTTGGATATGGAAAAGCTTTATCATTGATCAACTTTTAACCATGAAATGGTACGAGGACCAAAACATTGCCCTAGTACCCTAATTCTACATTATTTTATAGAAATCAATAAATCAAATCAATTATGATACCATTTGAATATACTTCTAAATTGTCACTTTCGGTTTCATCGAGAAATGAAATACAATACTTTAAAGAGATTTCCGGAAATATGTTATGTACACTGTAAAAATAGACCCATGGGCTTTGTATCTCATCAGGATTTATATGGTTTCTTGTTGGAGACTGAAACGTATTATTTTCTAGATAAAATACAATCCCGTCTTTATGTCTTTTTTCACTTAGTACTGCTCTTACAGTCTCAGCATTTGTATGAAAGTTGAAATTCAAACTCACTCACTCAAGTCTTTTATTATTGTTTTCCAAACAATATTAGCAAAATATAACCGCACTGAATAACCAAGGCCCTTATTTGGTGCCACAGGATCACCAAATCTACAATTTAGAATCCCAATTGGCAAGAATCTGCACAAAATACAACAGCCTTCTAGGTCTTTTTGTTCTGGAGAAGAAGATGAAAATAGGTTTTGAGGTCATGGCCTGTGAGGCCCTTATTTGTTCTGGAGAGGAAGGTGAAAAAGAAAAGTTTACGGACGGACGGGTGGATGGACGCCATGCCATGCCACAATCCCATCGGGCCTTTCAGGCCTGATGAGCTAAAAATGTGAACTAAACCACCTTTAACTTCAAGTGAATGCAGAGGTAAACCTAGTGTTAAGGGAATAGTGATATTGTATACTGAATTGATGGCGAGTAAATGAACAACACACAAGTGCATTGTCTGTGATCGAAGTTAAAATGCCACATGTATAAATAGTCCTTGGCTGGCGAAGAAATACGAAACATTTTAGAATTTTAAATTATTTTAAAAAGCTACAATATTCCTGACACAATGGTTCACCTTGTTAATGTTGAGTACCTCTGCTATTCGATCCATGTAAAGTGCCTATGATTCATTGTTCAAATTTATTTTAAAATTGTAAAAATAGATGTAGCGTTATTATGACATCCATATGGCGATCATTTCGTATCAAAATCAAGTGTGTGTATAATTGTTTGTACTGAGCTAAGGATATAAATCCGATATATACCAAACACTCCAATATGACTTCTATTTGCTTCTATCTTGAATGAAACTAATCACATTCACTGGTTTGGTTTGAAGGATCCACAACACACACAGAGAATGGGTTACACCAATATGTGTCTGAACTGAATAAGTGTACCAATTATATATTTGTTATCACTTTAGACAAGAATGTCAATTTGACATGGCTACTTCATGTGTGTGAAGTCCCCAAAGTACACATAATTAAACATAATCTTGCCATCATATTGGTCGTTAAAAGTGCAAATGCGTGACTGCCGTCCTTACATTTAGTTTGCCAACCGAGAGTGGTCCTGGAAATGGTTTGTTAACCCTTAAACGTTGTGTTTACATTATTACACTGAAATACATCATTCAGATGTGTAGGGGTAATTTATATTTATGTGTATGTCCTTCATTTTCCAACTTATTTTTCATTTGGTAAACGAAACATTTAACATAATCCATACTAAATCGAGATATTCAGATAGCAGATTGAACGATGATTGGTCTCGGGGATAATCCTGCTTGTAATTGTAAATTTGCTTCCGAAAATTCTCATCATTATTTTATAGAATGTTTTATGTATTCTGATATAAGGCAGAAAATGTTTCGAGATATCAATAGAATATTGTAATAAAGTACTGATTATTTTAGACTTATTATTAAATGGCAGCGAATATCTTACCTACAATGACAACATTCAGATTTTTAAGGAAGTTTAAAGTACATAACCTTATTCGGAAGATTTGATAATTAACCCATTAATCATTGTTAGCATTACTGTTTGTTCTTTCCTATTTTTTACTTGTCTATGTTTTCTTTCTTCCTTGTAATTATACATCATTTCTTTCCTGTTTTGGATATATCATTGTACATGTATTACGTTTAAATATATATGTACATAGGAGAGGGTTTCACTAAGTTGGATAACTTTTACCCAATCCTTTCAACTGGGTGAATATGATAACATCAATCAGATATACTAAGATGTCTCAATATAAAATCCAATACCACTACTTAAAAACAATAATTCTTAAAATTTGAATCGTCAATTGTGAAAACCGAGCCCTACATTATCAACAGATTGAATTTCATTTTATCTTCCAGAGAGGGAGATAACATGACCGTATTCTGCTCTGTTATAACATTTCTCTCCCACTTCCTATTACCATGATCCCAGTGGGATAGATCACAATACCAAGATCACAGAAAGATAACTGTTTCATTTTCATTAGGTGGCCAGCTAGTAGGCGTTAAAGATTAGTTAAAGATTACTTCAACAGGACCCATGCGAAGCAGTTTGTAACAGAACTGCATGTGACACGCATTTGAAGGTATTAGAACAATCGAAGGACGAATTGGAATCATGATTACATCCGTTTGAAATGCATTTCTTTCTTTTTTAATGACATGTTATATTACATAACGACCATGGTTGGTTTACCGTGACCTCGACAAAAAGGGAGTCCAACAACCGGTACTTAAGATAGTGTTACATTTGTTCATTGTCTAAATGGCATGTTTTATTAATTCAATTGATTATTAACTGGCAGTGAAGATCTTACTTAAAATGACAACATTCAGATTTTAAGGAACACTGTTTTATTAATTCAATTGGAGTCTCAAAACATAGTTTTTTTTTCCAATGCTAATGACTTTAATAATTTTCAATTTACCAATATGATTGCTAAACAGCTGCCTCATCACCTTTGTTATATTATGTTATCATTTTCATAACATAAATTTTTACTCACTAGTGTTTTATTAAAGATCTTCTCATTGTGTGTGTCACTGTAACGTGGATCTTATCACGTCTATAGTCTTGTATTTGATTGAAAATATGTGTTGTGAAATACAAGTTCAAGTCCATGATAGTGTATATTATTTGTCTATTTCAACCATCAAGATGGTAAACCGTTTTTGGAACACCCATGCTGTAAACATTTTCCGTACAAAATGAGAATTTAAAATTTACATAACATTATTGAGATTTTATACAACTCACAAGATTGAAATCAGCTAAAGCTGAGAAAATATATTTATATATCTATTGTGGATGACTCAAATGTCCATGGATATCATGCAGTTCAAATTGTTTCAGGATACATGTATTTGTTGTAAACGTAGTGCTGCAGTACATCAGCTTCTGACAGCATTTCATTTGACGCTGAACACTCTTTCGTCTTTATTCTTCAGTCATCTGTTATATCTGCTTGTACCAACACTCCACTTTATTAATATTATGAAAGTTATTGCTCAGCCGTTCTTTTAACTTAGTTATATCCTATTATCTGCCCGCCAGGGGCACGGCAACTTTGTCTGCAGTAGAGAACTGTTCTACACGCAGTAAGGTTTGGGTGCAATGCTACACTGAAGTTCAGCGTAGTACCACCCATGGTTCGCTAGTTCCAGCCGATGCTCGCAGGTTTCACCGCAATGCATAGCCAAATGACGTTGCGGGCTTTCTCCCTGCCATAATACTAGCAGTCGCGATATAAGTGAAATACTCTTGAAAGCGGCGTTAAACCCCAACTCACTTCTGACTGCTACATTGTCATATGTAGGATGACCTTGTTACAATACTAAAACCAGGAGTTACCTGAAGAAGTTTACGGACGGACGAACGAACGGACGGATGGATGGACGCCAGCTTGTGACAGCATTTAATTTGACGCTGAACACTCATATGTTTCAATGGATTACACCACTGCACTTATTGACTGGTCTTAATTCTTCCGATAGGTCAGTCATCCGTTATATATGCTGGTGCCAACACTCCACTTCATTACTATTATGGAAACCTATCGGTCAGCTATATTATCTGTTTCTGACTGCTACATTGTCATGTGTAGGATAACCTTGTTTCTAGGTCACTAAATATTAAAACCAGGATTTACCTGAAGAAAGTTTCAACAATATGAAGTTAAAACTACGTTAAGCAGACAAGTGTTTCCGATACTTCAACAAGGATTAAGACTTCCAGACAGAAGATTTCTTTATTGTCGATACATCTTAGCTTGTCCTGTAATTGAAAAACATTCCAGTAGCAAATAAACCGAGTTTGATTCTCGATGGGATGAACGGGATGCAAAGCAATAACCCTTGATCCTAATTCCACATGTGCACTTTCAGTTTGTTCTGTGATTGTTAAAGGTGAGGTGAGGTGAGTTGTGGTTTAACGCTGCTTTCATGAGTATTTCACTTATATTTTGGCTGTTAGTATTATGGCACGCAGCGCCGTGTGGCTATGCATTGCCAGTGTTGTGTTAATTTGAAAGACGTATATAATCGGTTACATGTTATATGACATGTATGCCGTTTGTTTCTAGTTTCATGAGTATTCTGTTCATATATATCATGTATGCTGGTGAACAAGAGATACATTGCCATACTTTTGTTGACAAACTAGATTTTGCATAGAAACTGTATAAAATCTGTCATTATCGTTCTTAATGCAAGTACCAGTTTTATTCAATATGAGTAATAGAAGAAAACGTTGCATTCAATTTGATATCGAATTTCCTTTTGCTCCTTTTCACGCCTCACAGTTGTACATGTCAAGAGCAAAGGGACTCAGATTATTAATCATAATTAATTCCAACGAGTTTTATAACTTAATCACAGAGCTAAGCAGCTAAACTGAACGTGATTTCTCTCAGGATGGGCCAATTGTATTTATATCTGATGCTTTTCTTGATTAAACATTTATGAAAATAGACATACAAAACAACACTCGCATTAGAGGTTATTTTCGAGTGTAAAAAGCAGGGTGAAAACACATTCCAAGCTATCTATGGCTTTGTTTACCATTGATAAATGCTAATATACAGCTTACATCAAAATAATGATTTGGTTTGTAGCTCATCAGGATTTGCATAATTTAATTTAAAATAGTTAATTGATAAATAATCCTAAGGTTGAAGACGGACATAAGGCATTGGTCATATGGTCTCTATAATGGAATTGGACATGCCACATTAACCAGTTTTAATCCACATTCATCAATATAGATCTAAAAAAAGGATTTGATACCTTCTATAGGAAAATTGATATGATTAAATATTAACCGAATTTGCAATGGGAGAGATTCATTTGTAACTTTGAATGTAATGTACAAAACATATCCATTTGCAGTTAGTAATTTTTTTAACACACCACTGAACAAAAAGTTAACGGACTTCGACTACATAGGGATTCAAAAGATCTGACTTAGCTTTGTCATATCTCTTAACCTCCATTTAACTTTTCATTTGCTGCACTTAAGTCACATCCAAAGTTTCTTTCAGAACCAAGACATTTTGATTTAAAAACCCACTGAGATCAACACCTAACATCGAAGTTTATTAGACCTCATAACTCTCTCCTGTGAAGACAAATAATATTTTTACCTCGATTATCTGGTCGCCATACATGCCATAACCTTCTTGACCAATGTTTATATAACTTAATAGTTGTCCCGTACGTGTTACAAAGGAGTGCTTGAGATTAGAGTTACACTGATATTCAAACAAAACAGAACGTTACAAATACACAAGGTCATGTGGCATCTTCACCAGAATGTGTTCTAACACTCACTCTAGTCTTCTGTCTGAACTAACATCTAAAGAATAACTTTAAGTGATATTCTATCATGCATGAAGAGATATGGTTTCGCTTTGCTGATTATATGATTTTTATATGACTTTTTAGCTGGCTAATTTAAAGTTTAAAGTCAGTTTTATTGAAAATATGAAAACAGAAAATATATTATTACAACTGTCTATGACAGAGCCTAGCAAAGCGAGGCCTGGGGTCGAGTATTTATTGATTCTCTAATCTTAGTTTCTTTAGAGATTTTTGTAGTAAAACCACATTAATTACTTAGTCAAATCTTTACGTGCTTCTCTTCAAAGAATAGCCAATAGTTTTTGTTCAAATGAAGCGATATCATTTAACCTAACGTGTACCTGATAAATGCTTTGGTTACATGTAAGTGTGCTGTAATACTCATGAAAGTCTTGCATTGGAAAAGCTTCAAGGGAACAACCGTTGGAATCTTTTCAGTACTAATTCTATTCTTGCTCTTGCTCTTGTTTCAAGGAAACAACTGTTGGAATCTTTAAAGACCTGATCTTTTAGAAGTAGTTACAACACGGGGCATTGAAATCTATTTTCACATTTATTGTATTGTCTTTACACACCATTACAAGTTTATATTAATAATAATAATAATACTAATAATATACATTTTAACGGCTAATATCCAGTGCAAGCACTGCTCAATGGCGGTACAATTATTACCCTGAAGGAATTGTACTTTCGGTGCCGCTACTAAGCGCTCCGCGCGACCAATTAAGTCAGTACCTCCCTTGTTCAGGTACCCATTTAAACAGCTGAGTGCAATGTGGATGAAGTGCCTTGCCCAGGGGCACAACACAGGTCCAGGTCACAAATGTTTGGTGTCTCCACCGGGATTCGAACCCGGGCCGTTGGCGTGAAAGGCAAGCATGCTAACCACTACACCGCTGTGCTCCACGTTAATATAGATGAAAAATGAAGATATGAAACGAATAACAAAATGTGTCAAAGGTATGCTGCTTTAAAATAAACAATCAACGGTTTCTTAACACAAAAATGATGAAATGACTTGCTACCTATCTCTCCTTGTTTACATAAAAGGTTCCCAGTATCAAGAATAACCCTCTCGAAGAGCTTCAACTTGCCTCCTCCTGATGGAAAACAATCTCCTGAAGAGCATCTGAGGAAAACTGTACTTTTGTTGAGGTGTCTGAGCGAGCTCTGCAAGATTTTCAACACCAGGACACCCTTAGATTTCTCCTTTAATCTTCAATGATATTCAAATCATTGCTGACCGAGGTAGAGTGTCACCGTTGTTACCTCTCTGTGTAACTGCTTGACTGTATGGTATTGTTATCTGAGGATACGGGACGCCTTGCTTGTGGTTCTCAACATAACGTACGTACAACTTCTGTATCAAGATTTGATTTTGGTGACCGTGTTGACTGGGACTGCCTTTATGTCTGGACTTTTTCATCTAGACACACTAGACATACTGATACACCCATTTCACTATTCCCGACTCTTCTCAACATTTTGGTTAAATATACGATAGCCCATGAGTCATCAAAATGTCTTTATTTCAAATACAATCCTTTACTATGATTTAGTTTATATTGACCTATGATAGTTCATGATGAGCAGAGTAATAATTAAATGAACTGTTTCTAACCAAATGAAATACATGCCACACGTTATGCCTGTTTATTCCTTCTCCAAATTAGAACATTCATAGTTATTGACTCGTTTTCGCTCGTTTACTACCAATCATTAACTAAGTTAAATAATAATTTTATTAAACGGAGGATCATTTAGTATCCTCTATTTACCTAAATGAGAAATAGCGAATATAGCTTTTGTAGTTATATTCATTGTAATTATAGTTATGAGATATAATTAAAACATAATTAAACCATTTTCATTATGATCTGAAGCAAAAACCTTACTGCGTATAGAACCTACTGCAGACAAATTTGCCGTGCCCGAAAGAGGCTCGAAAGAGATTTCCTGAATAATGTGATCTTCAGATATGTAAACTAAACCATCAACCTATCTCTCATAACCTCAAATGAATGAGGAGATAAACCTAGTGTGATGGGAATAGCGATATGTTATACTTGATAGCGAGTAAACACACACACGTTATCTGTAATCAAAGTTAACATGCCACAGGTATAGACGGATCCCTGGTTTTAGCACAGGAGACACGTTTGATTCACATTAGACTTTGTGTCAACATTGAACATGGCATTAGTCCATTTTCTGCTTCGTGTTGATAATAACCACGTCATTTAAATGTTAGTGCTGTGTTTCCATAGATCCATGGCTGGCAAAGAAATACGAAACATTTTAATATTTCAAATTATTTTTAAAAGTTTAAATTTTCAGGACTTGTTGAGTGCCTCTTACTATTCGAAAGTAGCTAAAATCCATTGTTCAAATTAATTTCAAAATTTTCTGTATAGACATTTCGTAACAGTGACATCGATATGGGGATAATTTCCTATCAAAATCAAGTGTGTGTATAAGTGTTTGTACTGAGGTCTATTTGCTTCTAGCTTCGATGACACAAGCCAGTCATTTTCACTGGTTTTGAAGGAAGTCCACGACACATAGCAGTGATTTATGATCATTGCTCAATACCAAATCAAATTCCAAAACTTACAAACAATAATTCAACTTTGAATTAAATCACCAATTGTAGAATCTAAGCCTTATGTGAGTATACAAAGCAAATGGTTTTGTGTATTATTATAGAGTTTCTCGACTGAGGTCAGAGTTTAATCGTTATTGAAACAACAACAAATTATCAGCAAAAGTCAACAGCAACGCATAACGTTGCTTGTCGAGGATAGGTTCACACATTCATAGCCACAAATCAGTATTGAGCATGACCACTGCGAGCATCAAAACAGGGATGACATCTAGGTTAATTAGATACCAGGTTAGGGAAAAAGGCCTTTGGAATCTCATTCGAAATGTCAACCAAGGTTTGCCTAAGGTCGTTCAAGGTTATAGGCTGACGTTGACGCCTTCTCAATCTTTCCTCCATCTCATCCCAAACATGCTGAAAAGGGTTGAGATCTGGAGAAGCGGCCGGCCAAGGAAGAGTTTTAATGTTATGCTACACACAGAATTTGTTTACAACTTGAACCCCATGTCTTTGAAGACTTGGTTACACATAAGGCAGCAAAACTTCATCTCTATAACGGATACCTGTTAGATTACCATCAACGTCAAGCAGTTCTGTTCTGTGATTATAACGCTTCCAACGCCAAAATGATTGGGTTGCAGACTGCACGAATCAGCGTAACTTTCGCATGGACATCAACAGGCACGTGATCGCCCCACACTAGTGTGAACAGAAAATAACATTATGCCAGTATCTGCTTCTGTGCCTTAGATGCACCATAACAAACATGCATTTGGGTGCCGTTGCAACATAACTGGACCGATTCCTGATAGTTCTTGCACCAATAGGCCTTAGGCCCGGAAAGGTACGGTCAGTAAATACGGTAGTTTGGAAAGAAATTTCTGAGATATGTGAGCCTGATATGGTTGTCCTTGCTGCGTGAGGTAACGGGTGGCCTTCCTGCACTTTGGCGATCTCTGGTGCTGCCAGTTTGTTGTTACCAGTTCCACTGACAAGACACCCTATTTCTGTAAACACAAAAACGTCTCCCAGTGTCATTGAATAAGATCCAATAAATAATGTGAGTTTATGTTCACGCTCAATCGAAGATCTGAGAACGTATACTGAAATGAGTGTAAGGTCTTTTGTCAAGTCACTTGGCGATCTTAAAATCTCAGACATGTTTCACATGAAAAGGCTGTGGGAGTAACATTGCATGTCAACACATGCATGCTCGAATTATATTACCTTGTTGTATTATTTATAAGCATCATTACCGTAAAACCATTGGATTAAATGAAAGGTTATATGGCATAACGACAATGGTTGGTTTACCTAACCTCGACAAAAACTAGGTCTAACAACCAGTAGTTTAGATAGTCTTACTGTTTTTCTGTCTTAATGCCATGCTTTATTAATTTAAATAAACACAAACACGAACACTTAAAATCAGTAGTTCCCTGAAGAAAGTTTCAAGAATATGTAGTTTAAACTACATTAAGTAGACTTAAACTTATATATAAGCGTATACTTAAACGTCTGTTAGCAAGGATTAAGAATTCCAGACGACGGTTTCTTCTTTGTCGATACGTATTAAGAGTATTTGGTTCATATATATCGTATTTGCTGGTTAACAAACGAGTTATTACCTTAGAGTTTGGAAAAAAAACTTGGTTTTGTTGATAAAAATCGTATCTAAAAGTGACAATTCGCTGTCGTAAGGCAAGCCCAAGTTTTACTAAATATGAGTAATGTTTAGAACAGAAGAAAACGTTGAATTCAATCTCATATCGAATTTTCTTTTCATATTTGTCCTTTACACTCCTCACAATTGTAGATTCAGAGAGTCAGATTAATGTAATTTCAACAGGACTGAGCAGCTCAACAGAACGTGATTTCTCATTATGGGCCAATTGTATTTATATCAGATGCTACACATATATGGCTTGGTTTATCGTTGATACTTATTACATAAAAAGACTTTTGGTCCAACCCATCATGATATGATTTTACTTTAGGATCCTAAGGTTGAAGACAGACATAAAACATTGTTCATGTGGTCACAATAATATATAATATATATATGATGTCATATAACAACCCGTGCTATACGTCAAACTGGCATTATATATGGCCGAAGATTGATTAAATAACAATGGATTTTGGAGTGATTCCTCTGTAACTTTGGAGGAAGAGTACAAAACAAATCCATCTGCTGTTATTTCTTCACTACTGAACAAAAAGTTAATCGCCTTTGAATTCATAGGGATCCAAAAGCTTTTGCTTAGCTGTCTCTCAATCTCCGTTTAACTCTTCAGTCGCTGCACTAACGTTTCATCTAAAGTTTCTTTTAGAACCGAGACATTTTGACTTTAAAAATTCCCCATTGAGATCAACACCTAACGTCAAAGTTTATTGGATCTCGTAACTCTCTCCTGTGAAGATACAGATACTTTTTAGCTCGATTTTTTGGTCGCCACACCTAATAGTTTTCCGTACATGACACAAAGGACCTGACACTGAAACATATTTTAATATTCATTGTTTTGTATTTACGTTTTTCTCGGCTACAATGGCTTGAGTCAAATAGGCAGTGAATACGTTACAACTTTACATTACACATCAATCAATTGCATGCTGCACGTTGTTAGAGAACAAGGTTACAAAACATTGCTTTGTGTACACGAGATGATGCAGATAGTTGATTAAACATCCAGCTTACTGTATTACTGTACTATAATCATAATATCAGTTTAAATCAGTACTGAGATGATCGTTAAAGGTAGTTTACTCTGAATTAGGATAAGTATAAAAGAAAAGGGATCGGCGAAAACGGTACAATAGCGTATGTAAATGCTTTCCTGAAAGAGATTTAAATCGAATAAGTTCTTTAATACATTTGTGGCAATATACTTACATTACCAATACAAATGTTCAATACACTCTTACAAAAATATTTATAATGATAAAACAGCATATGGTATCGCACTTTATGAAACTACATTTCCAATAATCATAAACTACAGGTATAGTTGTGGATAGGATTTTGATCTAATCTTAGACGCTGATAACAGTATTTAACTATTTAACAGCAATTAATATGGAATCTTGTTAATCCTCTTGGATCATGCCTTTGCAGTTGTATGGATTGTGATTGTCGTTACGAGTTGTTAAAACTATATACATTAACCTTTTTAAGTATGATATTAACCATTTTGGTTCCTTGCAAAGGGCGTTATGTAAAGAAAAAATTCAAAATCGATATATCATGTCAGCATGGCAGGTTTTAATCAGATTTGCATCAATCTGTTGATTTATAACCATTGTCCTATAACCATGCCGTTAATACCCCTTTTGATGATTATACGAGTGACATGGACCGTAATATGTTCATAGTTTTTCTTAAATTATCTTAAAGATACTTAACGTTTGACACTTATTATGTTCAGAGGTAAAACTATTATAACAAACTTTTCTTACCATAAAAACATGACACTTGTTGTTTCAAACGTTGAATTTCTTTTAAAAATAAGTGTACCAATTATATATGTGTTATCACTTTAGACAAGAATGTCAATTTGACATGGCTGATTCATGTGTGTGAAGTCCCCAAAGAACACATAATTAAACAGAATCTTGCCATCATATTGAATGTTAAAAGTGCAAATACTTGACTGCCTTCTTTACATTTAGTTTGCCAACCGACAGTGATCCTGGAAATGGTTTACATTATTATACTGAAATACACCATTCAGATTTGTTAATTTGTTAATTTGTTATTTGTTAATTAACCCTATATAATCTATCATTGTTAGCATTACTCTTTGTTCTTTACTATGTTTTACTTGTCTATGTTTTCTTTCTTCCTTGTAAATATACATCATTTATTTCCTTTTTTTGGATATATCATTTTACATTTTTTACATTTAAATATATATGTACATAGGAGAGGGTTTCACTAAGTTGGATAACTTATACCCAATCCTTTCAACTGGATAAATATGATTACATCAATCAGATATACTTAGATGTCTCAATATGAAATCCAACTACTTACAAACAATAATTCTTAAAATTTGAATGTCAATTGTGAAAACTGAGCCCTACATTGTCAATAGATTAAATTTCATTTCATCTTCCGGACAGGAAGATTACATGACCATTCTGCTCTGTGATAACATTTCTCTCCCACTTCCTATGGGGTGGGGTATTTCACAATACCAAGGTCACAGAAAGATAACTGTTTCATTTTCATTGTAGGCGTTAAAGATTACTTCGACAGGACCCATGCGAAGCATTTTGTAACAGAACTGCTTGTGACACGCATTTGTAGTTATTGAAGCAATGGAAGGACGAATTGGAATCATGATTACATCCGTTTGAAATGCAAATTCTTTCTTTTTTAATGAGATGTTATATGGCATAATGACCATGGTTGGTTTACCGTGACCTCGACAATAAGGGAGTCCAACAACCGGTACTTAAGATTGTGTAACATGTGTTCACTGTCTAAATGGCATGTTTTATTAATTCAATTCGAGTCTCAAAACATAGGTTTTTCCATTGCTAATGACTTTAATCATTTTCAAATTAACAATATCCATGCTAATCAGCTGCCTAATCACCTTCGTTATATAATGTTATCCTTTTCATAACATAAACTTTTACTCACTAGTGTTTTATTAAAGATATTCTCATTGTGTGTGTTACTGTAACATGGATCTTATCACATCTGTAGTCTTGTATTTGATTGAAAATATGTGTTGTGAAATACAAGTTCAAGTCCATGATAGTGTATATAATTTGTCTATTTCAACCATCAAGATGGTAAACCGTTTTTGGAACACCCATGCTGTAAACATTTTCCGTACAAAATGAGAATTTAAAATTTACATAACATTATTGAGATTTTATACAACTCACAAGATTGAAATCAGCTAAAGCTGAGAAAATATATTTATATATCTATTGTGGATGACTCAAATGTCCATGGATATGATGCAGTTCAAATTGTTTCAGGATACATGTATTTGTTGTAAACGTAGTGCTGCAGTACATCAGCTTCTGACAGCATTTCATTTGACGCTGAACACTCTTTCGTCTTTATTCTTCAGTCATCTGTTATATCTGCTTGTACCAACACTCCACTTTATTAATATTATGAAAGTTATTGCTCAGCCGTTCTTTTAACTTAGTTATATCCTATTATCTGCCCGCCAGGGGCACGGCAACTTTGTCTGCAGTAGAGAACTGTTCTACACGCAGTAAGGTTTGGGTGCAATGCTACACTGAAGTTCAGCGTAGTACCACCCATGGTTCGCTAGTTCCAGCCGATGCTCGCAGGTTTCACCGCAATGCATAGCCAAATGACGTTGCGGGCTTTCTCCCTGCCATAATACTAGCAGCCGCGATATAAGTGAAATACTCTTGAAAGCGGCGTTAAACCCCAACTCACTTCTGACTGCTACATTGTCATATGTAGGATGACCTTGTTACAATACTAAAACCAGGAGTTACCTGAAGAAGTTTACGGACGGACGAACGAACGGACGGATGGATGGACGCCAGCTTGTGTCAGCATTTAATTTGACGCTGAACACTCATATGTTTCAATGGATTACACCACTGCACTTATTGACTGGTCTTAATTCTTCCTATAGGTCAGTCATCCGTTATATATGCTGGTGCCAACACTCCACTTCATTACTATTATGGAAACCTATCGGTCAGCTATATTATCTGTTTCTGACTGCTACATTGTCATGTGTAGGATGACCTTGTTTCTAGGTCACTAAAATACTAAAACCAGGATTTACCTGAAGAAAGTTTCAACAATATGAAGTTAAAACTACGTTAAGCAGACAAGTGTTTCCGATACTTCAACAAGGATTAAGACTTCCAGACGGAAGATTTCTTTATTGTCGATACATCTTAGCTTGTCCTGTAATTGAAAAACATTGCAGTAGCAAATAAACCGAGTTTGATTCTCGATGGGATGAACGGGATGCAAAGCAATTACCCTTGATCCTAATTCCACACATGCACTTTCAGTTTGTTCTGTGAGTGTTAAAGGTGAGGTGAGGTGAGTTGTGGTTTAACGCTGCTTTCATGAGTATTTCACTTATATTTTGGCTGTTAGTATTATGGCACGCAGCGCCGTGTGGCTATGCATTGCCAGTGTTGTGTTAATTTGAAGTTTCGGTGTTGAAAGACGTATAATAATCGGTTACATGTTATATGACATGTATGCCGTTTGTTTCTAGTTTCAGGAGTATTCTGTTCATATATATCATGTATGCTGGTGAACAAGAGATACATTGCCATACTTTTGTTGACAAACTAGATTTTGTTTTATAGAAACTGTATAAAATCTGTCATTATCGTTCTTAATGCAAGTACCAGTCTTATTAAATATGAGTAATAGAAGAAAACGTTCCATTCAATTTGATATCGAATTTCCTTGTGCTCCTTTTCACGCCCCACAGTTGTATATGTCAAAAAAATGTAAAAACACATTCCAAGCTATCTATGGCTTTGTTTACCATTAATAAATGCTACTAAGTAATATACTGCTTACATAAAACTAATTATTTGGTTTGTAGCTCATCAGGATTTGCATAAATTAATTTAAAATAGTTAATTGAAAAATAATCCTAAGATTGAAGACAGACAAAAGGCATTGGTCATAGGGTCTCTATAATGGAGTTGGACATGCCACATTAACCAGTTTTAATCCACATTCATCAATATAGATCTAAAAAGGATTTGATACCTTCTATAGGAAAATTGATATGATTAAATAACAATCGAATTTGCAATGGGAGTGATTCATTTGTAACTTTGGATGAAATGTACAAAACATATCCATTTGCAGTTAGTAATTTTTTTAACACCACTGAACAAAAAGTTAACGGACTTTGACTACATAGGGATTCAAAAGATCTGGCTTAGCTTTGTCATATATTTCAACCGTTCAACATTTCAGTGCGCACTTAAGTCACCTCCAAATAAAAGTTTCTTTCAGAACCGAGACATTTTGAATTAAAAACCCATTGAGATCAACACCTAAAATCGAAGTTTATTAGACCTCATAATTCTCTCCTGTGAAGACAAATAATATTTTTAGCTCGATTCTCTGGTCGCCATACATGCAATAACCTTCTTGACCAATGTTTATATAACTTAATAGGTGTCCCGTGTTACAAAGGAGTGCTTGAGATGAGAGTTACACTGATATTCAAACAAAACAAATACACATGGTCATGTGGCATCTTCCTTACTCTAGTCTTCTGTCAGAACGAACATCTAAAGAATAACTTCAAGTGATATTCTATCATGCATGAAGATATATGTGTTCGCTTTGCTGATTATATGATTTTGATATGAGTGTTTAGCCTGCTAATTTTACGTTTCAAGTAAGTTTAATCTGTTTCATTCAAAATATGAAAACAGAAAAAAACATTATTATAACTGTCCATAACAGAGACACGCAAAGCGAGACCTGGGGTCGAGTATTTATTGATTCTCTAATCTTGGTTTCTTTAGAGAGTCTTGTAGTAAAACCACATCAATTACTTAGTCAAATCTTTACGTGCTTCTCTTCAAAGAATAGTCAATAGGCTTTGTTCAAATGAAGCAATATAAGTTAACCTAACGCGTACCTGATAAATGCTTTTGTTACATGTAAGTGTGCTGTAATACTTATGAAAGTCTTGCGGTGGCCGAGTTGGCAAAGGCGTCAGGTTAGCAATCCACCGAGCTTGAGGTGCCGGGTTCGAGTCCACCTGTGACCGGGTGTAAAAACCTTGGAGTCAACTTTCAGTGCGGACTCTTTCAGTGTTGTCACAACCCCTAGTGTACAGTTCACAACCCTGTGCACTTAAAAGAACCCACGAATCCGTTGGTAAATGACCAGATGGTGGCCACATGAATACGTGCAGACACCTAGTTGCAGGTACAGCAACGTGCAGTATCCTTGGACAAAATACTGTGACTATGTGTCCTAGTTCACCCAGCTTTGAATGGGTACCTCGTAAGGATGAGCATGGTGATTTAACTTGGTGCGCCTAGTGGCTGCAAAAGTTGCATACTCCAAATGGAGCTGAGATTGACAAAAGAGTGTCGTTAAACAGTGACATCCAATGATCGGGGGCAAACAGAACGCCTTTGAGCAGCTTAGCTTAGCTGGATATTGGCGCTATACAAATGTTTATATGTATGTATGTATGTATTGGAAACGCTTCAAGGAAACAACCGTTGGAATCTTTACAGTACTAATTCTATTCTTGCTCTTGATCTTGTTTCAAGGACACAACTGTAGGAATCTTTAAAGGCCTGATCTTTTAAAAGTAGTTACAACACGTGGCACTGAAATCTATTTTCACATTTATTATATTGTCTTTACACACCATCACAAGTTTATGTAATAGTTGAGATTAACGAAAATGTTTAATCAATAACAAATTTAGCAATTTAAAATCGAAAAGCTGCGTTTGTATTTGTACTAAAGCAAAGGGTTAATATAGATGAAAAATGAAGATATGAAACGGATAACAACATGTGTCAAGGGTATGCTGCTTTAAAATTAACAATAAACGGTTTCTTAACACAAAAATGATGAAAGGACTTGCTACCTATCTCTCCTTGTTCACATAAATGGTTCCCAGTATCAAGAATAACCATCTCGAAGAGCTTCAGCTCGCCTCCTCCTGATGGAAAACAATCTCCTGAAGTGCATCTGAGGAAAACTTACGTTCGTTGAAGTGTCTGAGCAAGCTCTGCAAGATTTTCAACACCAGGACACCCTTAGATTTCTCCTTTAATCTTCAATGATTTTCAAATCATTGCTGACCCAGGAAAAGTGTCACCGTTGTTACCTCTCTGTGTAACTGCTTGACTGTATGGTATTGTTATCTGAGGATACGGGACGCCTTGCTTGTGGTTCTCAACATAACGTACGTACAACTTCTGTATCAAGGATCTGATTTTGGTGACCGTGTTGACTGGGACTGCCTTTATGTCTAGACTATTCATCTAGACACACTAGACATACTAATACACCCATTTCACTATTCCCGACTCTTCTCAACATTTTGGCTAAATATACGATAGCCCATGAGTCATCAAAATGTCTTTATTTCAAATACAATCCTTTACTATGATTTAGTTTATATTGACCTATGATAGTTCATGACGAGCAGAGTAATAATTAAATGAACTGTTTCTAACCAAATGAAATACTTTTCCATAATTGTACAATAATTGTACACAAACTTTTTAAATTAGTTAAGTTGTGAAATAAAATTCAATATTAAATTACAATATGTAGGAGGAATGATTAATTCCCAAATTTTCAACATTGAAGAAAACATTGAAAAGGAATCCATTCAGGCATAATTGTGTCTCATTTCATAAATATTAAATCAGAAAATAACATCAACTGCTTCGTTTTAAGGGAAATCACGTTTAGTTGGACTGCTGAGCCCTGATAGTTAATTGTAAAACTCGTTTAAATGTGCATATTGCTCCTCAAATCCCTGACTACTTTTGTTGTTTATTCAATGTGTTTCAGACCCAGGTCAGATCTCAGTAATGAATACGATATTTGGCTGTAATCACTACTTTTACCAGTATCCATGTCACACGTTATGCCTGTTTATTCCTTCTCCAAATCAGAACATTCATATGTATGGACTCGTTTTCGCTCGTTTACTACCAATCATTAACTAAGTTAAATAATAATTCTATTAAATGGAGGATCATTTAGTGAATATACCTTTTGCAGTTATATTCATTGTGATTATAGTTATGAGATATATTTAAACATAATTAAACCATTTTCATTATGATCTGAAGCAAAAACCTTACTGCGTATAGAACCTACTGCAGACAAATTTGCCGTGCCCGAAAGAGGCTCGAAAGAGATTTCCTGAATAATGTGATATTCAGATATGTAAACTAAACCATCAACCTATCTCTCATAACCTCAAATGAATGAGGAGATAAACCTAGTGTGATGGGAATAGCGATATGTTATACTTGATAGCGAGTAAACACACGCACGTTATCTGTAATCGAAGTTAACATGCCACAGGTATAGACGGATTCCTGGTTTTAGCACAGGAGACACGTTTGATTCACATTAGACTTTGTGTCAACATTGAACCTGGCATTAGTCCATTTTCTGCTTCGTGTTGATGACAACCACGTCATTTATATGTTATTTCTGTGTTTCCATAGATCCATGGCTGGCAAAGAAATACGAAACATTTTAATATTTCAAATTATTTTTAAAAGTTTAAATGTTCAGGACTTGTTGAGTGCCTCTTACTACTCGACCTATGTAAAGTAGCTAAAATCCATTGTTCAAATTCATTTTAAAAAATTCTGTATAGACATTACGTAACAGTGACATCGATATGGGGATAATTTCCTATCAAAATCAAGTGTGTGTATAAGTGTTTGTACTGAGGTAAGGAAATAAAGCTCACAGATGTCAAACACTCCAATGGGACACTCTATTTGCTTCTAGCTTCGATGACACAAGCCAGTCATTTTCACTGGTTTTGAAGGAAGTCCACGACACACACAGTGAGAAATCGGTTACATCATTCTTTGAACAAGTGTACCAATTATATATTTGATATCACTTTGACTTGACTAATTCGTGTGTGCAAAGTTTTAAGAGTGCACATAATGAAACAGAATCTTGCCATCATGATGGACGTGAAAAGATCATATACTTGACTAGCGTCCTTAAATTCAGTTTGCTTTATCTGAGACTGACAGGGATCCTGGAAATGCTTTGATAACTCTTAAACGTTCTGTTAATATCATCATACTGAAAAACATCATTCATGTTTATAGCAGTGATTTATGTTTATTGCTCAATACCAAATCAAATTCCAAAACTTACAAACAATAATTACACTTTGAATTAAATCAACAATTATAGAATCTAAGCCTTATGAGAGTATACACAGCAAATGGTTTCGTGTATGTTATAGAGTTTCTCGACTGAGGTCAGAGTCTAATCGTTATTGAAACAACAACAAATTCTCAGCAAAAGTCAACAGCAACGCATAACGTTGCTTGTCGAGGATAAGTTGACACATTCATGGCCACAAATCAGTATTGAGCATGACCACTGCGAGCATCAAAACAGGGACGACATCTAGGTTAGATACCAGGTTAATGAAAAAGGCCTTTGGAATCTCATTCGAAATGTCAACCAGGGTTTGCCTAAGGTCGTTCAATGTCATAGGTTGACGTTGACGTCTTCTCAATCTTTCCTCCATCTAATGCCAAACATGCTGAAAAGGGTTGAGATCGGGAGAAACGGCCGACCAAGGAAGGGTTTAAATGTTATGCTACACACACAATTTGTTTACAACTTGAATCCCATGTCTTTGAAGATTTGATAAGACATGAGGCAGTAAAACGTCATCTCTATAACGGATGCCTGTTGGATTAACATCAAAATCAAGCAATTCTGTTCTGTTTATATATGGCTTCCAACACCAAAACGATTGGGTTGCAGAACGCACGAATCAGCTTAACGTTCGCCAGGGCACTGGTACATGATCGCCCGTCACTACTGTGAACAGAAAAGAACATTATGCCAGTCTCTGCTTCTGTACCTTATATTTTAGATGCATCACAACAAACCTGCTTTCCGTGACGTTGCAACAGCACTGGTCCGTTTGCTAGACGTAGTTGCTTGATGTTCCAATCTTACGTACGATTCCTGATAATTCTTGCACTAATAGGTCTTAAGCTCGGAAAGGTACGGTCAGTAAATGCGGCAGTTTGGAACCAATTTCTGAGATATATGAGTCTGATATGGTTGTCCTGACTGCATGAAGGAACGCGTGGCCTTCCTGCACAATGGCGATCTCTGGTGCTGCCAGTTTGTTGTTACCAGTTCCACTGACAAGACACCCTATTTCTGTGAACACCAATACGTCTCCCATTGTCATTGAATAAGATAAATAAATAATGTGATTTTATGTTCACGCTCAATCGAAGATCTGAGAACGTATACTGAAATGAGTGTTAGGTCTTTTGTCAAGTCACTTGACGATCTTAAAATCTCAGACATGTTTCACATGAAAAGTCCGTGGGAGTCACATTGCATGTCAAACACATGCATGCTCAAATTATATTATATATTATTTATGTAATGGACAGTTATTGGGCTGCTACCGGACATTAAATATTTCTATGTAAAGAACTTGAACAATAATTATATCCGTCTCGAACTTATTTCTTTTGATTAAATGAAAGGTTATATTATTGACAATGGTTGGTTTACCTAACCTCAACAAATACTAGGTCCAACAAATAATCTTCTTTTTTTTAAATGTCCTGCTTTATTAATTCACAGTCTAATCTCAAATCATATGGTTCTTTCTTCATTGCTATTAACTTTAATCATTTTCAAATTACCACTTTACCTGTTCATTTTCTTATAATTCCAGCTTTTTCGATTATGTTCGAAACGTAGGACTAGGCATATATGAAGAACATCATATTATTCATTTTTAAAGAACGTTGTCAATTTAGCAAATTACAAACACTCCACTCCACAATCCCATTATGAAACCTATCGGTCAGCTATTCTATTACCTTTGTTATATCGGTAAGCTATTCTATTACCTACGTTATGTTGTATTATCTGTTGATATATTCTGACTGCTACATTGTTTGTTGTACGATGACCTGGTTTCTAGGTCATACATGTAACTTGAACATCACTAAAACGAACGCTTAAACCAGTAGTTACCTGAAGAAAGTTTCATGAATAAATAGTTAAAACTACATTAAGCAGACTTAAATTTATATACGATTATACTTAAACGTCTGTTAGCAAGGATTAAGAATTCCAGACGATGGTTTCCTCTTCGTCGATACGTCTTGGTTTGTTCTCTAATTGGAAACCATTGCAGTAGCAGTAGTAACATCCTAGTGTTATTCTCAATTGAATGAACGGGATGCAAAATAATTACACATAGACACTTCCAATTGGTTGGTTGAATGAACGAATCCACAGCTCCTCATGCATTCTCCATTACAGAAAACATTGAATTCAATCTGATATCGAATTTTCTTTTCATATTTGTCTTTTCCACTCCTCAAAGTTGTAGATTCAGAGAGTCAGATTAATGTAAATTCAACAGGACTTATAATGAAATCACAGCTGAGCAGCTCGACAGAACGTGATTTCTAACGATGGGCTAATTGTATTTATCTCTGATGCTACACATATATGGCTTGGTTTATCCTTGATATGTATTACATAAAAAGACTTTTGGTCTGTAGCCCATCAGGATTTGATTTTACTTTAGGATCCTAAGGTTGAAGACAGACATAAAACATTGTTCATTTGGTCACTATAATATATTTGAGGGGGTAAAAAATGTGTCGCTGTCCAATGATAACGCCATATAACAACCCGTGTCATATGCAATCTGGCATTATATATGGCTGAAGATTGTTAAATAACAATGGATTTGGGAGTGATTCCTCTGTAACTTTGGAGGAAGAGTACAAAACAAATCCATCTGCTGTTATTTCTACACTCCTGAACAAAAAGTTAATCGCCTTCAACTTCATAGGATTTTGCTAAGCTTTCTCGCAATCTCCGTTTAACTTTTCAGTCGCTGCACTAACGTTTCATCCAAAGTTTCTTTTAGAACCGAGACATTTTGACTTTAAAAAAGGCCCATTGAGATCAACACCAATCTCGTTATTCTCTCCTATTCTCTCTCATTTCGTTATTCTCTCGGCCCTTCGCGGCTCGTTGATTATTTTTAACGAATCCACAGCTCCTCATGCATTCTCCATTACAGAAAACATTGAATTCAATCTGATATCGAATTTTCTTTTCATATTTGTCTTTTCCACTCCTCAAAGTTGTAGATTCAGAGAGTCAGATTAATGTTATTTCAACAGGACTTATAATGAAATCACAGCTGAACAGCTCGACAGAACGTGATTTCTAACGATGGGCCAATTGTATTTATCTCTGATGCTACACATGTATGGCTTGGTTTATCGTTGATATTTATTACATAAAAAGACTTTTGGTCTATAGCCCATCAGGATTTGATTTTACTTTAGGATCCTAAGGTTGAAGACAGACATAAAACATTGTTCATTTGGTCACTATAATATATTTGAGGGGGTAAAAAATGTGTCGCTGTCCAATGATAACGCCATATAACAACCCGTGTCATATGCAATCTGGCATTATATATGGCTGAAGATTGATTAAATAACAATGGATTTGGGAGTGATTCCTCTGTAACTTTGGAGGAAGAGTACAAAACAAATCCATCTGCTGTTATTTCTACACTCCTGAACAAAAAGTTAATCGCCTTCAACTTCATAGGATTTTGCTAAGATTTCTCGCAATCTCCGTTTAACTTTTCAGTCGCTGCACTAACGTTTCATCCAAAGTTTCTTTTAGAACCGAGACATTTTGACTTTAAAAAAGGCCCATTGAGATCAACACCAATCTCGTTATTCTCTCCTATGAAGATACATATACTTTTTAGCTCGATTTTTTTTGTCGCACCGAATGCAATATCCTTCTTGACAAATGTTTATGTAACTTAATAGTTTTCCGTAATTGACACAAAGGACCTGACACTGAGATATATTTTAATATTTATTGTTTTGTATTTACGTTTTTCCCAAGTACAATGTCTGGAGTCAAATAGGCAGTTTATACGTTACAACTTTACATTCTACATCCATCAATAGCAAGCTGCAAGTTGTTACACAACAATGTTTTGTAATCATGATTTCCGATTATTGCTTTCCGGTGGCATTCAATTTGAAATGATTTCGTTGCAGAATTGTATTCTTAGCCTATTTCAGAAAATCGTTCAGATGTCATTTGTTATTAATGTTGACTTTCAATTACAGATATAAAAACGCAATGCTGAACAGATAGGGTGTACAAGAGTTGATGCAGATAGTTGAATAAACATCCCGCTTACTGTATTACTGTACTACAATCAGAATATTGCACACGATACTGGTTACTGTTAACATCAATACTGAGATGATCGTTAAAAGGTAGTTCACTCTGAACTAGAAATATAGTCATATTACCCTTATTTTTCACTTATGCTAAGCACTAAGTTCAATACTGCATTAATAACGAGAAATAAAAAATTCAGAATAGCAAAAGTAGCAAAAGGCACCACTCTATCAGTAGGTCTAACCACATACCAAGTTTCGTAAAGAAGTACTAAATATATTTTGAAATAGAGGCCGGAAAAGGTCCCTACCCCCAATTTGCACTAAGTTCAAATTGTTTCCATGGAAACCAGAAGAAAAAAATTAAGAATAACCAAAATAGCAAAAGGCACCACTCCACCACTAGGTCTAACCACATACCAAGTTTCGTAAAGAAATACTAAATAGATTTTGAAATAGAGGCCGGAAAAGGTCCATACCCCCAATTTGCACTAAGTTCAAATTGTTTCCATGGAAACCAGAAAAAAATTTAAAAATTCAGAATAACCAAAATAGCAAAAGGCACCACTCCACCACTAGGTCTAACAACATACCAAGTTTTGTGAAAAAATATTGAATGGTTTTTTAGATATAGCCCGGAAAAGAAAGCATTTCGGAATAACGGAATAACGGAATGACGGAATGACGGAATAACGGAATAACAGAATAACGTAATAACGGACGGCGGCGAAAACATTATGTCTCCGGAATTTTTTTTCGGGGGACATAATTAGGATAAGTATAAAGGAAAAGGGATCAGCAAAAACTGTACAATAGCGTAAGTAAATGCTTTCCTAAAAGAGATTTTAAACGAATTAGTTGTTTAATACATTTGTGGCAATATACTTACATTACCGATACAAATGTTCAATACACTCTTACAAAAAGATTTATAATAATAAAACAGCATATGGTACCGCACTTTCTGAAACTACAGTTCCAATAATTATAAACTACAGGGGTAGTTGTGGATAGGATTTTGATCTAATCTAGGAGGCAGATAACATCATTTAACTATTTAACAGCAATTAATATGGGAATCATGCCTTTGCAGTTATATGGATTGTGATTATCGTTACGAGTTGTTTAAACTGTATACATTAACTTTTTTAAGTATGATATTAACCATTTTGGTTCCTTGAAAAGGGCGTGATGTAAAGAGAAAATTCAAAATCGATATATCATGTCAGCGTGGCAGGTTTTAATCAGATTTGCTTCAATCTGTTGATTTATAACCATTGTCCTATAACCATGCCTTAATACCCTTTTTGATGAGTATACGAGTGACAAGGACCGTAATATGTTCATAGTTTTTCTTTATCAATTATGATATCATTTGAATATACTTCTAAATTGTCACTTTCGGTTTCATCGAGAAATGAAATGGAATATTTGAAAGAGATTTCCGGAAATCTGTTATGTGCACTGTAAAAATAGAGCCATGGGCTCTGTAGCTGATCAGGATTTATATTGTTTCTTGTTAAAGACTGAAACAGACTGTTTCCTAGGTAAGTACAATGTCTGTTTTCACTTAGTACTGCGCTAACAGCCTCAGCATTTGTATGAGAGTTGAAATTCAAACTCACTCACTCAAGTCATTTATTATCGTTTACCAAACAATATTAGCAAAATATAATCCCATAGAATAACCAAGGACCTTATTTGGTGCCACAGGATCACCAAATCTAAAATTTAGAATCCCCATTGGCAAAAGAATCTGCACAAAATACAACAGCCTTCTCGGTCTTTTTGTTTTGAAGGAGAAGATGAGAATAGGTTTTGAGGTCATGGTCTGTGAGGCCCTTATTTGTTCTGGCGAGGAAGTTGAAAATGAAAAGTTTATGGACGGACGGGCGGACGGATGGATGGACGCCATGCCATGCCACAACCCCATCGGGCCTTTCAGGCCTGATGAGCTCAAATTGTGTACTAAACCACCTTTAACTTCAAGTGAATGCGGAGGTTAACCTAGTGTGATGGGAATAGTGATATTGTATACTGAATTGATTGCGAGTAAGTGAACAACACACAAGTGCATTGTCCGTTAACATGCCACATGTATAAATGGGTCCATGGTTTTCGCACAGGAGACGTTTCATTCTCGTTAGACTTTGTGTCATCTCAACATTGAACATGGCATTAGTCCATTAGTTCTGTATTATCTTAAATCTATGGCTGGCGAAGAAATACGAAACATTTTAAAATTTCAAATTATTTTAAAACGCTACAATTTTCCTGACACAAGTGTTCACCTTGTTAATGTTCAGTATCTCTGCTATTCGATCAATGTAATGTGCCTATGATTCATTGCTCAAATTTGTTCTAAAATGTCAATATAGACGTAGCGTTACGATGACATCGATATGGCGATCATTTCGTATCAAAATCAAGTTAGTGTATAATTGTTTGTACTGAGCTAAGGATATAAATCTGATATATACCAAACACTCCAATATGACTTCTTATTGCTTCTATCTTTGATGAAACCAAATTCACATTCACTGGTTTGGTTTGAAGGAAGTCCACAACACACAGAGAGAATGGGTTACACCAATCTGTGTCTGAACAGAATAAGTGTACCAGTTATATATTTGTTATCACTTTTGACAAGAATGTCAATTTGACATGGCTGATTCATGTGTGTGAAGTCCCCAAAGTACACATAATTAAACAAAATCTTGCCATCATATTGAACTTTAAAAGTGCAAATACTTGACTGCCTTCTTTACATTTAGTTTGCCAACCGACAGTGATCCTGGAAATGGTTTGTTAACCCGTAAACGTTGTGTTTACATTATTATACTAAAATACACCATTCAGATTTGTAGTGGTAATTTTTATTTATGTGTATGTCCTTCATTTTCCAACTTATTTTTCATTTGGTAAACGAACATTTAACATAATCCATACTAATTTAAGATATTCAAATAGCAGTTTGAACGATAATTGGTCTCGAAGATAATGCTGCTTGTAATTGTAAATTTCCTTCCGAAAATTCTCATCATTATTTTATAGAATGATTTATGTATTCTTATATCAGGCAGCAAATGTTTCGAGATATCAAAAGAAAATGTTTAATAATAGTACTGATTAATTAAGACTTATTATTAAATGGCAGCGAATATCTTACCTACAATGACAACATTCAGATTTTTAAGGAATTTAAAGTACATAACTTTATTTGGAGAATGGATAATTAACCCTATATAATCTATCATTGTTAGCATTACTCTTTGTTCTTTACTATTTTTTACTTTTCTATGTTTTCTTTCTTCCTTGTAAATATACATCATTTCTTTCCATTTTTGGATAAATCATTTCTCCCACTTCCTATTACCATGATCCCAGTGGGATAAGTCACAATACCAAGGTCACAGAAAGATAACTGTTTCATTTTCATTTGGTGGGCGGCTTGTAGGCGTTAAAGATTAGTTAAAGATTACTTCAACAGGACCCATGTGAGGCAGTTTGTAACAGAACTGCGTGTGACACGCATTTGAAGGTATTAAAGCAATGGAAGGACGAATTGGAATCATGATTACATCCGTTTGAAATGGATTTTTTTCTTTTTTAATGACATGTCATATGACATAACGACCATGGTTGGTTTACCGTGACCTCCACAATAAGGGAGTCCAACAACCGGTACTTAATATAGTGTTACATTTGTTCATTGTCTAAATGGCATGTTTTATTAATTCAGTTGATTATTAACTGACAGGGAAGATCTTACCTACAATGACAACATTCAGATTTTTAAGGAACACTGTTTTGTTAATTGAATTCGAGTCTCAAAACATAGGTTTTTTTCCAATGCTAATGACTTTAATCAGTTTCAAATTACCAATATCCCTGCTAATCAGCTGCCTCATCACCTTCGTTATATTATCTTATCATTTTCATAACGTAAACTTTTAGTCAATGGTGTTTTATTAAAGATATTCTCATTGTGGGAGTTACTGTAACATGGATCTTATCACATCTGTAGTCTTGTATTTGATTGAAAATATGTGTTGTGAAATACAAGTTCAAGTCCATGATAGTGTATATAATTTGTCTATTTCAACCATCAAGATGGTAAACCGTTTAGGGAACTCCCATGCTGTAAACATTTTCCGTACAAAATAACAATTTAAATTTTACATAAAATTATTGAGAGTTTATACAACTCAAAAGATTGAAATCAGCTAAAGCTGAGAAAATATATTTATATATCTATTGTGGATGACTCAAATGTTCATGGATATGATCAGATTATATCAGGATACATGTATTTGTTGAAAAAGTAGTGCTGCAGTACATCAGCTTGTGACGGCATTTCATTTGACGGTGAACACTCATACGTTTCAATGGATTACACCACTGCACGTATTGACTGGTCTTAATTCTTCCTATAGGTCAGTCATCCGTTATGCTTGGACCAACACTCCACTTCATTACTATTATGAAACCTATCGGTCAGCTATATTATTTGTTTCTGACTGGTACATTGTAATGTGTAGGATGACCTTGTTTCTAGGTCACTAAAATACTAAAACCAGGATTTACCTGAAGAAAGTTTCAACAATATGAAGTTAAAACTACGTTAAGCAGACAAGTGTTGACGATACTTCAACGTCTGTTAGCAAGGATTAAGAATTCCAGACGGAAGATTTCTTTATTGTCGATATGTCTTAGCTTGTCCTGTAATTGAAAAACATTGCAGTAGCAAATCATCCGAGTTTGATTCTCGATCGGATGAACGGGATGCAAAGTAATTACCCTTGATCCTAATTCCACATATGCACTTTCAGTTTGTTCTGTGAGTGTTAAAGGTGAGGTGAGGTGAGTTGTGGTTTAACGCCGCTTTCATGAGTATTTCACTTATATCATGGCTGCTAGTATTATGGCACCCAACGCCTTGTGGCTATGCATTGCCAGTGTTGTGTTGAAGTGAAGTTTGAGTGTTGAGTGTTTAACGCCGCTTCGGCAGTATTGCAGCCATTAGCGGCGAGATATTTAATTTATTTGCCTAATTTAAAAAGAAAATTGCAATTGAAAAACAAAACACGGCACGACGGCCGCAAAAACATCAGCACATTATCACAAGTTGAATAAAAGCTAATAATGAAAAGTTAAATTTACAATTTGTCAATAAGGTGTATAGCCTTTAAAAAATCTAAAACACGATGCTCACCGAAATGAGTAAAAACTTGATTGATTGAAATAGAAGGATAAAAAGTTTCCCTGATATGTGCAGTGCAAACACGGATGATCCTAAGTTCTACAAACATATTAAATCTGTGATTGATAGTATGGAAACTGATAAGTCAATCATATGTGGTGATTGGAATCTGGTTCTAGACAATGAGAGGGATACATATAATTATAAACACATCAATAATCCTAAAGCTAGAACTGAGCTTCTGGAGGTAATTGGATTTAAAAGACCCATAATTTGATGTACTCTGTCGCGGACACAGATATTATTCCAAGTATTAATTCAGACCACTCAATAGTATCTATTACTATCAATTCTTCACAGATGGAAAGAGGAAAAGGATTTTGGAAATTTAATAATTCCTTATTGTATGATGTAGGATATATCAGAGAAGTTAAAAAAAACAATAAAGCTAACCTTACAAAAATACGAATGCCCTGTTCAGGAGGGGGAGATAACTATGTAATTAATGATCAGCTATTGTGGGAAATGTTATTGCTTGAAATTAGAGGTATGACTATTTATTATTCATCAACTAAGAAAAAATAGAGACAGAAAGAGGAGATGGAACTTGAGAAGAAATTACAAGAATGTGAAATTGAATTAGACAACGAGGAAATCATGACTTAAAAGAAAAACATTTTGATAAATAGAATAGAACTAGACTTAGAAGAAATAAGTAAGGAAAAAACTAAAGGACATTTTATAAGATCAAAAGCAACATAGAAATAGTATGGGGAAAAACCAAGCAAATATGTTTTGCATCGAGAATCTAGAAATCTAAATCAATTACAAAACTTGTAAGAAATGATGGTACTGAAATAAGTGAGCAAAAAGATATTCTAGAAGAAACTAAACCTTTTTACAAAAAAATTTATTCTAAAGAAGAATGTGGACAAATCGATCTTGAAAATTTGTTTACCAATGAAGATGTGTAAAGATTAAACATCAAAGAATCATCAAATTTAGAAGGTAAAATTACATATGAAGAATGTTTACATGCATTAAAAAATGAAGAATGAAAAATCACCAGGTCCTGATGGCTTCACAACTGAATTTTGTTAATTCTTTTGGATTGACTAAATATTTAATTAACTCTTTAAACTATGCATATCAATATGGTTCCTTATCTATAAGTCAAAAACAAAGATTAAAGGATAGATGAAATGCATTTTTCTCAAGAATGACAGATGATTTCCTCTATGTATATTGTATATCGGAATCAATTGAGCATAAAATCGAGACAATATACACTTGCAATTGATAATTAAGACGATTTTAATTCACCCATTTTAACACTACCGCAATTTGTTCGGCGAAACCTTTTGTAAATGCTCACTGAGGCGTGACTGTGATAAGCGAGAGGCGGGGCGACTCGATAGCTTCTCCGCCGGTGTCTCGTTAATTAATTAATGATGATTATCACTGCCGCTAAATGAATTTATGAGGTGTATTACATCGCCAAAAAGACATGTTTATGTAATAATTGTGTAATTGTCATCTGTGGAATTACCTAGTTGGATATCTAAACATTCGATATATGGGAAATTTAAGTTGGTTTATTGAAGGTTTCTTTGTGAAATTAACAATCAAAATGTTGCGAAATTACGTTGAATTGTGACTATCGCCGAAAATCAAATTCCTCCACATACGTCACAGAAGTCATCCCTTCAGGGGTCACACCCCCGCAGACTTTCATTCTAGTCGCCGGGGCTAAATCAGGCGGTTTTTTAAAAAGCCGTATATAAGTAATTTATGGACCGATTTCAGAAATTCAAAATCGAGCAATGGTCAAATTGACATCCCATTTTAATGAATCCGATTTGGACCATATGTCATTTCATCTATCCTTTAATAACATGTCTACCAAAGGCCAACAAGCCAAAACAGTTTCTTAAATCTTGGCGCCCAATAAGTCTATTGAATACTTCATATAAAATTGCATCCGCAGTAATTGCCAATAGGATAAAACCTGTACTACCATCCATCATTAATGAAAATCAAAAAGGTTTTGTTTCAGGGAGATATATCGGAGAGATAACTAGACTTATCTATGATATCATGGACTATACTGAAACGTTCCAGGTCCCAGGCCTGTTGTTGCTGATTGATTTTGAAAAGGCATTTGATTCAGTGGATAGACATTTTATAATGAATGTTCTGAGGTTTTTCAATTTTGGACCCAGTTTACAAAAATGGATTTCAATTCTCCTTCATGACATAGAATCGTGTGTTCAAGTAAATGGATTTGGAAGTTCTTTCTTTAAGATAACAAGAGGTTGCAGACAAGGAGATCCGGTGTCACCGTATTTATTCATTTTGTGTGTTGAAATTTTGGCGCTTCTGATAAGAAAAGATAAAAGGATAAAGGGGATTAAGATGGGGAATATTGAAAATCTTTTAGCTCAATTTGCTGATGATGCCTCTTTGACCTTAGATGGAACTGAAAGATGTTTATATGCAGTTTTAAATGTTTTAAGCATTTTTGCAAGATTTTCTGGACTCGAGTAAATACCGAAAAAAATATACTGATATGGATAGGTTCCAAAAAGAGATCCAGATTTAAGCTATGTAAGGAGTACAATATCTTGATTGGTCACAATCACAATTAAACCTTTTAGGCATACAGTTTGATGTTGACCTAGAACTAATGATAGACATAAACTATTCTGAGAAATTGGACATAATAGAGAGAGAGATGAAAAGTTTGGAATCAAGACTACTAACACCAATGGGTAGGAATGTATAGTGTTGAAATCTCTACTGCTTTCAAAACTAAATCATATTTTTTCATCAATACCTAACCTACCAGACAATGTAGTACAAGCTTTCAAGAAATTTAATTTGAATTTATCTGGAAGGGTAAGAGAGATAAAATTAAAAGAAATATTATTACATCTACCGCTAATATTGAGGAATCAATGTTCCAATTATAAAAAATATTATCAAATCTCAAAAACTAGCATGGCTGACAAGATTGCTCTATGATAACTCTACATGGATTGATAATGCATCAGTTTGTATTCCAAATATTGAGTGAGTGAGTGAGTTGGTGTTTAACACCGCTTTCAAGAGTATTTCACTTATATCACGGCTGCTAGTATTATGGCAGGGAGAAAGCCCGCATCGCCATGTGGCTATGCTTTGCGGTGAAACCTGCGAGCATCGACTGGAACTAGCGAACCATGGGTGGTACTACGCTGAAATTCAGTGTAGCATTGCACCCAAACTAAACTGCGTGTAGAACAGTTCTCTACTGCAGACAAAGTTGCCGTGCCCCTGGCGGGACTCGAACCCCGGACCTCTTGATCCGAAGCCGAACGCGCTAACCACTGCGCTATCCCGCCCCCTCCAAATATTGAGAGACTATGGGTTGCTGATGGAGTAAATGTCAGACAAATGGTGCTCCCAAGTATTTCAAACATATTTTGGAGGGATGTAGTAGAGGCATGGTCAGATTATTTAACAATATGCTATCAAAATATTAAATCAATCGTTGTGGCACAATAGCAATATCTTGATTGGTGGGAAAACAATATTGTTAAGAAATTGGGAAAGAAAAGGAATAACGTATTTGAGTAATATTACAAATGAAGATGGCAATATACTGACATTGGACCAATTGAATAGTAAATATGATATACAAGTTGACTTTCTTACATACCCAGGTGTTAAAGAGAGCTTTGAATGTATATTTAAAAAAGAGAAATTTCATTTTCAACAATTTGGAGAAATCATATGCAAAGCCTATCTTGCCATACAATGTTTCTAAAATAACAAACAGTAACTATTTTTATAAAATGAGCTTTACTAAATCCAACGGCCAATTAAAATGGGAAAAGATATTTAGAAAAGAGCTTCAACAGAATGAATGGGAAAACATAAATTTGATGGCGAGTAGATGTACTCAAAGTGTCAATTTGAAATGGTTACATTACAAAATAATTCATAACATCTTGACGACAAATAAATATATACATAAAATAGGATACATTGATTCACCTATGTGTTCCTTTTGTAACCAGGTGACTGAGAGTGTTGTCCATTTACTGTGTGATTGTATCCATTCTACGAAAGTGTGGAAAGAGTTGGCGAAATGGCTAGGAAAATTGGCAGAAGGAAGTATTGACCTTACAACAGAAAATATTATTTTTGGTTTTAAAGGAAGAAATAATAATCCACTTTATACTATTTGTTTATTGGTGAAACAAAACATATATAATACAAGTAGAAAGGGAAAAATACCAAATTTTGGGTGTATTCAAAATTGAATTATTACCAGGCTTGTAAATTTATTGCCTTTACAAATAATACCCAGCCTAAATTATTTGCCTTTTGGTCATCTCTCCACACATTATTTGCAGATTTATTAGAAGAGTGATTATAAACCTTTGTAGCCCAGCATTTGTGAGCCTCGCATGAATTAGATACAGCTGTACCTGCAATAACCTGTGGGAACCTTTGCTTATATTGTATAAGAACAATCTTGAATGTATACAACATATTTTCTGTTTATACTTATGTACATTGTAACAACTGATTGGGAATTATAAAAATATAAATAAAAAAATAAATAAATAAAGTTACTTGTTATATGACATGTAGGCCATTTGTTTCTAGTTTCTGGAGTGAGTGAGTGAGTGAGTTGGGGTTTAACGCCGCTTTCAAGAGTATTTCACTTTTATCGCGGCTGCTAGTATTATGGCAGGGAGAAAGCCCGCAACGCCATGTGGCTTTACACCCCTTGGGAAGTTATTTCTTTTGTTTGAGTTGCAGGTTATATGCCATAACCACCATCTGCGCAGGTTGGTTATCTCATAACCACCATGGTCGGTTATGAGATATTCAACCTACGGAAACAGATGGACTTGTAAAATTTTGGATTTTTTTTCAAATTAGAAATGAAATTTATTTAAGTAACGAAAGTGGGGTTCGAACCCTGGACCTCTATATCGTCGAGCAGCGCCTTTACCAATGTAGCTTCCGAGGATCCATACCGATAAGGGTTCATTCTTTTGTGTCTTGGCTGTATTTCTATATTTTTTAGTATTATATATACATATGTATGTATGGGTACCAATTTATGTCTACTTTGTGTATGGAATGAATAATTAAGTTTGAAACCTTCCTTTCGAGTCAGTCATGGGTGTATTGGGAATATTTCACTGATATATTTTGATCATGTCGTTTAAATCAACAAATTACTCCTTTAAAGTGCATATATACAATTATTTTTTTAATAGAGTGTTCCGCGGGAGTGTAAGGCAAATAATGACCCGATTGCCTCGCGTTATGGCAATAAACTCTGCTCGGGCTGACGCCCTCGCGAGTTTATATGCCATAACCGCTCGGCACCGGGTCATTATTTACTACATGCACTGCGGTGAAACCTGCGAGCAGCGGCTGGAACTAGCGAACCATGGGTGGTACTACGCTGAAATTCAGTGTAGCATAGTTTCATGAGTATTCTGTTCATATATATCATGTATGCTGGTGAACAAGAGATACATTGCCATACTTTTGTTGACAAACTAGATTTTTTTAATGGAAACTGTATAAAATTTGTCATTATCGTTCTTAATGCAAGTACCAGTTTTATTAAATATGAGTAATAGAAGAAAACGTTGCATTCAATTTGATATCGAATTTCCTTTTGCTCCTTCTCACGCCTCACAGTTGTACATGTCAAGAGCAAAGGGACTCAGATTATTGATCATAATCAATTCCAACGAGTTTTATAATGAAATCACAAAGCTGAGCAGCTAAACTGAACGTGATTTCTCTCAGGATGGGCCAATTGTATTTATCTCCGATACTTTTTCTGATTTAACATTTATGAAAATAGACACACAAAAACAACACTGACTTTCGTGGTTACTGTTGAGTGTGGAAAGCATGGCCACAACATATTTCAGATTCAAAGCTATCTATAGCTTGGTTTATCATTGATAAACACTATTCTGTAGTATATTTCTTACACAAATAGAACCATTGGCTCTGTAGCTCATCAGGATTTGCATGGTTTTATAATGGATGTATAATGGATTTGATAGTCAGCACATTTACCGTTGCAATCCACAATCAATCCACAATCAATTCATTTCCACAAAAAAGCAAAAAAGCATTTAAGACCTTCCTTAGAAAAGTAGGAAATAGGTTTTAATAGTGCTACTTAGTGTTCCTCAATTAGAGCCTCTCACAATGGAACTCCAGGAACGTCCTTTCACAGAAGTACAGAAGCTCTAATAAGCATTATCACCACTTTGAAACATGCTACCCCCAACAACCACTCCCTAAAGCCACATCAATATCGGCCCTATCCCTCAGCCAACCTGTCCTTCAATAGAGGCCCTATCCCTCAGCTAACCTGTCCTTCAATATCGGCCCTATCCCTCAGCCGACCGATCCTTCAATAGAGGCCCTATCCCTCAGCCAACCTGTCTTTCAATAGAGGCCCTATCCTTCAGCCAACCGGTCCTTCAATACAGGCCGTATCCCTCAGCTAACCTGTCCTTCAATATCGGCTCTATCCCTCAGCCAACCTGTCCTTCAATAGAGGCCCTTTCCCTCAGCCAACCGGTCCTTCAATAGAGGCCCTATCCCTCAGCTAACCTGTCCTTCAATAGAGGCCCTAGCCCTCAGCCAGCCTGTACTTCAATAGAGGCCCTATCCCTCAGCTAACCTGTCCTTCAATAGAGGCCCTAGCCCTCAGCCAGCCTGTACTTCAATAGAGGCCCTATCCCTCAGCCAACCTGTCCTTCAATAGAGGCCCTAGCCCTCAGCCAACCTGTTCTTCCCTTTGTCGTGTCTCTCAAGTTCCCTTAACTTTTCAGCCAGTGCTCCAAAGTCACATCTAAGTTTCTTTGAGAAGCGAGGTTTATAAAATAAAAAAGCCCTACTGAGATCAACACCTAGCATCAAAGGTTTATAGGATCTCATAAGTCTCTCCTTTTAAGACACAGAGTCTTTTTACCTCGATTCTTTGTTCTCCACACATGCAGTAACCTTATTGACCAATGTTTATTTCTGCGCATAACCATGTAGTTTAATAGTTTTCCGTACGTGTTACAAAGGACTGCTTAAGATGAAAGGTACACCGATATTCAAACAAAACAAAACGTTTTACAAATACACATGGTTATGTGGCATCTTTACCAGAATGTGTTCTTACACTCACTAAAGTCTTTTATCTGAACTAACATCTAAAGAATAATTTCAAGCGATATTCTATCAGGCAAGAAAGAATATCAGGCAAGAAGAGATGAGTTTTTGCTTTGCTGATTATATGATTGAAGTATTAAGTCGGGTAACAAAACGGATCTAGTAAATTTATTATGCTTCATTCAGAATATTAAAATATCAAAACACTATTATAACTGTACACAAGAGAGACACGAAAAGCGGCAACCTGGGGTCGATAGTATCGATCTTCTTATATATAATAGTTTCTTTAAAGAGTCTCCTAGTAAGGTGAGGTGAGTTGGGGGTTAACGCCGCTTTAAAGAGTATTTCACTTAAATCGCGGCTGCTAGTATTATCGCAGGGAGAAAACACGCAACGCCATGTGGCTATGCATTGCCGTGAAACGTGCGAGCATCGTCGGCTGGAACAAGTATGCGAGTTATTGTTTAGCGCCGCTTAGGCATTATTTCAGCCATTTGCGGCGAGATATTTAAGTTACATACCTACTTTAAAAAAGGTTGCAAAAGATAACAAGAAAAGGAACGATGCCGTAAAACACCAACAAAATATCACAATGTTATTAAAAGGCTGATTTTAAAATAAATTTTAAAGTTTATCAATTAAGTTGATTGCTTTTTAAAACTTTATGATGCGATGTTCACGTAAGCGAGTAAAAACTTGACTAAAGGAAATATTAGGGTAAAAAAGTTGCCTGTTGGGGGCATTGTCCTAACACTCACACAGAATGTGGGGAACAATAGGTGGTACCACGCTGAAATTCAGTGTGTTACCTTGAGGTGATACGGCAGAGAGAAAGCCCGCAACGCCAAGTGGCTATGCATTGCGGCGAACCATGGGTGGTACTAAGCTGAAATTCAGTGTAGCATTGCACCCAAACCTCACTGCGTGTAGAACAGTTCTCTACTGCAGACAAAGTTGCCGTGCTCCTGGCAGGATTCGAACCACGGACCTCTTGATCCAACTACTGCGCTATCCCGCCCCTTTGTCACCCTGAAGATCCTCCCTTAACCCCCACAATATTGTATGGAGGTCCGGTAACGGGACGGCTTACAAGTTTGGGACTCAACATGAGGTACAACTACAATTGAGTGAGTGAGAGAGGTGGGGTTTAACGCCGCTTTCAAGAGTATTTCACTTATATCGCGGCTGCTAGTATTATGGCAGAGAGAAAGCCCGCAACGCCATGTGGCTATGCACTGCGGTGAAACTACCATTGATATCAGGATAGCAGGATATCATTATTCCGCATCATCAAACCCGTGGATTATAACCCAGGTTGCAGACAAAGCGTGACGTCATCATACCACCTGATTTCAACCATATGCGTCATCCATTCCTTGATTGTTGTTGTTAACGAAATATTTGGATGTAACCATGTATGTCTTCTTCGATATACATTTTGCATATAATAAATCATCATAACCTTTAGCCTTGACTCTTAACTTTATGTGTGCCTGCATCCTAGTAAACTGCATAGTTTTTGTTCCTGTTATTTTCTAGATGTATGCTATTGCAAGTTTAACAGATTTATAAGATTCATAATCAAACGAATTGTTCATAGCCAAATGTAATATGTTCCCGTGATAAGTAATTGGATAAAAAAAACTCTTTTTTATAAATATGTCAAGTCGTGACTGATATATTGAATTACAATATGTTTGAGAAATGATCAATTAAATACCTTTGTCAATTGCATAAAACATTGAAATTTAATCTATTAACGCAAATGTGAATTTGCATGAACTACTTATGAGACATTTTATATATTTATGGATAGTCAATGCTTCGAGCAGACTGTGTGATTATTTTTTTTATGACGACTAGGAATACATTTGGTAAAGGCCCCATATACTAAACTCCAATATGCATTCTCTCCTTGACAATTTTAAAGAAAACTTTTAAATAATTTGTTTTACCGTCATTGTAAATTAACATTTGAGCTAAAACACAATCTTTTAATATTCCCTTTTTCTTTGAAGCGCAGCACGTTTAGTTTGAAAGCTCAGCCGTGTGATGTTATTAAAATACGCTCTAAAGAACTAATATAAGTTTACCTCTGACGCCTCATCACAATCACCAGATCTGCATTTCTATGTCATATGTTGTTATACTGTGTGTTAAGCTTTGTAAATTCACTTTCTAAGATGAGTTTTGAAGTTTTCCAATTTTATCAATATTGAGAAAACAAATGTGCTGAAACATGATAAAATATTACTTAATATTCCTTGGAAGTTGGTTAAAACCAATGACTGGAGTGATTGTATGAAAATATTATGGCAAATCTGACAGAGTGAAAATGTTTGTTCCATTTAGTTCTCCGTACTTTTATTATCATCTTGCTTTTCGTCTTAAGCGGATCAAAATATTATCCTACACATCATGACATCGTAACGCATATTAAAGCACTGACTTGGAGTTTTAGAAATACGAGGCAGAGCGATTTTAATTTAACGTTTTGAAAACATGAGGCAGAGCGATTTTGATCAATCTGTGATAAGATTTGTTCGTGTTTATTTTAAGCAGTACAGTTCAAAATGTCAAAAATGCATATCTCAAAAACAATTTAGTTACCGAACTGTGTTGAAGATAATAGGAGATTTGACGATGACGACACTTATTTGTTTTTTATATTATTCACATATATTCAAATTATTTCAAAACATAAGTAAATGTGAGTATAAAATCAATGATGATCAGTAGACTTATCCCTATTATCTGGTTGATCTCTCAATGTTGGTGTATTCCTCAGTACAGCTGGCTGCAAAGATAGTGTACATTAACATTTATCTGTCACATACGTCTATTGAATAGTTTGTGTCTAATTTAATAATTGTTAATTCAGAAAAAACATCAGACAGTAATACAATCGCTCCGTCCTGAGAGAAATCATGTGTAGTCGGACTGCCGAGTCTTAAGATTTCATATAAAACTTTAGTAGATATGCATCATGCTTATCAAATTCGTGAGTACTTTTGCTCTTTCCTGTACTTTTTCTTTATTCGAAATATTTGTTTTCAAGATTATTCAAAAGTTTAATAAGAGGAATTCGTAGATATCTAATGCTTTGTGAATTTAAAGTGATTTGTAGGTAAAGAGTCATTTGTAGATACGGATTGATTCGTAGTAGTTTTAGGTCATATCCTCCTGTTAATTTCAACTGCCCGGATGAAGAGAGCTCTCATGCTTCAATACCCCATCACCAATCAATGTACCCATCACCAATCAATGTACCCATCACCAATCAATCAATGTACCCATCACCAATCAATCAATGTACCCGTCACCAATCAATCAATGTACCCGTCACCAATCAATGTACCCATCACCAATCAATCAATGTACCCATCACCAATCAATGTACCCATCACCAATCAATGTACCCATCATCAATCAATGTACCCATCACCAATCAATGTGCCGATCACCAATCAATCAATGTACCCATCACCAATCAATCAATGTACCCATCACCAAACAATGTACCCATCACCAATCAATGTACCCATCACCAATCAATGTACCCATCACCAATCAATCAATGTACCAATCACCAATCAATCAATATACCCACCACCAATCAGTGTACCCATCACCAATCAATGTACCCATCACCAACATATGTACCCATCACAAATCAATGTACCCATCACCAATCAATGTACCCATCACCAATCAATTTCCCCATCACCAATAAATGTACCCATCACCAATCAATGTACCCATCACCAATCTATCAATGTACCCATCACCAATCAATCAATGTACCCATCACCAATCAATGTACCCATCAACAATCAATGTACCCATCACCAATCAATGTACCGATCACCAATCAATCAATGTACCGATCACCAATCAATCAATGTACCCATCACCAATCAATCAATGTACCCATCACCAATCAATGTACCCATCACCAATCAATGTACCCATCACCAATCAATGTACCCATCACCAATCAATGTACCCATCACCAATCATTCAATGTACCAATCACCAATCAATCAATATACCCATCACCAATCAGTGTACCCATCACCAATCAATGTACCCATCACCAACAGATGTACCCATCACCAATCAATGTACCCATCACCAATCAATGTACCCATCACCAATCAATGTACCCATCTCACAGGGAATCATTACAGGAACCAAGAGTATTTCTCCTGCACCCCGTTCATCCCATCAATCCAAGTGATATGGTTCTGGAATGTTTTTCAATTACTGACACAGCTTAAGCTATCACCGTCAGAGACGGGAAGAGTTCAGCCTTGTTAACCGACTTTGCTTCTGCAAATACTTTAATGCTCTTTTGTTTATCTTCTCTCGAAACTTTCTACAGTATTTAAAAAAATGTTTCTCATTTACCTCTTAGTGATCCATCCGTCTAAATGCAGTACGATAATGCTATTGTCATTGAACGGTTTTTTATTAACTATATGGTTGAAATAACCGAAATAATATTTTCACATGAGGTGAGGTGAGTTGGGGTTTAAGTGAGTGAGTGAGTGATTTGTGGTTTAACGCCGCTTTCAAGATTAGTTCACTTATATCGCGGCTGCTTCGCGGCTGCTAGTATTATGGCAGGGAGAAAGCCTTCTCTTGCACTGCGGTGAAACCTGCGAGCAACCGCTTGAACTAGCGAATCCTGGGTGGTAGTACGCTGAAATTGTGTGTTGCACCCAAATTGCACCCAAACCTAACTGCGTGTAGAACAGTTCTCTAATGAAGACAAAGTTGCCGTGCCCCTGGCGGATTCGAACCCCAGACCTCTTGATCCGAAGCCGAACGCGCTAACCACTGCGCTATCCCGGCCCCACTACGAAATAACATCACAACTCTAACCATATGTATTCAAGGTGAGGTGAGGTGAGTTGGGGTTTAACGCCGCTTTCAAGATTATTTCACTTATATCGCGGCTGCTAGTATTATGGCAGGGAGAAAGCCCGCAACGCCATGTGGCTATGCATTGCGGTGAAACCTGCGAGCATCGGCTGGAACTAGCGAACCATGGGTGGTACTGCACTGAAATTCAGTGTAGCATTGCACCCAAACCTGACTGCGTGTAGAACAGTTCTCTACTGCAGACAAAGTTGCCGTGCCCCTGGCGGGATTCGAACCCCGGACCTCTTGATCCGAAGCCGAACGCGCTAACCACTGCGCTATCCCACCCCCTATGTATTCAAGAAAGTAATGTAAGGCATTAAGTTTTGATGACAAATCATGCTGAGCTGTTTCTTATAGGAATGTTTCAATGTTACTAATAACTTGAATTATTTTTCACGTACAGATCTACACCACTTCCGAGTCTACCTTCTTTCAACCCAAGCACCATGGCCGCAATTGATCCCATACATAACCTCTTCCTAGGCACTGCAAAGAAGGTGTTTGCCTACTGGGTGAAACAAGGGATTCTAACCAAGCATGACCGGAGTAATATTTCAATCCGCATTCCGAACATAAAAATACCTCTAAACATTGGTAGAATTCCAACAGATATCGTACAAACTATGGACAGATGACTGCACAAGAGGGAAAGTGTAGCGGGGTGAATTATCAGCATTTTACAAAGCAAATTGTGTGAGACAATATATCAATTGAAGGAACTGTATTGAACATCACCTGGATACGGCGGTCAATCTACGCCATAGTGCTAGTTGCTTCATTAACACATAGCAATTTTTGTACACTTGAACCATTAATTATGTAACTCGGCCCTTATCAATCCCTCTATAGACGGTCACAGTCATCTACAATCGGCAACAGTGAGTGAGTGAGTTATTGTTTAACGCCGCTTCGGCAGTATTGCAGCCATTAGCGGCGAGATATTTAATTTATTTGCCTAATTTAAAAAAGAAAATTGTAATTGAAAAACAGAACACGGCACGAAGGCCCCAAAAGCATCAGCATATTATCACAAGTTGAATAAAAGCTGATAATGAAAAGTTAAAATTTACAATTTGTCAATAAGGTGTATAGCCTTTAAAAAATCTAAAACACGATGCTCACCGAAATGAGTAAAAACTTGATTGATTGAAATAGAAGGATAAAAAGTTTCCCTGATATGTGCAGTGTCCCAACACTCACATAGAATGTGTTTGATTGTGAGAGGACTCTGACAGGGTATACATACCGACAATCGGCAACAGAGAGGGAGAGTGGAGTCTGCATCGAGCCAGACACATCACCCACGTCTCCAGCCTGGACACCAAATCAACTTGGTGACATTCCAACTAGCCTACAAAGCTCTGTTCGCAAATACAAGCTCAAACTTATCCTGACTTGTGTTGTTTATCTATCATCTGTAAAACAGAGGTACACCCAAAGAAGCCCTGTTTTAACTGGTGGAGAATCCGGGTATTAGACCGGTACCTGGTGGAATTCCCCTCTGCTGGACAAGAGACCGCTTTATTGGAGTGGCAACGACGACAGCCCAACACCAAGAAGCAACTGGCTCAAGTCACAGCAGGTTCAGAGACCAAGCATACCTACACAGATGGCAAACAACTTCTCAATCCACAACAGCTGGAGACGAGCACCCCACACGCCAAGACACATGCATCGTCGCTGGAGGGAAGCTGCACACGGAACAGCGAAAAGCCCTAATCACCGATGTCGGCGCTGTGGTAAGTGGTCGTCTCATAAGGAAGTTGACTGTCGTGCAAATTTAAAAACATGTAATCTGAGTGGTAAATTTGGTCATCTGTCTTTTAATTGTTTAAATGCAAACCATGTCAAAATAAATTCAAACTTTAGACAATATTCTTCACATGACGAACCTACGTTCATTTCGACAAAACCAGCCAGATCCACTAGCGAACTGCCTCCAAAATCACCCAAACAAATTAATGGAGACAAAGTGCGCAAAGACGACTATCACTTAAGGAAATATTTGGCCCGACAGTTACCATTTGCTAACCTCGGAATATCTGAGTTTCATCGAAACAGTAGACACAACGGGTACATTGAGACAAGAACTAAAGCACTTCAAACAAAAAGCATATACCATGATGCCATCACTTTTACGGCTTCTGCCATCGAAAACAATGCCAAAAACGTACGCGCTACCCTAGTCTCTCTGACTTGTCTGCTTATTGACCAGATACAAAAAGCGAGCACAGTTGAGCATCAACTTGAAGAGCTTAAATTAGGCATTCTCGACTTAGATAAAAAATAAATTATCTCCCCTTCTCATTGCTCCTGAAATTATTGAGCAAACCATTCATCATATATCTAGAATTTTGGCGGATAAATCTCAAATTTTTTATCTCCTCCAAACCAATCCAACTTATTACTATTCTCATGCAAAATTCATCTTTGCTCGCACGAAGTCACATGTGTATATTTCTGTCAAATTTCCTTCATCATCTTTAAGTAAACCCTTCCATCTGCACGAAATTCTATCCCTTCCTGTCAACTCTACATCAACCCACTCAACGCAACCGTTTTTACCATCTTCATTTGCTATTTCTTCGGATTCTGAGTATCACAGCAACTTTGAGCCAGTGACCTCTTGAAAAATAGAGCCATGGGCTCTGTAGCTCATCAGGATTTCATTGATTTACTATCTAAAGTTGAATATTTAAGTTATTTAAGTTATTGTTTACAAGCAAAAGATAGGTTCTTAGATCATGACCACTGTGACCCCATTTGGGTTCATGGGGTCACATAATCTACAATTTAGAATCCCCATTGGCCAAGGAGTCTGCAAACAACTTTTCAGCTCTCTAGACCTTTTGGAACTGGAGAAGAAGATGAAAATAGGTTTTTTAAGGATGTGACCCCTGTGACCCCATTTGGGGTCACGGGGTCACAGGGTCACAAAATCTACAATTTAGAATCCCCAATGGCCAAGGAGTCTGCACACAACTTTTCAGCTCTCTAGACCTTTTGGAACTGGAGAAGAAGATGAAAATAGGTTTTTAAGGATGTGACCCCTGTGACCCCATTTGGGGTCATGGGGTCACGAAATCTACAATTTAGAATCCCCATTGGCCAAGGAGTCTGCACATAAAATTTCAGCTCTGTGGAGTCATTGGTTCTGGAGAAGAAGTCGAAAAAGCGAAAAGTTTACGGATGGACGGATGGACGGACGCCGGACACCATGCCATGCCATAAGCCCATCGGGCCTTTCAGGCCTGATGAGCTAAAAAGTGCACTGGCGATGACACCACGATATTTTGTCCATCCCGTGTACCACTTCACTCTACTCCTAAACCTTCATGCAATCTTGCGCTCTTTCAAAATAGCTAAAGTCTAATAAAATCATTGTGCGACTTTCGCTACATCACAGAGCAGCAGCCTCCAAATCTTTTTCCTATCGACAGTTCAAACGTTCCCTTCCTCACACTCACGTGTTCTGGATCACACCGTGTAATTCCTGGGTGTAATTTCTGTCTTGTATCTACTCCTTGCTACTATTCTCTGTCCACAGAAGATTTTTTTCTATCCTGCTCCATTCGGTTCATGTCGCCACTCTCAGACTCAGATCTCTCATCTCCATCCTGTCAATCTTGCTTTACTACAACATTTCTTTGACGACACTGTTCTCTCAACTATCTCTGGAGATACCACCTTTCGGAAACCCATCAACTTCACCATTCCAAAATTCAATTTATATTCTCACGAAATCTCCTATGTTTTGGCCTCTGATAACAAAGCTCATCTCAGCCTTAAACAGGTAGCAGAAGCTGCACGAAAATCCAAAACAATTTTCCGATCCATTTCGGAACCTCTTCTTGATTGTGAAATTACTCTGCAAACTTCTTGGCCAGACACAAATTCAATAATAGCCATGTCAGCCTCAGCTATATCTATTCTATCACTCATATTTTTTGTTTGGATGTTCTTCAAAGTTCGGACACCCTCGGCAGCACTTCTTCTAGTCACCAGAGTGACCCCAGTGAAGGCTATTCCACCACCTTCCTTCCACTATCAAACGCCGACGACATCTTCACCCGACTATGTCATCTCTGATCTGGCTGACTATCATGTACATGGTATCATTATTCTTGCGGTTACTTCAATCCTATTCCTCATCCTCGATCAATGCCAGTCTAATCAACACAGTGGTCTTGCCATAGAACTCACAAATGGTCCTGAATGTGTCGTGGTGCCCATTCTCTCTCTGACGCTCTGTCCTACCTACTGGCACATTCTGGCTCCAGATTCTGTGGATAATTTCGGGATCACTGGGTACTTCCTTCCTACTCTAAGTGTTGATAGGCCGGCATTCACTGTCACCAACCTCCTCACTAAGAAATCTTTGGCTGTACCTAATCAGATCAAAATTTCGATTTTTACCGCTAGGAAAACAAGAGAATTAGTGAGCACAGCTCACTCATGATAACCCCGCTTTTAACATTGGTCAAAGAGAAATGTTTGAAAATAGCAAAAGGGCATCAATGTTTAAACTTTTGTATGAACAGACCATTATATATAAGTATTATTATAGCAGAGTAAGTATTACACTTGTAAGAATGTTTTAGAAGTAAAAGTTGAAAAATTTGAAAAATGGCATTAAATATGCAAATGAGGGTAAGAAACATACAAATATGAAAATTAGGGTATGAAATATAAAAATGACAGATGTACACATCAGTGATTTAATAACATTTGAACATATAGTGTCTGAGTTATGAGTGGAACAAAAACTGTGAATGGCAAAGTCGAAAAACGGAGAAAATTTGCATAAATTATGCAAATGAGGGTATGAAACATACAAAAGGCAGATGTACACATCATGGTGATTGTACATATCAAGTTTCGTAAAATTTGAACAATTAGTATTTGAGTTATGAGTGGAACAAAAACTGTGAATGGCTATATACATTCATACACGCGCGCTATATACCCCCGACTACTTCGTAGCGGAGGTATAATTAAGAAAATCTTTAAACAACCGTTTGCAGGATATGTCTGTCTGCATCTTTATATAATAATATCATTGATATTTAATGGGCAACGTCTACTCCCAACACAACTTATCCGTTTCTCTTATTTATCTATGTGTGTGTATTTATTGGTGTGCTATATTGCTTGTATATTTTTAATGTCATTATGTTTTTTGCTGATTGAATTTATTGTTGTGTATTATTCTATTTTTACCAATAATAACTTAGGCTTTTGCGGTCAAAAGCTTCACGAAGCGTATTGTAGGGGTATACCTGTGTATTTATGTTAAGCAGGGAAACCTTAGACAAGATTTACATAATTTTTATAATACCACACCTTGAATACGCCTGTGAACCATGGGATGGTTGTTCAGCAGAGTTATCAGACAAAATTGAAAAGGTTCAGTTCGAGGCCGCCAGGATAATAACTGGCCTACCTAATATGCCAATCTCTTATTTATGAAACATGATGGCAATCGTTAAAAAAGAGAAGAACATATCGTAAACTAACTCTGTTTTATAATATATATTTATATATATGTTTTATATTATACAATAATAATGCTCCATCATACCTGTGTGACCTTATGCCACAACATGTTGAAGCCAGGACCAGTTATAATCTAAGAAACCTTCGGGATCTTACCATTTCGTATTGCCGTACCAACCTTTACAGTCAATCATTTTCCCCATCATGTTCACAACTTTGGAATAGCCTCCCACTGCACGTAAGAGAAGCTGCCTCCATAAATGTTTTTAAATCGTATATATTTCCACGTAAACTTAAATCACCTGCATATTTCTCACTTGGTAAAAGAAAACTCAACATAATTCACACTCAGTTAAGATATTCAAATAGCAAATTAAATGAGTATCTATATAGAATTTGACTCTCGGACCACACTGAATGTAATTGTAAATCTCCTTGTGAAAATTCTTATCATTATTTCATGGAATGTATAATGTATCATAATATTAGACATCAAATTGTTCAAAATATTAGTATTTTTTACAATAACAGAGTACAGTTAATTTTAAACTGGTTAAATGGCAATGTAAATCTTTCTCATAATGACAACGTGCACATTTTTAATGAAGTACACAATTACATATCTCTCACTGGAAGATTTGACAATTAAGATAGGAACTGCTTACCCATTTTTTATTTTTTTTTGTCAGTGTACTTTGCTATGTCATTTCGGATTATTTTGTAAATATACTCATATTTCCATATAAACATGTCTCTGTACATAATGTATGTTACGTTTCGAAATTATATGTCAACATTGTACATAGGAGAGGGTTTCATTAAGTTGGATAACTTGTACCCAATCCTTTCTCTTAAATAATTATGTTTAAATAAAAAAAATCAGATTCATATTTGACTGACCATTCTGCTGTTTGTGTGTTGATTTTAGGTAAGTTACTTTCCTGCTATATTTTACATTACATATAACCAAAGTCTAAATGTTTGATTCATGCTTGAACAATGTATTTCTATTTAGTTTTTATCTATATTTATCAACCGACGCTATCGACGCTTGAATATGATATAAAGCTAGACTTTAACCTCAGTATATAAATGATAAATGATATGCCAAACTACCGGCGCTAGTTCTTCCAGTTACTTCCATGACTAAATGTAATCTATATATATCAGCGTTACCAACACTTGAGTACTGTTTACATTATAAATGATCAGTGTATATCAAAGCAAGTTTACCTAGACTTAATTCACTTTGTAATTGTTTTATTTGTATGATATCTACCGCTGCTTGAGTAGTGTACTTCTAAATGCTTATTTATATCAGACTGCCGCTTGTATATGTGAAACTAGACTTACTTCTTTTTATAATTATTGATGTATATCCCGATAGAATGATTTGTTATATTCCCAACCTTAATACACTTGACAATATGTGTACCTGTAAGACAGATCATTAAGTTAATAATAAATATTCTATTACAATGTGTCGACGCATGCTATGACCATGAAAATCATAAGATGAATATATTAGTTCTAATATGTACTAAAATACTTCAGTGTTGTTTGTCAATTCTCAATATATGTGTATATGACAATACGTAGCCATTATATTCATTCCAAGTTAACCAGTTTGCAATTGTCATATTTAATAAGTGACACAAACCCATGTGGTATTAAGTTTCACAAAGGCATGCAATCAGGCTCTGTCTTTTAATGTAAGATAAATAGACGCTACATTATTGTCTACTGAGTGACTGAGTTATTGCTTAACGCCGCTTCGGCAGTATCACAGCCATTAGCGGCGAGAAATTTAAGTTAATTGATTAATTTTTTAATAATTATTGTCTAGTATGTGTTATATGTCGTAGAAAAGTTTATACAAATCAGACAATATGTGTTCAAATAAATTATCTATAAATAAAAATAAATAAGTCATCTTTAAGCAAAGCCTAATCCGTCACGGCTGGTCGCGTACTTGATTCAGCTCACTCGGCCACGTCGTTCACCTTCAGTGAACATGTCTTATTCAGCTAATGTAATCCAAATATCATTGTTCAAGAATGATGTAATTATATTAAATCTTAAGGTGAATTCTAACTATAACGTATGAATGTTGAAATTATATTCTGTCTTACAAATGTTGTATAATTGAGTGAGTGAGTTATTGTTTAACGCCGCTTCGGCAGTATTGCAGCCAATTAGCGGCGTGTATAATTGAACAAGTGACAATCATGTATAATGAATTACCTGTATGTATATTGTAAAATGAACTAACGTAACTATCATTTATGGAGATGAAGTTGTTCTGTATTCTAAGGATCATCATATGTATTTATATATCAACTTTTGTATTGAATATGACGTACTGTCAAAATATGTTAATGACACACTATTAATTAATCACACCTATATATAGAGATTCATATTTGACTGACCATTCTGCTGTTTGAGTGTTGATTTTAGGCGTGAAGACCTGGTATCTTTCCCCGTAGCACAAGCTATAATTCTAGGCAGAAAATGTGTCTTCAAGCGTAAGCAAGAAGCACGTTTTCAGAAGAACTGGGTCGTTATCCGTTCTTTTTTTTTGTCTAAACGGAATTTTAAATAGGCCAATGCGGAAATTCTGTGTAGAAGTCACAATGCAATACAGAAAGGAGTCCACACCAAATACGCATTTGCATTGCCATATGAAAGAACCGTTTGAAAACTTTGGCTCTGTATATGGATCGACTTGGGCTATTCAGTTTTGAACGATATAACGGACTGCTGTCTGACATGTCAACCAACCAGAAAGACTTACCAGTTCAGCCAATGAGGAAATTCAATGTTTTCTAGTTTCCATTTGGATGTAATCAACGAAAGATTTCAGAACAAGTACCTTAAGCTTTCAGAAATGTCTTGAAAGAAAACTGTCTCTGTATCATCATTGGAACTTTTCCTTGCTACCACTTCTATGATATCAGAAATTGAACCATCTGTTTGGAGTGATTTGTCACTACTGAAACTACTGATGATCAGCAGTGAAGAACTGAGTTGACTTTAAACAGTCTACTGCAGATTGTACAATGAGACCATTCCCTTGTGGCACTGCCAGGTGTTTGTCAGAAAGTTGACATCGGTTAACTTGAGGTGAGGTGAGGTGAGTTGGGGTTTAACGCCGCTTTCAAGAGTATTTCACTTATATCGCGGCTGCTAGTATTATTGCAGGGAGAAAGCCCGCAACGCCATGTGGCTATGCATTGCGGTGAAACCTGCGAGCATCGGCTGGAACTAGCGAACCATGGGTGATACTGCACTGAAATTCAGTGTAGCATTGCACCCAAACCTGACTGCGTGTAGAACAGTTCTCTACTGCAGACAAAGTTGCCGTGCCCCTGGCAGGATTCGAACCCCGGACCTCTTGATCCGAAGCCGAACGCGCTAACCACTGCGCTATCCCGACCCCCGGTTAACTTGAACACCACATCATTAAGTTGGGAATCACATGCAAACAGTACTGTAAGTGCGAAGTGGGCTGATGACAATACACAAATCTCTACAGACGCTTCCATACGGCCTGCCAAATTCAAGAAGTTCCTCATCCACAACATCATCTGTGAGACATGTATTTGCTTGTGTTGAGTAGTTTCAACGGTCAAAAAATCAGTTTTGTTACCTCAACCCTGTCCGTCTGTTCATACAACTTATTCTGGCGCGAAAGGTCGAACACTGTAAGAAGTCAGCAGCAGAATATTGAAAACGACTGTTCATTGCATTGGAACCCCTTTTTGCCTCATACAATTTCTAATGGAAATACCACCAGCAGGAGAGAAGTTGCAAGAAGCAGAAACCAGGGAACAGAATTGATGAGAAAGAGAAAAGAGAAACAGAGGTATATTCTAAACCCGATACTCCAATTGAACAAGTAAGTGTCCCAAAAGCTACTGCACCAAGATTGGCCCCACTATAATTACATCAAGGTACAGAGAACAGAAAAAGAGTGCGACAGAACTTGAGAAAATACTCAAGGTGAGTTGGGGTTTAACGCCGTTTCAAGAGTATTTCACTTATATCGCGGCTGCTAGTATTATTGCAGGGAGAAAACCCGTAACGCCGTGTGGATGTGCACTGCGGCGAAACCTGCGAGTATCGGCTGGAATGTTAACTAGCGAACCATGGGTGCACTGACCCAAACCGTACTGTGTATAGGACAGGTCTCAATAGCAGTGCGCCTTGCAGGATTCGAAACCCAGACCTCTTGATATGAAGCCGAATATGCTTCACTGTATAATCATCAAGTTGTTGAACTATATGCATCCCTCAATGAGCTACTTTTTTAAAATGTAGCTATGATCATACAGAAAGTCAACTACGACATCCAAACAGACAAAAATGCCAAGGCATTATGGAGTTCTTCACACATTGACCAAGATGTGTTTGTCAAACACGGATGCCCCCGGATATACCAAAGTTATGGCAACGGTTAAAGTTTTCTGAAGATGTCCACTGCGGCAAGGTCACAAGGTCAAATATGATGACCTCATATGAAGATCTCATCACAAGGTATGCACATGCCAAGTATTAAAGCCTTAGCTCTGAGCAATCAAAAGTTATGGCCAAGGTTAAAGTTTCTGTGGACAAAGACAGACGGACGGACGGACGGACAGACAGGTGAAAAACAATATCACCCCGAATCTCCGATTCGGGGGCATAACAAGTCAAACATAGTTCATTTGAAGCATTGTATATCTTCAATCTAATTGTCCATAACGTAGCTATGTTGTAATTAAAAGAGGGCGTCAAACTGAACTTTGTTCAATAAGGGAAATAAATGAAGGATTTTTTTAATGGGGAAGGTAACGCACTCCTGTAATATATTGACAAACTGATCATGGTCAGCAGTACAAGCGTTTTCACAATTATAAGACCAACATTGATACAGCAAGGTTTATTCAAACAAAGACTAAATGTTTACAAAGGTCATGAACAATTGTATGGTCCCAAATGGACATAAATATATCACATTTGGGACAATAACAGACACCGTTCTTTTCGCTCGGCTGTTAACAGTGAAACACAATGTTTACAAAAGGTCATCAACAGTTAAGTCACAAATGTACTGTACAATCCTCTTCCTCGCCCGGCTGTAATTGACAAGTGACCGTGTGTTGAACAATGCAAAGGAGGAAAAACCATATACAATTTCAATTCTTTATTCTCCAAAAACCACCATGGTGGTACAAGAGCATATTTACAAAATATGATATAATATAAATACAAATTTTGATTCAAAACAACAGATAGGCGAAATCTAAATAGTGACATGGTTCGTTCTAACAAGAGAGGAGAGATGTACAATATATTTTGATAACTTAACTAAGTCCTGGGTATTTTTAGTAGACAACATTTTTATGAACTTTGATATAGTCGAAAATGATGTTAAAATACTAGGTAAATATTGTGTTCTCAAATTATGAAGGGCTACACAATTAAACATGTAAAGAGTGAGTGAGTGAGTTAGGGTTTAACGCCGCTTTCAAGATTATTTCACTTATATCGCGGCTGCTAGTAAAATGGCAGGGAGAAAGCCCGCAACGCCATGTTGCTATGCATTGCGGTGAAAAACATGTAATGAAACTCATCTGCAATGTTTTTAGACGTGCATAATTTACACGTTCTTTCATCTCTTGGAACATTATACCAGCGGCCCGTCTCGATAGGTAAACTGTGGTTAGAGGTTCTAAATCTCAATATTGGTAATGCAATATATTTTGGAAGGAGGAGATATACATCGAAGTTCGGAGATGGCTTTAATTGTTGATAATAAATTCCTTTAGGACTAGAGATGACACCGCTTTGCCAGCTTTGAATAAATTGATCTTTGAGAGTGTGTTCAACTTTCGAGACAATGTAAGGCATTATCCGCGAAGCACGGTGCGTTTTGGTGCACTGTTTCGACGGACGGAAATGTATCTTCCGTCAATTTTGCTTATAAAATAATCAGCCATCAAGAGATTGCTTATCCCCCGTCCCCACTAAAGTCGAATATAAGTTTTATGAAGTTTCGTTAAGGTAGGCTAAACGGTTTCTAAGTTGCGTTTCCGTGGAAACCTCAATAAATAAGAAAATATGAGATAATACTTCATTACTCATTTCTCAAGGGGATTGTAAGTACTGTGTGGTAGTGCAATCTTCGCGACCTCGAAACTAGAATCTATCGTTATGCTAACCTAACGGTTTTCGATTTCCGCTCCAGAATCGATGAGATACGGACAGACGGAATCAACGACTATATCCACCCGCATTACATACCGGGGATGATAATACAAGGCATTTGGAAACTTGTTCTAATTTACGTGACAAGAGAAACCTGTCGTTTTGTATAGGACAGGAAGATACATGTTCTATTTGCACAACAGAACAGTTCTCTTAGCATTGCTGTGTTTTAAGTTCATGTTCTTCAATAAATATCATGCCAAAGGTAACTGCTTAGAAACTATCGTTTGATTCAGAATTATAAGCTCCCAAACACGTGAAGAAAGCACGCTTTCCTTGTTTTATCCAGGACAATTATTTTTCGTATCGTCTTTACCAAGGAAACTGCATCATTCCGTCATTGAATTTATACTATATAGCTATATGTTAATTTCGTTTGTAAATTGTCTTTGGCAATAAATAATGTTCAACTAAATCGAAGACACTATCCAGTCCATGTCGGTGTTTTCGACAAGTGTTAGTGTGACTGCACGCGCAGCAGGGACGTAGTTCATTTCATCTCGTGATGCACGGACCTTATGAGGGTCATGAAGAAAATATGTACTTTCGCGTGCGACATTTTAGAAAGCGCGTGTCATGTATCGAGGTGGACCGTTAAGGTTATTGTAATAGGACGAGTCTGCCACTAATGTACGTCAATAGGGACTTTGCGTTGTGTAGTTTTTTTTATAGGGAGGTGTTACAGAGGGTCAGTGGCCAGACTCATACTATTAGCCCGGTAAGTTGTGACATGAAGCGGGATGGAAGGACAACAGGTGAGAAGCGTTTACATATAGTTTATTGAAATAACAAAATAATAACAATCCTTCATATATTCAGGCAACAATAGCAATAGACAGCTATCAAAACAGCATGTCAATGCAACATGTCCAAATATGAGCACCAAAGTGTCGACCTGTAGAGGGTGACAAACGTTAACAAAAGTAGCACTTAGAAATGGCTCCCTGAACTAAGTACAACAAGTCAAAATATAGTTCTCACAACAGTATTTATAAAGAATTGACAGTTGCAAATGTTCAGTATAAAGAACTCATCACGTTTCTATCACACCAAAAGGTACGTAATACAACCCACTGAAGTTGGAATATAATAATTATGAACTTGTAAAGTTCATTATAATACAGCAGAACTGATCTGAACTTGTAGTAAAGGTGATAAACTACAACGTGATAGGAAATATTACGGCCAACATCATACTGACGCTGACGTAACTCAACAAACTGACTGAAAATGTAGCAAATTACTACACTAAAGAAGGGCAAATGTCACGACAAACATCATAGAGACGCTGACGTAACTCAACAAACTGAACTGTTTTGTAATAAAAAGAATTGATTACAAAGAATATGATAGTTAAATTAACATTACTGTACCAAACTATTCCTATTTGTGCTTAACACTAAACTTTCTCTAATCAAATACAAGATATATAGAACCACCCGCCGGCAAAGAATGAATCTATTTATCCCGTCTAACCTTAATGAACTCTTACTAAAATATAAACAAAGGTGTTAGTTCATGATACTTTCTAAGCAACACTGCCCTAACAAGAATTTCTAACTAACTAAAGTTCGTTCTGAGCGCAGATCGAGTCTAATTTCAATGGTCGGACTGAATGCAGTCCGATTCTAGTTAACATGTTCGGTCTGAATGCAGTCCGAGTTTAACCAAAATTACCACAGGCAGAAATTTATTTGTACATCAAAAATTGCAATTGGAGGTATTGATCGAGACTGATCGACTGAACGGCGCTAAAGCGCTTATATACCCTAGTATCTAAAAATACCCGGATTATCCCTGTAATTTTAACGACTCTCACGATTGGCCTGCCAACGGAGACCGCATCCAATCAGAGCGTCCCTATTATACGCTTCTGACTAGCTCTAAAACAAACATGGCTGACAAACCATGCCGACTAACTAATTGACTGACTGAGCTAGGAAATAAAAGGGGAAATCCGAAATACTATAGAACCCATTGATATATATACGCCCGGTTACAATTAAAGAAAGTTAAGGTAAGTAAGAGAGTTTGACCCGTTAAAACCGTTTTATCACATTATCATGCCAGTATGTTTTCTGTTGGTCCCATTCTGGATCAAGAATTGTATTTTGAGAGCCATGGCGGGGTAAATACATGGTGTTCATTCCTAATACAGGATATTAACCAGTCCAAATAAATGAGCATGCTAACTTCATACAATGTCAGTCTTCATTTTACGCTAAACTGCTTGAAAACAAGTTAAAGTTTTCTTCTGTAATAAGACGAGTCTGGCTACTCCATGTAGGTCATTTGGGTATTAAGTTGTGTAGTGTTTAGGAAGGCGTATTGGGACGTTAGCGGTCGAACTATTAACCAAAACCTGTTCATTCATAAAGTAGGATGGAACCAAGTTAATCGGTCAACAAGAACTTTATCCAGGTAAAACAATAGTTTGTTATAGTACAGTATATAGTAGCATTGGGATGCTGTCTGCAAATGATAAGCAGTGGTTAGTGTTCGGCTTCAGATCCGGGATTCAAATCCCTCGTGGTGCACGGCAATTTTGTCTGCAGTAGAGAACTGTTCTACACGTAGTGAGGTTTGGGTGCAATGGTACAATGCCAAAGTACCATCCATGGTTTGCTTGTCTCAGTCGATGCTCGCACATTTCACCGCAATGCATAGCCACATTGTGTTGCGACCTTTCTCCCTGCTATAATACTAGCAGTCGAGATATAAGTGAAATCCTCTTGAAAGCGGCGTTAAACCCCAACTCACCTCACCTCAATCGGACATGAACATGATCAACTGCTACCAACTAGAAACTTCAACAACTCTACCTACGACTCAACCTCCAACTCTTCTAGCTCTGCAACACCCCGTGCGGGATAGCGCAGTGGTTAGCGCGTTCGGCTTCTGATCAAGAGGTCCGGGGTTCGAATCCCGTCAGGGGCACGGCAACTTTGTCTTCAGTAGAACACGCAGTAAGGTTTGGGTGCAATGCTACCTTGAATTTCAGCGTAGTACCACCCAATGGTTGGCTAGCTCCAGTTCGCAGGTTTCACCGAAATGCATAGCCATGTGGCGTTGTGGGCTTTAATACTAGCAGCCGCGATATAAGTGAAATACTCTTGAAAGTGGCGTTAAACCCCTGCTGACTGCCGACGATTTGAGACATAATGCCGTAGTACAGTTTTAGAAATGATATGTAGGTCTTGTAATATTGTTTTTCATCTGTAGTTTCACTCTGCAGCTCTGCGTATTCATTCGGGCTTTCTCCCTGCCGTAATAATAGCAGCCGCGATATAAGTGAAATACTCTTGAAAGCGGCGTTAAACCAAACCTCACCTCACCTCTTCCTCTCTACTCACATGTCGCCCAGGCAACCGTCGGCGAGCCTTCTGCTCCTGCTGTTTGGCTGCTAAGGGCTTAGGCAATGGTCCCAGTTGAGGAAGTGGCGGCGCAGCTCCGGCCACAAACAGCAATCTTACCTTGTGAGACTGGCCCTCTGCCGGAGGCGGATGGTCGCACGGCAACGAGAACAGACGTACTCGTTCACCAGGGGGCCAGTTAACCTCTCGAAGACTGGAACTGGCAACTCATACTCTCGATTGACCAAACCACCCTCACGTGCTCCTGTCTAAATTCATACAATATTTGCTCAACAGTGTTTACCTCCATTTTCGCTGAAATAAATAAATAAAAGAAAACCAATAAGCCCTTTCCCAGGAAATGTTAGACCATGGTGTATATATCAGTCCTAGAAAAAGACCTGGAAAAAGCCTGAGCAGGTTCTTCCTCAAAAAGATCTTCCTCCGCTGACTCATCAATCACATTGAGAGCTACTAATCCATCGGCCTTAATTAACTCTCTGCAGCTTGATCCTCCTCTTAAAGATCCAGTGAAATGCATTTTTCTCAAGAATGACAGATAACTACCTCTACGTAGATTATATATCTAAATCAATTGAGCATAAAATCGAGACAATATACATTTGCAATTAAGACGATTTTAATTTACCCATTTTAACAATGCTGCAATTACCGCTGCGATTCGTTTCGAAAAGAAACATTGAGGTTTGACTGATTAACCACAGACGAAGGGTCGTCTGTGAGCCGTTCCTTGGAGCCTCATTAATTAATTAATGATGATTATCACTCGCACAGTTGGTAAATGCAGGCACTCCTAGCTACGGAAGGCATTGGCACGCTACGGAAGGCTTATGTCCAACACGTGATGGATGTGACATTTTGAAATTAGTTGTAAGTGCATATAAATTGTTACATTATAACAATGTATCACCTTTATCGATGTTTCATATGTCAAATTACATAACATAATGCAGAAAACCGTTAAAATTAGTTTTTTAGCCTGTATTTTGACATCATATGACATATTTAGGTTTTTTGATACATAATTTGGAAATATAGGTCATTATTACTAAGCAGTTAAGGGGCGGGATAGCGCAGTGGTTAGCGCGTTCGGCTTCGGATCAAGAGGTCCGAATCCCGCCAGGGCCACGGCAACTTTGTCTGCAGTAGAGAACTGTTCTACACGCAGTAAGGTTGCAATGCTACACTGAATTTCAGCGTAGTACCACCCATGGTTCGCTAGTTCCAGCCGATGCTCGCAGGTTTCACCTCAAAGCATAGCCACAATGGCGATGCGGGCTTTCTCCCTGCCATAATACAAGCAGCCGCGATATAAGTGAAATACTCTTGAAAGGGGCGTTAAACACCAACTCACTTACTCACTCACTCACTAAGCAGTTAAGCTATAAAATATATTTTTCAGAGTTTTAAAATATTTGTTGGGGTTCAGTCAAACATATCCCTGCAACATATGTCCCGATAAACGTTGTGATAAAAAGAAATATCTGTTTATCACACCAATGTACTGTGTCAAGAATGTTACGGGGCTACCTGCACTAACATTTCCTAGCAACGGAAGGCACATGTTCCCTTATAAATTGGCTACGGAAGGCAATTCATAATAATACATTATTACAACTATTTGAGTTATCAAAATAGTTAAAAAATATGATTGACAAACATTAGTAGCATGCTAAATTACCGTTTCCAATTTAAAAGTAAAATTCTTACTATAATCTTGCCATAGCATGATTCATTTTCTTATTTTAGTGTATCGCTGCTATTACTGCATGTTGTGCATGTACTGAAACATCAATCATCTACACTTAACGGCAAAAGAAATAACAAATTTTCAACGGAGAAAAAAACTTCCATTGAAGTCGATTTTGAATGTATATGATAGGCACATGTGTAAAGATCTCCTCTCAAGTTCATACATCACAGTATCACTGTGTACAAGCTGATGACCGTAATATATTTTACGGTCATCCAAAGATGGCGACCACGGTAGGATATTTTTTGTTCCGATTTCAGCTCTGCAACTGTTTGTAGGAATTAACAACTATCGGAGATATATAGATAAGTGTGTGCTCTTCTTAAATATATCACATACAAAGTACGAAGTAACTCTAAAAATTGATCCGAGGCTGAGAAAATGTTCTCAATGATGACCGTAACAAAATTGCACCGTTTGACAAGATGACCATAAACTTTTTTTTATGATGACCGTAAACTAAAACAACCGCATTCCGTAGTGTTCGTTTCGTATAGTATTTTATAAGACTTAAATAGAATTTTTATATCTTGATTTTTACAGTTGTTGAAATAGAAATGGAAAAGGTAAGTAATGTTAATAAACTAACTAATTCCAACGTAATAAAACTAATTTAAAATCATTTCAACAATTTACCCAATTAATGAAATTGATACATGTATTCCTTATTCAGGCAACTTCGAGTACTGCCATGGAAGTAACAGTTATCAATCACTTTATAATTGTTTTAAATTCAACCAATTTGCATGCTTTTTTACTTTTTCCATTCTGTAAATTAACAGTATCTTCGTTTTGAACTTGTGTTGCGCATGCTGTTACTGAAAGATAGCGTTTCTTACAATTGAAGGGGTGCATTCAAGAAGGACACAAGTTGCATGTTAATAACATAGAACATGTGCCCTTCTCTTTGAACAAGAATGACTGTAGATGAATATATTACGGTCATCAGCTTGTACACAGTGAGTATGATGCTTTTATTCCGAAATCGCATTTTAAACATTTGTATTTGTATTTGGCCGGAAGCTTTTGCATTTAAGTAAAAATATGTAAAATGTAATACTGGTATTACTAAGTAAAATATGTTACTAACATTAATAACCTTTTAGACTTGACTAGATATGACGTCAGATACCCTTGACGAGTTTATCGAATGGTACTTGTCTTTGAAACCAAATTTCATTAAATTTTCGTGATATGAACATTATTTATCACATGTGATGTTGTAGATGAAAAGATTTCTCTAGCGATTGACGTGATAAGTATATTTTCCAAAAATATACATAGAGATTATTACCCGAAGAAGTGTGTCATATGATTTATACGAAAAACGAGTGTGAATTTTTGTATTGCCCGAGCGCGCGAGAGCGAGGGTTGTACACAAATTTGCACGAGTTTCGTAAAAGTCATATGACACTCGTTCGAGTGTAATAATTTCTTTATTACCCATTTTATTCCATCTGATTCGCGTAAAAATAGCCAAGAAACGGCCAACTTCTCTTGCGACGGTAAGCTACAGTGCCGTCACGAACAATCGTTTTATGACGTCACAGACGACAAAATACGGGAAGTCGCGATGAAACAATGATTGCTAGGCAAACGTGATATGTGCACATGTGCTAATATCAATAATATCAACTCTGTTATTTTCAACCATATGGGTAATAAAATTGTATTTGAAATACTAACATACTTGATGGCTCTTTAAAATGCATGTTTTTAAGAAACATAAATCGAAAGTGTTTTGAAAATTCAAAGTTAGTTTAGTTGGCTTCTGAAAACATGATTTAACTCTGTTTCAGTCGTATTTATCACTGGTGGATTGAAATATCTTTATATCGTTTCTGTTTTGGTTGGGTGTATGTGAGTGGTGATGATTTACTGTTTGTAGTGTAACTACATTCTTTGCAGTTGGAGCTCTCTTCTTGGAGCTCTGTTTTGTTTTGGTATGCTGTTTGTTGGGCGTGTTACTACTACCATAGGCTATGCTGTGATTGTCCTTTAGCCAAAACATCTAATAGAGACCAATCAGTTATATTTGAATATTTGATTCTTTAATACTTATTCTTTAGCTCGCATTTTATTTCATGTATTTATTTTATTTATATTGTAAGATATCTACCAACATGTGCAGCTACTTAGTCACAAAAACATTGAAACAATATTTTACTCTTGATTTTCTCCACAATTGGTAAATTATTCATATATTGACTTATAGCATATTTGAAACAATACCCCTGTGAACACAATCCTGCAATTTCCTTATCAATTGTCCACGTATAGTTTCTTATATCTAATGACAAAGAGTTCTCACTCTTCACGTATGCGGGCAATAGCCTTCCGTAGCTCAACAATGCCTTCCGTAGCTACGAGTGCCTTCATTTTCCAACGGTGCGTATTATAGGGTGTGTCACTGCCGCTAGATTAATTTATGAGTTGTGTTACATTGCCAAAAACACATGTTTATGCAATTACCCAGTTGGATATATAAACATTCGATATATGGATAATTTAAGTTGTTTTATTGAAGATTTGTTCGTGAAATTAACAATAAAAAAGTTGCAAATTTCGTCGAATTATGGCTATCGCCGATAATGAGATTACTCCAGTGACCTCGCAGTATTGTATATAATTTACTTATGGACCGATTTCAGAAATTTTAAATCGAGCAATTGTCAAATTGACATCCCATTTTAATGAATCCGCAATAGACCATATGTCATTACACTTATCCTTTAAAGCTTGACATGAACACTTAAATTCACAGTACCTTCAAAACCCCTGATCTAAGTGTCAACTGAAAACTTGTATTTCCATGTGCATCAATTGCACACAAACGATTTATTTTTAATAGTATATGATTCATAATGAAATGCTCGTGTGTAAGGCAACACGCCATCGCTCTGATATCTCGATGTCCCTTCATACTCCCATCAAGCGTGTATTGATGCTGGTGAAAATATTTGTTTGCAAACTTAAGCTAGGCCGATATCCGTACACCAAGCCGTCTTAACGATCCATGTTGGTTTAAACCGGGCTTCCTCCTGGGGATGTTCCCCATTCAGCCTCCCTAAGATCCGGACAGACGACAATACAGCGTCACGACTATATCTAACCTTCCATTTTAAGCTGCAACTCATCTGAGCACATCCGTACATCTACAACATATATCCGGGAAATCTGAACATGATTTATCTCTGGAGGATTGATTAGATTATTGAAATATGTTCAGGAGTGATAAAGATCGATAGATACAAGAAAGATCCCAAGATTTGGTACAATGTCATGACAATACAGATAAGTTAGTTGACTATTTAAGTTTGAAATTCTTACATCCCGATTATTAGTGTAAATGTATATTTTCTTTTTAGAATGAAATTTTTTTCAATAAAATTTTCTCTCATGACACGACAGAAATTTGAAAATCTATTATTCTCAAATTGAAAAAGCACAGAAGCATCATAAAAGAGTGAATTCACACCCAGAATTTAATGCTCTTCAATACACCATCCAAGACACAGTTTCGTATTTATTATTATATATTGTATATGTTATTAATTTTATTCAATATTAAGTATAAATTTAATATAAGTAACTTTATAGGAACTAATCAAAAATTCTTATGAACTTGACACATTTAATTAAGCACTGTACTAACTCCCCCCTTGATACACTTGGATGCGGACATTCAACAAGATAAGATTCTAGGATTTTATGTTGCGGGCTTTCTCCCTGCCATAATACTAGCAGCTGCGATATATGTGAAATACTCTTGAAAGTGGCGTTAAATCCAAACTCACTCACTCACTCTAGGATTTTACAAGAATAATAAAAGCACTTTCATTCGGCAAAGTCTATGAGTGCAATAGGCCAATTCACCTAAGCGACGCCTCTCAACAACTGACTATATATGGGGATATGTCTCTAAATGAATACTTGTCCCAGAGACTGAAGAACTGATGCTTTTCGGCTTCTTGGGATAACAGGGACTTCTAATGACTGGAATTCAGCCACAAGGTGAAGAAAGGCCACGAAAGTGTAGAACGGCAGGTTATTTCTTCCCAGTTTCTGGTTTAGTCGATTGTACCAAGCCTCGACATCATTGTTTGTCCTACAGACTCTCCCAACACGCTCCAGTTGGCAGACGGAATTGTTCATGCACGTGTTGTGTGAATTGCAGACTATAATTAATAACAAAAAAAGAAATAAATACTGGTTACGGTTTTCATTACTTGATATGATAATTGTACATGATGTTTGATGTATGAAAAATGTAATAAAAATGCCAAATACAGTACACCCACAGCATCGTAATCCGAGGTTCGTCGGCTGGACATCACAGTAAACAGCAACGGCATTTGCTTCCAATGGCAACCAGATGTCAAGTAGGCGTGAATGGACAGAGGTTGGTAAAACGGAATGTGGAATCCACAAACCAAGAGTTTGCCGAAGAAAGTAGTTAGATATGACATGTTATTGTTGTATATGTTATTATTAATAATTATTAATCATGTAATGGTTATCGTCATTACATTTGATGATAATCAAGCTTTTCCTCGAAGTCCAGGTCGTAAGGTTCGGTAGGACGGTTCCCCTGCCAGTGGTAGTTCATGGTTCCAGCTGCCTGTTCCAGTGGAGGTAGAACTGAGACGGGGGCTGTACCACACACTTCCTGGGAAACCTCGGTGATAACGCAGGATGATTTGACAAATTGTGTCCTGCTTTTGCTTCTTCACGATGCTACAAGAAAAAATAAGATCATTTGATCTCTGTTACAGTGTTACTTTTAAAAACTTATTCAATTATATTGTATCAATAGACTCAATACCAAGTTTCAAGGTCAAGTTCATTTATTCACAAATGAGTAATTATAATTACCCGTTTGTCAACAGTAACTTTGGCTTGTGGCTGTGGTTGTGGCCATGCTTTCCAACTCTGAAGTCATCACCCCGTTGAATAACAGAGGCGGAATACCTGTTTTTTCCCCTCGGAATGAGCACATCCAATACACCACAGTTCCCCTGGCTGTCTATGTGTAGTAATGAAAATGCAATATTCATTACAAGTAAAATTCAAATGTGAAATACGAAAATAGTTTACCATTGTGTCCTCATTATTTGTATTACTTATATTTGATATGTAGCATGTAGTTAGTTATAATGAAAAGTTTTGCAAGTGTCATATAGTGTTTGTTACAGTTATTTGAGTAATTGCTAGTGAAATAACGTTATTCTTTAATATTTAAAAAATAAGTTTGAATATTTAATGAGTTATGAGCAAAAACGTATATATGTATTACCTGATTCTTGAATCCATTTACTTGTACGTCCGTCTGGTTGAGGAAGACCCGTGAGCTGATAACCTCGGATTGAGACTGTTCCCGTTGAAACAGAGACACGATCTCGATCTCGTAGATTTTGGGGCGAGACTTTCTGCACTGTCTGTTGATCTTAGTGTGCCACCACAAACAGTGTTACAAACAATTCAAATATTTATACAAAATGGAGCCATAAAAGATGTCTTAATTTCACAGCTGAGTAATCTAGACTTGCTATATATTTTGCTCTGGGGTCTGGATGACAGACTATTGCCATCCCTCAAGATGATTGTTTATGCCAAGGCCGTCCGTTCCACACGGCTGTATTGAATTGAACTCCTTCACCCCAGCTTGAAGTAACCTAGCCCATGAAGACTATGACTTTGGAGGTCTTTGGGCGCATCAGTTATGGCATCCAGCCAAACATCGTCAACCTTGTCCAAGGTAACCATGGGCAAAGCACAAGCTCTCCTCACACGACGACTCTTGTAATATAAGTGCTTATCGCCTCTGTCACTGTCAGTGAACATTACCCGTACCTGAGCGTTAGCCATGGTTGACTTGGAACAATTTTGGACCTGTATTTATATTGACGCTAAATAACGAATTAAAAACGAATTACACATCAATACAAAGTAAAAGTAAAGTTAACCTAGTCAACATCAACCGATTAATCTCAATTACAATCTCAATACGGGTGACGCTTATTTGAGAAACGGTAATTAGTCAGTAATTATTTATAGCTTAGAACGCAGCAGACCATATTTCTCAAATTTGGCTTTCACTCGTGGACACCGAAAAAGAAAAACCTGTGTAGAAGCCCAGCGATTGCTTATGAATTACATTTTTAGACGTGGAGCCTTAACTGCGGAACGAAACCATCACATTCCTGATAAATTAAACAGGTACCCAAATATGTATGCATACACATCTTTATTTCCGTCCAAAATCCATATTGAAAAAGCTTTCTAGATGTATATCGTCCATTGATGCAAGACTAAAGAAACTTAATCCATTGTGAGTTGAAACCAAATTCTACCTTCACCATGTTCATGTATATATTAATGGTGTATTTTCTTCTCTTGTGCCACCGACGGTGGTTAAATGAGAATGAAGAAATTGAATTGAATTGAATGATACATGCATCTGAAGGACTCGGTGTCACACATCTTGGTCAAATTGGTCAAATTCTCTTTGACATCGGGCTGTCATTATATGTATACATATCCACAGTACTCTGTGCTGGTTTGACTATTTTGAAGCATAAATAGATTTTTACACAGAATAGTCAAAGGATATTTATTTCATTGATTCGATAATAGGCACGTTAAATTGAATCGTGATATATAAAAAGTAACTAACATTTGAAAAGATGTCTTATGCACTTCTGATTTCAAGAATGGTATAAAAATTGTATCTCTATTTTAAATAAATAACTTTGATGGAAAAGGTCGTATATGCCATTTGAGTTTACCCCGTTTCCATCAATTAGATCGTTTTGTCATAAAAATTACGACAATAAAAGCTTTACTTATTTGTTCTATGGATATAGCATTGTACACAAGTTGACTTTTTATCTTAAAAAGAATAACTTTGTGGAATAATAAATCGTATATGCCATTTGACTTTACCCCGTTTCCATCAATTTAGATCGTTTGTCATACATATAGCGGCTGTAAAATATTTAGATATCTATACCATTTTTATTACATGATATGATGTGATAGTTTATCATATAATGGAGGGTGTTAATCGATACAATAAAGCAATCTGATACACTTGGTATCTAAATCTGCAGATAGATCTGTAGATAAATATGCAAAACAGGTCAGAAGTCAAATACACGAACTACTTTCGCAGAATTCCACTCTTTTCATGCGAATCCTAAAACTGTTCATGAATCATTGAAAAGCGTAACCGGGAGGTTACCCGAGTATTTCCGCTTGAAAGAATGGTTATTCCAAACACGAAATCATCTGATATGGTACACTACAGTGCATTTATAATTTGAACAAAGTCAAGATAGATTGTAGATTTGATTTAAAAATCCTTCAAAACATTGACCAAGAGCATCAATAAGTAGCTGCAGTGTCCTATAGATACAAAATGAATCTCGATGTGCCAGTGACATAGACGATCGTGCTCGCCTTGGTCAAGCTCCCCTACGCTGGGCTACGCTGGGCTTCGCTACGCTCCGCTGTTACCGTGGGAACGGAGGTTTACCGGAGATAGTCACGGCGAGCATTACATCGTCTACCAGTGACATTGGGTGGCATACCGTCGCACCTAGTTGATCACATTAGCATTTTGATAGTTTTTGAGGGATGAGTACATATTAGGTACATTAATAGGTACGTATTGTCATAAACAAAGGAAACAGTCCCACCTCACAAGTAATTACCTTGTAAGTGTGAAAGATACTGTTATGCAGCAAAATCCGATCAACCCTGCAACGCAGCTTCCAAAACGTTGAAACTAGAGCTACTTCCCTTGTTCTAGTAACGTGACCAAGCGATGAACTGATTGTAAATATCTCAATGACCAAGAAATCAAGGACCAACTGTCGATTTTTTGTTAAAGAATCGCGCTCATCGTGTTTTTAAATTGTTTTCATTAAGAACTATTTCCAGGCACTTCACAGCAATATATCGCCGATCACTTTGATGTACCGTCTATGAAATTACTCCGCCCCCAAAAACCTAGGGGTAGACACCAAGATCATCACATTCGAGTTTATGGTTGCAGAGTTATGATCATTAAGAGGTTTTTGCGGCCATCTTGGACGCCATCTTGAAAAAAAACACTTTTCCGGGGGTCCAAGTTTGGTAAACTTTTAGTATGTTCGAAAACACACTAAACCCTACCAGAATCAGTTGAGAAACCTTTTGTAGCAATTTGTTGGGGGTTGAGGGTTTTTTTTCCATATATTGACCCGACTACAGTGTTATTAAGAATACTACACAAACAATATTTTGGAAGTTAGCGTCTTTATTTTGATGACAACGACGGGGTATAAGCTTACGTCTTCATTGTGAACTTCTGATCTCACTGCCACTGATGGCAACTAATTGTTTTCTATCTTATCTGATCATTTTGGTATTGGCTGGTGCAAATGAGTTAGATTTGATATAGATCATGATGTTTGTGTGTGTGGGTAAGTATAGATGTGACATTGTTACGACAAAGGCAAATATAGTGAACATATTCAATTGCGGTATTCACGTTAAGGGGATTACTTGGTGGATACTTGTATTGTTTTGAGTAAAATTGAAACATTGTTTTCGCTAAGAACAGGAATATTTTCTTGATAACAACTTCTTTAATGTGAACACATGAGGTTTCGGATCATACACCCACTCCTTCATCAGGTGGAATTTGCTGAAGGGTTCCACTTGAAGGAGTGAGTTATCGAGATAATCTTCCTGTTCTTATGTAGCACTTATCAATGCCCTTCAAATACTACATTGTTTTCGCTGTGACGTAGAATTGCTTAAAATATTTTCGAAATATAATATCCTTCAGTTTCTACGTCGTCAGAGGTCAAATTTTACGAACGCTTCACTTTCTACATGCAGCTCGTCAGAATAATGTGTATTACAGACCTGTTGAAATCATTTTTAGCTTTATCGTGCTGTTTGTTCTAGAAGTTGAAGTTGATATATTTATATTTGTATTCTTATATTCACAAGAACAACAATTCAGTATACACACAATTCGCTAACAACAACATAAAGTTGGTCACCCCTTAAACGTTGTATAGTTTATATATACATATATCATCCTTATTTCATTCGAAATCTATTGATATTTCTTAATCAGTACAGTACATTCTTTGCAAAGTGGAAATTTTTTAATGTATTGCGGTATTGTGAATATTTCATATTTGTTTTGTTTTAGCCAGTTTACTGCCAATATTTGATTGCAATTAAGCATCAGAGTTGGTGATGTTGCAACATGTCAGCTGCCACCAGCAGATTTCAGTAACATCTTGTAATGAAAATAAATAAGTGAATTAATACGTAATAAAATACGTGTAGTCTCTCCCAGGTGTATCGAATGTACAAGGAATTACTCATTTCATTTCTGACAATATCCGAAAGATTATGAATGTAGATTTCCAAGTTAACATGGATGCGTATGGCTACATCAGTATTGTTACTTGTTGTAGTTGCAGAAAGAAGAAACAGTTAAACTAATTAAATTTCATGTTAGTTGTTCTTGATCTTCTCGCTTTAAGAACCATGTAATATCGCCATCCTATTCATATTCAAATCATAAGGTGCCGATAGCATGTTTCACTTCACCGCCAATACCACAACCAAGAGTGGAAAACAGAGAAAACCTCAGCATATCAGTCCTCGAAATGTGCTAATATCTCCTCTGTGTGTGTGTGTATGGGTAGGCAGAAATAACGCTACAATTAGTTTTTATCTTTTATTATGTTAGTGCTCGAAAGTTGTTTCACAAAAGAAGATATTAATGAAAACTTGAAGTACAAAAAGGAATCACACGGAGACGCGACAACTTATCATTCACAACGAAAAGACACTTTGGTTTGCTCAAGATATACACAGAAGAAGACAGAAGACAGTTACACACATGTACATTGTATGGTGAGTGCGAGCAGACAGGAAGAGGAGTTGGTACATTGTGCGGTGAGTTCGAGCAGACAGGAAGACGAGTTGGATCACAGGCGGATTCAGAGGGGGTCCACAATTCCTGGGTCCGACTGTTTAATATTACCCGCCAAAAGATAACAAAGTTCATAAACATTGCTGAACGATTAAATATGAATGAAATTATGTAAACGTTAGTATTGTTAGCATACTTGAAGCTGCCACTGTGGGTTTATAAGTATACATATATAGGGGCAGTTTATGTAGGGAAAGGCGTCAGGGTGCAGCGCACACGTGATAGACCTAGTACTTGTAGTACAGTCCCATTCTGGTCGTGACTTCTCTAGTGTAAGTCAGTCAGTTAGTCACCCACTAGCACCATATTCAATCTGCGTGCAGATGCGATTTTATATGAACTTGCTGAAGAGTTAAAGTACCACGATTGCGAAACTCGAAAACGTAACAGTGGCTGATTTACTCTGTGTTGGCTTACGTCACCTGAAAGTCAGCAAGTACACTGCCGTGATAGTGTAGTGAGTGACAAGTGTGAAACGTAAGCTTTTCAGAGATGTTGCAGAGGGTGGTTGAATGCACAGGAATTCGATATCGTAATAAAAATATAAGTAAAACGTAGCAACATTGTTTTACACCTTATATACAAATAGGGTGAAGATTTTCTTTACCTACATCTTATCTACATTTCAATTACAATATTGAGTTCATGTGGTTGAATAGTAAAAGAAAGGGTTGAAATATCTAAAGGTCAAAATAAAAGGTTCGAGTATGAGATTTGATCTGTTATATGTCGGTTGTATGTTGCTTTTATTTAGTAAAGGCAGTACAATGTACGTTGGGGCTGTTTGTGCATCTTCGTGTTCATGTACATGTCATAAAAGTGACCTATGTGTCTTATTTTGTGTCCCCGATTGGTGTCTAGGGAATCTGTTGTGTAAGTTACAAGAAGTAAGTTCAAGCACCTGCTTGTTCAGGTGTAAAACAAGAAACAACTGACTGCCAAACTAAAGAGAGGACCCTTCGCCTTTCGCTCCAGTATCACCGGTGGTTTTAAAGATAACACATCTGATAATTCAGCAGACTGTCTAAAAACTGGGAGAACATGTGAGCACTCTAGCACGGGTTCGGGGTGGGGGTGGGGTCCTTGGGGTCCTTGGGGTCGAGGAGGCTTGTGCGGTCATCCTGTCCAGGGTTTCGTCTGACCAGTGCGGTCACTGACAGCACGCTGATGGTCGCTGGACGTCGCACGATGGTCACAGTTCTGGTCACTCCTGCAAACATGAAGATGTGTCCAGAGTATATCGCTTACTTTCTTAACTCAGCAAAGCTGTTCGTAACAGAGAAACTCCCAGCCAGCCATGGAGAATTCACTAAATGCACTAAAGCACTACAGAAGTTTACATTTCAGTAACGGCTCATTGAAATATTTTAGGCGTTTCATTACGCTTTATTTAGATTTTAAAACTTGAAGATTTTCCACGGTAATCAACCCTTGCCCTCCAATGTCGATTGACTCAAGGCCCAATAAACACTCTTTGAATTGAATTCTTTTTCCGGGAGAACATCAATGCGAATGGAAGGAAGACCCAACAAACCCGAATGAGAGGGCCTGACACTTGATGTTACCCACTGGGTGGGCATTATATAGTGTAATGTACTCGGCCCGTAGATTGTCTTTCATGTGGTATTCTGTATATTTGCATCCAATAATAAGCTATTTCTATTACTTACGTCTCCGACACCAGCACAGACGGAGACAGACGATGATGACGAAGAAGATCAAGCCGAATGGAACACCAACGTACACACCGCTGTAGAAACAAATGCAAAATATGACTTCATAATTAGATAAATAGTTGCATTAACAAAGATCCAGTGTACACCGGTATTCCACACGTGCACGTTAAGACCGACAATTTAAAAATGTATGTTGAAAAATAATTTGAATTGGGAAGCCCAAGTATAATTTCGTTTCGACAAACATATATAGAGGATATTATATGAGTGTCTATGTCATACTATGTTTACGACACGTATGCCTGAATATTAGTATCCCCGAGCGAGAGCGAGGGATATACCGATTTGCAGTCACGGGTGACGTAAGCATAGTATGACAAAGACACGAATATAATATTGTATTTATTACCGTGAGGTCATACCATTGTGTATGACGTCACGTTACCATGATAAAGTGATATTTTTCCTTGAAAAATACGAACCCCGATATGATTGCCCTCGGGGGTAATACATTTTCTTTCGAACACTTTTCAATGTTAGTGTTAACATGCTGGATATGTGCAAAACATAGACGAAATTTTCACGGAGATATCGTAGTTATCAGAATGCACTTTTATCTCACAGTAAAGTCTTAAGTCTCTACCAGTTTATTGAACTGCTCAAAGGATAAATGCACAAGAAAGTTTATAAATATTTCTTTGTATATATTCGAATAATTGATTGCTTGGTATACGTTACATAACCCTACTCACGTTGTGTTGTAGGTGTAATCTTCATTAGTGGAGTCAAGGCTACTGTCTGGAAAGTTGTATTCTGGCGGTGAAAAGGTAATCTTTGATAATTCATCAATGCTATCCAGGTAGCTCGTGGTCGGCCCATTCCCTTCATACCGGTCCCAGAGACTGGTAGTCTTGCTGGTGTCCTCCCATCTGTCCCACATGTTTGTCGTCCTCTTCTCATTGATATACTGGTCCCAGAAGCTGGTGGTCGTCTCATAGCGGTCCCAGAGGTTAGTCACCGGCTGGAAGCGATTCCAGTAGCTCTCGGTGGTTGTTCTGTGAGGCCGGTACCAGTAGGGTCGCTGTGTGGTTGTCCGCCCCCTGTGATGGCGGTTCCACCATGTCTCTGTGGTCGTAGTCTTGGGAGACATCGTCCTTTCATACCATGGAACAGTGGAGGTCTTCTGTGGGTTATCTTCATACCATGGGTATTTTGTCGTTGTCGATGGAGATGTCTTTTTATACCATGGATATCCCGTCGTTGTCTTTCGAGGAGTCTGTTCGTACCACGGGGAAGCTGTTGTTGTCGTAACGTTTGGAGAGGGACGCTTGTTCGTTCTGAGGTACCATGGCAGCCAACTGGTCCTTGTGGCAGCAGTTGTAGTCGTGGGACTCAGGGTCGTTGTCGTTGTTGTTGCTCTGTAGAGAGTCGTTATGATAACAAAATGAATTACACGTTTAAGGTACATCCATTGTGTTGTATATTATTTTATTGTGTCTTTAATACGTTCTATTGTGATAATACGCTGATGTTTTTACGGCCTTCGTGTCGTGTTCTGTTTTTCAATTGCAATTTTCATTTTTAAATTAGGCAAATAAATTAAATATCTCGCCGCTAATGGCTGCAATACTGCCGAAGCGGCGTTAAACAATAACTCACTCACTCACTCACTAATACGTTCTAATTCACCATATGTGCTGTTTACAATACAAATAAATTCACTCAGCTTGCACATTCATCACCAATCGCCAAATATACCATAATTACTCGTTTCCAATTAAAATCGAGTAACATCAGTATGCATGTACAGCAACCGAAACTGCACGTCCCATATACATGCACACTAGTTATATGACCTATTAACCATTATTAAACCAAAATTGTCATTTTGTCTGTTGTAAATAAGATTCTAAAATTACGTTTGACTCATTGGCGCGCGTCAATCGCGATGGATTGTCCGATTTTCGATCAGAAATCACCACTTACTATCATATCGTCAATATACTAAGTCGACAATCATCAAAATGTTTGCGGTACTTCTCGATAAAGTAACACATTTTATAACATTTGGAATATGTGACCCCTAACAACACAATGGATGTGCCTTTAATTCTTCCATTCGGCAAATACTTTAAATGTATTCATATTTGTAAATAAACGTTATACTCAATGTTTTACTTAACGTTTCTTTTATTTATTTTTTTTAATTTTTTTTTTATGCACAGGTTTACAAATATTCACCGTTCATTGGTTTCACAGATTGGGTACAGGGTACATGTGATACAAAACATTTGTTAGAAAGATTCGGATGGACATGAGGTAAAGTATTATATCATAATAGTGTGATAACTCTCTTTGGATTCTATCCATAGTGAGATTAGAGTTTTTATTATGACAATTCAAGATGAGTTTCTTAGTTACAAGAATAATTACATTTGAGGGTCATTAATTTTGGCTAGATATCCAAGTAAAATAGTTTTCTTGGTGAATATTATTTTTAAATGTGCATTTGCATTTATCCACTTTTGGATATCTTTCCAAAGAGAGTTTATATGTGAGCACTCCCAAAATAAATGATCAATATCACAAATGCCATCTTTGCAGAATAGGCACATAGGAGAGTCAATGTTTCATTTAACGTTTTACTTAACGTTGTACTTAACGTTATACTTAACGTTATATTTAAAGTTATATTTAAAGTTATACTTAACGTTATATTCAACGTTATGCTAAACTTTATACTTAACCTAATACTTAACCATATACTTAACGGTCGGCCTACCCGTTAAATTCCCTGTTTCATAAACAAAATCTAGTTCATAACAACTGAACAAAAGGCAGACATTTCTTGCAGTGTTATAAACTGAGGAAGGTGACTGATACAAGTAATTGATACAGGTGACGATCTTAACGTGTATTTCAGAGTGTTTTTTTAAAACTACAGGAGTTCTTTCATCTTAATACTTAGAAGCTTTTGAACATACTAAAATACATATTCAAAATTGTGTATAACATTTAAGGTATTTGGGCCATACCTTTTCCATCGACGGACCATTCGTCTGTTCGGTTGCACGGTCCCTGTAAACAAGAGCAATACATCAACATCATAGTTCACCAGTTTACAACGGAGATTATGACTTCTTATTGTATACTAAGCAGCAAAAGAAACGCGAGTTTTAATGATTATAGTTTATGTTTGCATATCAACCCATGGTTTGTCGTATCATTAGTAAGGGCGGGATAGCGCAGTGGTTAGCGCGTTCGGCTTCGGATCAAGAGGTCCGGGGTTCGAATTCCGTCAGGGGCACGGCAACTTTGTCTGCAATAGAGAACTGTTCTACACGCAGTAAGGTTTGGGTGCAATGCTACACTGAATTTCAGCGTAGTGCCACCCATGATTCGCTAGTTCTAGCCGCTGTTCGCAGGTTTCACCGCAGTGCATAGCCACATGGCATTGCGGGCTTAATACTAGCAGCCGCGATATAAGTGAAATACTCTTGAAAGCGGCGTTAAACTCAAACTCACTCACTCATATCATTAGTAAATGTACATGTTCAGCTATTGGTACTTTAGAGTATAGATGGATACCATTACGAAGTCGAAGGGTATCAGTTCGCGAAAATGCACGTCAGCCTCAATGTTTAAAAATAGAGCCATGGCATAAGCCCATCGGGCCTTTCAGGATGAGTTAACAGTTAATGCTTAGCAAACAAAACGTGAACTTTTAGGAAACTAGGGATATGACCAATTGTATGCTAAACAGGGCCGTGTTCAAGATAGGTTTCAAAGTAATCGCTCAATTAGCGATTACTTTGAAACCTTTCTTAAACGCGATTGCTCAATGTAGCGCTACGTAGCAAAGCGAGCGAACTTTGAGGTTTTTCATCATGTCGTTCAGGAGAGAATGAGCGCTACTTGAGCGCTGCATTGAGCTATCAATGAGCGATTATAAGCGCTCGCTGTTATGGAACGGGGCCCTGTTTGCAAGGACTGTAAATGTGCTCGTGGGACACCTTAATGCCGAAAAGGAATGCAATACCTTGAAGTTTTACCAAGATGAGACCCATAGAACCGTTCTGAATAAAATTCAAAATGACGTCATAACGTCAAATCAACACCAGCAAAGACAAACAACTCAAACAAAGTCATGGGAGTGTTTGCATAAGTTCCAATTGCATTTAAAAGCACAATGGGCCCTTCATCATCTGAACAGTAATGTGGCTGTTTTCCAAGAGAATGACTATGGCACAAGACAATGGTCTGCAGAAGTTCTACACCAGTATTGAATTTTCGTTATGTCTGCATAAATGTCGCATTTGTTAATCTTGAATTGCAGTGGTATAGGGTTTGTTGGCATGTTATATACAACACACAAGAGCTGGGAAATTACGAATGTGTTAATGTTATATAACTTATAAAATGGTATTAAGTTGGTTTACGGGTTCTCCTACCATGAATGTGACCACGTAATTTGGAAAATAAACGCTACTCACTCCCAAATAAAATGTTGTCAAAATTTCTCTCCTCATCAAAAATGTTCTCAGATTTTACCGCTGAACTAAATATATAAGTGAACAAAATGTACACTAAACGCCAAAAGAAGCGTTACCTCATTTCTTTGTTTAATAACTTTTTAAGTATCAAAGATATTTCAGAAATGAATGGTTCAAAAGAGAGCTGAATAACGTAGCTTTATGCTAATAACACGTTTAAAAATCCTGATGGATTCATATTGTGGCAAAATGCAGCTTGTTAAAGAAGTTTAAAATTGTCCGGTTTTCGACCAGGCTGGTAGTAACAAATAAATGTGATTTAGATGTCCAGAAGAAGTTGAAAGTAAACTTTTACGTTTGTGACTAGACAAAAAGTTTGTATGCTTTACATCATAACCCCTAAACGATGAAAAGACCGTTAATGAGTAAGTTTAAGTGTGAAAATTATGAAATATTTTTCCTAGTCATTAAAAGTCTTTTCTCGTAATTTACCTTAGTGAAAACGAGTTTACTGTGTTGTCAAATACTTTATAGTATTTAGGAACATAGACGATTATTTATGTGAACATTTTCGCTTGAAAATTAAAATTTTTAATTTTTGTGTCTATCACCAAAACGCATTATCACTCAAATGTAGCAAAATTCAAGCAGCATTTGCATGAACTGAATGCTTCTACAGGGTATAAACGGTGCCTAAATTGCAATATCGATTACTTACCACATTTGTTTGTTTATCCCATGATTTATTCATTTACATCAGTCGAATGAAACGTGTTAAGTCTATATAGACAATTTCGTCTTTGTGATTTAATTGAAATCGAAACCAAATATCACTTTCTTTTAATCTATTGGGTTGTTGCC